>CM042143.1:102246275-102316107 GCA_023376005.1 Doryteuthis pealeii | reverse complement strand
AAAGAGAAGATCCAATAATAATAATATATAATAAATAATAATGATAATAAAGTGAACTCACCGACTACTGCCGTGTGAAACGGCTCGATAATAATAATAATAATAACAATAACAATAAATAAATTGAACCATCCGACTACCTGCAGGTGGAAAACTTCGATAAGTAATAATAACTAATAATAATAAATAATAATAATAATAATAATAATAAATAACAATAACAATAATTAAATTGAACACCGACTACTCGCCAGGTGTGAAAACCTCGATTATAATAAAATAATAATAATAATAAATAATAAATAATAATAATAATAAATAATAAATGTGAAAAGCTGCCATTTTTTAGCTCTACAAATGCTTTTTCGGAAAGAATCTTAAGTGATTTTGTTAAGAAAGATTGAAAATCAACTGAAATGTGTCAAGCATGGTGTCAAGGATAAGTGTCACGTGGCTCTAGCGTTTTTGCCACTTTGGCAACTTAACGAAATTTCAATACGAAAAGCACTTGCTTTTTTATAGCTTTTACATGAAAGCGTTAAAACTTGTAACGTTAATTAGAACTATTAGACCGCGCATAATTCTACAGTGATAGTAGAAGTTCAGCACATACCAATTTGTTTTTGTTTCTGACTTTTATTTTCTATGATAGGCTTTTTGGCAAGATAAATAAAAACAAAACAATAAAACAACTGAAGTATCATCAGATGTAGAGAATCGCTTTCTAAATCGGTCAATAATGAAAACACGCTCCGTGATATTTTTATGCGGTGACTGCACGACCTCGTAAACCTTTCCCACAAAACACGAGATGCCTAGCGTTGTTACCCGTCGTTATATCAGAGCAAAGCCAATTTTGCACCTTTTCTTTTATTCATTGAGAAAGAGATATTGATTCAGATTTCCTGAAATATATAAAAATAAAATATCATGTATTAACTATTTCGAATGTATTAGCATTTATTTAATGTATTCAAACATACAGATACGTGAGCAATCCGTATGATTAACGGACGAGCAAATATTTCAATACGGCGAACGGAGATTGAATAATAGAAATTTAAAAAGACGTCTATAAAAAATAAAGAATAAAATAGGTGGATGTTGATCCCGTGGGTAGTCACGTGACAGGAATACCTATATTGCCTGTCACAGGTGTCCTAGCTCGGATAATTCTTTTTTTTTTAAACTACAGGTGACGAGTCTATTATAGAGAATACCGGTGAAAATAATTATCTGAATGTTTGAGATGAGGCTTGATGGTTAGTATTATCTGCTTTATTCGGACTATTGTCCTCATCTTTATTGTTATTTATACAACGGGACAAGAAAGTTACCGAGTTCGAAAAGAAGGTTCCCGAGTCCGAAAAGAAGGTTCCCGAGTCCGACAAGAAATACCTGAAGAAGGCCGGAGGGTATATCGACCGAAACGTTGTACAAATAACAATAAAGATGAGGACAATAGTCCGAATAACGCAGATAATACTAACCAGTGAAAGTGTTTGAAAGTGCTCTTTTATGTAATGCGCACTGTTATCCTTTTCTGATATATGGTTGCATTGTAAGAATAGTAATTTAAGATGAACAACCATTTCGGTGGTGCGTAGAATACACTGACTGTATACTGGGTATTTATAAAGTTTAGCTTGGTCTGACATTAGGTTCCAAGTGTACAGAGCTCGGTGATAATTGAACGCATGTAATAGTTATAATGGCCTACGAGCTCTCTAACCATTAACCGACTTAGATACACTAACTGTATATCTTGCAGAGGGTTAGGTGCCTCCCAAAGAAATGTCTTTACTACGACCATTTACTGCATCTCATGATATGACTCTATACATGGAGGTCTAGGAAATATGGCGTAGCTTTTCACTGACATTATCCCCAGGTCCACTCTGACCCAGGTGACAGTACATGTGAGTTGTATCTATAAATAGAAATGTTTATAAGTTATAGGTCTGCTCGATACCATATAACTGTAATTTTATTTTTATTAAGAATAGTTCCTGGAAGATATAATTGTTTAATAAATATTATTATTTGTGACTTGAAACCGTATAAGTGTTTGCAAACAAGTGAACTTTTTTTAGATAGAAATAATGACTTGCAACCATATACCTATTAGCATAAGATGGGGACACTTGAAAACATACAACTCTGTGCAAATTATTGGTATTACATAGGGACACTTAATAGAATATAACTGTATATAATCCTGTCAAAACACTCTTAAGAAACAACTAAATGGACAATGGTTCCCTAACCCCAGGTAAAAATAACCATAGACTGTTTCTCATGTTAAAATCAATCGAACAATCAATTTAAAGTGAATACATATTATTCTCTTTTATAAGATCCTTTTCTCATAAATAGATATATTCGAACCATAGATGTAACAGTAACAGTTGCTTCCACTCCGTGTTGGTATTGACCTGGAAGTAAGGGCAATGAAGGGGTACTTTACAATCTCCATATCTCCAGGACCTGGAGCCTCAACATTAGGTGTAACTTAGTGTCATACCCAGGACACCTCTTTGGAAGGCTCTTAACCCTCTTCAAGGGATACAGTATATTCTAATCCCCGTTGACAGGGTAATAAACTGTTAGAACTAGAGAGCTATTTGAGTAGGCTATTATAACTGTAACGCGAGTTCGATTCTCGTCGAGTGCTCTACACTTGTGACTTTGTTTCAGACAAAACTAAATATTATGTAAGGAAATAAAGCACTAATTATCAGCACTTTCATTAAATTCCAAATGGTGACCTTCCTTATAGAAATAATATTGTGACATTTTATGAGTTTAACGTCTAGCAACTATACCCTTTTCTACGCAATGGTGAGGAATTTATACTAAAGAGATCTGCCGTAACTGTATTCAATGAAACTACTATTGTGTTATTCATAATTCAAAGTATCATGTTTCTACTGTGCTAGCATGCAATGAATACAATTTATGGTTTTCTGCCTGCACACTTTGACATCGTCGCCGCACAAGTTAAGGGCATAATTACCAGATTCATCGAGTTTCAAACCATTATTTCATCTTTGTCCAATTCAGTCTTAGGGAGTTTTAAAGCAAATTTTCTTATTATCATACACTTATTTATTCAAACCATTGTTCGCCTCTTAGTTCATTATATATATATATATAATATAATTATATATAATATATATATATATATATTATATAATGACTAAGAGGCGAACAAGCCTTCATCATTAGTACCGCCTGTCGGCTGGGGCGTTAGAATGCACCGACTCCACTCTGCAGAGGGGTAAGACTCCCAATGGGGCCACCTGTTGGCCGCGGGTGGCGACCCGTGATGCATAAGGATAGAGCCCGGGTGGATGAGCAGTTCATGACATGCGATACTCCACTTTGGCCCTATCTTGGGCTAGACGGGCGGTCGGAGAGGCCCCCTCTGATCAATCGGCTGGTCACGTCAAGCCCTAGCATCTATATGATTTTCCCAACCCTATTGCCCTTATGGCAAGCCCCAACCCCTTTTTATCATATGGATGCTAGAAGGCGGTGGCTGCGGGTATACATGTCCTGGGAATGACTTTAAAATTTATCTGATGGTGAGGTTCCAGTTTTGGAGGTTTGGGGAATGTGGAGCACCCCTTCATCACCATTGGTCCCTGGTCCACTCTGACCCGGAGTGGTAGTACCTGTTAGGGTCCCATCTATGGGTTAAATAGAAAAATGTATTTATAAAAAAATTGTATTATCCATTAAGAATTGATTTATTTCAAAACTTTATTGGCATTAAATGACCCACTGAGGTTGATATGCCGTAAAACAAGACAAACAAACAAATCATCATTAGTAGGATCTGAGAGAAAGTCAATTTCTTCATCGGAGTTTAGCAGGTTTGAATTAAGAGTTTTCCTTTTCCTGGACGGGTTGCCTAACCAAGTAAAAGAGTCCCGTTTATCTTACTATTCAAACTTAACTGGGGTGAGAATAACTGGATATTTATATTTCCCAATGTGATTAATGATTTGATTTCGGGTCATCAAGATCATTTTCTACGACGATAACCATTTCACTACGCGCCTCCAGTTGCTATAGTCACAAATCTATATCCATTACTCTCTCCAGTCTTTTTGTCTGCGGCATATGACAATATTCGAGGATTCTTTTTAACAGAACTGCTATTTTTCAGTCGACAAATGCATACTGTTTTCATACTGCTCTCTATATTTAGAGTTTATCCCATATTAGCCAAATCTTCTTAGTATGATTCATTCCTCTAGTAACATTTTTGCTTTTTCCATCGAATTTCATTGCCTGGTCCAAGGAATTAAAGTCACAATAGTTTAAAAGATTATTACAAGTGGATACTGAAAGGTTCTTGGTTTGACCAAGATTGAAATTATCTAGAACCATTTAACATATAGTTTATTCTCCATTTAATTCCGCGAGTGAGTTCACTTGAAATGCCATTTTTGTGGTTTTTAATATCCACCCCCTCAAAAAAATATGTTTAAAAATAAACTTTTCTATGAATAAGTAAATGTTCTACAGAGAAGAATTAAGCAGATGAAGTAATAAATAATGGATTTTATATAACATAATAAGAATAGCCTGACTAACCTGGGAAATCAGCATTTAAATACTTATTATCTAGGATCGATCACCAATCATTAGATTCGGAATCCGAAATTCAATAAAAATTGAAAAATATCAATTCTCTTCCCAGTAAGGCCAATAGTTTTTTTGTAATCGTTACTTCTTATACTTTTTCTATTGCAAAATAATGTCAGTGCATTGTCAATAACCTCATTTAGCAATGTTTACTTTAAACATAATGAAATACATAGAAAGAAGACGCATATACGTTTTGTTATTTCAAGTTTACCTTTTCAATCTCCTTGATCTATTCTGAACAGGATTTTAGAATGATAAAAAGAAGAAAAACTTTTAAAAATCTGAAACTTTATTTATATTAAAAACGTTGTCTCCATAAATTTAACATTCAGAACCATATGATATGCTTAAACACCTGTCTTGTTACTTTGATTAACATATAATATTGTCCTTGCATAATATTTCCGTTTTTAACTATAGCAATTAGAAATAGATTGTTCGTCTGTTCAAATACTTATGAGCAGTATTACATATATTAAACATTTACTCTATATTCTCTATGTTATTTATTTATGATCTTCTTTCTATCAATGTTCTCATTAGAATTATGTTCCTTGGCTTCATAAGTCTGAGTATAACGCTCGAAACACGGTGGCGTTATCTGAGATACGAATTGTCGTGTTAGAAGTTAATCTCCTGTGTCAATATTTTCTTGGTAATTCGTCTACGCTTGAATCTCTGCTTTCGAGCTGAACATGATAGAGGAGATAATGCAATACATTTCCTACATTGCATTGTTACATGTGTTTGTATTGATTTTTTTACATTAGTTTTTATTATTTTCGCTCGTAATATATGCACTTATTGGAATAGGTAAAAAGATTGCATATTGTGGAGAAATAATGAACCTCATAGTATCACAGACTGTTAAAAATCTGATAAGATTTCCTTCTCCTAGACTAGTTGCCTAACTAATGTTAAATAGTCCAGTCTGTGTTTGTATTCACCCGTATCTGGGGGGGGGGAGGAGAATAGATGGATGTATACATTTCCCAAGGATATTAACGCTACGTGAAAGGCAAAAACACTCGTTAAGAATTTGAACTTGGTTCGCCGTATCAATTTCCTGCGAGGATAACGATTCCACCACGTGCTTCCACTACTGTAGCCCTATAATGGAAAAATGGAAATGAATCCGATACTATGTTGAAAAATGAGTAAGAAGGTAAAATAATAAAATAAGGATCATCTATTGCTAATTGATATAATATTCTGACACTGAGTGTTTACTATTTATGATATTAACTACCCTCGTGAAGATTAGCGATGCATACTAAATATATATTTATTTAAAATATCTTTTTGATACTGTGAATCCTTTAATCGAAACATTGTGTCGGAATATTTTATCAAATATCAATAAATCATCCTTATTTTCTTATTTTTCATACTTTATATATATATATAGGTGTAGAAATCCGTATATTTTGTTTTTTCATGAGACAAATGTGTAAATAAATGGAAATTAATCCGACAGAATGAAGTTAACATTTTGAAAAAACAATTGGTAATATTATCTGCTGACAGAATCTGTTTCGACGCCTTAGTAGAAGGGTCATCATCAACGAGCAAAAAAAATTTACGAAAGAAAGAAGGGATAAAAAACCGTTGGAAGAGAATAGGGGGTACAAACACACGCTGGAATGCTTGAATTTTTTAAAATGCGCATACTGTTTCAAAAATAAAATAAATTTTATTTTTAAAAATCAGAAGCATTTTTAATTCAATTTCTACACCTCCGAAGATTATTCTACGAACACTACAAAAAAAAAAAAAATTTACCTACACCACAAACTTTTTGAAACTTAACATCTTTCTTTCAATTGTGCTGTGGACATGTAAACAACTTATTAAGCTGGATTATATTTTGAACATTTTTGATAATCTCTTACACCTTTTTTTATATATTTACACCAAACTCTTTTTGAGTTTATTTTTGAATTAAAAATGCTTCTGATTTTTAAAAATAAAATTTATTTTATTTTTGAAACAGTATGCTTGATCGATGTAATTATGTTATTGAAAACGAGGGAAACTATTACTTTGATTGAAGTTATAATTGATCATTAAAATCACAATTATACGTATATACAAAAGTGCCACAAAACCTTTTTTCAACAGAGAGAGAGAGAGAGAGAGAGAGAGAGAGAGAGAGAGAGAGAGAGAGAGAGAGAAGAGAGATACGTACATTCTCATACATCTACACACACATACACATACGTGTTAGTGAGGCTCCATTGCTGTAGCTCTGCAAGAGGTTGAGTAACACTCCCAAGTCCATTCTGTCCCAGAGTGGTAGTACTTGTTAGGAACTTGTCTCTGGCTAAAATAGATCTGGGTAAAGATTATTCGTATTCGAAAAGAATAGTTGATGCCATATAGCATATGGACAAAAATGTGATTAAAAATGATTGCAATGGAGTGTTCAAAATATGAATGATTATAATTATAATAAAACATTTACAAATTAATCAAATTCCAACATTATATAACCCAAACCGTTAAACAAATAAATAACCCAACTCTCCCCTCAGCTATGGGTAAATAGTTGGGAATTATGGATTATTTATCCTTGTTTAGACAACCAGAAAGGAAATTCTGAATTCAAACATTACTACTCCGCTTATTAAGTGACCTTGTGTTGCATCCTGCCCGTGGCTGATGGATTGGGTAATTACATACTCAGTTAAATAATTGAAGTTGTACGTGCTAGTTAGTTGAATCGTAAAATTGTTAATATCGATTCCATTCTAATCCCAGAAGGTGTCATAATGTATCTCCTTTATTTCATAAACTTATCTTTCATGATATCTTAAACTGATCTAATCTAATTTAATCCCTGATTATCCAAATCTCCTGTAGCCATCTATCAACCCATTAACATTTGCAACCACATCTTGGATTTAAAGTTCTGAAAGGGTGTGATAGCCCTGCATGCAATTATCACCGAATACATGTTCTGTGTATGTCAAACACTTTTATACATTCTCGTTATTACTTATTATATATATATATATATATATATATATATATATATATATATATATATATATCAGTACCCGATGGAGGCTTAATTAGAAATAGGCTAATGATGTGTAATATTACGGGTCATTACTCTTTTAAGGAACAGGGGCGGATGTTGAATATTAAAGGGGTGTGAAGTAAGGATTGATGTCCTTAAGGATTGATAAGGAGATTCTAATGTTGCAGAGGGAAACTTTGAAGATGGAATTATCCTAGTTCTGCATTGAACATATTCGGAATGCTCAAAAGAAAACTACAATATGGTTCACGATTATATTCGCTGAACATTCAGCGAAGACGAGATGCATAGATTTCATGAGATTAATGTAAGAAGAGTTTCTATTGAGATCAACCGTTCGTGTTTATCACTTTGACTTGTGCACAATCAAATAGAGTGAGACGAAGGAAAACGTGAGACGAAGGAAAACGTGAGAGGAAGGAAAACTTATGCAGCGAATCACTCCAAAGAATTAACGAAATATTAAAAACTATCTCTGCTGCAGAAAGTTATTTAAAGGATTAAATACAGGGTGTTTTTAATTTGTTTTAACATTACTATAGGTGTTCCTTGATTGTATTAGTATTCTAAAATCTCCAATTGTTCACCTTGAGAAGAGAAACCGTAAGAATAGTGTAAATAACTCACGAAAGAACATAGGTATCGGTAAAGCTTAAAGATCAAGATAAACCGATTTTAGTCGTATTCTAAATCATTTTCTCTGCAATATTTAGATGGATATATATTTTTTTAAAAATTAACATTTCTATGAGAGAAGGTCGGTTTAGCTCAGTCAGTAAAGTGCCCGGCTGGAAACCCATGGTTCCTGGTTCGATACCGGCCCTCGCGAACACAGCGTATGAGTAGCACATGGATCAGTACGGTAAAGTGAAGAGTTGATGGTAGGTGTGGCGCTCCGTCTCAGACGCTAAAAGACAATCTTCTTGGTCTAGCGCTAGTGGAAAGGGGATAGACTCCCTCGCTGCCCGGCTGATACCGACTTTAGGTCACCCCAATGACTTTTACTTAAGTGTAAATATAGGATGTTCCATGTAAATATTTCTACAAGAGTTTATTTATGATATTATGTTCGCCATTCCTGTTATTGGAATCTTCCCCAGGTGATCTACTTAATATCGGATTTACTTTTCTTATAAAGATACCCCCATCAAAATATTGACATTTTTAATCGCCTATGGCAGAATGTGTTTACTGGGATGGTGAAGATTTTGACTGAAATCATATCATAAATGTACTCCAATAAGAGTCTTTATAATTGCTTTTAATTACCTTGCAGGTTTTCATTGTGACATATTCCTGACCCTTATAAATTTGGCACGGAACTTGAACAATAACGAATAAATAAATAAAATTAATGGTAATGGATAGAGATTGGCACCCGAGACGTTGTTGATAGACTTAATGTAAAAAAGAAAGTTGAAGAAGTGTCCTCGTTATCATCGAGGAAGGCGTTGACACTGCAATCAAGGGACTTGAAAATTACACAGATTAGAGTTAGGCAGAACTAACTACATCAGCCAGAAGCTGGAATAGAACTAATACTTAATTGAATAAAGAACTGTGATATACAAAAACAGGAATCCAAAAATAGAAAGAAAAAAACAACTGTTTCTTTTTTCATTTCAGAGGATAATGTCCAAGAAGGAACAGACATTTTTATTTTTATTTTTCCTTTCAACTAATTTTTTTCAGTTTTTTTAATTCGTATATGTTATCCTCTATACATCATTTTTCTCATATCGGCTTTTTTTTCACATTACACAGTTCATTGGTCTCGAAAACAATATTTTTGTCGTAAAAAATAAGCGGTTACGTAACATGATTTCTGATGTAAACCAGACGTGACACATTTAAAATGCCTTAAATTGAGAACAGGCAACATAAAAATAGTGTAAATAACTTACAAAGGAATATAGCTATTGCTAAACCAATAAACCTTTTAGTCATATTCTTAAAGCATTTTGTTTACAATTTTTAGATGTAAATACAGTGTATTCAAAATTATAAATACTTCAATCACAGTTTTTTTTTTTGTGATATTAAAAATATTAAATCTCCACCTATTTACAATCCTTTTCAATACATTGGAATCTCTCCCGCATTGTCTCCATAATATCAATTCTGCCTTTCTTATATATCTTCATAGAAATAGTAATATTTTTAATCATCTGTGAGTGATTTCATTAATGTGTTTATAGGGATGGTGAATATGTGGAGGCTGTTTGAAATCATAATAAAAGTACTCCCATAGGGTATTAATATTTTTCTTAATCAGCCTGTATTTTATTATACAGTATATTGATTTTTATGATTGTACTTTTATGGTATTTTAAATTCTTTTTAGTTCATTTTATCTTTTATTGTTATTGTTTATGCATCGGATTTATTTTTAATATATTTTAAAGGAAAAACCGATTTTTTATATCTTTTTTTTATTACTAATGAGACTATACTGAGTAACGAAACGTCAGACGTAATGACGTTCGTAGAAATGAAATTAGTCTAGAAAAGTTGCGTAAGGGTAAATTTGACGTAGACCGAAATGACATAGACCGGAATATTACTGTATTGCTCTTAAAACTTGTCTTCGTTCAGACTGTATATTGAAGCTTTACTCCGAGTTAGATAATTGAAATCGTACGTGGTACTTAGTTGAATCGTAGAATCGTTATTATTGATTTCACTCTAATACCAGTTTTCTTACTTCATATCTTTCATCCTTTACGTCCCAATTTTCCCATTAGTTTCTTCTTCGCATTTCTTCAATGTATTCCCACTTAATATTATCATGAAAGGTTATCGAGTGACTTGGAATGTGGCAGATACTACATTTTGATCCTAGTTAAAAAGCAATCCTATATAAAATCTGCTCTTAAAATAATATGATAGTTTTCACCAGATTAAGAATAAACTGGAGGTTTAAGAATGGAGTGCCGGCATCTGCAATGATATTGAGAATGATGCTTGATATGTGAAGAAACTTGTCATTTGGTTCTTTGTGATAACCGACAAAAATCTTATATGGACACATATTTGTAATTAACAAAAAGAAAACTAATCTTATCAAGTGGATTTTCTTTATTCCGGCAGACTACAGAGTGTAAATAAAATAAAAAATGGAAATATATATTAACCCTATTAGAGAGCTGAAAAAATTGTGGAACATGAAAGTTATAGTCATAAAAATAGTAGTTATAGGCTTGGAACAATCTCCAAGAACATGGAAAAGAGATCAAAGGAAGAATCAGCTTTAGCATGACTAAAGTAAACTAGGATGCGCAAAAGAGTCCTGGATATCTGTTTGATTGATTTGGTTGTTTTCTTACGGCTTATCAACCCTTTTCAGGTCATATAAGTCTTTGCTAATATAGAAAAGGATCGTAAAAAAATTTGAAGACTTTTGAATCCTTGGTTTTTCTATCAAAATACTGAAAGTAGTCTGAAAATACTATTATTCTTTAATGATAATACGCAACTATACACGGCGTTGTCAATATATTTGAAAGATAGAAACACATTATTTACCATGTCTAATGTTACAGAAATCCCATTTGAAATGACCGGTTTAGCTTTGTCGGTAGAGCGCTTGGCTAGGAATGGCAAGATTCCTGGTTCGATACCGGCCCTCATTAACTCAGCGTATGAGTAGCCCAGGGATCTGTACTGTAAAGTGAAGAGAGATGTTAAGTTTGGTGCTCCACCTCAGATGCAAAAACAATCTCCTTCGTCTAGCGCTTGGGAAAAGGGGATGGACTCCCTTGCTGTCTAGCTGACAGACATTAGGTCACTACGACGACTTTAACTTTTTATGGTACAGAACTTAAATCGATAACATTTTTGTTAATTCATCGTTGTTCATAAATTAAAAAGAAAAGAAAAAAATAGGTATTGATAAAAATATTTTCTTCGCTTACATATTTATTTTTTACTTGGACATGAATATTATGAAAATGTTCAAAATCATTTTGATAAAAACAAATTCTAAGAACAAAACGTAAATGTAAAAGGCATTTAAAAGGTTTTAGACATTTAAGAAGTTTTCGTTTTTATGGCTTTCATTCCACACAAAATAAATTTATAGTATACATTAAGTTAAAAGATAAAATTAGGAAATTATAAGATTAAAAGCTTCCTTTGTAAAAATGAATATGAGAATTAGACGCCCCAACTCTTTTGTAATCGCATATGAATCACATCATACATTAAAGATACTAGCAAATATATGCACCCTCCGGGTGCAAGTATTTAAGTTTTAATATAATAAAATATCATATTAAATTAGAAAGGCTAATGAAACTGAATAAAAATTCAGATAAAAAGATTTGGAACATAGGGGGTATGATTAAAAAATAGAACAACTTTGAAACTAACTCTTCCATCATTTTCCGTTATTCCCGTCTTTCATTGGTAGATTTTCCTAATTTAACTGTTTAGTTAAAATAGGAAGTAAAGATAATATTAGTTATTTCTTCTTGTTAAGGGATTTCTTTTAAGATTTATTGAAGAGATTTTGCTCATATTCATTAAGAGAAAGCAAATAATTAGAAATCAATAATACTAAGCATATATTTATTAAAATCAAATTTTAAGATCAATATGCAAATTAGCCTTCCATTCATACTGTAAACCGCTATTTTGTTGTATATATAAATACAATTGCATGTTATTAGTATGTAGATATGGTCAACAGTATAAGTAATGTAAAACAATTTTGTTAATAATTGAGGTATAAATAAAAATAAAATCATGGTAAATGTAATGTAAATAACAAAAGGGAATTGTGGCTTGTATAGTAATATAGTTTCGGTTACAGACAGACAAACCCACAATCTCCATTATAATAAGATTAGACATTCAATATAATATCAACCATTTTATTATTATAATTGTGAAAAGTTGAAAAGATGTTAGGGTTTGTTTTATATATAATTATCTAAATCGTAAAGAATTGATATATACAAATGTATCCTTTAAAGTAAAGTTAAGAATAATGCAATTAAATTAATATATCTCTGAAGAAAGAATATGTCTGCAATATTTATTTGAAATAATTACTGTTTAATCTGATTACAACAGTCAATCGAATCACAGCCGCAGGCACTTGTACGTAGATTGTTTTGAAGCAGGAGCATTTAGCAGTCTTGTACCTTGTTTTGCAGCTCATACGTTCGAGAAATGTCATTGGTACAATAGTGCTATATTGAGGTTTAAAACAATCTGAGTCCTTCCAAACATCTTGGTAATATTACAAAAATAGTTTCTATGTTCGCCTGAAGCCATATCTTTGTCCAGTATGTGGTGTTTTTGTACACATAGCTCCAAAGCATCACGTGTCGTAGGAAGCTTCTCTAGACCTTTCAGTGTTGAACATCTGTAATCGTGCACTGTCAACTGTTTGCAGTTCTGGACTTTCATAGAAGTCCCAAACAAATTGTCCAACTGGTTAAAGCTCATAATGGCAACTAATCTCGTTTACTAGTCGTTTTGCAAAATGCTTTCCAGAAGTGTTTTTACAAAATGAGGAGTGTGTCGCAACCTCCAAGTGTATAGAAACTCAGAGGTTAATCAGGAACATTTTTGCTACTTGATAAATATGAATGTACTACTGTTGAAGTTCCAGATATCATCAATATTGCATTAGTTTTAGGACAGTGAAGTGTAAAAGGAAAATCATGACATTTGTATCTCTGTACAAAACAAAGATTATTTTATATCTTATATCAACTGCTTCGTAAGAATTAACTTTGTGTCAGCTTCTTCGTGATTCCCATTAGGTTTAAATTCATATTTTAATCTCCAGGTTGATTTTACCCCAGTGTGATCCATGGATCCACCTCAAGTTACCATTTTTGTATCATTCTGGGTGACATTTGGTCTGAAGAGTTGGTTGGGAGTTTGGATTTTACGGCATGTCAACCTTTCGGTTATTTTATGCCGAATATGTTTTGTTTTATTCATTCTTGTTGGTATTTATTTTAAAGAAAATCTTAAACTCATTTTTATCTGACCCGAACAGGTACTACAATCCAGGTCAGGGTGATCTGGGAGTAATGGCAATTAAGGCGTATCACCATCCTTGAAGCCCCAGAATTGGAATCTCACCTTGCAGTTTAACGTAATACACATGACACTAACCCCTCATCCACCATTTTCTAGCATATGTATGATAAAATGCGTTTGGGGTTGCCATAAGGGCAATAGGGTTATATATGTGATAAGGCTTTATGTAACCAGCCGATTGAGGGGTGCTCTCCGACCGCCCGTCTAGTTCAAGTAAGGGTCAAAGTGGAGTGTTTCATGTCATAGGTCTGAACAGTAATCGCAAAATAATACAATTAATTCGAGATAAATTTTTCAGTCCTTTTCTTTAAGAAAATTAAAATTTAACTAATTTAATTACCAAAAAATATTATATTCTATAATATAATTCCTGTGCGGATATTGGATGTCATGAGGAAGACTTGTCAGGAGCGATAACTGATAGGGGGGTGGGGAGAGAGGAGAGAGAGAGAGAGAGAAGAGAGAGAGAGAGAGAGAGAGAGAGGAGAGAGATGGGAATTCGTGGTGTGAGCACAACATGATCAAATAGTATATGCTAAGATCGTTCAAATTCTGGTGGAATATGTGGAATTACATGTACATTTGTGGGATTTAAATAAAATAAAATAAAATGAAAATTAAATAAATAAATAAAAAGTTCTGAGTGTCTGAACTCTAGCGTCCAGAGTTAACGGTCTGAGGAATAGAGTCTCTATCTATACTTCGAAACAGTTGTGTCTCTTTATTTCTCTTCATATCTTCATTTCATATTCCCTATACATTTCATAGTTCTATGTGATTTTTTTCTTGGTCGAACTGAGAATTTTTCGGCACGGAATTGTTTTAAAAAGAGGAACGGAATATTAGGTAGTCTTACTGTCTATTGATTTCTAGTGATAGCACCAGTTCATGCTGTTTTCGTACCTCAATAACTACGAATAATAATTGCATATGCCTACAGTATTCTAAAAGCTAATTTTGATAAATACTCGTTTAAAATTTTCAATGCTGCAAATCTTATACTAACTTGAGCCATTGAAGAATCCATTGCAAGCGACGTAGGAACCATTTCGAGTAAACTATATAATGTTATATATGTTCAATTAATCACCCACATGCCACCATACTTGCAAATAGAAAGACTTGATCCACAACTTGAGTAGCCATGAAGCATCAAGATAGGCGAACAGTCCGAGTGGTTTATGGGCATGCGTGTTCTTTGTCTTTCTCCCCGAAGAGAAAGCCTGACGCAAACGACTATGAAAATACAATTCACAATGTATTGTGCTTTCTTGTCGTTTACGCAATTTGAATGAGTTACGAAGCGTGTTGCTTACGGCATCAGATCTTCCATTCGTTCTTGTTGTTGAGAGAGTTCTTCAACATAAAGGCGTGAATAGTTTGAGATATCTTTGGTACTGCTAAATAGAACTGGATTAAATGTCAGCTACAACAGAACCATTATTAACAAGCATGGCGAGAGGCGTTATTTATGGGATTAGATATGTTTACATACAAGCACATCCGTATGCATCTATTCACACACACACACACACACACATATATATATATATATTTATCTATATATATATATGGGGCGTCGTTATTTAATGGTCATGCTAGTTGGACACGGTGACCTGGGTGAGGCTGTTTGCATTCCACACTATTGCACCTGGGAAAGGTATTAATCCAACTACTCTCTCTCCAGCTATTGATGATATAAAAGGACAGACTGGGATCTTTAACCTTGGCATGACAACAGGTCTAGATGAAGGAAAACTCTGAAAACTTGCTTCAAACTCATTAAACTCCGTTTAATATCTGTCCTTGAGTTCCATCCTGCTCATGCGTATTGATTGGGTAATTATATATATATCAAAATAATAGGTAGGACTAGTAATTAATGATATTGTTCATTTTATTCTACAGGTTAGTAACACTGATTGAAAATAACCTGTTACGATTTTTGTGGCCATTTTAGGCTGCAGATAAGAGCATTTTACAGTGGAGTTCTCTTGTGTTCCTTATGTTAGGTAGAATCCTTGTGGTACTTAGTGTTAGGCAGAATCCTTGTGTTCTTTATTGAAGAATCCTTGGTTATTGATCCGTTCGTCCAGGTTAACTACGAGCAACTGAACGCTTTTGAAGATTGGCAATTACATAGCTAACTAACCACGTATTTGATTTGGTTGATTGGCTGGCTTTAATCCATGTGGCCACGCAGAATCTATAAGTTTAAGTGGTGGGCTCCAGCACACCTTATATAACAAATATTTCCAATGTAAGAAAACATTCAAACTATGTTTGTCCTTCATAAATTTCGTGCAACTAAGTAATCTTCGATAGAAAAAAATATTCATGAATCAACATTGATCAGTTGGTTTTTAATCAGAGTTGTCAACTTGAAAAATGAGATAAACTTTTAGTCAGACTCAGTCAACCCCGCACTCCTCTGATATTGATTGTTTTTTTTGATCCCTAAAATCAAAATCCAGTTTAGTGGTCCACATTTTGGGAACTGTATAGAACGTGGAAATGAATGCATTGTCAATTGAAGACTCACATATGTTTTCAGGAGTGAGAAAAAAGCATTCGTATGTAGGTAGCTCTTCAAAGAACTGTTTTGATGATTATTCCTTGGTTATTTTGTTTAATGACATATCAACCCTTGTGGGCACCAATGCCAAATCCTGTCTTTTTCTATATATGATTTGTAAGCAAATTGTTCGAAAATATTTTGGTTTGGTTTGGTCTTATAAACATGTAGAAATAATTTAGCTGATATATATTGAAAAAATTGGGAAAATGATTTTTATGATAGGTTTTTCATTAAGTTATTTGTATAAATAATTTTTAATTAACTTCATGTGAATCAAATAACTAGAAATGATTTTCCTTAAGTTGCAAACAGAATTAATTGACTCATAGATGGAACCCTTATTGGTACTACCACTCCGAGTCAAAGAGGATATGGAAATAATGGCAATCAATGGGTATTCCATACTCTTCAGAACTCTAAAATTGGAACCTCACCAGTAGATGCAGTTTGGCGTCATACCGATGTGTTTTATATGTACGTTAATCATAATCATCTCATAATTTTATATAAAAGGCAACCCACAGTGAGTGTATGTATGTATGTATGCACGTGTATGTCTATGTGCGCGTGCATATATATAGGGAAAGAGAGGAAAAGAGAGACTCATGAATACATGGACACGAGAATACACAGTTAAAAAGCAAATACCAGCATACAAGAATTTATACGCACACACAAACCTATACAGATACGAATACAGCAGAATTATCTCACATATAACACATATGTTGAGCTTAGTTTTTCATTGTAAAAGGACAGTAATTGGCGACACTCATTGAGACAAATAAAACAATCAACACATTGTTATATAGTACCTAAATAATGAGAATGGAATCTTCTGTTTTCCTATAAATAATGTCTGACAAAACATCGGAAGAGAAAAACAACGAGATCTCACGGAACTTGTTAATTCAACCAATCAATTGATAATTATTCTGTTCATCTTGAAATTTTACTTAGTAAACCTTTTTTCACTATCCTTAATATACGTTGTGTTTCTTCCTATTATTCATATTAAATCTGATACTCGAGTTACAACACTGATTTACCAATAAAGTTACGCAAATTCCCTTTGATTTATCATTTTACAAGCATATAGCCCCCAGCAAAAAATGAACTTTGAAAGTGTTACATGAAATGGACGTAGTTTCACACCGCTACACTTGATTGTGATTGTGATGTACTATCCTCAGTTAGTCTGCCCATCGCATGTTTTTGGATTGACTAATTTCTTTCTGGTGGCTTTTCAGTTTTGAAAATTCGTGATGGCCGATAAAAATTGAAAAAAAAATTGCGCGTAAAGTTGTTTTATTAATCTATTCATTTTCTTTTTTCTTTTTTTTGGTGATGGGGAGACTGTGATTTTTAAGGAGGAAACGTCACCTAAAACGTTTTAAAAGTTGTGAAATGTCATTGGAAACCAAAACACAATCGTGCTAACACTTAGAAAACAAATGAAGAAAATGTTATAAAAGTTCCCCAAGAAATCAATAAAGATTGTTGTCAGACAATTGATGAGGAGGTTTGTCATGTCAGCTAATGTTAACACAAGCTATGAAAATGAAATGCGTTTCCACAATCTTCGGTCCTCGTTTTCCAACAGAGGGGTAAAAAGCCACAAGAAAAACAATTGGTTAGGTCTAACGGTTTTGAGTCAAAGAAAATAATCCCTGGCAGATGTAGTCCATGTGCCTCATAATTCCTATTATTTTGGCGAGTCGCAACTACACACACAAAACATGCGTTCAAATCCACAGTCACATTAAAATACGCAAATATTCACAAATATGAACACACTAAATGAACAATAACTTGTTTATTTATATCCAAAAACACAAAGGTATTCTTATGTACAGCAGGCACTTGATGTGTAATGATTATCGTCGTAGTAAAAGGAGACGCGTGGCAGTATGCGCTTTTATGGAGGTGCGTATCATAACGGTTAGAGTCGTAGGAAATGGACTCGTCGACCCGAGTTCAAATTCTAGACAAGGCTGTTTGCATTTCACATTGCGCTAATACCCTTGGGAAAGATATGAATCTATATATTCTCCCTCAAGTTATGGATAAAATAGAAGGACAGACTGGGCGCTTTAACCTTGAATAGGTAACCAGTGTACGGGAAGGAAAAATCTGAATTTGAAAAACCTGAAGTCAGTCGTTGATTGGGTTTGTGGCATTCCTTGCGCACCAATTTTTTCCTATCGATTGTGCCAAAATGTGTGGATGGTCCAACACAAGCCTTCCCCGCTATAAACAAAACATTTTGTGGGTTGTTCATTGGATGAACCCTCATGCGTTGGAATCGACGATAGAGTACATTTCCATTTTCAGTAAAAGGACACTGTATACCGAGTTTTAATCCTGGATGAGGCTATTTGCATTTCATATGACACTAATATGCTTGGGAAAGGTAGGTATTTACCCATCCCGTTCACCATGGGTAGAATGTACTCAAGGTCACAAATATGGGTCATCCAACGAGGAAGAGTCTTCAGTAGTTATTGATCTACGAGACTAACTTTCTAACCATTATATCACGATGGGACGTTTACTACTCTTGGGAAAGGTATCCACCCAACTACTCTCCTTCCAGCTATGGGGAAATAGCATTAGAGACTGGGCACGTTAACTTGAGTATGACTTCAAACCTGTTATACTCCGCTTAAATATTAACGTGATGTCGCATCCTGCTCGTGCAGAGGCGACGGGAAAATGCATATGTACATGCAAAACATTTATTTTAATCATTTATTCAAAAAATGTTTATACTAACATTTTTATGCTTTTGGTATAAATATATAGAAATCAAAGTTTTTTGTTCTCCAGGAATTGCTATGTCAAATTTAGAACAGTTCTAATTATGTTTTATCCTCATTGTAATCATGTGATGATATTTTCTTTGTTCCAATCGTAAGGCCGGGTAGATATCCTCCTGTCTACGTTTCTGCGCATTGGGCCTTAAGTTAACCTCACCTGTTTCGGAAATTACCCCCGTGGTGTGATAGTCAGGGTTCGAGGAAAAGAAAGTCTTATATTCAATATAAACTTTGTTTTCCTCGACTTGGATGTTCAAGATAATATGGACAAGATGTTTGTGGGTATGACGTCACACAGTGATAACTGAGTAGATATAGAAATCTCAAGAGAAACTGGCATGTTTTTTCTCTTAGATTAAAAGATCATATCCTAAACTGAAGTAGTTAAGAGAAGAAATGATTTTGCTGCTAGTTTTCTTTTTGAATATATGTTTTTCATATATACAATCACCATTTGTACGTGCCAAAGAATTGCTACCCTGGTAAAAAAAAATTCCTCGTGATCAAAGACGACAATTAAATTCTGAACATTCCACTAATATTAACGGTCCAATAGCCATCGACGTGTTTGTGATTGAAGAATATCCAACATTTATGCTGTGATGACTCACGATATTATACTGCACCAAGAGTGAAAAGTGCTCGATGTCCTAAGAATAGGGTGAACGTATTGATATCAAAATAAAACACTTTGATACTAACGGTCCAATAGCTATAGACGTTTCTGTGATTGATTTATATCTCCCGATTTTGCTGTAATGACTCACAATTATTTACTGCACCAAAAGTGAAGAGTGCTTCTTGTCCTGAGAACAGGGCTAACTTATAGTTATCAAAATAAAATGATTGAATATAAAATTCAAATACCTGATGTTACTTTAAGTTTAATGCAATCGTTGTTATACACACACACACACACACACACACAAACAAAAAAACATACATTCCCATATGATATAGTTATATATACAATATTTTACTGTTATAACGAAATGAAACTTTAAGTACAAGCACTTGATTACAAGAAAAATTAAAATGTAATCTATGGAACAACTTATATAATACCATCAAATGGTTTTCCAAAATCAATAATAAAAACAAATCTACACTCATTCAACTTGATTTGTACGCATCTCTAAAAACATCCTAATTGAAACCCTAAATTCTGCAAAGACCATGACAAATAAACCAACAATCAAACAGATTTAATATTTGTATACATGAAAACTGTAATTATAATCAACAACAAAGACATATAGACCAAATGCAATAATAACAGTTTCAACGTAGCGATGGGTACATACGACTTTGCACAAATGGAATTACTTGATATATACATGATAAATACAATCAGTATTCATATACCGAACACATATAGGAATTTAAGAGATGATGGTTTAGCCCTGATCCCAAATAGGATGGTTCATTATCATGCAAAATACAAGAACAGATGATAAAAGCTTTAAAATATGTAGGTTTTAAAATAGGCATATGACCAACTGCGAAACAATAAATATCCTAGATTTAACACCCAGCCTATCTATGAACACATTTAACCCTTTCATACGGATAATCACACCATTATAGATCAACATCCACTCCAATCACCATACACACATGATTAAACACATACTCAATGCAATCACACTAGGATTATACATAATAAGAAATGTAACAACCCTATCTAGTAATATTTGGGATTTAAAGGACCAAAACATAATACCAATTATGAAAATATGATATCTTAAGAAAATCGAACATATGCAGAGCACTGATTGACTTTGCTTTTTGGACCCTACAAGAAAAATGAGCAATAATTGATTCCCGGATAATAAAAACCTTTTAAATATTAACAATAATCTTTCGGAAATTGCAGACACAGGCTAGACCGATCACTAACGTTAATTAAATACGTCCTCTTAACCTATACACAACAACTGGCTTCCGTTGAAATGATTATTTACCGGAACATATTATTAGGGGATAAATAAAGAAATTTAAGTAGAAAAATAAATTAGTATAGAGTGAAAAGCACAGAGAAGGAACAAGCAACAAAAGGTAAGAAAGCGAGAGGGAAAAATAAACGATTAGAGTAAAAGATTGAATGAACATCACGAGAGAGGATCGGAAAGTTGATAAAAGACAACAGCAATATAAACTTAAGAGGAAAATAGGAGAAACAAGTCACTAGATTTATAAACCAAAGAAAACATCAAATTTGAAGACAGGATAAGTAAACTCAGGCGGGTAGTGAGGGAGGAAGTTTAGAGGAGAAATATTGCAACTATGCTGAACCATCTGACATTCTAAAAATAGTTATATGAAACTTAAGTTAATAACAGATACCTAAATAAATTCTTGAAATCGATTTTTAAAATCACACACACACACACACACACACACACACACACACACATATATATATATATATATATATATATATTATAATATATATATGTTGTAAACAAGGTTTGTTTAGAATGGCCTTTTGCCGATAATTTTTGGGGAGAATAAGTGCTTAATTGGAGTCGTACCTAATTTTGAAATTAATTAATTAATAATGAATTAGGCGGGAATACTATTAAATTTATGGCTAAACAAATCGAGAAATCAATCTCTGTATGTACATTTCGGCCTATTAGGCCTCATCAGCAGAGCTATAGGCCGAAATGTACATACAGAGATTGATTTTTCTCGATTTTGTTTAGCCATAAATTTAAATAGGTATTCCGCCTAATTCATTATTAATTAATTAATTTTCAAAAATTAGGTAGACTCAATTAAGCACTTATTCTCCACACACACACACACAACATATATAATATATATATATATATATATATATATATGTGTGTGTGTGTGTGTGTGTGTTAGGGTAGCGAAGACAAAGTCAACGGTATTTTTCAAACGAAAGAATCGGTTGGAGAATCGCATAGACGAAAAACTGTCAGTTACCAAGCACTATTGACTTAATGTCTTCGCTGCCTTTACTTAGATATGCAGGTTATATCCATGCTAGTGAGCACACTTTTACTAAAAATATGACAAAACATAATCAATATATATATATTATATTATTAAATTTTTACTTGAAGGCACTTACAACGCATGTATCGCATAAAATTCGATACTTTTTCTTATAGAAAATGAAGCTTGACAAGAGTAATCCCAGCAAAGGATGGCTCGATGTGTAGAATACCGTACAGACTGTTTCGACTTTATTAAGTCTCATCAGCGGTATATACTAACGATTTCCCTCGACAGAAATCGAAACCGGGACTTCAGCAGACACAGTGAAATACTAGTGAAACACTTTTATCGCCTCGGCCACAGTACACAGCTGACCATCTTAGCGAAATTAAGCTTGTCAAGCGATACTAACGCCTCTACCATATAGGTAAGGGCGTTATTGAGAGAATATAACAACAAACAGACCGAATGCCCTTCGGCGAAGTGAATAGATTTTTGGATGTTTGTTTTTTATTTATAAACGTATATATCATATCCAATTGCCGATTTAATCACCATTAAGCCGTTGAAGTGTGATTTGTAATTTAATTCGAGGAGAGCTCATTTATGCATAGAAATAGAGTTATAATAATTGTAGGAAATATGTTATGGTCTACCACGGTTCCGATCTATGTGATTTCTTATAGTTGTTCTAAGTTGAAGTCATTACTTAGTTCAACTGAAGCAGACGTTATTTTTTACGTCTTCGCCTTTATCAAATATTTTGAGTCGCAAGGCTGTACAAAGATCTTTTCCAAATTCTTTACACAGACGGCAGGATTTGCCTAGACTCTGTTATGGCTTCCTGCAATCCGTTATTTTATTTCTTCATATACTGCTTTGGTTTTTTTTCTTGTTATTTTCTTGTTCGCTTGATATTTTGAGCTATTTTGTTTTATCTAAATGTATCCTTCGTATTTCCATTTTCTTTGGTCCCACATACCCATACACACTTATATATATATATATATATATATATATATATAATATATATATATATATTGACTCGTCGTGTTTACCTATGTCAGCATCATTTTCAATCAAAGGATGGGCTTAGAAGCCCACTTAAAGGCTAATAATAGAATCAAATTATGTCCAGTATTGTTTGAAAGGAGATATATTCGAAAACGAGTCAATCATATATATATATATATATACTATATATATATATATATATACTATATAGAGTGTGTGTGTGTATGTGGATCCAAAGAAAATGGAAATTACGAAGGATACATTTAGATAACAAATAGCTCAAAATATCAAGCGAACAAGAAATAACAAGAAAATAATACAAGCAGTATAGGAAATAAAATAACGGAGTTTGGCAGGTAAGCCATAACAGAGTCTAGCAAAATCCTGGCCGTTATGTAAAGAATTTGGAAAGATCTTTGTAACAGCCTTGGACTCAAATATTTGATAAAGGGAAAGACGTAAAAATACGTCTGGTCTCAGTTGAACTAAGTAATGACTTCAACTTAGACAACTATAAGATATTCATAGATCGGAACGTGGTAGACCATAAAATATTTTCTACAATTTATAAACTCTATTTCTATGATAAATTGAGCTCTCCTCGATAAATTACAAATCACACTTCAACGGAAGGATTAAATCGCAATTGATATTATATAACGGTTTATAAAATAAAAACAAACATCCAAAATCTTAATTCACTTCGCGCGATAGGGCATTCGGTCTGTTTGTTGTTATTATTCTCTCAATAACGCCCCCTTACTATTATGGTAGCGGGCGTGTAGTATCGCTTTGACAAGCTTAATTTCGCTAAGATGGTCAGCTGTGTACTGTGGCCGAGGCGATAAAGTGGTTTTCACTAGTATTTCACTGTGTCTGCTGAAGTCCCGGTTTCGATTTCTGTCGGAGGGAAATCGTTAGTATATACCGCTGATGAGACTTAATAAAGTCGAAACAGTCTGTAACGGTATTTCTAGCACATCGAGCCATCCTTTGCTGGGATTACTCTTGTCAGTTCATTTTCTATAAGAAAAAGTATCGAATTTTATGCGATACATGCGTTGTAAGTGCCTTCAAGTAAAAATTTAATATATATATATATATATATGATTATGTTTTGTCATTATTTTTTAGTAAAGTGTGCTCACTAGCATGGATATAACCTGCATATCTAAGTAAAGGCAGGAAGACATTAGTCAATAGTGGCTTGGTAACTGACAGTTTTTCGTCTATGCGATTCTCCAACCGATTCTTGGTTTGGAAAAATACCCGTTGACTTTGTCTTCGCTACCCTAACCCACAACACACCAACACATCATATTATATATTATATATATATATATTATATATGTGTGTGTGTGTGTGTGGGCGAATAAGTGCTTAATTGGAGTGTACCTAATTTGAAAATTAATTATAATAATGAATTAGGGGAATACCTATTAAATTTATGGCAAAACAAATCGAGAATAAATCAATCTCTGTATGTACATTTCGGCCTATAGCTCCTGCTGATGAGGCCTATAGGCCGAATGTTACATACAGAGATTGATTTTTTCGATTTGTTTTAGCCATAAATTTAATAGTATTCCGCCTAATTCATTATTAATTAATTAATTTTCAAAATTAGGTACGACTCAATTAAGCACTTATTCTCCCTAAAAATTAATCGGCAAAGGCCATTCTAAACAACCTTGTTTACAACATATATATATATATATATATATATATTATATATAATATATAATGTGTGTGTGTTGTGTGTTTGTGTGTGTGTGTGTGTGTGTGATTTTAAAAAATCGATTCAAGAATTTATTTAGGTATCTGTTTATTAACTTAGTTTCATATAACTATTTTTTAGAATTGTCAGATGGTTCAGCATAGTTTGCAATATTTCTCCTCTAACTTTCGCTCCCTCACTACCCGCTGGAGTTTACTTATCTGTCTTCAATTTGATGTTTCTTTGGTTTATAAATTAGTGACTTGTTTTTCTCCTATTTTCCTCTTAAGTTTATATTGCTGTTTGTCTTTTAAACTTTGCGCGATCCTCTCTCGTGATGTTCATTCAATGCTTTTACTCTAATCGTTTATTTTTCCTCTCGCTTTCTTACCTTTTGTTGCTTGTTCTTCTCTGTGCTTTTCACTCTATACTAATTTTATTTTTCTACTTAAATTTCTTTATTTATCCCTAATAATATGTTCGGTAAATAATCATTTCAAACGGAAGCCAGTGTTTTTTGTGTTATGGTTAGAGGGACGTATTTAATTATACGTTAGTGATCGGTCTGCCTGTGTCTGCAATTTCCCGAAAGATTTATTGTTAATATTTAAAAGGTTTTTAATTATCCGGGAATGCTAATTATTGCTCATTTTTCTTGGGTAGTCCAAAAGCAAAGGTCAATCAGTGCTCTGCATATGTTCGATTTTCTTAAGATATCATATTTCATAATTGTATTATGTTTTGGTCCTTTAAATCGCAAATATTACTAGATAGGGTTGTTTACATTTCTTATTATGTATTAATACCTAGTGTTGATTGCATTGAGTATGTGTTTAATCATGTGTGTTATGGTGATTGGAGTGGATGTTGATGCTATAATGGTGTGATTAATCGTATGAAAGGGTTAAATGTGTTCATAGATAGGCTGGGTGTTAAATCTAGGATATTTATTGTTTCGCAGTTTGGGTCATATGCCTATTTTAAAACCTACATTTTAAAGCTTTTATCATCTGTTCTTGTATTTTGCATGATAATGACCATCCTTATTTGGGATCAGGGCTAAACCATCATCTCTAATAAATTCTATATGTGTTCGGTATATGAATACTGAATTGTATTTTTTTTTTCAAAATGTATATATCAAGTAATTCCATTTGTGCAAAGTCGTATGTACCTTCGCTACGTTTGAACTGTTATTATTGGCATTTGGTCTATATGTCTTTGTTGTTGATTATAATTACAGTTTTCATGTATACAAATATTAAATCTGTTTGATGTTGGTTTTTATTTGTCATGGTCTTTGCAGGAATTTAGGGTTTCAATTAGGATGTTTTAGAGATGCGTACAAATCAAGTTGAATGAGTGTAGATTTGTTTTTATTATTGAATTTTGGAAACCATTTGATGTATTATAATATAAGTTGTTCCATAGATTACATTTTATTTTTTCTTGTAATCAGTGCTTGTAACTTAAAAGTTTCATTTCGTTATAACAGTAAAATATTGTATATATAACTATATCTATATGGGAATGTATGTTTTTTTTGTTTGTGTGTGTGTGTGTGTGTGGTGTGTATAACAACGATTGCATTAACTTAAAGTAACATAGTATTTGAATTTTATATCAATCATTTATTTTGATAATATAAGTTAGCCCTGTTTCAGGACAAGAAGCACTCTTCACTTTGGTGCAGTAAAAATTGTGAGTCATTACAGCAAAATCGGGAGATATAAATCAAATAACAGAAACGTCTATAGCTATTGAGCGTTAGTTCAAAGTGGTTTTTATTGATATAAATACGTTCACCCTATTCTTAGGACATCGAGCACTTTTCAGCTCTTGGTGCAGTATAATATGTGAGTCATCACAGCAATAAATGTTGGATTATTTCTTCAATCACAACATCGTCGATGGCTTATTGGACCGTAATATTAGTGGAATGTTCAGAATTTAATTGTAGTCTTTGATCACGAGGAATTTTTTTTTTACCAGGGTAGCAATTCTTTGGCACGTACAAAATGGTGATTGTATATATGAAAAACATATATTCAAAAAGAAACTAGCAGCAAAATCATTTCTTCTATTAACTACTTCAGTTTGGATATGATCTTTTTAATCTAAGAGAAAACATGCAGTTTCTCTTGAGATTTCTATATCTACTCAGTTATCACTGTGTGACGTCATAGCCCACGAAACATCTTGTCCATATTAATCTTGAACATCCAAGTCGAGGAAACAAGTTTATATTGAATATAAGACTTTCCTTTTCCTCGAACCCTGACTATCACACCAACGGGTAATTTCCGAAACAGGTGAGGTTAACTTAAAGGCCCAATTGCGCAGAAACGTAGACAGGAGGATATCTACCCGGCCTTAACGATTGGAAGCAACGAAATATCATCACATGATTACAATGAGGATAAAAATAATTAGAACTGTTCCTAAATTTGACATAGCAATTCCTGGAGACAAAAAATTTGATTTCTATATGTTTAATACAAAGCATAAAAATGTTAGTATAAACATTTTTTGATAAATGATTAAAGATAAATGTTTTGCATGTCCATATGCATTTTCCGTCGCCTCTGCACGAGCGGATGCGACAGTCACGTTAATATTTATAGCGGAGTATAACAGGTTTGAAGTCATACTCAGTTAACGTGCCAGTCTGCTTAATGCTATTTCCTCATAGCTGGAAGAGAGTAGTTGGGTGGATACCTTTTCCCAAGAGTAGTAAACGTCCCATCGTGAATATAATGGTTTAGAAAGTTAGTCTCGTAGATCAATAACTACTGAAAAAAGAGCTCTTCCTCGTTGGATGACGGCATATTTGTGACCTTGAGTACATTCTAGCGCCATGGTGAACGGATGGGTAAATACCTACCCTTTCCAAGCATAATAAATGTCATATGAAATGCAAATAGCCTCATCGCCAGGATTAAAACTTCGGTATACAGTGTCCTTTTACTGAAAATGGAAAATGTACTCTATCGTCGATTCCAAGCATGAGGGTTCATCCAATGAACAAGCGCCCACAAAATGTTTTTTGTTTATAGCGGGGAAGGCTTGTGTTGGACTATCCACACATTTTTGGGCACAATCGATAGGCAAAAATTGGTGGCGCAAGGAATGCCACAAACCCAATAACGACTGACTTCAGGTTTTTCAAATTCAGATTTTTCCTTCCGTACACTGGTTACCTATTCAAGGTTAAAGCGGCCGGCAGTCTTGTCCTTCTATTTTATCCATACTGGGGAGAATATATAGATTCATATCTTTCCGCAAGGGTATTAGCGGGCATGTTGAAATGCAACAGCCTTGTCTAGAATTTTGGAACTCGGGTCGACGAGTCCATTTCCTACGACTCTAACCGTTATGATAGGCACCTCCATAAAGCGCATACTGCCAGCGTCTCCTTTTACTACGACTGATATTCATTACACATCAAGTGCCTGCTGTACATAAGAATACCTTTGTGTTTTTGGATATAAATAAACAAGTTATTGTTCATTTAGTGTGTTCATATTTGTGAATATTTGCGTATTTTAATGTAGCTGTGGATTTGAACGCATGTTTTGTGTGTGTAGTAGTGAATCGCAAAATAATAGGAATTATGAGGCAATGAGGCCATGGACTACATCTGCCAGGGATTATTTTCTTTGACTCAAAACCGTTAGACCTAACCAATTGTTTTTCTTGTGGCTTTTTACCCCTCTGTTGGAAAACGAGGACCGAAGATTTGTGGAAACGCATTTCATTTTCATAGCTTGTGTTAACATTAGCTGACATGCAAAACCTCCTCATCAATTGTCTGACAACAATCTTTATTGATTTCTTGGGGAACTTTTATAACATTTTCTTCATTTGTTTTCTAAGTGTTAGCACGATTGTGTTTTGGTTTCCAATGACATTTCACAACTTTTAAACGTTTTAGGTGACGTTTCCTCCTTAAAAATCACAGTCTCCCCATCACCAAAAAAAAGAAAAAAGAAAATGAATAGATTAATACAACAACTTTACGCGCAATTTTTTTTCAATTTTTATCGCCATCACGAATTTTCAAAACTGAAAAGCCACCAGAAAGAAATTAGTCAATCAAAAACATGCGATGGGCAGACTAAACTGAGGATAGTACATCACAATCAGCAATCAAGTGTAGCGGTGTGAAACTTCGTCCATTTCATGTAACACTTTCAAAGTTCATTTTTTGCTGGGGCTATATGCTTGTAAAATGATAAATTAAAGGAATTTGCGTAACTTTATTGGTAAATCAGTGTTGTAACTTGAGTATCAGATTTAATATGAATATAGGAAGAAACACAACGTATATTAAGGATAGTGAAAAAAGGTTTACTAAGTAAAATTTCAAAATGACAGAATAATTATCAATTGATTGGTTGAATTAACAAGTCCGTGAGATCTCGTTGTTTTTCTCTTCTGATGTTTTGACAGACATTATTTATAGGAAAACAGAAGATTCCATTCTCATTATTTAGGTACTATATAACAATGTGTTGATTGTTTTATTTGTCTCAATAGTGTCGCAAATTTCTGTCCCTTTTACAATGAAAAACTAAGCTCTCAACATATGTGTTATATGTGAGATAATTCTGCTGTATTCGTATCTGTATAGGTTTGTGTGTGCGTATAAATTCTTGTTGCTGGTATTTGCTTTTTAACTGTGTATTCTCGTGTCCATGTATTCATGAGTCTCTCTTTTCCTCTCTTTCCTATATATATGCACGCGCACATAGAAATACACGTGCATACATACATACATACACTCACTGTGGTTGCCTTTTATATAAATTATGAGATGATTAATGATTAACGTACATATAAAACACATCGGTATGACGCCAAACTGTATCTACTGGTGAGGTTCCAATTTTAGAGTTCTGAAGAGTGTGGAATACCCATTGATTGCCATTATTTCCATATCCTCTTTGACTCGGAGTGGTAGTACCAATAAGGGTTCCATCTATGAGTCAATTAATTCTGTTTGCAACTTAAGGAAAATCATTTCTAGTTATTTGATTCACATGAAGTTAATTAAAATTATTTTATACAAATAACTTAATGAAAACCTATCATACAAATCATTTTCCCAATTTTTCAATATATACAGCTAAATTATTTCTACATGTTTATAAGACCAAACCAAACCAAAATATTTTCGAACAATTTGCTTACAAATCATATATAGAAAAGACAGGATTTGGCAATTGGGTGCCCCACAAGGGTTGATATGTCATTAAACAAAATAACCAAGGATAATCATCAAAACAGTTCTTTGAAGAGCTACCTACATACGAATGCTTTTTTCTCACTCCTGAAAACATATGTGAGTCTTCAATTGACAATGCATTCATTTCCACGTTCTATACAGTTCCAAAATGTGGACCACTAAACTGGATTTTGATTTTAGGGATCAAAAAACAATCAATATCAGAGGAGTGCGGGTTGACTGAGTCTGACTAAAAAGTTTATCTCATTTTTTCAAGTTGACAACTCTGATTAAAAACCAACTGATCAATGTTGATTCATGAATATTTTTTTTCTATCGAAGATTACTTAGTTGCACGAAAATTTATGAAGGACAAACATAGTTTGAATGTTTTCTTACATTGGAATATTTTGTTATATAAGGTGTGCTGGAGCCCACCACTTAAACTTATAGATTCTGCGTGGCCACATGGATTAAAGCCAGCCAATCAACCACATCAAATACGTGGTTAGTTAGCTATGTAATTGCCAATCTTCAAAAGCGTTCAGTTGCTCGTAGTTAACCTGGACGAACGGATCAATAACCAAGGATTTTCACTAAAGAACACAAGGATTCTGCCTAACACTAAGTACCACAAGGATTCTACCTAACATAAGGAACACAAGAGACTCCACTGTAAAATGCTCTTATCTGCTGCAGTAAAATGGCCACAAAAAATCGTAACAGGTTATTTTCAATCAGTGTTACTAACCTGTAGAATAAAATGAACAATATCATTAATTACTAGTCCTACCTATTATTTTGATATATATATAATTACCCAATCAATACGCATGAGCAGGATGGAACTCAAGGACAGAATATTAAACGGAGTTTAATGAGTTTGAAGCAAGTTTTCAAGAGTTTTCCTTCATCTAGACCTGTTTTCAATGCCAAGGTTAAAGATCCCAGTCTGTCCTTTATATCATCAATAGCTGGAGAGAGAGTAGTTGGATTAATACCTTTCCCAGGTGCAATAGTGTGGAATGCAAACAGCCTCACCCAGGTCACCGTGTCCAACTAGCATGAACCATTAAATAACGACGCCCCATATATATATATAGATAAATATATATATATATATGTGTGTTGTGTGTGTGTGTGTGTGTGTGTGAATAGATGCATACGGATGTGCTTGTATGTAACATATCTAATCCATAAATAACGCCCCTCCCATGCTTGTTAATAATGGTTCTGTGTAGCTGACATTTAATCCAGTTCTATTTAGCAGTACCAAAGATATCTCAAACTATTCACGCCTTTATGTTGAAGAACTCTCTCAACAACAAGAACGAATGGAAGATCTGATGCCGTAAGCAACACGCTTCGTAAACTCATTCAAATTGCGTAAACGACAAGAAAGCACAATACATTGTGAATTGTATTTCATAGTCGTTTGCGTCAGGATTTCTCTTCGGGGAGAAAGACAAAGAACACGCATGCCATAAACCACTCGGACTGTTCGCCTATCTTGATGCTTCATGGCTACTCAAGTTGTGGATCAAGTCTTTCTTTTTGCAAGTATGGTGGCATGTGGGTGATTAATTGAACTATATAATTATATAGTTTACTCGAAATGGTTCCTACTTGCTTGCAATGGATTCTTCAATGGCTCAAGTTAGTATAAGATTTGCAGCATTGAAAATTTTAAACGAGTATTTATCAAAATTAGCTTTTAGAATACTGTAGGGCATATGCAATTATATTCGTAGTTATTGAGGTACGAAAACAGCATGAACTGGTGCTATCACTAGAATCAATAGACAGTAAGACTACTAATATTCCGGTTCCTCTTTTTAAAACAATTCCGTGCCGAAAAATTCTCAGTTCGACAAGAAAAAAATCACATAGAACTATGAAATGTATAGGGAATATGAAATGAAGATATGAAGAGAAATAAAGAGACACAACTGTTTCGAAGTATAGATAGAGACTCTATTCCTCAGACCGTTAACTCTGGACGCTAGAGTTCAGACACTCAGAACTTTTTTATTTATTTATTTTTAATTTTCATTTTATTTTATTTTATTTAAATCCACAAATGTACATGTAATTCCACATATTCCACCAGAATTTGAACGATCTTAGCAATATACTATTTGATCATGTTGTGCTCACACCACGAATTCCCATCTCTTCTCTCTCTCTTCTCTCTCTCTCTCTCTCTTCTCTCTCTCTCTCCCACCCGTCCCTATCAGTTATCGCTCCTGACAAGTCTTCCTCATGACATCCAATATCCGCACAGGAATTATATTATAGAATAATATTTTTTTGGTAATTAAATTAGTTAAATTTTAATTTTCTTAAAGAAAAGGACTGAAAAATTTAGCCTCGAATTAATTGTATTTATTTTTGCGATTACTGTTCAGACCTATGACATGAAACACTCCACTTTGACCCTTACTTGAACTAGACGGGCGGTCCGGAGAGCACCCCTCAATCGGCTGGTTACATAAAGCCTTATCACATATATAACCTATTGGCCCTTATGGCAACCCAAAACGCATTTTATCATACATATGCTAGAAAATGGTGGATGAGGGGTTAGTGTCATGTGTATTACGTTAAACTGCAAGGTGAGATTCCAATTCTGGGGCTTCAAGGATGGTGATACGCCTTAATTGCCATTACTCCAGATCCACCCTGACCTGGATTGGTAGTACTGTTCGGGTCAGATAAAAAATGAGTTTAAGATTTTCTTTAAAATAAATACCCAACAAGAATGAATAAAACAAAACATATTCGGCATAAAATAACCGAAAGGTTGACATGCCGTAAAATCCAAACTCCCAACCAACTCTTCAGACCAAATATCACCCAGAATGATACAAAATGGTAACTTGAGTGGATCCATGGATCACACTGGGGTAAATCAACCTGGAGATTAAAATATGAATTTAAACCTAATGGGAAATCACGAAGAAGCTGACACAAAGTTAATTCTTTACGAAGCAGTTGATATAAGATATAAATAATCTTTGTTTGTACAGAGATACAAATGTCATGATTTTCCTTTTACACTTCACTGTCCCTAAAACTAATGCAATATTGGATGATATCTGGAACTTCAAACAGTAGTACATTCATATTTATCAAGTAGCCAAAATGTTCCTGATTAACCTCTTGAGTTTCTATACACTTGGAGGTTGCGACACACTCCTCATTTTGTAAAAACACTTCTGGAAAGCATTTTGCAAAACGACTAGTAAACGAGATTAGTTGCCATTATGAGCTTTAACCAGTTGGACAATTTGTTTGGGACTTCTATGAAAGTCCAGAACTGCAAACAGTTGACAGTGCACGATTACAGATGTTCAACACTGAAAGGTCTAGAGAGCTTCCTACGACACGTGATGCTTTGGAGCTATGTGTACAAAACACCACATACTGGACAAAGATATGGCTTCAGGCGAACATAGAAACTATTTTGTAATATTTACCAGATGTTTGGAAGGACTCAGATTGTTTTAAACCTAAAATTAGCATATTGTACCAATGACATTTCTCGAACGTATGAGCTGCAAAACAAGGTACAAGACTGCTAAATGCTCCTGCTTCAAAACAATCTACGTAAAGTGCCTGCGGCTTGTGATTCGATTGACTGTTGTAATCAGATTAAACAGTAATTTTTCAAATAAATATTGCGACATATTCTTTCTTCAGAGAATATATTAATTTGTTTTAATTTGAATATTCTAAATTGCATTATTCTTAACTTTACTTTAAAGGATACATTTGTATATATCAATTCTTTACGATTAGATAATTATATATAAAACAAACCCTAACATCTTTTTCAACTTTTCACAATTATAATAATAAAATGGTTGATATTATATTGAATGTCTAATCTTATTATAATGGAGATTGTGGGGGTTTGTCTGTCTGTAACCGAAACTTATTACTATACAAGCCACAATTCCCTTTTTGTTTATTTACATTACATTTACCATATTTTATTTTATTTATACCTCAATTATTAACAAAATTGTTTTACATTACTTATACTGTTGACCATATCTACATACTAATAACATGCAATTGTATTTATATATACAACAAAATAGCGGTTTACAGTATGAATGGGAAGGCTAATTTGCATATTGATCTTAAAAATTTGATTTTAATAAATATATGCTTAGTATTATTGATTTCTAATTATTTGCTTTCATCTTAATGAATATGAGCAAAAATCTCTTCAATAAATCTTAAAAGAAATCCCTTAACAAGAAGAAATAACTAATATTATTCTTTACTTCCTATTTTAACTAAACAGTTAAATTAGGAAAATCTACCAATGAAAGACGGGAGTAACGGAAAATGATGGAAGAGTTAGTTTCAAAGTTGTTCTATTTTTTAATCATACCCCCTCTGTTCCAAATCTTTTTATCTGAATTTTTATTCAGTTTCATTAGCCTTTCTAATTTAATATGATATTTTTATTATATTAAAACTTAAATACTTGCCCCGGAGGGTGCATATATTTGCTAGTATCTTTAATGTATGATGTGATTCATATGCGATTACAAAAGAGTTGGGGCGTCTAATTCTCATATTCATTTTTACAAGGAAGCTTTTAATCTTATAATTTCCTAAATTTTATCTTTATCTAATGTATACTATAAATTTATTTTGTGTGGAATGAAAGCCATAAAAACGAAAACTTCTTAAGTGTCTAAAACCTTTTAAATGCCTTTTACATTTACGTTTTGTTCTTAGAATTTGTTTTTATCAAAATGATTTTGAACATTTTCATAATATTCATGTCCAAGTAAAAAATAAATATGTAAGCGAAGAAAATATTTTTATCAATACCTATTTTATTCTTTTTAATTTATGAACAACGATGAATTAACAAAAATGTTATCGATTTAAGTTCTGTACCATAAAAAGTTAAAGTCGTCGTAGTGACCTAATGTCTGTCAGCCAGACAGCAAGGGAGTCCATCCCCTTTTCCCAAGCGCTAGACGAAGGAGATTGTTTTTGCATCTGAGGTGGAGCACCAAACTTAACATCTCTCTTCACTTTACAGTACAGATCCCTGGGCTACTCATACGCTGAGTTAACGAGGGCCGGTATCGAACCAGGAATCTTGCCATTCCTAGCCAAGCGCTCTACCGACAAAGCTAAACCGGTCATTTCAAATGGGATTTCTGTAACATTAGACATGGTAAATAATGTGTTTCTATCTTTCAAATATATTGACAACGCCGTGTATAGTTGCGTATTATCATTAAAGAATAATAGTATTTTCAGACTACTTTTCAGTATTTTGATAGAAAAACCAAGGATTCAAAAGTCTTCAAATTTTTTTACGATCCTTTTCTATGATTAGCAAAGACTTATATGACCTGAAAAGGGTTGATAAGCCGTAAGAAAACAACCAAATCAATCAAACAGATTTCCAGGACTCTTTTACGCATCCTAGTTTACTTTAGTCATGCTAAAGCTGATTCTTCCTTTGATCTCTTTTCCATGTTCTTGGAGATTGTTCCAAGCCTATAACTACTATTTTTATGACTATAACTTTCATGTTCCACAATTTTTTCAGCTCTCTAATAGGGTTAATATATATTTCCATTTTTTATTTTATTTACACTCTGTAGTCTGCCGGAATAAAGAAAATCCACTTGATAAGATTAGTTTTCTTTTTGTTAATTACAATACTAGCAAATATATGCACCCTCCGTGGCAGGTATTTAAGTTTTAATGTTATTAAAATATCAATTTAAATTAGAAAGGCTAATGAAACTAAATAAGAATACAGATAAAAATTTTGAACAGAGGAGGGTATAATAAAAAAAATTTAAAAAAACACTGAAACTTACTCTTTCATCACCCCGTTTTCATTGCTAAATTTTCCTAATTTAACTATTTAGTTAAAATATGAAGTACAGAATAAAATTACAATTATTTCTTCGTGGTAATGGATTTTTCTTTTAAGATTTATCCCCCAAATCTTTGATTATATTCATTAAGATAAAACAAAACAATTAGAAATCAATAATACTAAGCCCATATTTATTAAAATCAAATTTTTAATATCAGTATGCAAATTAGGCTTCCCGTTCATACTGTAAACTGCTATTTTGTTGAATATATAAATACAGTCGCATGTTATTAGAATGTAGACATGGTCAACAATAATGTAAATAATGTAAAACAATTTTATTAACAATTAATGTTTAAATAAATATAATTATGGAGAATGTGACTTGAGATTGGAATTGTGACTTGCTTAGTTTCGGTTACAGACATATAAACACACAATCTCCATTATAATAAGATGTGTCCATATAAGATATTTGTCGGTTATCAAAAAGAACCAAATGACAAGTTTCTTCACATATCAAGCATCATTCTCAATATCCTTGCAGATGCCGGCACTCCATTCTTAAACCTCCAGTTTATTCTTAATCTGGTGAAAACTATCATATTATTTTAAGAGCAGATTTTATATAGGATTGCTTTTTAACTAGGATCAAAATGTAGTATCTGCCACATTCCAAGTCACTCGATAACCTTTCATAATAATATTAAGTGGGAATACATTGAAGAAATGCGAAGAAGAAACTAATGGGAAAATTGGGACGTAAAGGATGAAAGATATGAAGTAAGAAAACTGGTATTAGAGTGAAATCAATAATAACGATTCTACGATTCAACTAAGTACCACGTACGATTTCAATTATCTAACTCTGAGTAAAGCTTCAATATACAGTCTGAACGAAGACAAGTTTTAAGAGCAATACAGTAATATTCCGGTCTATGTCATTTCGGTCTACGTCAAATTTACCCTTACGCAACTTTTCTAGACTAATTTCATTTCTACGAACGTCATTACGTCTGACGTTTCGTTACTCAGTATAGTCTCATTAGTAATAAAAAAAAAGATATAAAAAATCAGTTTTTCCTTTAAAATATATTAAAAATAAATCCGATGCATAAACAATAACAATAAAAGATAAAATGAACTAAAAAGAATTTAAAATACCATAAAAGTACAATCATAAAAATCAATATACTGTATAATAAAATACAGGCTGATTAAGAAAAATATTAATACCCTATGGGAGTACTTTTATTATGATTTCAAACAGTCTCCACATATTCACCATCCCTATAAACACATTAATGAAATCACTCACAGATGATTAAAAATATTACTATTTCTATGAAGATATATAAGAAAGGCAGAATTGATATTATGGAGACAATGCGGGAGAGATTCCAATGTATTGAAAAGGATAGTAAATTGGTGGAGATTTAATATTTTTAATATCACTGTGATTGAAGTATTCATGATTTTGAATACACTTTATTTACATCTAAAAATTGTAAACAAAATGCTTTAAGAATATGACTAAAAGGTTTATTGGTTTAGCAATACCTATATTCTTTCGTAAGTTATTTACACTATTTTTATGTTGCCTGTTCTCAATTTAAGGCATTTTAAATGTGTCACGTCTGGTTTACATCAGAAACCATGTTATGTAACCGCTTATTTTTTACAACAAAAATATTGTTTTCGAGACCAATGAACTGTGTAATGTGAAGAAAAGCCGATATGAGAAAAGTGATGTATAGAGGATAACATATATGAATTAAAAAAACTGAAAAAAAAAATAGTTGAAAGGAAAAATAAAAATAAAAATGTCTGTTCCTTCTTGGACATTATCCTCTGAAATGAAAAAAGAAACAGTTGTTTTTCTTTCTATTTTTGGATTCCTGTTTTTGTATATCACAGTTCTTTATTCAATTAAGTATTAGTTCTATTCCAGCTTCTGGCTGATGTAGTTAGTTCTGCTTAACTCTAATCTGTGTAATTTTCAAGTCCCTTGATTGCAGTGTCAACGCCTTCCTCGATGATAACGAGGACACTTCTTCAACTTTCTTTTTTACATTAAGTCTATCAACAACGTCTCGGGTGCCAATCTCTATCCATTACCATTAATTTTATTCATTTATTCGTTATTGTTCAAGTTCCGTCCCAAATTTATAAGGGTCAGGAATATGTCACAATGAAAACCTGCAAGGTAATTAAAAGCAATTATAAAGACTCTTATTGGAGTACATTTATGATATGATTTCAGTCAAAATATTCACCATCCCAGTAAATACATTCTGCCATAGGCGATTAAAAATGTCAATATTTTGATGGGGGTATCTTTATAAGAAAAGTAAATCCGATATTAAGTAGATCACCTGGGGAAGATTCCAATAACAGGAATGGCGAACATAATATCATAAATAAACTCTTGTAGAAATATTTACATGGAACATCCTATATTTACACTTAAGTAAAAGTCATTGGGGTGACCTAAAGTCGGTATCAGCCGGGCAGCGAGGGAGTCTATCCCCTTTCCACTAGCGCTAGACCAAGAAGATTGTCTTTTAGCGTCTGAGATCGAGCGCCACACCTACCATCAACTCTTCACTTAACCGTACTGATCCATGTGCTACTCATACGCTGTGTTCGCGAGGGCCGGTATCGAACCAGGAACCATGGGTTTCCAGCCGGGCACTTTACTGACTGAGCTAAACCGACCTTCTCTCATAGAAATGTTAATTTTTTTAAAAATATATATCCATCTAAATATTGCAGAGAAAATGATTTAGAATACGACTAAAATCGGTTTATCTTGATCTTTAAGCTTTACCGATACCTATGTTCTTTCGTGAGTTATTTACACTATTCTTACGGTTTCTCTTCTCAAGGTGAACAATTGGAGATTTTAGAATACTAATACAATCAAGGAACACCTATAGTAATGTTAAAACAAATTAAAAACACCCTGTATTTAATCCTTTAAATAACTTTCTGCAGCAGAGTTAGTTTTTAATATTTCGTTAATTCTTTGGAGTGATTCGCTGCATAAGTTTTCCTTCCTCTCACGTTTTCCTTCGTCTCACTCTATTTGATTGTGCACAAGTCAAAGTGATAAACATGAACGGTTGATCTCAATAGAAACTCTTCTTACATTAATCTCATGAAAGCTATGCATCTCGTCTTCGCTGAATGTTCAGCGAATATAATCGTGAACCATATTGTAGTTTTCTTTTGAGCATTCCGAATATGTTCAATGCAGAACTATGATAATTCCATCTTCAAAGTTTCCCTCTGCAACATTAGAATCTCCTTATCAATCCTTAAGGACATCAATCCTTACTTCACACCCCTTTAATATTCAGCATCCGCCCCTGTTCCTTAAAAGAGTAATGACCCGTAATATTACACATCATTAGCCTATTTCTAATTAAGCCTCCATCGGGTACTGATATATATATATATATATATATATATATATATAATATATATATATATATATAAACTAAGTAATAACGAGAATGTATAAAAGTGTTCTATTTGACATACACAGAACATGTATTCGGTGATAATTGCATGCAGGGCTATCACACCCTTTCAGAACTTTAAATCCAAGATGTGGTTGCAAATGTTAATGGGTTGATAGATGGCTACAGGAGATTTGGATAATCAGGGATTAAATTAGATTAGATCAGTTTAAGATATCATGAAAGATAAGTTTATGAAATAAAGGAGATACATTATGACACCTTCTGGAATTAGAATGGAATCGATATTAACAATTTTACGATTCAACTAACTAGCACGTACAACTTCAATTATTTAACTGAGTATGTAATTACCCAATCCATCAGCCACGGGCAGGATGCAACACAAGGTCACTTAATAAGCGGAGTAGTAATGTTTGAATTCAGAATTTCCTTTCTGGTTGTCTAAACAAGGATAAATAATCCATAATTCCCAATTATTTACCCATAGCTGAGGGGAGAGTTGGGTTATTTATTTGTTTAACGGTTTGGGTTATATAATGTTGGAATTTGATTAATTTGTAAATGTTTTATTATAATTATAATCATTCCTATTTTGAACACTCCATTGCAATCATTTTTAATCACATTTTTGTCCATATGCTATATGGCATCTACTATTCTTTTCGAATACGAATAATCTTTACCCAGATCTATTTTAGCCAGAGACAAGTTCCTAACAAGTACTACCACTCTGGGACAGAATGGACTTGGGAGTAATGAAGGGTTACTCAACCTCTTGCAGAGCTACAGCAATGGAGCCTCACTAACACGTATGTGTATGTGTGTGTAGATGTATGAGAATGTACGTATCTCTCTCTCTCTCTCTCTCTCTCTCTCTCTCTCTCTCTCTCTCTCTCTCTCTCTGTTGAAAAAAGGTTTTGTGGCATTTTTGTATATACGTATAATTGTGATTTTAATGATCAATTATAACTTCAATCAAAGTAATAGTTTCCCTCGTTTTCAATAACATAATTACATCGATCAAGCAAGTTATTTGCACTTCAGACATAACATTATTTGGTCTATGAAAAAATCTTTATCTATCTCTTTTGTTTTAACTGAAATGGTCGAGATATTAATATGGATGATGTAAAACTTCCACATTCAATGTCAAAATATATTCCGCTGTGCGTTTTGATGCACTAGAATGCAAGAGTAACACATTTTCGACTGCTTCGTGAAGTCCACTTTCTCAACAAAGAATCGCGGAGATAGTTCAATATTTCTCCCTCACCGTCTCTGAAGCTAAAAAACTTATTTTGTACTTTTAAAGGATGCAGTGATTTAAATGGATATCATCTACGGTCATCTGTATAGGTTAGGATTCAAATGTTGACAACAAACATTGATGAAGTGAAAGATGAAAGATGCTTTGTATATTCAAAAATCAACTTTTAATAAGTGTGACAATATTTCTTTCTAATTATATATATATATATAATATATATATATATATATATATATATATATATAAGTGAAAATAAGAAAATAAGGATGATTTATTGATATTTGATAAAATATTCCGACACAATGTTTCGATTAAAGGATTACAGTATCAAAAAGATATTTTAAATAAATATATATTTAGTATGCATCGCTAATCTTCACGAGGGTAGTTAATATCATAAATAGTAAACACTCAGTGTCAGAATATTATATCAATTAGCAATAGATGATCCTTATTTTATTATTTTACCTTCTTACTCATTTTCAACATAGTATCGGATTCATTTCCATTTTTCCATTATAGGGCCACAGTAGTGGAAGCACGTGGTGGAATCGTTATCCTCGCAGGAAATTGATACGGCGAACCAAGTTCAAATTCTTAACGAGTGTTTTGCCTTTCACGTAGCGTTAATATCCTTGGGAAATGTATACATCCATCTATTCTCCCCCCCCCCATACGGGTGAATACAAACACAGACTGAACTATTTAGCATTAGTTAGGCAACTAGTCTAGGAGAAGGAAATCTTATCAGATTTTTTAACAGTCTGTGATACTATGAGGTTCATTATTTCTCCACAATATGCAATCTTTTTACCTATTCCTATAAGTGCATATATTACGAGCGAAAATAATAAAAAATAATGTAAAAAAATCAATACAAACACATGTAACAATGCAATGTAGGAAACGTATTGCATTATCTACTCTATCATGTTCAGCTCGAAAGCAGAGATTCAAGCGTAGACGAATTACCAAGAAAATATTGACACAGGAGATTAACTTCTAACACGACAATTCGTATCTCAGATAACGCCACCATGTTTCGAGCGTTATACTCAGACTTATGAAGCCAAGGAACATAATTCTAATGAGAACATTGATAGAAAGAAGATCGTAAATAAATAACATAGAGAATATAGAGTAAATGTTTAATATATGTAATACTGCTCATAAGTATTTCAACAGACGAACAATCTATTTCTAATTGCTATAGTTAAAAACGGAAATATTATGCAAGGACAATATTATATGTTAATCAAAGTAACAAGACAGGCGTTTAAGCATATCATATGGTTCTGAATGTTACATTTATGGAGACAACGTTTTTAATATAAATAAAGTTTCAGATTTTTAAAAGTTTTTCTTCTTTTTATCATTCTAAAATCCTGTTCAGAATAGATCAAGGAGATTGAAAAGGTAAACTTAAAATAACAAAACGTATATGCGTCTTCTTTCTATGTATTTCATTATGTTTAAAGTAAACATTGCTATATGAGGTTATTGACAATGCACTGACATTATTTTGCAATAGAAAAAGTATAAGAAGTAACGATACCAAAAAAACTCTTGGCCTTACTGGGAAGAGAATTGATATTTTTCAATTTTTATTGAATTTCGGATTCTGAATCTAATGATTGGTGATCGATCTTAGATAATAAGTATTTAAATGCTGATTTTCCAGGTTAGTCAGGCTATTCTTATTATGTTATATAAAATCCATTATTTATTACTTCATCTGCTTAATTCTTCTCTGTAGAAAATTTACTTATTCATAGAAAAGTTTATTTTTAAACATATTTTTTTGAGGGGCTGGATATGGCATTTCAAGTGAACTCACTCGCGGAATTAAATGGAGAATAAACTATATGTTAAATTGTTCTAGATAATTTCAATCTTGGTCAAACCAAGAACCTTTCAGTATCCACTTGTAATAATTTGTTAAACTATTGTGACTTTAATTCCTTGGACCAGGCAATGAAATTCGATGGAAAAAGCAAAAATGTTACTAGAGGAATGAATCATACTAAGAAGATTTGGCTAATATGGGATAAACTCTAAATATAGAGAGCAGTATGAAAACAGTATGCATTTGTCGACTGAAAAATAGCAGTTCTGTTAAAAAGAATCCTCGAATATTGTCATATGCCGCAGACAAAAAGACTGGAGAGAGTAATGGATATAGATTTGTGACTATAGCAACTGGAGGCGCGTAGTGAAATGGTTATCGTCGTAGAAAATGACCCGAAATCAAATCATTAATCACATTGGGAAATATAGATATCCAGTTATTCTCACCCCAGTTAAGTTTGAATAGTAAGATAAACGGGACTCTTTTACTTGGTTAGGCAACCCGTCCAGGAAAAGGAAAACTCTTAATTCAAACCTGCTAAACTCCGATGAAGAAATTGACTTTCTCTCAGATCCTACAGATGATGATTTGTTTGTTTGTCTTGTTTTACGGCATATCAATCTCAGTGGGTCATTTAATGCCAATAAAGTTTTGAAATAAATCAATTCTTAATGGATAATACAATTTTTTTATAAATACATTTTTCTATTTAACCCATAGATGGGACCCTAACAGGTACTACCACTCCGGGTCAGAGTGGACCAGGGACCAATGGTGATGAAGGGGTGCTCCACATTCCCCAAACCTCCAAAACTGGAACCTCACCATCAGATAGAGTTTAAAGTCATTCCCAGGACATGTAGACCCGCAGCCACCGCCTTCTAGCATCCATATGATAAAAAGGGGTTGGGGCTTGCCATGAGGGCAATAGGGTTGGGAAAATCATATAGATGCTAGGGCTTGACGTGACCAGCCGATTGATCAGAGGGGGCCTCTCCGACCGCCCGTCTAGCCCAAGATAGGGCCAAAGTGGAGTATCGCATGTCATGAACTGCTCATCCACCCGGGCTCTATCCTTATGCATCATGGGTCGCCACCCACGGCCAACAGGTGGCCCCATTGGGGGAGTCTTACCCCTCTGCAGAGGTGGAGTCGGTGCATTCTAACGCCCCAGCCGACAGGGCGGTACTAATGATGAAGGCTTGTTCGCCTCTTAGTTCATTATATATATATATATATATATATATATATATATATATATATATATATATATATATATATATATATATATAATGAACTAAGAGGCGAACAATGGTTTGAATAAATAAGTGTATGATAATAAGAAAATTTGCTTTAAAACTCCCTAAGACTGAATTGGACAAAGATGAAATAATGGTTTGAAACTCGATGAATCTGGTAATTATGCCCTTAACTTGTGCGGCGCCGATGTCAAAGTGTGCAGGCAGAAAACCATAAATTGTATTCATTGCATGCTAGCACAGTAGAAACATGATACTTTGAATTATGAATAACACAATGGTAGTTTCATTGAATACAGTTACGGCAGATCTCTTTAGTATAAATTCCTCACCATTGCGTAGAAAAGGGTGTAGTTGCTAGACGTTAAACTCATAAAATGTCACAATATTATATCTATAAGGAAGGTCACCTTTTGGAATTTAATGAAAGTGCTGATAATTAGTGCTTTATTTCCTTACATAATATTTAGTTTTGTCTGAAACAAAGTCACAAGTGTAGAGTACTCGACGAGAATCGAACTCGCGTTACAGTTATAATAGCCTACTCAAATAGCTCTCTAGTTCTAACAGTTTATTACCCTGTCAACGGGGATTAGAATATACTAACTGTATCCCTTGAAGAGGGTTAAGAGCCTTTCAAAGAGGTGTCCTGGGTATGACACTAAGTTACACCTAATGTTCAGGCTCCAGGTCCTGGAGATATGGTGATTGTAAAGTACCCCTTCATTGCCCTTACTTCCAGGTCAATACCAACCCAGAGTGGAAGCAACTGTTACTGTCACATCTATTGTTCGAATATATCTATTTATGAGAAAAGGATCTTAAAAGAGAATAATATGTATTCACTTTAAATTGATTGTTCGATTGATTTTAACATGAGAAACAGTCTATGGTTATTTTTCTTGGGTTAGGGAACCATTGTCCATTTAGTTGTTTCTTAAGAGTGTTTTGACAGGATTATATACAGTTATATTCTATTAAGTGTCCCTATGTAATACCAATAATTTGCACAGAGTTGTATGTTTCAAGTGTCCCCATCTTATGCTAATAGGTATATGGTTGCAAGTCATTATTTCTATCTAAAAAAAAGTTTACTTGTTTGCAAACACTTATACGGTTTCAAGTCACAAATAATAATATTTATTAAACAATTATATCTTCCAGGAACTATTCTTAATAAAAATAAAATTACAGTTATATGGAATCGAGTAGACCTATAAGTTATAAACATTTCTATTTATAGATACAACTCACATGTACTGTCACCTGGGTCAGAGTGGACCTGGGGATAATGTCAGTGAAAAGCTACGCCATATTTCCTAGACCTCCATGTATAGAGTCATATCATGAGATGCAGTAAAGGGTCGTACTAAAGACATTTCTTTGGGAGGCACCTAACCCTCTGCAAGGTATACAGTTAGTGTATCTCAGTCGGTTAATGGTTAGAGAGCTCGTAGGCCATTATAACTATTACATGCGTTCAATTATCACCAAGCTCTGTACACTTGGAACCTAATGTCAGACCAAGCTAAACTTTATAAATACCCAGTATACAGTCAGTGTATTCTACGCACCACCGAAATGGTTGTTCATCTTAAATTAATATTCTTACAATGCAACCATATATCAGAAAAGGATAACAGTGCGCATTACATAAAAGAGCACTTTCAAACACTTTCACTGGTTAGTATTATCTGCGTTATTCGGACTATTGTCCTCATATTTATTGTTATTTGTACAACGTTTCGGTCGATATACCCTCCGGCCTTCTTCAGGTATTTCTTGTCGGACTCGGGAACCTTCTTTTCAGACTCGGTAACTTTCTTGTCCCGTTGTACAAATAACAATAAAGATGAGGACAATAGTCCGAATAACGCAGATAATACTAATCATCAAGCCTCATCTCAAACATTCAGAGAAATATTTTCACCGGTATTCTCTATAACTCGTCACCTGTAGTTTAAAAAAAAAAAAGAAGAATTATCCGAGCTAGGACACCTGTGACAGGCAATATAGGTATTCCTGTCACGTGACTACCCACGGGATCAACATCCACCTATTTTATTCTTTATTTTTTATAGACGTCTTTTTAAATTTCTATTGTTCAATCTCCGTTCGCCGTATGGAAATATTTGCTCGTCCGTTAATCATACGGATTGCTCACGTATCTGTATGTTTGAATACATTAAATGAATGCTAATACATTCGAAATAGTTAATACATGATATTTTATTTTATATATTTTCAGGAAATCTGAATCAATATCTCTTTCTCAATGAATAAAAGAAAAGGTGCAAAATTGGCTTTGCTCTGATATAACGACGGGTAACAACGCTAGGCATCTCGTGTTTTGTGCGGAAAGGTTTACGAGGTCGTGCAGTCACCGCATAAAAATATCACGGAGCGTGTTTTCATTATTTGACCGATTTAGAAAGCGATTCTCTACAACTGATGATACTTCAGTTGTTTTATTGTTTTGTTTTTATTTATCTTTGCAAAAAGCCTATCATAGAAAATAAAAGTCAGAAAACAAAAACAAATTGGTATGTGCTGAACTTCTACTATCACTGTAGAATAATGCGGTCTAATGAGTTCTAATTAACGTTACAAGTGTAACGCTTTCATGTAAAAGCTATAAAAAAAACAAGTGCTTTTCGTATTGAAATTCGCTAAGTGCAAAGTGCAAAACGCTAGAGCCACGTGACACTATCCTTGACACCATGCTTGACACATTCAGTTGATTTTCAATCTTCTTAACAAATCACTTAAGATTCTTTCCGAAAGCATTTGGTAGAGCTAAAATGGCAAGCTTTCACATTATTATTATTATTATTATTATTATTATTATTATTATTATTATTATTATTATTATCGAGGTTTTCACACCTGCAGTAGTCGGTGGTTCAATTTATTATTATTATTATTATTATATTATTATTATTATTATTATTATTATTATTATTATTATCGAGGTTTTCACACCTGCAGTAGTCGGTGGTTCACTTTATTATCATTATTATTATTATTATTATTATTATTATTATATTGGCACTTTTTCACTCTAGCGTTAGCTGATGGACTTCCACTGGAGTCTGAGTGACAGCAAGTCTCCTCATGTCTCAAGGACTCTTCTGAGTATTATGACCGAGTGTAGCAATGCAGTGGTCTTGGATGGTCTCAATTCTTCCTCTGATTCCCAGTTCCGCCAGTTTATTCCTTTTTTGACCCTCATATTTCAGTTTTTTTCAATTCTCTGGCAAGGTCCAAGTATTTGTTTTTATTTTCGTTTTCCTTCATCTTCACTCTGTGATCTGCTGGGACTGCAACATCTACCAGTTACCAAGTTCTCTTTTTATGTTAATCAATTATTATTATTATTATTATTATTATTATTATTATTATTATTATTATTATTATTATTATTGTTATACCCACGCGCTGTTTCTTGGCGTCATAGAACTAACCTCTCGTGTGAGTTGCGATGAAAAAACAAAGAGACAAATAATAATAATAATAATAATCGGACTCAAAATCCGGGCTAGCAGATCAGACAGTTTTAATTAACAAGATGAAAATAACTTTTCCTCTAAAGGATAGTGTCATTCCAGTGGACCACAGAGAAAATGGAGGAAAATAAAAACTGAAATGGAACATGTAGGTGACGGTGATAATAATCGTAGTTGTGGCCCATGGAATCTGGAAAATAGACTGCGGAAGCTTGAGATTAGAGAATAAAATGAAACCATCCCGACCACAGCACTACTTAAATCAGCTAGGATACTTAGAAATGCCCTGGAGATCTGAGGAGTCTTGCTATCACACAAACTCCAGTAAAAAATACCTTCATCTAGACATGGTGTGGAAACTCAATCATAATAATAATAATAATAATAATAATAATAATAATAATAATAATAATCACCATGCTACTAAACGATGTATGCACAAACCGTAATTGGTCCAAGAGAATGAGATGCCTAAAATTCTCTGTGACTTTGATAGACAATCGAATCACCTAATCTTGACTAGGAGACCAGGCCTAGTATTAATTAACAAGAGAACTCGTCATCACGCGGATTATGCCGTATCGCTGGATCACAGAGTGTACTTGGACCAGGCCACAGAACTGAAAAAAAAACCTGTGGAACATGAAGTTAAAGGTCGTACCAATTGGAGAGAGTTATGAGAATCTGTGATAACAGTACGACTTGATGATTACATTTAAATTCGGAGTTTTCATTCTTCTATGCCGCTTACTATTTCAAGGCTGAAGAACATAGTCTACCCATAGCCAATGGAAGAAGATTTGGATTCGTGCCTTTCCCAACGGCCTTAACACGAAGTAGAAAGCAACCAGTCTTGTCTAGGATTTGACCTCGCTTTGTCGAGTACATTCTCTACGGCGATCTCTTTCACTGAAAAAACGAAAGTAGATAAAAAAATAAGTATTCACGTATTTCGTGTTTTCAAACATCCACACGCTATTAACAGATAGTTTTCTTTTCTTTTCTATTATTTTTCTCTAGTTTAATTTCCCGTATGTTCTAACCATTAGTTTTCGCGAACAAGTTACTTTGTTGCTTATACTCCAAACTTGTCATTCACTCTGGATCTGGTTATGATTATTAACATGTTTCCTTCTACTTTTCTCGTCTTCTGTGACATCAAATCATAACAACAGACGTCACTGTTATTTTATATGAGATTTTGTTTGGTTTTACGGCATATCAATCCTTTTTGGTTGATTTAATGCCGAAGTAAGTCATTTTTTATAAACAAAGGACTCGGTTTGCCGACAGTACCAGCTATTGCTTAAGTTGTCACCCAATTGAGTATTGAACAGTCTCATCGAGGCTTAACTTCAATGATCAAACCGGAATCAGTGCTTTCAGCGTGACTTGTTCATTGAGGTAATTCCTAAGATTGCAAGAAGTTCTAAAGAGCTCGACATTCGTTTTTATATATTAACAAGAATATGCACCCCCTAGGCAAAAGTATTTAAGTTTTAATGTAATAAAATATATTAAATTAGAAAGAGAATCGAAATTAAAATAAGAACGAATATAAAAATATTACACTTATTTTAATGTTATTTTAATTGATTTCTATATACAATTATATATAGGATTGCTTTTAATTCGTTTAGAAATAACATGATAGTATTAGACATCAGTAAGAGCAAATAATTATTTATTAAACCCAATTTTGTTAATATCATTTTGCAAATTATTCTCCCCATATACTAAGTAAATCTTTATTTCTTAGAGATATTTAACGCTTATTTAAGGATTTTAAATCAGCGCCCATCTCCTCGGTCGTTATGCTCTTTTCATAGAAATCGTTCTGTCCATTTTACCGGTCTGTCATTTCGTTTCCATTTTATTCTAGTTTCGTTCTTTATTCATTGTTACTGTTGGATTATTTTTATATAAGGCGTGCTGCAATCCACCACTTAAACTTATAGACTCAGCGAGGTCAGGTGGTTTAAATCCCAGCCAATCAACAGCCCGAATACGTGGTCAGTTGATTATTTAATCGCTGATATTGACAACCGTTCATTTGCAGGTTATACGATATTGACGAACGGACCTACAACCAAAGGATCATACTCAAAACTAAAGCACACCAAGGAACATCCAAAGGATCATACCCAACACTGATGGACACCAAGAAGCAACCAAAGTTTTCTTTACTAAGGATCGCGCTCTGCTTAATTCAAGGGATCTCCGCTGCGGAGGGCCCTTGCTTGAAACCAAGGGATGGCCACAAAAGTCGTAACAGTTACTTCTGCTGGATATTCTGAGTGTAAGAAGTACGCAAAATCATTACTTATATTTGTGGGCTTTCCCCAAATCAGCATCAGACATTGACCAATGAAAAATGACATAGAATGCATTTAAGGTTGTTGGTAACTGCCCTGAAATCAGTTGCTAACTGGGTTTAATACCAGGAGGTATTTAATACAGTACAAGCAAGGAGATCTACTCAGACTTCACCCTTTTTCTACCGAGAATTTCAATGAATACTTCAAACTTGATGCTCAAAGGAATATCTAATGAAACTACACTCAATAAAGACTTGGATTTACCAAAAGCGGAACTAAAAGCCTTAAATGGCAACCAATATTGTAACAACTTCTCCCACTGTACTTAGTTCTTTGGTTTGAGGATAAGAACAAAGCAGGCCACAACTTTATGTATACATAATTTATCTATTCAAAGGACACTTCCACCGACACCACTGCCGGAAACTAGGGATCCAATCATCTTGAAAGAAGACCGGTCTGGCTGACAAGTTCTCAGTGACTAAGGATATTTAGTTTCTAAATTTCTCGTGTCGCTGGATCTCGTGGCTTTCGTTCAATAAGAAGTACCGTCTCAGATTATCCCAAGGTTATCGTCGATCAATCAAATTCGAGTGACTAAACGGGTTTTCCTTACGACCATTTGAAATTACTACTCAACATATCAATAATAGATTAGGTCTATCTACGAGGGTAATCCCAAAATTAAAGTCTCCAAAATGCTGGGGACGCAGGGAAACTCTTCGTGCGGCTACTGGCCACACCTTTCTGTTTGTTATGCATGCGCCTGCACCTACCTCTGCGCGCATCTCACTGTCACGCTCGTTATTGGCTTGTCGGCCGTTTCTTATGGAGCTCCTGATTGACGCTACCGCCAAGTTCGTTTACTTATTTGGTTTGGGGGCATTAAAAGGCATTAAACAATTTATCCACTGTTAACGGAAGCGTATGATGAGTCGTGCATTGATGTTAACAAATGTGGTGGTGTGTTGCTATGACAAAGTCATTTAAAGACTGCCACTTCGCATACAAAAATGCATCGACCGATATGGCGATAATGTAAAAACATATATCACTGTTCAAACTTTAAAATGATAAATACACCCTGGACAATAAACAATAAACGTTTCTGTGATTTCTAAATATTTTGGAGAACTTTTATGCATTATGTAATAGTAATTACATTTTTCATGTAGTTCTTTAAGATTTTTTACAAACAGTTAAGTGATATCAAGTATTCCTAACTAATATAGTTTGTACAGTAGTATATTTCAAGTATCTAATAATAATAATCACCAGGGAATGGTCTATAGATGAGACCATAGCATATACTACCATTCCAGGTCAGAATTGATTTGGGAATAATGGCAATTAAGGGGTTCTCCACATTCCTCAGAGCTGAAGAACTAAAGTTTCACAAGTTGATGCAGTTTAGTGTCATACACAGGGCATCCTTTTTCTTTCTTTTTCTTTTAAGGGAAATCTTACTCCTCTGCATAGGATATGGTCAGCGTATTCTAAGCCCAGTCGACAGGGTGCTCACTATATCCGAGGATTATAGTGCTATTGCTCTGAATTTTTTAGATGAGGCTTGATAAATTGTATCATCTGGATTATTCGGACTATTGTCCTCATCTTCATTGTTATGGCTTCCGATTATGACAAGAAAGCTGCCGAGTTCAAAAAAGGTTCCCGAGTTTGAGAAATCTCCCGAGTCCGACAAGAAATACCTGAAGAAGGCCAGAAAGCACATCGGCCGAAATGTTGTACAGATAACAATGAAGATGAGGACAACAGTCCGAATAATCCAGATGATACAGATTATAGTGCTGTTGTCTATATTCTATTCTATTTGTCTTCTTGTTCCAAGTGGGCCAAGGACTTTACTTTCATGCTTCGCAGTTTTTGCATTTCGAGTGAACGATCAGGTTTATCCATTCATTTTTCATTTATCCACCAGCTTGATGCTAAGGTCACAAGACATATTTTTTGCGGGATGGGGGTGGCTCTACTGATACCATTTTCTCCTTCATCCATACATAAGCTGCTTGTACAATTCCTACAGATATAACTGTCCCCATCCAATCAGACCTGTTTTTTATATTCCATCTAAACTAACTTGCTCTATGTACTTTGTATATGATTACCTGCCTCTTCATTTTTTCCTCTGCAGACAAGTGTCTTGTTGTGTTTTATCGATTTTCGCGTTCAGATAATTGGTATTTATTCTTTTTTCCAGCCTTTTATTACGAAAGATTTTATTTCTCTTTTCAGATTTCCGCTTTACAAACTTGTTCAGGTGAATTTGCTAATGATTTTTTTTGTCTTCTGAATTTACGTTTGGAGATTTACGTCGCATTTTTGTCTTCAGGTTTATATCGGACATTTTGTGAATATTCAGTATTTTGTCAATTATTGCTGCTCCCAACCACTAAAGTTATTTTCCTGTGCAGCATTTTGTTCATTCTACCTAACCTCGTACATTGGTAAGAGTTCACCCTTAATTTTGACTAGTGAGTTCGATCCTCGATGGATGTCCCATACTACCCGTAGGGAACGGATTGGGTATATCGGTCATTTTGTTAATATTCGGTATTTTCTCAATTATTGCTTCTCCCAGCTGCCATAGTTATTTTCTTGTGAATCATTTTCTGTATTTTACGTAACCTTCTACAATGGGAGTCTCCGTGGAGTCCCCGTGACGTAATGGTTAACGTACCGGACTGCGACATGGTAGTAAGCGAGTTCGAATTCCAGAATTACTATTACATTCACTTTCGGTCTAATACCCTCTGGAAATGTATGGATATACTCATCCCCCAGCTAAATAGTACCGTTCCCATTCTTCTCCGCGGATGGCTTTGGAATTAAATAAACCACGATGATTGATATCCCATTAAACAAAGAAGTCGCATCGTAACCTTCCACATTGGTTAGTGTTCGTCTTCAATTATTTCTTTTTACATACCCTGCGTCCCATCCTGATGTAATAGTTAACAAGCTTGTCTCGCAGATTAATTACTATTGAATAGTGAGTACGATCCTCGCTGAATGTCCCATACTAATACCTTCTAGGACAACCTACCCGTGGTGATTGGTTGGATAAATATTTACCGTTGAAATATATCTCCTTAAATGCAATAGTAATTGAAAAGTTTGTTTTTTTTTTAATATTCTGTTAAGCTGAACTACAATTCGTCAATTGCTGGTTTCGGTAATGTGATGAACCACACTTGAATGTGAGATGTCGAGTTTGTCTGATATTCTTTTTTGTAAAGTAGCTAAAACCCTTTCAGCAATCAACCAGATTGAATGTCTTTTAGCCATAAAATAGCCTTCGATTAAAGTAGATTACTAGCTGAATAATATTCAGACTGGCTTTGCTGCGTTAGCTATACCGAACTGACCCTCCTCTATTTAGTGTAAGTATGTCTTGTTAATTGTTTGTACTCATTTGTTTATGTTTGTATGTATCAGTTTAGCACCGGATGCTGGTGCTTAATAAATGCACACCATTCTCTTGTGTATCTTTCCACCTCACGATACAACACTCTCCCAGTGTTACTCGCCGGATTTGCCTCAATTCTTTTAAGGTCACTTACCTAGTCATTGATAATCTTGCAATCCAAGCGAAATTTATTGGATCATCTGGTTACTGAACTCTTATCAACTTTACATTTCGCACAACAAATCTTCTTGTTTGTGGTGTTATGGCCAAACTCGAACTCATAAATCATAAATTACCAATGAAACGACGCTGCATTTTCTTATGTGGTGTTTTCAAATCAGATACGGAGTTAAGCTTGACACAATGTGTCAACGCACCAACTACCACGATACTACCAATCATGTCGGGTAACTTCCAGACTTCAGTACAGTGCAAGACCAGTTTACAGTGGACATTGTCTGTTCATCTATTCAGTGACGCTCGCTGGTTAATGGCTGTCCACGTGAGAAATGGACTCGCTGACCCGAGTTCAAATACTGAACGAGGCTGCTTGCATTTCAACTAGTGTTAATATAATTGAGAAATGTATGCATCCAAATATTGGTGAATAGTAAATAGTAAAACAGATTGGGGTCTTTAACCTTAGTATGGCAACCGCTTGTAGAAGGAAATCTCTGAATTGAAACCTTTTAAACCCAATTTAAAAATTGACTTCATGTTATATCCTACTCGTGCAGATGGTTTAGGAAAATACATATAACATCTTTAAAGACTTTTACTGGAAAATGATTCTTTATTGTTATTTTCCATCAACTGATTAATGTTGTGATTTCTATTAAAAAATTATTATGTCAGTGATTGTCTTTATTTTAGTAGGTTTGACATATTAAACGGTATTACAAAGAATACAACTTATAAACTCACAAATGGTTGGCATCTGGTCTCGAGTCTAATCCAGTTTTCAGCATATACAGAATCATGTGATGGGTAATTTCTGCGGCAAACTCGATTTACATGAATTGACATTTTATAGTAATTCGAAGATTTATTTTTCCCAGAATGCAACGTCAAATTGCTATATGTTTCAAACAGGAATATGCTTATGGCCTATATTACAAGATAATACATTTCTTCTCCGGATTAATTGTTGTCTGGTAGATTGTTCCTAGTTAATATCATCTCTCCCCACATTTGCTTGAGAAATAATTCACACTTTTATATTCTAAATTCGATCCCTATTTAATTACTGAGTGAACTTACTGTTTGATGAATATTTCAAATATCAAGAACTGGTCGAATGGTGTCACTAGATTACATGAAAGATTAACTATGGCCGAATAGATGTTGATTGCAGGGATTCTCATCATGCAGAGCACTTGCAAATATAGAGATGATAAATAGTCAGGACAAAAGCGCTGCAGAACATCACTAATGAATTTCTGACTTGTTCTAAATAAATTTGACTTAAGATATCATCCATGAAAAGGGGTGGATGTATTTCCACTTAATCGGTCGGATTTTTCTCTTTCACGTGGTTTTGCAATGTTGAGATGCATGAAAATAGCACGCTTCCAAGGATCTGACACTTTCGGAGTCAGTTTCATTGCTGTATGAGCCGATGTGATGTTTAAAAAAAACGAAATAGGCAATGATTACAGTGCATCACTGAAGACCGTACGAAGCACCGAGAAGATGTATAATTCGACAAGTTGTGGGTTTTATTTTCAATATTCTAATGTAAAGTGGAATCAAGTATTGTTGAATCATCAATAAACTCAAAGACCTTAGCCATTAGCATTACCATTGTCAACACTGTCTCAAGTATTCTCCGGATTATTAATTCCTCCAATCTTGATATTAGTATCTTTGGTACGGTTCCAAGTGTGCTAATTATAATGAAAACGACATGACCCTAAGCTTTATATTCCACAGTTATTTCTTATAATTATTTTACACCTTGAGAGTTTTTCACTGAATTCTAAATGTTAATAAGTCTTTAGAACTCTTTTAAGTATCCTAGTTGATCTTAACAGTAATATGGTCTTACATAACCTCGATTCTTCTCTGATCTCCAATCCCACCCCCAAAAAACTTTCCGTAAATCTCTGGTGACGTTCCACAGGCACTAACTACAATTGGTATCACCGTCAACTTCAAGTTCTACTATTTGTTTGTATCTGGCAACATCCAAGTATTTGTCACTTTCTTTCATTTTCACTGTAATTATTATTGCACTCCTTGTGATCTATTCATAATGGCGTTACTCGCTGGTCTTTCATTGAAGTCTGAGGAAGCAAGTCTCATTTAGTATTATAGGTTATCTTTTTCTTATAATTATTGTCTGTCAATGTCATGTCTCATGTGTAATGCTTTGTGCATAATTATTAATTTCCTTGTTCACGGATTCATTTGCCGGAGTACCTCCCTTGTTCATTTTATGAATGGTCCAGAGTATCTTATAATATGGTCAGACCATGAGTTTATTACCTTGACGAGATTTCTTATGCAGATATTAGATTCAAAATGTTTTCTCGATATTCTGAGGTACTCTTTCCTTAAATTTTCATTTAACTCTGTTTGAATTCATCTGCTTCCATTATCACCAAGTAGTTATAATTTTTTTCTCGAAATGTTCTTGTATTTTTCTAGTGTCGTAGTTCTATTGTTGTATTATCGTCGCCCGGAAGAGGAAGCTTCCGAAAAAAAGATAAAGATAAATATATATATATATATATAAAAGGGAGAAGATGAAGAAATAGATAAAAGAAAAAAAGGAAAACGGAAGCAGTCTTCCAGTGAAAATAAAGATAAAGAAATATATATGTCCGTTATCAGATCAAAAGATAAAAATGCGTAGGCATATTTAGCAGATGTAAAGGCCAGATCAAAAGATAAAGATGCGTAGACGTATTTATCAATATAAAGGCCAGGGGATTCGAGCCGAAAAGTGAGACCTCAGTCAGCAGCCAAGAGGACAACCTTGCGTCTCCCGTCAGCGAACACCCCTCGGGCACTCATTGTGAACACTCGCCGCCTTCGCCAGCCACCCGGCATTTTCATTGTGAAGCTCTACGCCCCTCACCACCCACAAGCCGAAGAAAATAAAGACGGGTCATATTTTTGTATATACGTATCTGTTGTTTATTGAAGTCCAGTAGCCAGTAGTAGTCGGCTATACAACACTATTCCTTTTATTGTTTCTCTTTTTCTATTCTTCATCACGGTATGGTACACCTTTAGATCCCAAATAATATTTCAATGTTCTTGCTCAATCCTCTTATGGACTGTACAAGTTTCCAGCCCTTTGTCATTTAGGGCAAGAATCTTGATATTATCCACGTACATAAAGTGTTTTATTACTATTATTAAAACTTATCAAGAAACATGTGTTTGCTTACTTGAATAACTTTTTAAAATATCTATTTCTAAGATTGCTATTGTTTTATGTGCCTTTTAGCTATGATAGCTCCTAATGTTTCTCCCATCTATGTTAGGTCGTTCAATGCACTACTGGTATTATACAACGCAGTACTACATGTTTCATAGTCAGATCATCGATGAATAAACTAGTGACCCCACACATTTTGTCTGATGGTGACTAGACATCTCGCATGACGAAATAAAAAAAAAAACTGATCAACACATTATTTCTAAAGTACAACCCATCTTCATTGTGACCGTGGGGTATAAACTTGGCAGCGCCATGATGTCGGGAACTTATGTTTCTGGTAGGGACACCCAAGGCGTATAAGTATGACACCAAGTGATGATAGAGCCACAACTCAGCCAAAGAGGCTGTGGTGAAAATTCCAAAAGGCGTCTGCAGCAGAAACTGGTGATTACATTTGGTTCGCTCGTCCTTACGTCTGCTGGATAATTCACAGCAAACAAGAGTGTCTGCATGCGGGAATTTGGGGACTGCTCGTATAATTCCTATTACCATGACACTCCATCTTTCAATGAAGATGAATGCTGCCACACATAACAACAAATATTCCTGCATTCACTGAATCTTAATCATCAGACACATATACTTCCTCATATATTCCTATTTATAGATTTTCATCATTTAAAATAACGACAGCAATGAAAGAGATGATCTTTCCTTTGGTATTAGTGACTAATATGTTTTGTAATTTGATTGTAATTCCCACTCTCTCTCATTTTCCTCTTCACTATTATTATTATTATTATTATATTATTATTATTATTATTATTATTATTATTTTCTCCTTTTGAGTTTTACATCAGCATTAGCTGGTGGTGTTTCACTGGAGTCTGAGTGACAGCAAGTCTCCTCAGATCTCCAGGACTCTTCTGAGTATTCTGGCAGATTGCAGCAGTGCATTGTTCTGAATGGTTTCAACTCTTCCTCTGATTTCCAAACATTCCAGACCCTTTTCCAATCCTTTTGGGTCTGTTCCAAATGCACCAACTACAATTTGTATCACCTTCACTTTCGTATTCCATAACTTTTTTAGTTCTCTGGCAAGGTCCAGATATTTGTCTATTTTTTCATTTTCCCTTAGCTTCACTCTGTGATATGCTGGCACTGCAAAATCCACCAGTTGACAAGTTCTTTCTTTTTTGTTTATCAACACTAGGTCTGGTCTTCTTGCTGGGATAAGGTGATCCGTTTTTATTTCAAAGTCCCAGAGAATTTTATGCGTTTCGTTCTCAAGAACAGATTCTGGTTTATGAATATACCATTTTTTTGCATGGTCAAAATTTTATTTTTTGCATAATTCCCAGTGGATCACCTTCCCAACCCAGTCATGTCTAGTTTTGTATTCTCGTTGTGCTAGTTTGCTACATTCGCAGAGTATATGGTTTACAGTCTCATTATTATTATTATTATTATTATTATTATTATTATTTGTTCATGGGGTTTTCACACAAATAGTAAATGGTGACTTTCACTAGATATCAAATGATGGCAATGTCTTCAAATACACCACCGCTCTCCTGGGTATCGTAGGTGAGAGTTGCAATTCTGCAGTCTGCCCGGTTTCTACTTCTTTCAGTCTCTTTACAAGACACATGAAATATATTCCCAGGGCACTAATAATTATGGATACAATTTTCACCACTACTTTTCAGTTCCGCCACAAAGTACAGATACTTACCTAGTTTTTGACTATCATATATTTTCATAGTTTTATGTAGTGGATCTGTAATATCCACACTAGAAATCTTAGATAATTCGTCTGCATTTCAAGTTTGCAATGATCTGATATATATTCACTTGATTTGTGCATTTCTTTCTGATCCTCATCCTTTGAATAATTCCCAGTGGATTTTTGTTCCTAACCACTCCTGCTAATTTATTACATCAGATTCATTGTTGCTTATTAATATCCTAATTATTGATACATCTATTGAAACAAGTGTTGTCTGGGAAGACGAATAGTACAACAAGTGAGATGAAGTCTTTAAGCCATTCCTCAATCTGTCGCAGTAATTGCATAATATGAATTGTCTTCCATTGTTGGTTATCTTGGAGTCGTTTACTATCTTTATTATATCACTCCTTACGAGTTTGTTTTTTTTCGTCAGCGTTAGTTGGTAGTATTTCCCTGAAGTTTAAGTTACAGCAAGTCTCCTCAAATCTCCAGGATTCTTCTGAGTATTCTAGCCGATCCACACAATGCTGTGATCTGCATGGTATCGATTCATCCTCTGATTTCCAATTACTCCAATCTCACTTCCAAATATTTTGGGTCTTTCAATAGCATCAACAATAATTGGTGTCACTTTCACCCTCATGTTTCCCAATTTTGTCAGATGCCTAACAAGGTCAAAGTATTTGTTTATCCTTTCGATTTCTTTCATTTTCACACTGTGATTAACCGGAACGACAAAATCTAATAGATGACAAGATTTATTCTGGTTAATTGATACTCGGTCTTGTCTTTTGACCGGGGCTCGGTATTCAGCTTGTAGCTCTAAATCGCTGAGAATTTTTATTGTTAATATCATTTCCTCCTTGTGTGTTATTTTTACACTAGCGTCCACTGTTGGTATTTCACTGGACGACGAGAGACAATAAGTCTTTCCAGGTATTCCGGACTCCAGAGATTCAGTTTCTCTTTTGGGGTTTCCTTTTTTAATCATGTGCAGGTATTTTGTTGTGCAATTTCCCCAGTTTGTCACTTGAATTATACATTTAGTCGTTGTTCTTCCCATTTCCGTTTTCTAGTTTTTGTTGTTTTTCTGTTTGCCCATATATTGTAATTGCTATTATTGGCTGCTGCAGCAGGTAGGGTAAGTAACCCCATGCCAAAATGACTTGATTCGGCATTAAATGACCCGAAATGGGTTGATATGCCGTAAAACAAAAGAACGAACCAACCAACAACTGTAATTAGTGTCTCTTTCTTCTTTTTAGTGTATTTTCCGAGTCCTCAAATTGTTGCACCTCAATTCTGGCCAATCTTTCTCCATCTTTAAATATTTAGAAATGCCATTAACTAGAGTATTTCGATTTTCTGTTGGTTTTTCAGTCCCTCCAATTTTTTCGATAGGCTTTTCCTGATTGTTACTAGTGCTCTAATAACTATTGGTACTACCATCATATTTATGTTCCATATATTCTTCGGTTTTCTATCAAACCACAGGTTCATTTAATTCTACTCTCCGTTGTAACACGAAAATCCCCGCTTTTACATTTTAAATTCCTCTGAACACAAGAGAAATAAAACTTGTGGTTTTCACTGAAGTTGCAGCAAATCCCTCAACTGTAAAAGATTCTTCTCAGTATTCTAGCCAATTTCAGCGGTTCAGTCGCCTGAACGGTCTGAGTTTTACCTTGGATTTTCAATTTCCTCAGGCTCTTTTCCGGGTTTTGTGGGATTGTTTGCAAAAATTCTGTCAATGATTTGTATTACTGTTACTCTTAGGTTCTCTGGATTTTTCAGTTCACTTTTCTTAAGTTCTTTTTAAATTCCTCATTATTATGAGAGTATTTTTACACCAGCGTGAGCTGATGGCATTTCCCAGGAGTCTAAGTCACAGTGAGTCTCCTAAGGTCTCCTGAATTCTTCAGAGTATTCTAGCTGATTTCAACAATATTTGGATGGTCGCAATTCCTTCTTTGATTTCCAATTCGTTCAGACTCTTTTCCAAACACTTGAGGACCGTTCCAAGGATATCAATTACAATTGGTTCAACATTTATGAGTTTTACAGATCTGCCGTAGCTGGTAGTTCACTAGAGGCTGAGTGACAGGAAGTGTCCTCAGGTCTCTAGGACTCTCCTGAGCATTATAACCGATGCCAACAGTGTTGTAGTTCGGATGGTCTCGATTCTTCCTCTGATTTCCAATTCACCCAAATTATTTTCCAGAGCTTTGGGGACCGTTCCAGTTACAATTGGTACTACCTTCACATTCATATTCCACAGTTTTCTCAGTTCTTTGGCAAAATCCACGTATTTGTATATGTTTTCGCTTTCTTTTATTTTCACTCGGTTGTTGACTGGAACGGCAAAATCCACAAGATGACAGGTTCTCTTCTTGTCAATCAATACTAGGTCCGGTCTCCTGGCTGGAATTAGGTGATCCGTCTTTTCCTCGAAGTTGTTGTTGTTGTTTATTATTATTATTATTATTATTATTATTATTATTAGTATACAGCGATTGAATAGAACCATCTGTTATTAAGTCCACACACACAATAGAACCAATTTTGTAAGAAGTAACGCAATTATCGCTATTTTCCTTGGTTTATTATGACCTATGTCCAATTTGTCTAAGCCAACCAATGATTATACCAAATTCAACCAGCAGTAACACCAGATTAACATTTGTAAACACACAAAACCCGATTAATTTACTAAAAATATATCATTTAGCTCTCAAAACAACTGTCCATTTGAGATTCTTTAGCTCTTAGTTAGATCTAAAATTAGGCGCCTAATGTAATGTTTACCACCATAGAAAATGGATACGTTGAGACGAATTCAAATCCTGGACGAGGATGTTTGCACTTCACTTAGCGTTAAGGCCCTTTCGAAAGGTATGCATCCAACTATTCTCCCTCCAACTATGGGTAAATAGTAGGGCAGAATGGGCTCTTTAAGCTTGGTTAGGCAACAAGTCTATGTGGAGAAAAACGTTGAATTCAAAGCAGTTAAAGAAAATTGACCTTTTATCACAGCGACAGTTCTTCCAGGCTGTGGTCGTGTCGGTGCTGCTATATGGTTGCACCACCTGGAACCTAACAAAGCGTTTTGAGAATAAACTAGATGGGAGCTGCAAAAGAATGCTGCGCGCAGCCTTGAACAAGTCATGGAAGCAGCACTCCACAAGGAAACAGCTGTACGATCACCTGCCCCAAACTATCCGAGTGAGACGGACAAGAAATACAGGACACTGCTGGAGATGCAAGGACGAGCTCATAAGCGACGTTCTCCTGTGGAAGCCAACACATGGACATGCAAGTGTGGGGCGCCCAGCAAGGACCTACATTGACCAGCTATGTGAGGATGCTGGTTGCCCCGCAGAGGAGCTCCCAGGTGTAATGAATGATAGGGAAGGTTGGTGAAGGATTGTCATGGATACCCGTGCTGCATGCGCGACATGAGGATGATGACTCGTGGGCTGAGGTTGGTAAATGTAAAGATAAGCGAACTTTCAAAAATATACAGTGATATGTTCTGGTTGACCAAGTTATCTATTTTGCTTCAAACGAGTTTTCTACAAATATATTTTCATGCGAAAATACCTTTTTGTTCGTTTTCTATCGGACAAGCTGATTATTGGGTCCCAAAATCGTTGGTCCCATAAAACGTAATTAACTGTATAATTACATTGCATAATTAATACAATTATTAATCCCATGATTAAAATTATTATTATTTGAGATCGATGCTCTGATCAAATTATCGTGGACGCTTCGCAGATTATCGCGGATTATTGCAGATACTTCTAAGAGGAATGAAACATTAATTTGACCTCGATTGTGACAATCCTAATGAATGTAAAATATGTCATCCTCAAATGACACATTTCAGTGTATTGGTCAACTACACACATATATATACACACAAACATTTTAGTGTAGCTTCGGCTTGTGGTAGGCCCACGTTAAAACGAGGCCTTGTGCCCAGCTCATACAAGTGGGGGATGAGGCAAAATACCACAAACATTTTAGTGTAGCATGTCTTGGATGGTTTGTGTGATAGGTGTTAAATGACCTTAGTGTTGCTTTTTGGTGGGGTGTTTTCTCCATTTGTTCCAGACAGCATGCAGTATTATTGTGTAGTTGCCATCTAGCTTTTTTTTCCTAGTCGAATCAATATATACATTGATAATATAGTGTGTATTAATTATAAGTAAATAGTGCTCAATGTCTTGGATATCCAAGTTAGGGTAGCGTTGATATGAAGTCAATGGCGTTTATGCGATTTTCAAACCTAGTGGCCACTTGGTTTGAAAATTGCACAGGCGAGAAACTCTCAGGAACCAAGCGCCGTAGACTTCATTTGCCCGCTACTCTGGTCCTATGTCAGTCGCAGTACTTGATAAGATGACTTAGTTCCGTGACTACCATATTTGTCTTCAGCTAGCTGCTCTTTCGATGCCTTCTGTGCCCACGTCGTGTTCCTTTGATCCGCAGAACTGGGATCGATGCAACTTGGTCGGAGCGTCTTTGTGACAGGATGAGATATTAGTGGAAATGAGCTGCCGTGGTTGCTGACAACTCTAAGAATGAGATAACATACTGTTAACATAAGAACGGTTTTATTATCATATATAATGGAGATGATATGTTTTGCACACTAGATCGGAGAGAAAAGACACGTGAGGAGCTTTTTCTGGTGTTTTGTTCTATACTAATTAGCATTGAGTGATTCAGCAAATGTTGACTTAGTTCTTTATCGGAGTTTTTCTTGGCAGCAATGTCTATTTCTTCTATTGGCAATTTTCTTATTTTCTTTTAAAATCCCGAGCGTCGGTCTTTATAAAAAAAATTGTAGCTTTTTTGTCATCGTGACAAGGTCAACAATTGCTATCAGCCAACCCAAAACAAGGCTACCTTTCTGACAGCTCGATAAACATATCATCTTAGGTCACTTCAGTGACCTTTGCTTCTATCTATTTGAAATACAATGTAACATTGTAATTTATTTATTTCAATCTTTTGTACATGATAAAAATTCAAATCTAATTCTCACTTGCTTGTTGAGTTGAAGTTAAAAGAAATGTATTCGTTTAATTCATTTTCCTTTTTTACTTCTAAAAATGTAACGATAAAAAGAAGCTGAGAATCGGAAATTTAAATTCTTTATATTGCAATATCTATTTTTGCTTAAATTAAAGTTAGTATTTTAAAAACCATTGTTTTAAAACGTTTTCATTAGTTCTCTAAAAATGATGACTTATTTTACCATTAGTATTAATTAAAAACAACTCGTTTTATCATTTTTATTTACATTTGATATATATACACAAATATGTAACCATATACTGGTAAACATTTAAAAGCATTTTCATGATATTTTTATTTGCATTTACATTTTTTAAAAATGTAATCGTAAACTTGTGTTTTGAAACAATTTTAATGTGCATGACAACAATTTAAATTAAAGTGGGTATACAAATTAAGAATCTGGACAAAAATTTGATTTTACGTTAAAATTTAGTCTGAAAAAAAAATCATACTTCTTATCATCAGCTGTCCGAAGCAAAATATTTTTTAACACGCTGTAAAAAATAATTCAATGGATGAAAACACATACAAATGACATATTTAGAAAGATTATTTTATTTTATTTTTAACCAAATAGATATTTTAAAGATTGGACCAAAATATTTGATTTTGCGTTAAAATTCAGTCATAGTTGTAGCGGACATTTTGAATGACGGCTAGCCAACAAGTAGCTGATATAGGCAGCAGGTAAGCCCCTGCTGATACACCCAGCAGCAGGAGCAGCTATACGATACTTTCCGAAAATCGTTTGATATTTGTTTAATTAATTAATTATATCCCTTAATCAGTAACAACTAATACTCAAATGTGGTGTGTTTCTTAGTTAGAAGGATATTAAGGTGTATGCAAGATTTCGAATCTGAGTGACGTCTCTTTTTGAAACGTAGATATCAAACTTTCTTTTATATATGAATAGATATAGGGAATGAGAGTGTGTTTGTGGGTGTATACTAAATTTTTTAAATCTGAATTCCTCTTTTCCATGACCTTAAGGTAAAAGTCTTTCTATTCTGCGTTGAGGGTTTTTTTTTTACTGTATTATGCACTCATGGTAGTTTCACTATCCATGTCCTTAACAAGATAGTTGTACCAAATAACCCAATGTTCACGTTTAAAACTGTTACGTTGGTCCCAGATAAGAAAGTCTGCCGGCTTTAAATTCTGAGTTCTTGCTTTACACTGCCTCTAGAAAGATTAATTCCCACTCGTGTCTTGGGGCAGAGTTGGGCTTAGATGAACAAATCACTTGATATTAAGCCTAGATGTAATTCTGTGAATTACAGTATTGCCTCTACTACACATCGTTTTAACGAATTGTATCACGAGGACTTAGCCAAAGATGTTAATTCAGTGCTTAAAACATCCGCAATATTCCTGTTTCGCAACAGATTATACAACTAACATAAATTTATCACCTGAACACATCTGAATAAATATCTTTTAAGTATGAGTGTTGAAAGATTTAATTAAGCTCACTTTTTAATATATAAAAATGTGTAGGGCACTCAGTTAGAATCGAATTCAGTACACCAGAAATGTTCTTCGAGATAGTTTCCAGACTATTACACCCCAGCGTTGAGAAAAATATTTGATTACGAACGTACCGTTGAATTCTTCACTTAGTCATGTTACATCTCTTTGTTTTGGGCACCTCACGTGGTACATTGGTTAGCAAACTAGATTTGCAGACCGTTTTTAGTGAATTCGGCTCACCGGACACCCGATACTTCTTGCTTTGTGTCACACCTTAGCTAAGCCTAGTAAATAACTATATCTTTTTGTTTGCACGAGACGACTTAAAACTAGACCCAACCATCTTTTATTCTAATATTCCTTTTTTTTGTGGTCAGTCGCAAAGCATAGATATTTTTAGATCTTTTCTATTTTTAGATGTGTATGGCACAAGACCACTGTCGTGGAAATATGAGCCTGGGACGGGTCTCATAGTTTACATAGCCAGCTATAGTGACTTGACTGATCAGAGTACGTACGCAGTGCAAAAGAATTGACTTACTGAAACCAATCCCGTTCATACCTTCGTAACTTCTCTTAGACACAATATTTGTATAAATATAGCTATATTGAGTTCAAATCCTTTACTATGCAGGTAGATCACTTTCTTTTTATTATTCAATCCTATATTTCTACATTTTCAGCGCGTGTACTCACGATCCAAATATTATACATAAACCTTGCACTTTATTGGGACGTCGGTCGTGGTTATCGGGTTTAGAATCAGCAGTTCGATTTCAAATCCAGGTAAAAAAAAACATCCAAACATCAAGTTTCACGAAGGCTCAAATTGAATAAATCTACACGTCTTCTAAACAAACAGGGTTCCAGCTTGGGATTAGGTAAGACAATCCTCATCAATATATCCCCGAAATACACGGCATTATCAGATGAGCTATGGCCATCATTCTCGCAACTATTCTCAGAGAACTGAGAGTCTAAGCTTTACTACTGCTAACAAAACCACCGCTACTGCCACTATCGTAACTCTTGTTGGTGGTTGTTGCTGCTAACGATCGTAACTACTGTTGTCGCTATTGTAACTGCTTATTCAGTCGCCCAGCTGCAAGAGCTGAGACTCTGTTTTCAGAGCCGCAGACAAAAGCCGGCGTGCTGCTGTAAAAGTCACTTCATCCTGAACTGCTTTCGCACGCCGTGCTGTAAGGAGTAGTGGACAGCAGGGGTTTGTACTGAAAGCAAAAGAAAGAAAGAATAAGGAAAGAAAGTGCAGAAGCCGTTCAGGAGACATACTTCTGTGTGTGTATATTTATATATATATATAAATATATATATATATATACTTATACGTAAATAATTGTGATAAAGAATCATTAAGATAATTGGAAAAAAAGAGGAAAAAACAAACAAATATAAGAGCAAAAGAAAAGAAAGGGGAAACAAAGAAAGGAAAAAGAATAAAATCATAAAAAGACAATCCCTAGAAAAACTACATATATACTTCAAAGGTTTCTATCAGTTTTCAGAGAAAATACAACGAAAGGATAAGGAATATTAAAAACAGAAATAAAGAAATGTGAAATGAAGATAAAAAAATACCTGATATAAAACGAGCCGGGTATTGAAAACAGAAAGAGAAAGAACAAACGCTAAGAAAACCAAAAACTGAAATTTGAAGAAAAAAAAATAAAGAAACCAAAAAAAATCACAATAAATTGAAGGAATTTAAAACAAAGAGTTGTTTTCGAACGGGAATTGAACTTGCATCTCACGGGATCATTCCTTTTACTTCAACAAACATTCTTTACTCAATCAGTCCGCTTGGGCTGTTAGCCTTTCTCTTACCGAAAGAGAGACATTTGATTGGGAAATCGCTTCTTCCCCGCGTTTTTTCCCGCCTTTCACAAACATTCCTTTAGATGTTCAGATATTTCTCACTACTTTGATTGCTTTTGCGAGCGTTCTTTAAACTCACTCTCTTTCTTTCATATTATCTCATCCTCTCTTTTTCCTTTTCGGATTGTTGATATTATTCCGCTGTCCGCATCTTTTTGTTGTTTTATACGGATGCTGGAAGTTAAATTTCCGTAGAAAAAGAGGAAAACACGCTGCCAAATTTTGCGCTCTATTAACTTTATACTCGTGTTTAATCTTGATAATTTATTATTAAACATCTACTGGGCCTGAGTGTCCCCACAATAAACTCGACCTTGTGTCGCATTTCATCTCCGTTGGGAGGTCGATAAATACTTATACCGTTACTCAAATTCCTACCAGTGTTCACATTTTGACAAAGTACTTTTAACGTTACTTTCTTTTTCTCTCACTACGTGATAGTTTAGTTTGTAACGGGAAATGTATACTTGAGTTACTAACGATTTTAATACAAAACATCTTTTCATAAAAATAGATATCAAAATAAAAGGAAAGAAAAAAAAAGCTTAAAACTAATTAAAATAAAAGTTAAATTTTCAATTTAACTTTTATACATTTTCCCGTAATTAATTCGTCTCACTCTCTTTATCTTTCTCTTTCTGTCTTTTATCCGAATCCGTCATTGTGGATCACCCTTATCAATCCTTGCCGAAGAGGGACGGGTCTTTAGGGGACCATGACCTGGAAAAAATGGCAGCAAAAGTCGACGACGGAATAGAGATTCTGTCCTGCAACTATGATCGTAACGACGTCAGCTTAGCCCTAACGGTCACAAAAGACGGGGGCATCCCCGCAGGAGGTGGCGGTGGCGGCGGTGGAGTAGTTAACGCTCAGGAACGCCACTCAACCTCGACGAAAACAACTTCAACGATGAGCACACCGGTGCCATCGGCGTCCCCAACGCCGACACCGCCATCTGTAAACACAATACCCGATCGTGGCAGCCGCAGGGGGCGGCGTAGCGAGGGTTCAGTGAAGGTCCGAGGGGACCAGTACCGAGGGGACCACTACCGGGTAGCCAACCAGGAGGAGTACGATGAAGAGACGGAGGCAGAAAATGGTCGAATGACACGTGTGGACGGGTCAGTAGCGGTCAAGACACCGGAGGACTTTAAGGAAGATGATAACGAAAATAACCCCTATAGGAAGAAAGTAGCCAGAGTAGTTGTGGTCATTTCAGTTATCATGTTGGTTATGAGTATTTTGCTGGTGTGCGTATCACTCAATATGTCCAAGAACATTGATGACTTAGGTAAGTTAACTTTGACCTATTTTTCCTTATAGAACACAAGTTTATTTGTTTATTCGTTAGTTTGGTTTGGTTCTTTGTTTTGTTGACGTTTTTGTTTTTTCGGTGGGGAGGATAAGTTGATTAATCGATCTATTGATTTGTTTGACATGTCAACCCATTTAGGGTTATTTCATACCTAAATGTTAGGGAATTGTGTTCATTGTCGCTTTGGTCACGCAGTTATATGGTTTCAAGTATTCCTATCTAACACTAATAATTATATGGTTTCAACTAATTATATAAATCTAATAATAATCATGTTTGCACACAGTTGTATGATTTCAAGTAACGAATAATAATTCTTAATAAATAAATATAGTTTCAATCAATTATTCTTAATACAAATACTTTTCAGTTATAGGGTATCAAGTTTTCTTTTTCAATACTAATAATTTTTAAACCAATCTATTTGACCTATGGTATTACCACTCTTGTTCAGAGTGGATCTGGAAGTAATGTCAATGAAGAGGTACTCCATATTCCCCATCAAATGGAATTTAGAGCTATACTCAGGATGCCCCTTTTTGCGGGAATCTGACTTATCTGCAGGGGATAAAGTCTGCGTATTGCAAACTCTACAGACAAGACGGTTTGTGGGGTGGGGTGGTGCAATTCTTATCAGCTTAACCCATTGTTTGGAATATAATTTTAGATCATGCATCCGCATGTTTATACTACGATGGCGTCTGATAATTGTTGCTAGGAATCAAATAACAGAAAACATTCTCAAAACCTCTCTCGGTGCTCTTGTCAACTGGTCTGGACGAACCTTCCTCAAAGATGCAGTTTCGTCTTTCATATTGTAAAATGTTTTAAGCATGCCAAGTATTATGGTCACAAAATTGACCCTCGTGTTCAAAAGATTTTTTTTTAATTCCTGGTGATGGGTTTATCTTAATTATTATCATATATGCATTTGTATAAACATTTTGAAGGGGTGTGGGTACTGGTCATGAAGTGTGAACCAATCAATTCAGAACCCAAGCAATTCCTTCAGTCTTGCTATAGTGAAGTCGCAATCATTCCTTGATTCATTAGTTCCTCTTACCTCTGTGATCTGCAAGTAATTAGGAGCATGACACTGACCATCATCTTCAAAAATAATTATCACTTTTAAAAATATATTCATTATTATTATGGATATCATAAAACGTGTTCATTGTTTTCTAATGTTCTTTTTAATGTTTCCTTTCTAATCATTACTATTATCACACAAAATATAACTTGCATAATAACTTTATTTTTATTATTCGTAATTATTGGCACATATAGTGGTAGTAGTGGTGTTTGTTGATGTTGAAATATACCGATTGGTATTGTAATCATGCAAGGAATTCTTCGGTTATGATTCTTTATCCCGGCTTTAAAGTTATGCCTATTTGTATAACTTTGTGTCTTTTAAAAATATAAAAAAAATATGAATATATAAATTAAATAAGTAAGGAAAACGATGAATAAGAATATTCTCTCTCTCTCTCTCTCTCTCTCTCTCTCTCTCTCTCTCTCTCTCTCTCTCTCTCTCTCTCTCTCCCCAGACTGACATGTGCGATTACAACATTTCATAACTTCTTTTATTTTGTTTCCAGTAATAGTTACTTCTTTCATACCTCTGTTTGTTAAGTATTAAATCGATTTCTTTAAAATATAGTTGTTAGTAGTGTTACGGGGGAAAATGTCCGCTTAATAAAACTTTTTGTCACCTTCTTATTAATTCTCAGGATATCGCTGAGGTATTCAGTGGTGCAAAAATCGATTTTCTGGTTGTCACTGATCTATTTTCGAAAAGATTTCGGAGAAATGACATAAAATATATAATTGCCTCTATCCTAAATTTGATATATTGTTTTCTTCTTTC
>CM042143.1:102221275-102238775 GCA_023376005.1 Doryteuthis pealeii | reverse complement strand
ATTTGTTACTCACACATGAGGTTATTATTTCACTCCTAGTGACTTTTCACATCAGCTAACGCTGGTAGACTTTAACCGGAGTCTGGGTGACAGCAAGCGCCCTCGGGTCTCCAGGACTCTTCTGTGTGTTCTAGCCAATCTTAACTGTGTTGTTGCTTAGATTCTCGATTCTTCCGATTTCCAATTCTTCCATACACTTTTCTTTGGGAAGTTTCAAGGTCACCAACTATAATTGGTACGACCTTTACCTCCATGTTTCACAATTTCTTCTGTTCTCCACAAGCATTTGTCTATGTTTTCGTTTTCTTTCTTTTGTACTCTGTAATCAACTGGGACGGCAGATTCCACTAGATTACATGTTCTTTTTTCTTGTTAATTAACGTGATTAAGTGATCCCTTTTTTATCTCAAAATCCAGAGAATTTTATGCGCCTCATTCTCTGCTTTGTGCATATACTATTTGATAATATAATAAAATTTTTATATATATATATATTTCACAATTCCTAGTGAGTAATCTTTCCTATCCAACCATTCCTAGACTTTCTCTCATTTTGAGCCAGTTGGCTGCATTCCTTATGCGGTTAAGATTTAGTCTCTGTCTCAACACATACTACACCTGCTATTCGGTTGCGTCTAATCTATTTTTGTGTTGATATAATTGGTCCTTATGGCATTATCTTGTGTTGCTATTTTAAGTTTCTTTCTTGGGATTTCTCTATCTTAGCCATTGTCAGGTCTTTTTGCTTGCAATGTATCCAGTTTGTAGTTTGAAGTATGCGTATACATTTTTTTATTCCTATTTCTAGTTTCTAGTTTTCGTTGTTTCTATGTTTGTCCATACGTTGATATTGCAGTTACTGGCTGCTGTTATTAGTCGTTCTTTGCACTTTTCGAGTCCTTGAATTGTTGGATCAACGCAAACCTCGATGCTGTCGATTCCACTTTCTTGACACATAGTCTATCTATGTCTTCACTCTGGTGTAATGCCTTGTATTATTATTTCACTCATTGTGAGTTTTACACAACAGCGTTAGCTAGTGACTTTTCTCTGGAGTCTGAGTGATAGCACGTTTCCTCAGGTCTCAGATCTCTCTGAGTATGCTAGATGTCACCTTCATCCTCACGTTTCACAAGCGTATTATCTATTTTGCTTTCATATAATTTGTCCTTATGACATAATAGAGATTCAGTTTGTCTCTTTAAGTCTCACATTCGTAGCCATATCCAGGACATTGCAATTGCAGTTTCCTTAAATTGTCGATTGAATTATCTATATAGTTCTTTTTTTTTCCGTTTTTTAAAAGTTTATGATTCTGCTTAAGTTATTCCTGTTCTTGTTGCTATTACTAGCTATTGTAACCATTTTTCTTGCTCTTTTTTGTATATTAAAACTTCTTTGGGAGATGCTATCAACCGAATCCGGATTTCAAGTACTTTTTTAAATATGTTTACATAGTTTCAAACCATACACATTCTTATCGATTATAAATGATTGATTTTTATCAGAATGTCAAGCCCTCTGGTGTTATTTTATGCATAGAGGTGAGAGAATTGCATATATTTATATATACATTTTTAGTAGTTTCTTAAGAATCCTATCAAATGTGAATAATTTGCAAACAGCTCTATTTAATCCATAGATGGCACCCTAAAAGATATTGCTTCATCACCTGATGTAGTATAGTGTCATATCCAGAATCCCCCTTTTTGAGTGACATATTTCAAGCCCCGCCGACAGGGCAAACCATACTAATTATTTCTAACAATATATTATATAACCTAAATAGATAAAGTCCGTCTATGGTGGTGTTTGTCGTGTAATGGTTATCGTCGAAGGAGATGGACACGGCGACCTGAGTTCAATTTCTGGATGAAGTGGTCTGCATTTTCCATTGGGTTAAAACCCTTGGGAAAGATGTCTATCCAAATTTTCTCCCTTCAGCTATGGGTAAATGGTAGAACAGACTATGCTCTTTAATATTGGTATGGTTATCGGTCTGAGAGGAGGAGAATTCTAAATTCAAACTTGTTAAACCCGCTTAAAAATTGACCTCGATCGAAGGGGTCGGATAAATGCATAAAGTTCATCTCCATAAGAAATCTATTCAGATTTATAGGAAGCTATCTTTATATTTCCTCCACTCCTACTCTCTTTTATGGTACAGGTATAGAAAAGGAAAGGTTTATATTGAAGCCATAAGAACGAGATCCATTATTTATTACCGATGATAAAAATCAAGTAAATCAGTCAGGATCAGTTTAATTGAGCACCCATTGAGGATTAAACTTATTTGTGATAGTTTGCAGTAGTAGCAGTTTGAATACCACATTTTAGGATAGGTGTACTTATCGTGTTAGCAGTAGTAATCGTATTGAAAGTAGCAAATAATTTGAAGCACATTGGTTTTGAATGAAAAGAGCAGCAACAGTAATAAAGATACAAACAAAATAGAACGGCTTAAAGCAAGTTTCAAGAAAACATTTCATGTGTGCATTGGCGTTAGGAATCGTATTAATTATGTTTACCTTTTTTAATCTTTTCAATTTGTTCTATTTTATTAACTTCCTTTCTATATACCCCTAACTCACTCGCTATCTTCTTCTCTGACTCTGTCTCTTTCTCTTTCTCTGTCTCTGTCTGTCTGTCTGTCTGTCTGTCTGTCTCTCTCTCTCTCTCTCTCCCTGTCTCTCTCTCCCTGTCTCTTTCTATCCTTCATAATATATGTAGCTCTGTCTGTCTGTCTGTCTGTCTCTCTCTCTCTCTCTCTCTCTCTCTCTCTCTCTCTAAATTTTACTCATTATTTGCCCTAGAGTCGTTGTCAGTTTTTGCGTTTGGTTTTGTTTTTCTTTTCTTATTTGCTACTTGATTTTCCCGCCGAGTTTCATCATTTAACCATCATTTCCCGCTTTCGTTTTTCCCTTCCGCGTTCTGACGTGTACACAATTCTTTTTTAAACCTTGTTTGTTTATCTGCTGCTTGGTATTTCTTTTTATTTTAACTTCTTTTTTTATATATACAACCCACCTTTTGTTTATGTACTCCATTCTTAATTTCTTTTTGCTAAATGTCTACTCTTCTTTCTTTCTTTTCTTTAGATATCATCCATTCCCTCCTAATTCATTTCATTCTTTTCTTTTCTTCCTTTATTTTCTTTTTTCTTTCTTCCTCTTTCGCAATCCGCGTCTTTTCCTCTCTTTCTTCTTTACCTTATATACCCCAACTTTATTTATTCATATATTTTTTTATCTATTTATTCATTTTATAATACTTATATACTTAATCTTTCTTTCATTCTTTCTGTTATCTTTCTATACCTTATATCTATCTTTCTTTCTTTCTTTCTCATATACCTCATCTTTCTTTTCTCATTATACTTACATGCATAAGACCTTTTTTTTTTCTATGGAGGCAAAGACTGGAAGAAAAAGCTATGGATAGTTAGACTACGATGAAACATGCTACATAACCCCGAAACCGTAGATAATAGAATGTCCGAAAATGTTCAAAATATCAAATAAGTTATAAACTTCATTACGAGAGTTATGGAAAGATGGAGAGTTATACTATCAGCTGCAATAGAAACCTTCGTAGGGATGAAAATTTTTTAAAAAAGGCATCTTTCAGGGAAACTCGCTCTCGCTACTACTGTTATTATAGAAATGCTACCAATGAATTATGTACAATAGAAATGCAAAACAGGTTACAGATTTAACAATTCACAAGAGAATATAAACCGCCTCACATACATTGATAATATTTAGTTATTTGCCAAAAATAAAAAGGAATTATTGTCCCAAATACAAACTATTAGAATGTTCATCCAAGGTGTAGGAATTGAATTTGGAATTGAAAAAGTGACATGTTTATAATAAAAAGAAGGAAAAAGAGAAACAACGAAGTAGAATTACCTAACCAGGAAAACGTCGGAAAACTTTTAGAAAAAAAAAAGAAGAAAAACCACAAATATCTGGTAATATCAAATGCAGACACCATCATGCAAACGATGATTTTAAAAAGGGGGCGGGGACAAAATACGCTGAAAGAACGGGAAATCTTCTTGAAACCAAATTCTAAAGCAGAAACCAAATCAAAAAATAAGTACGTGGGTTGCTTCTCTTATAAGATACCCTGAACCCTTTTTAAACTGGACAAGGAGGATCACTGAAGGATGGAACAAAGGACAAGGAGATTGATGATGATGCACAAGACCTTCCATGACATGATAGACTCTATGTGACAAGAGAAGAAGAAGCAAGATAACTTGCAAATTTGACATACTGGTAAAAATCAATCATAATCGATTAGTATTTGCATCGTTTGGGGTGAAACGACCTGTTTAAAAAAGGTACCTAAATCAGAATTCTTTTGATTGCACCATACATAGAACTAAGTTTTGATATGTATAAAAAAGAATAAGGAATGTTCACAGCAGCCAATTATAGTAACAACTACGGAACTAACTTAAGAACAAGCACGAAACAAAAATAAAATAATCTAGAAAAGATGGTAAGAAAAGAAATGTATGGATATTTGAAGCGAAAAACTAAGTAAATTTCACATGAGTTTACTTGCGTATGACTACGCAGTGGACACATAATGAGAGAAACTGAATCTCTAACAATAGCAGATCAAAATAATGGCATAAGGATGAGTTATATCAAAATAAAAATTGATAATGAGCCACAGAATACCAATTGTAGGCTTTGTAATTAACGAGATAAAACAATTAATCACATAATAAGTGAATGCAGCAAACTGACATAAAATAAGGACAAAAACAGACAAGACTGCGTAAGGAATGTGATCTACTGAAAATTATGCACTATATTAACTAATTGCAGACGCGCAAACCCGACAATGTCCTAGAAAATGAGACGAATAAAATTCTCTGGGAATTTGAAATACAAACAGATTACCCAAATAGGGCCAGAATACTAGTTTAATTAACAAGAAGATTTTGTCATCTCGTAGATTTTGCAGTGCCAATAGACGACAGAGAGAGAGAGGAGGTGACAAGCTAGAAAAAACCTGGGCCATGTCAGAGAGCTGGAAAAACTGTAGAACATGAATGTGGCAGAGATATCAATTGTAATTGGGGCTCTTAAAACAACCATAAAAAACTGGAGAATAGACTAGAGGAACTGAAGATAAGAGGAAGAATCGAAACCATGCAGACCACAGCACTACTAAAATCGCCCGATATACTTAGAGTCCAAGAGATCTGAAGAGACGTTCTATCACTCAGGCGCCAGAAAGAAAACATCAGTTAGAGATGGTGCGACAAATTCACACGGTACAAAATAATATAATATTAAACGCATCACCTAATCACAGCCAGAAGACCAGTCCTAATGTTAAGTAACAAGAACAAATAATTTGTCTAGTTGATATTTCCGTTCCGGTGGACTGCAGAGTGCTAATGAAAGAAAGCGAAATGATAAACAAATACTTAGCCTTTGCCAACGAACTAAAACAATAGAGGGTAATAGTGATATCAATTGTAGTTGCTATCCTTGGAATGGTCTCCGAAGTTCTGAAAATAGGTCTGGAGGAAGTGGAAATTAGAGGAATAATCGTGAGCATCCAGGCAGTATAATTTGTAAGAACCGCTATAATACTCAGAAGGCTTGGGGACCTGAGGGGACTTGCTGTCACTCAGACTCCAGTGAAATACCACCAACTAATGCTGTTATGAAAAATTGGGAAGGAGTGAAATAATAAGCTCTGGTTAAAATAATGGTAACCGTGTCTTATTTCCTGTTTTGATATCAGTATATTTGTTTGTTTGTTTTTTGTTGTTGTTTTTTTTGTTTTTTTTTTTTTTCTTTTTTCTCTGACGGGGAGGGAGAATTAAATTCACGAACCAATTTAAGTTTCACCGATATAAGTGCTTTCTTACCATTTGAGTACAAATGGCTAGTGTTCTTTAAACTGTATATCGCTAAGGTATATTTCCGGGCGTGGCATTCCCATATTGTTTTTCAAACGGAGATACAGAGACAAGTTTTAAGAGTTCCTCTTAAGTGTACAAGTTTTAAACTTGGGGGCATTTCGGATAAATAGAAAACCAGTAAATGCTTTCCACTTATGATTGTTTATCTAAACCTACTCGGATATCAGTGTACCTTGAAGAAATGTACTTGTAATTTGGCCAATGTGTACACGCTTTGATGCATATCCGAATTTGTTTTCTTTTTGCCTACAATTTTCTGGTTTTATTTCTTCATTTTATTTCTATTCTTTGCTTTCGGATTATTATTGTTCTTTTGTAATTTTTCTTTTTCTTTTTCATTCATTTTTCTTTCTTCTTTAAATATTTGCAATTTACTTACCTTGTATACCATTTCTTTCTTTTGTTTTGCTCTTCTTTTCTATTCTTCTACCACACCTTTTTCTCATTCTTACGTCATAACCTTCGGTATCGTTTTGTCCTCTGTAATTGCCAACCAAAAGATCTCAGGAAGTTTCTTATCTAAAATGTTACAAAGCACATATATCCCAATGTTTATTTGGCACTGTTACCTTTACTTCTGATAAGCCCAATGCATTAATTCTACTCTCTCTCTCTCTCTCTCTCTCTCTCTCTCTCTCTCTCTCTCTCTCTCTCTCTCTCTCTCTCTCTCTCTCTCTCTCCTAATCATTTTTGAAGCTTTTAAAATAGACAGTCTATTTGGGGCCAATTGACTTGTTTACTGAGTTTAAGAATAAAATGTGGCACTGATATTTAAAATTCTACGGAAGCAAACCTTTTTCTTTTGAAATGCAGATCAAGTGATTTAATCCGATTTGACAAATGATAACTCCGACATGAAAAATGGGGATAATCCAATCTTGTTGACATAATCCTTCAAATGTTTATCCTTTTACTTAAGCAATGTCTCTGATTATGGAGGCAACTTAAATATTTTAGAAGTATATGAAAATCTTTGGGCAATCAATATGTCAGTCTTGCCACAGACAGAGACATCCTAAGACACAACTTATCTGATACATGAATTAAATTAGTCACCCATAATGATTTGGATGTGCTGGTGACATATTGGTTATCCTCGAAGAAAATGAACTCTGTGAACTCATTTCTAATTATAGAGTAGACTGCTGACGGTTTACTTCGCACTAATGTTATTGGAAAAAGGTATTAATTCGTCACTTTTCCTTCAAGTTATAAGTACGTATTTGCGCAACACCTAGTGTATCTATGAGAGAGAATACATTTTTGAAATGATATCATAATTCAAATGCAAATATCTGTTGAATATAATTAAGTTGATTTTATACATTAATTGATGAAAAAAAGAATTAATCATATCTGTATATTACTAGAATTCACATTATGCTTATCTATCTATCTATCTATCTATCTATCCATCAATATATATATATATATATATATATATATATATATATATATATATATTAGGAGAAAAACTTAATGACTCACAATTTTAACTGCTGGAAAAAAAAAAGAAAAGAAACCGAAAAAGCAGACATAATAGATATTGGAAAGTGTTCGATATGTATTTATTTAGGGAATCGAATTAGTGACAGAAGTTAACTAGCCACATTTCAGAGATAAGAATCATCTGATTATATATATATATATATATATACATATACATATATATATACATATATATATATATATATATATACACATATATACATATACATATATATATATACATATATATATATACATATATATATATACACACACATATATATACATATATACATATTATATATATATATATATATATATATATATATATATATATATATTTATATATATATAAGCATTATATGTGTTCATGTATATTTTTGTACGTACATATTTTTATTTGTGCGTATTTTTGTGTGTATTTCTCTGTGTGTTTATGAGTGTGCACGCTTTTATAATGGTAATCCCAACAAAATCCCCTCATATCCTTTTTTTAAAATTTCATCAATACACTTCAAATAACTTTGAGAATACAGTGATTTCCATTCCAATTTCGAACTGAATGATAGTTTTGACACCATTGCACTGAACAGATTTTAAATCAACAAATGTTTTAATATAACTATAAATATGAAATGCTAATTAGAATTTTTTACTTTGTGATAAATAGAAGCCTATATATCATCATGGAGTGTTGTTACAAAAGGAACCCAATGGGTTCAAGGATCGTCTCGGGTGGAATTTTACTTATCCGCATCTATCCACCTATATTTTCCAAGCAATGCACAAAAATGGGCAAAAATAGTGGCGGGTAGACAGAGTTCTGTGGCCTTGGTAGGTAACAAGTCTAAGGGAACGATGAACAATAGTTTCAACACGAGGGCTACGGTTTCTAAGGCAGCTATTTTGTTTTGGTAATCCCTAATAAACAAGTAGAATCAGTCATGGCCCTTCCTCTGAAGAACATCTATGTCGTGAGAGGAGGGACTTGCTATATTGATAATTGTCTGTGATTCTTACAACTTTACCAGGTGCCCGTTTTATAATGGCTATTGTCTTAGGAAACGGACACTGTGACATGAGTTCAAATGCTGGACGAGGCTGCTTGTACTTTACACAGCGCTAATATTCTTAAGAAAGGTATACATCCAACTATTCTTCCTCCATATATGGGTGAATAATATAGCAGACTATACTGTTTAACCTTGGTATAGCAATTGGTCTAGAAAAAGGAAAACTCTGAATTTAAACTCCACATAAAAATTGACTCAATCTGCCGTACAGCAGAGTTGGTAAATACATACAACCTTACCAGACTAAGGATACCATGGATCCCTTTCCTTTCTTTTTGGTTCGGTTTGGGTTATTTAATGATAGATTTTATGTTTGCGACAATACTAATTGAAGATACGGTCGGGACAATCATACAGGTCCTAGGGCGTGGCATAACCAGCCGATTGATCGCATGTGGCCTCTTCCACCTCTCGTCTACCATAAGTAAGGGCTTAAGAGGAGTATTGCATATCACGGGACAACTTAGTACCTGGGTCACAGATGGCTCATCCACTACAATCCTATCCTCAGGCATTACGGATCGCTCGGGGATACCATGGAATATGACTGAACTTTTCCTGATCAGATTTTTCTTAGTGTTAGTGACTTTCTATAAAACTAGTAAAAAACCCAAAAATTCTCCAATAATTCTACTGACACTCCGGTAGAGAGCACAATGAATGGCATATATATATATTATATATATATATATATATATATATATATACTCTATTGACTTCTTTTTATTTTCATTTGCTATTTCCTTCTGGGTTCAGTTTTCTAAAATAGTTATATCATTATTACAAGTGGTAGTAATCATCTATAAACAATACATTTCATTTGATAGTTCATGAGAACTGTTTCATGCTCAATACAATTACTCAAGTGCACATTAAATATACATAGAATTAGTTAAATCGACATTACACAAATCCATAGGAATAGGAACGACAAAATGCCCATTTCAATAATTAGTTTAAACATAAAATGTACAATAGAATGATATAAAACATTGATTTACAACAACAAAACAACAACAAAAAAAAATAATAATATAATAATAATAATAATAATAATAATAATAATACAGACTCAGTGAAAGGCCATCAGCAAACGCTGATGTGAAAAACTCAAAAGGAGTGAACAATAATAAACCAATGACCTGTGGAAACAGAGATATGTTGACTAGAACAATTGACGCTTTTTTTTCTCATCTGTTATTTTTCTACCACTGAAATTAAACCAGCAGTTTATAATCATTTTTTTCTTTGTCCTTTTTTGTATCAGGTGTGAATATCTCAAATCCATGTCATCCGGCTTGCTCATTTTACAACAGATCTTTTTACTAAGTAAACAATGACTTTTTTATCTTGAAAAATAAACATTCCAGCAAGTTTCAATTATCAAGCACGGTCATTTTAGCACCCGCATATCTTTGGTAGTATTCAAGGTGTGGCCCTGTATCATAATGAATTATAATAGGTATTTCCTACACCCAGACTGGTTGCCCAACCAAGATTAAAGATTCCAGTTCAAACAACAATTACCTGGGGGGGAATATTTGGATGAACATTTTTCATAAGTGTATTAGCGCTATGTGAAATGCAAACAGTCTCGACCAGGATTTAAACTTGGTTCGCCTCGTACATGTCCTACGATGATAAGCATTAAACCATGAGCCTCTATATAAGCATGCATTTTAGCTTAGGGCAGAGACATATAAGAAGGAATATTATATTACACCAATCTTTCAAGTTAAAAACCGTACCTTGGAAGCGAAACGGAATTTTATCCCAGGATTCTAAATGAAATAAGACTCAACTCATGGATATTGGTAGGAAATATCCCTATTTTAAGCACAAAGCAACAACACACACATACACACACAGAGACATATATATTATATATATATATATATATATATATAGAGAGAGAGAGAGAGAGAGAGAGAGAGAGAGAGAGAGAGAGAGAGAGAGAGAGACATAAGCAGCAGATTGTGCTATGAACGAGATAGTGAGAACAGAAGGTAGATAAATTTATGAACAAGAAAATATCCCTAAGATATTTGATAGAAATCAAATATTTTTCCTTCCTACTAAAATCCGAAGAACTCTAATCTGTGTGTGTGTGTCTGTGTGTGTTGTGTGTGTGTGTGTGTGTGTGTGTGTGTGTGTGTGATGGAGCACAGAGATTGAATGTTTTTTCAATGAAGGACACAGATGTTATCATGGACATGAATAGATCAAGTTTCTATTTTTGGTCGGTTTATTAACAAAAAGAGCGCAACATAAATCGCTTGAATATCGTAAAGATATTGCATTTAAGACGACTTGTTTGGTCGTCTTTGCTCTCATCGATCCGGGTTGTTGAGATGAGAGGCTATTCTACTTACTGAAGAAATACTTAGGCAACACATGATCATTCGATCTCTTCATATATTAGGTCCATACAAAAGATTCCAGCATTTACAGATATGGTAAATAATCATATCATATATATATATATATATATATATATATATAGTAACTAAGCATATGTATATGGTAACTAAGCATATATATATATATATATATATATATATATATATTATATATATCTGTGTGTGTTTTTGTGCGTGTGTCATCAGGTTTTGCTGACAGCATAGATTCCCATGACTCTCTCTCACTCGACACCCATACCTATCGGTCATCATTCCTTGTAGATCTTCTACAAGGTATCCAGAATCCGCACGGAGCTGAGTGGTGTACATTTTTGCTGGTCATCTTACTGGTGTGTCCATGTATAGGTATCCACAGGAGAATGTCACTCATCAGTTTGTCCTTGCTTCTTCAGTAGCGTTCAGCGTGACTTTTTGTCTTATTTGTATGGTTTATATGATAGGAGTTATGTGGCAGTACAGCGGTTTTTGGTCGGTTCATATATATATATATATATATATATATATATATATATATATATGTGTGTGTGTGTGTGTGTGTGTGTGTGTGTGTGTGTGTGGTTATTAGTCCATTCTATTTGAGAAATGACCCGTAGACCAGCAAAATCTTTTGGACTTATCATTTTCAGTCAAATTAATAATTGCATAATTATGACTTTTTTTTATTCTGTAACCATTATTTAACTAACTTATTAGAATGTTTAAGATCGTTGGTCGGTTCATGTCTTAAAAGCGTTCACAGAATTTGGCACACAATTGCAGGTGCTCCTTCAAAATCTGCCGATATGTAGCACAACTAATTTTTCATTCAATCGCATGAAGTTCACCAGTTCTGCAGCAGAAAAATATTACCATGCCATAGTGCAGGGGTCACCAAACTACGACCGGATCCGGCCCGCGAAGACATTTTATCAGCCCTGCCGATGATACTTGAATTTGTTTGTTAAAACGTAGGGAACGCGAGACGTTCTGATACCATTTAAAGCTTACTAAATCTTCATTGACTACGGAATCAACCCATCGAATGAAATTGTCTGATAAGCATTTGCAAGCAATTTTCTTGATTGGATGTAGCAATTCCAAACCAAACATTGACGAAATCTTGAAATGCAAACTTCAGTTTTACAAATCACACTAAACTTTTCTGCTAATGTTGCGTTCTTTGGTAATGTTTTGAAAATAAATATGTTGGTTAAATATGTTTTTGTGCATCTTACGTCACTCATCCATGAATATAACAGGGAAAGATAAATTTTGTTTTATACCTTTTTCTCAGAGCTTTCGTTCTGGCTAGCAAGTATTGAACACAATAATAATGTGGCCCGCGTTCGTTTTTTTGTTTTTTTTTCAATTATCCAGCTCACGCTCTTTATTTTTTCAATTATCCAGCTCACCGAGAAAAAATGTTGGTGATCCCTGCCATAGTGTAATCGTCAATATCATGGTGTTCTTGGGATGATATGGAGTTTTTTTCTCGATAGATGCTTCAACGTATTTTAACTGAATTATTATAGTTCAACAAGGATATCGAATTTTCGAAATACATTTTGACAAATATCAGACGGTATTTGACATATTCTGGTGTCAAAAAAGGAGTTTCCCTTGTTCTTTAAGACTTGTGATATATTCTAGAGAATTTGTCTAATAGTGTGATGCTCGCCGTTGATGCTTCTTTCCTACGTTTATGGATTTTTCAGAGTATAGTTTTCAACTTTATCATCATTTTCAGCACAGAATAACTGACAGCAGAATGCGAGAGTTAGAAAAGACGTGCAGATGTTGGCAAACAATTGACAAATTGGTGAATTGTCTCTCCGAATTAGAATCAAATTAGTAAAAATTCCTTGACTAAAGATGTGCTTCAATCCCAACCCTTTATTTTATAACAAAATATTTTGTTCGTAAATAACTTGTGATAACTATTTTATACTGGCTATGGTAATACTTCCAGTACCCTGATATGTTGTTAATTCTCTAGCCACAACTAACAGTTATAGCGGTTAAGAATGTTCTAGAATTATAACCAGATACTGAATATCTTAAATCAACCGATAACAGGTCCCTATCTAGTAAGACCCGAAAGTTATTTTTATCAGAATTTATCATATACTTATCGCATCAATTTTCTTCCGATATTCTACCCCTAATTTTTAAATCTTGCGACATTTTTTATTTTTATTTCTTGTTTTAATGTTGATCTCGACTACGGATTTCGAAGCTGTACAATCTACCAAATAAATATTTCGCAAATTACCTTCATTAAAAAAATATACCCGATTAATAATGGATATATATATATATATATGTGTGTGTTTGTGTGTGTGTGTGTGTGTGTCCCAGGCGTGGGGTTGGGGGCTTCAACCACTCCAGAGCCAATCTCTGTCGCGAGTTATATATATAGCTAATAATATCGGTTTTGATTTTATAATGTTCGACTAAAGTAATAAAATCTTTTATGGTATCTTTTATGAAAGAAAGTTAACGATTTAAAGAATTAGTAGGGATGTATTTATATCGCAAACGACATACTTATGTGAATGGATAAATTTGCCTTATTGTCAACAATAATAATAGTAATAGTTCTATGTGGAAAATGTATTTCAAACATGTTTGCGTGTGCCAAGTTTGATTATTAAGTAAATCGATGTACTGATTAGAAAGATCAATTAACGGATCGATCTGTGAATAACAATAGGCATAAACGGATTAATAAAGGAAGTTGGTAATATATACAGAGAGAGAGAGAGAGAGAGAGAGAGAGAGAGAGAGAGAGAGAGAGAGATCCTAATATTTATGGTTTCCAAAGTGATATGCACCTAACTACTCATAGACATTTTATAACAGCCGCAAATAGAAACCTAGAAATACATTCAAACTCAAAGATAAGAATATACACCCATAGGGTGTGGCAGAAGCAACAAGGAAGTCAATAAAAAGAGGAAGTAAACAATTGTTATAAAAGAATAATAATAGCGATGGTTGGTTTGTTGGTTGGTTGATTCTTCGATATGTCAACCCTACTTGGGATATTTCATGCAGAAGTTTAGTACCTACTCTCTCCGTCACGGACAGGATGTGACACAAGGTCTATTTTTTAAGTTTATCAACGACAATATTTCACAATATCTTAAAAGAACTGATAGGAATCACGACCCAAACAGCCATAATTTGGTATGAGTACTTCCGAGATATGTGTACAGCTAAAATCAAGAAACAAGAAATTTGGCGGAAATGTACTGTTGGAATAGTGTCCGTGGGGTTTCCTGTTTGAGGTAAAAGTAACGTACCAAAGTGATCCCGTTTTTAAATATGAAACGGGAAAATTTTCACTAAAATGCCTCACTTGCCTTAAGTATGTCATAGCCTATACCTGCACAAAGCCTATCATATAAAATAAAATGTTTACTTACCTTTATTTACTACATATAATACAATAAGATGGGTCGCACAGTGGCGGTTCGTCTTATTGGCACTGTGAAACTGCAGCATCCACTGTTGGTTGAATTCAGAACTACCTAAAGAACACAGTCTACCTCACATCAGTTTAAAATAATGCCCTTAAATTATATACTGTACAAAAATATATATTTGCAATCATTTTAAACGGGTAACGACTTCACTATTTCAAATAAATATATTTGACGCATAAATGGAATGTACTAATACACCGAGCCAGTATGAATCTGAGAGGAATGCTATTGAAGGAGTATTCTATACTCCGTAGATCACCAATACTGGAGCATCACCATTGGATGCAGTTTACTGATATACATAAGAGTCACTTTCGAAGACGGGTCTTACCTATCTGCTTATCTATTTCAGTTTATTCCAGGTTTCACCCACAGGACATAACAACAACCATTTCTGAAAATTAACATTATAGTCTATAACACCGAGCCTATTGTTTATATTAGTGGACAAATGTTTTCAGTTACCTTTTTTGAAGACTGTGAAGTAAATAGGCTTCTAAAAATGCATATATATATATATATATATATATATATATATATAAAGTTGCAGTTCCTGTCTGTTTATTTGGTCAGAAACTCTTCCAAGTGTTTTTGAGATAGACCTCAATAACCTCTTCTTTGTGTTGTTGAGATAGACCTCCATAAGGAGCTAAAAAAACGCGAAATTTTCCCCTTGGATTTATATGAAAATTAACCATAGGTAAATAAGAAGACATGATACCTATCCAAACACGTTCAGCAAATTTTAATCATACTATGACATTCCAATGGGGGCTAAACCCCTTTTAGTGAAAAATGTGAAAGCCCATGACTAGAATATTGAAACCTCTATTACCACGGTGTTTTCCATTAATTAAACGCAAATAATCAAAAGAAATTGCCTCTCTTTTATAGTAAAATTTGGCTAATTTAGACATTTTATCTATAAGTAGAATCATGGATGCGACAATTATTAGTTGAATAGCTTAAGAGCCACCCATTAGGACGATATATATATATATATATATATATATATATATATAATTAATGTCGATATTATGATTTCACACTCATAACTTCAAGTTTCTTGGTAGTCCAATCATCAGATAAGAAGTGGTAGAGATGTCAAAAACCAGTCGTGAAAAAACAAAAAAAAAAAACAAAAAATTTTTTTTTTTTTTTTTCCACGACTGGTTTTTGACATCTCTACCACTTCTTATCTGATGATTGGACTACCAAGAAACTTGAAGTTATGAGTGTGAAATCATAATATCGACATTAATTATAAATCTGCTCTGCTTTATTAGCATTGAGCACCTTTCCATGCAAATACTTTTCTCATTTTTTCATTCACTATTCATTATATATTATATATATATATATATATATATATATATATATATATATATATATATATAATGATTAACATTGATAACGTGAAACTAAGATTCGTGAGTTTATATCCTGTCTTTTATCATTTATCATGTATGTATCTTTAGAGATATGTCAATATTTGTGATCCAAAATTATTCTACAGATGTCACATTTTCTTCTGTTTCACTGGGTTTTCCAGATCATATCTAATTATTGACAGCAACTGCTCAATTAAAGGTCTTAAACTTTTAAAACTTATTTCCTGTCTGTGCAATAGTTGAGAACATGGCTAAACTAAGTAGTCACATCGCCACTACTTCAGCGTCATTCATCGTGGCAGACTGGAAACAAGTCCTTTGTGTTTCGATATCTGGCAATGTGACAGAACCCATAAGTGTGAATTCTCAAGAGTATCAACGCTAATTGAACATTATTTGGACTCGATTAATCGACTCCAGTTACTGTACTTTAACTATCACTCTACGTTGTAAATCACACTGGCGAATATATATATATATATATATATATATATATATATATATATATATATATATATATATATATATCTGTAACATATAATGGTTATTGTTACAGTGTATGATACTATTCCGAATGTATTCCTTTGGTGTAAGAATTGCTCAAATTGTCTTGGAAAATGATCAACTTAATGTCTTCAGGCAAAGTCTAAAGGGATAGAAGGAAAGCTTTACCCATATTATTTCTTAAACGTACAATTATATACTTATTGCTTTCTTCGTTGGTTGGTTGGTTGGTTGGTTGGTTGGATTTTACGGCATGCCAACCGTTTGGTTATTTTGTGTTGAAGACGTTTGTTTTATTCAGGTTTTTTTGGGGGTTCAAAATTTCTAAGAACCTGCATGCCCAAACTACTATTTGACTCATATACGGGACCCTAACAGGTATTAGCATTCAGGGTCAGAGTCAACCTGGGAGTAATAGTGATGAAGGCACACTCCTCAGAGCTCCAAATTGGATCCTCACAAGTAGATGCAGTTTAACATCATATCCAAGACAATGACCATCATGCACCGCCTACTAGCATATATTTGATAAATATATCATACGGCCAGGACAATCATATAGCAGCTAGGGCTTGGTGACTAGCCGATTGATTGGGCCACTCTGACCGACCGTTTAGCTCAAGTAAAGGCCAAAGTGGAATTTTTCATGTCATAGAGTGCTCAGCCACAAGGATTCCTTAAGCATCACATGTTGCTACCCACAGCCAACAGGTGGACCCATGGTGGGGACCTAACCCATCTGCTGAGGTGCAGTCGGCGTATTCTACATCTCCACCAGGCAGGGCTTGTATTCTTTGAGTAAAATTAGTTTTCCAACTCCAGATTATATAAAATTGACTCAAATCATAACATATTCTTCACCGAGATTTTCGGGATCGTTTTCAGTTGATAAGCTTTCTTCATTTTTTCTGATTTAGTCAAAGAGAAAACTGTCATCAAGCAAAAGATAATTGTTGTTGTTTTTTTATCAAAAAATATTGATAAGTAAATATTTTCTTAAATATAACTTGTGATTAACAGTACGAGGATCATTTAATAAATAAGGGATTTAACAAAGCAAATAATTTTTTTCCGTTTTTTTTTAATAAATGTAAACTCTGCATTGTTTGGAATTGGCTTATATACAAAAGCATATTTTAATCTTGATTTTAATTCAAATATTTGTTTTCAGGCTATTCAAAATGGCGAGAAAACAAACAGA
>CM042143.1:102208775-102216275 GCA_023376005.1 Doryteuthis pealeii | reverse complement strand
GTCGCGTTAACTGTCATTGATGAAGGAATCATTTGCTTGATATGTTTTCTCTGCTGCTTGGATCCTTTTTGTCTACTTGGTCTAATCAGCCTTCCTCTCTCCAAGAGGCTCAGATTGGCTTTTCTAAGAATCTCGTAGCTCGGTTTCTGATTGACCGATGAATATACTTATACCCATTTATTTTCACTCGCGTTCGTCCCTGAAGTGGCTAAGTGAGACTGATTGAGTTTCGGTCAGATCTTTACTATATAAGCGATGGATGCCGAGGTTTGCACATCCAGTTGGGCTTTTGAGAAGTGTTCCGACAGGTTACGGGAGACCTCTAACTGCCAATTTATTAACCCTAATAGATAGCGTTTGTTCAAGCATATTAAATAATGTTCGTTCTGATTAGTTGCTAGGATATATCAATGTCACGCTAACTTTTTCTTTTAAATTGGATATCAGGTTGGATCAAGGTCACACTTACGTTTTTTGACATATTGAAAATGACTGGATACTTTCCTCGGATAAAATTGCATCCTGGGAGTGATAGAACCTGTTAGGGTCTCATCTATGGATGAAATAGATCTCTTTATAAATCAGTCATATTGACTAGGATCATGTACGAAAGAGACGTCTTAAGAAACAAATACCCAAAAAATGTAATTATGAATGTAAGATGGATGCAATTCCCTAATCTTTAAGTGTAAAATAACCTTAGACGGATTGAAATTTTAAAATTAATCAATCTGATAAAATTGATGGAAAATATCTATTTTGTTTCTGTCATATAGTACTTAAATAAAGGGAATAGAATCTCCTGTTTTTCCTATGAATAATGTCACGTAAGAAAAAAACCCAGATCTCACGGGACTTGTTATTTCAACCTAGAAATTGCTAATTACTCTGTTCACTTAGTAAACCTTTTCCATTATTTTTAATACTCATTGTGTGTTCTTCCTACTTTCGCTCTCAACTATGATAGACGTGTTACAACAGTTTCTCATTCGTTTATAAGATGATTTTTTATGTTAATCTTCGTAAAAAGTAAGTCACAATAATAATAAAGGACAAAATATTTGTTCGAAGGAGAACTCAATTTTATCTTCCCGAAAAAAATCATAAATAAGAAAAATATAGTAAAAAAATGAAGAACAGTTTTAATATACTTTTTGGCAAATGTAAAAAAAAAAAAAATTTCTGAGAGGAAAAATTTAGAGTTTTTTTCCTCTACTATGGAAACTCAAAATGATATTTAAAAAAATACTGATCATGAATATACAAAACGTCAAAATCCATTAACGCAATTTCCGGTATGTTAATGATTTCTCAAACTCAAACAGTTTTAACACTTTCCAGTCTGAGTTTACTTCTAAATTTTACCAGTTATAACATTTAATCAAAAGCCCTCTATGCTGGGACTCTTAAACATGCCGATTGCATCACTGCAGAGAAGTGAAATCTCCCCTATGGGACATCCTATTGGTCGTGGATGTTGACTCGTGATGCTTAACGACGAAATCCTGGTAACTGAGCAGTCCATGACATGTAAAACTCCAATGTTGCCCTTACTTAGGCTAGACGGGCGGTCAATCGGATAGTCACTTCAAGCCCTAACACCAATATAATTGTCACAATCCTATTGACCATATGGCAAACCCCAACCCTTTTTGTCCTATAGGTGGTAGAAGAGGGTGGGTGAGTGTCATACTGTCCTGGTTCTTACGTTAAACTTCATCTAATGGTGAAGTCCCAGTTCTGGAACTCTGGAGAATGTGGAGTACACCCTCATCACCATTAATATCAGGTCCACCCTGACCCGGAATAGTAATACCTGCTAGGATCCCATATATAGGTTAAATAGATAGTAGATGGTATCTGCCCGTGGAATAACTTGTATAGAATGATGTTATCATTATCATTGATGTTACCTCTCAACTATTTACTAGCTTTCTAGTTTAGTTAGTGAGACCCTTTCCAAGTATAAGCTGAGTAAATAATTTCAGTATGCCTCTTTGCTAAAACAGTTACGTATTTTCCAGTGGTTGTTTTTGAACCCAACTAAAGAAAAAAATGAAAAAAAACTGGATTTCTAATGATAGTTTTTAGTCTTTCCACACCTGAAAAAAATGGTGTAACATTATTTTCTTATCCTTCTAATACTGAGTTGGAGTTGATGCGTATTTTCCACTGGCGCCAGAATACAGTGTTCTATTCCAGGTGAAAATCTAAGATTGTGAATGCAGATTCTCCAGGCAAACTAAAGTAGAAATGGGGTGATAATGTCGCATCAATTATGCGATATTATCTTTCCACCCTTACTTTTGTTTATTTAGTTCTATGTCTTACTACTCAATGCCGAGTAAAGGTTAGTCAGAAAGAAATTATTCTTATATCTTATATGAATTATTAGTTAGTCCCATCGACGAGTCACATAGATATGTTTAAACTTCATTTATATTCGATAGGAATACTTGATACCATAAAATATTTATAGTAAGAAGCTATAATTGTTTAATAAGTATCAGTTAGTTAAAGCCATATAACTGTGTGCAAACAAATGACTATTATAAAATTTAAATGATTATTTGAAACTAGCTCCGTCGGCAGACCATCTGCCTAAGAAACGCAAAGTTCCGTGCTTGATACCGGCCCTCGCCAAGCCAGTATAACAATAGCATACATTGGATCTGTACGGTAATGTGAGGTGATAATGATAGGTATGGCGCTCTACCTCAGCGCTAGCACTAGTGAAAACGGAATATACTCACGTCCTGTCTGGCTGATATCTACAATAGGCCACTCCGCCGGCTTTACTATTTTTTACTATATAATTACTAATATTAGATAGGAATAATTAAAAGCATACAACCGTGTGCAAATTATTTGTAATGTATATGAATACTTAATATAATATAACCATGTGCAAATATTCAATAAACAAGACAAAATGTAAATATGAATGTATAATGTACGCAATTATTTTAACTTTTGGGCATAAAATATCCCCAGACAAGTTAACACGCAGTTAAAATAAAATAGAAAAATAAAACAAAGAAATTATTCTTTGTCTTTGTGTTTCCCTTAAACTTTCACGTTAATAATTCTCTTGTGTTTGTTAATTTATTGGAGTCTTAACAGTTACGAACGGAAAAGAAATAAACCTCTTTCCCCCAGGCAAGTCACCTGATGACGACTGAAACATTCTATGTGCAGATGTTTAGTTTCTCGTCATTCATTTGTTATTATTTCAAACACATTTTCACTTGTTTTTTCGTAAAAGAAAACATGAAAACTGTTCACGCTACAATTCCTGAAATAACTACAGAGACATCGATATTTTTTCTTATTAAATCTTCAAGTAGAAACTGCTTATATAAAACGCATGTGTATCCATATACACTGACTAGAGATTCCCATTGTGGTGTAATGATTATCAAGCTAGTCACGCAGATCTGTTTACTACAGAATAGCGGGTTTAATCCACACTGGATTCCACATACCTACGACCTTGTAAAATATCCTATCGTGAAAACGGGTAGGGTAAATACATACACTGACTACAAATAAGATTGCCTCTCCCTGAATACGTTTCTGTTTACTCAGGATTAAACATAGAGCTTTTATAGTTAGATTACAATAAATGATCAGATATACAAATCGATACTGACACATGCTCCAAGAAGAAACGGTGAAAAATGGTACTCAAACCCTATAGTAGTAATATCGTTGCGGGGGGGGGGGTCACCGTGGTGTAGTGGCTAATATGCTAGATTGGATAACACCATTACGTTCAATTTCGAAATAATATCCTCAGGAAAGGTTATGAACTCTCTCATCCCTCTAGCTATGAGTTAAATACTGTTCTTCTACAAGGAGACCTTCGAGTCTTAGACGAGGTCGGATTCATTTCACATAGTGCTAGTTCCTAGAAAAATGTATTAATCCAGCTATCCCTCCACTATGGGTAAATAGTAGGGCAGACTCGGATCTTTAATTTTGGTATGGCATCCGGTCTAGGAGAGGGGAATTCAAACCTGTTAAACTCCGCTTGAAATTTGACCCTGTGTCACATCCTGCACATGCAAAGGGGTTGGGTATATATATATATATATGTATATATATATATATATATATATATATATATATATGGGAGTAGATATGGAAATAAATCCGACAATATTAAGAAATTTGAAAAACGAAGTGTTCCAAAAATAAGATGAATTTATTTATCGACGCTTAAACGTTTCGGTTTATTTAAACCTTCATCAGGATAGATTATGGGTGGAAGAAATTGATGGATGTTTTGTTGATGACAGAGGTTATATATATATATATATATATATATATATATATATATATATATATATATATATATATATATATATATATAATTTCAAGAGCAAAAAATATGATAAAGGAGTATAAATGACTCAGAATTTTACCTCAGAAACAAATTTCTCGATGCAAATAATACGAGGGGTCTGTTTGAGAATAATAGCATGGATGGAATTTTGTTTTTCTCTAGAGAAATAAAAAATATTACCGAAAATTATGAATAAGATATAAAATAGATCTACAAAACTATCTACAAAAATACACCTGTAAAGGAAACTTGAGTAATAACATTTGTCTAACACTCTAACGGTTTTGGCATTAAATAACCCACAATGTCGATATGCCATTAAACAAACTAAACCAAATCAGAATTTCACGACTTTGATTCTCTGGTGAGGATCAACTCGTCTTTATTTTATATTTTCATATTCGTAAAATATTGTATCAATGGCCTGCATTTTCGTGCATTGAGTACTGTACAGATTTTTGGATAAAGAATTATATATATATATATATATATATATATATGTTATATGTGTGTGTGCGTGTTTGTGTGTGTGTTTGTGTGTGTGGTGTGTGTTTGTGCGTGTGTGTGTGTGTGTTTATGTATGCATATATATACATAGATATATAAACATAATTATATAGATTTACCTATGTATGTGTGTGTGTGTGCGTTAATTATCTTCAGATGCCATCGGGCAAGAAATATAGTTTGAGTTATATGAATAATCTTGCATTATTTATGAAGGAATAATACTAGATATAAACAATACAGACACAGAAACCAACAAATAAATTGCGGCCATACATATATTCTTGGTCAATATTTGCTGTCCATTCAAAAGTTTCATACTATTTTTAATGAATTATTTTTCTCGCAAAATATTTCTTCTGTTCTATTTAAAAAGAAGAAAAGGTGGATTTTTCCCATTCAGAAGATTTATAGATTACTAAATTATTCTCTAAAGAATTAGATAATAAAAACTAGTATAGGTTTGGTTCCTTTGTTTAATGGCATATCAACTTTCGTGGGTTATTTATTACCAAATCTATCCTTGTATATGAATAGTAATGGTACTAGTTAACCCATTGCTGGGTGTAGGCGTTCCGGATTAAAAGCGAAGTATATATTTACCTAACCCCTCGACACGAGCATGATGTGACATAGTCATTTATTTAAACGGACACTTAATAGGTTTGAATTCATATTTTTCCTTCTCATAGGCCGGTTGACATACAAGAGATTGAAGAGCCCAGTCTACTCTACAATTTGCCCATCGCTGGAGGGAGAATAGTTGCGTGTATACCTCTCCCAATGGAATTAGCACTATGCGAAATGAAAACACCTTCGTCTAGAATTTGAACTTGAGTCGACGTATCCATTTCTTACGAAAATAATCATTTCACCTCCATTAATAATCTGGTCACTTTACCAAGATATTCTCATTCCCCAATGACAACTACATCGGAAAAATAAAGTCTAAAAAATAGGCACCTTGCGACCCTTACCACGCTTTTAATCTGGACTTTGGCTTTTTACAATAAATCAACAATTTTTAAGTGCTTTATTTTACTGCACAGAAATAGATACAGTGGTACATTGAAATAAGATTGCTTCAACCTGAAAGGTTTTGACTTACAAGCTGTCACTCGGCCGATTTTGCATTGTGTTGCAACCTCAGATTTGAGGTATGAGCAAGATTTTAATAAGCTTATGTTAATAAGTTCACTAAAAATCTTTACGTTTCCAAATTTATTAAGCCAAAGAAAAATATTTCTTACAAAGAATAAACTGTAAAACATATTACAGTGCACAATTCATTACATTCTATTTTATGTTTTCATACAATACAGCGCAGTTTTTCCTATCTAACAATTACATAACATAACAAAAATGTGTTTTTTTTAGGAATGAGCTGAACGGATTAATGACACTTTTGTTTATTTCAACGGGGAAAATTGATTTGATATAAAAGGGAATTGAATTATGAGCAGAACTAATTTAACTCGTTAGTCAATGAACTACTGTGCTTGATTTCAAAACAGTAAAAATATCTGACTGTTGTTTAACTTGTTTCTTTCAACTTCAAACGTAAAGCCGACTTTGAAAATTTGAAATAAGGATCCTTAAATTGATTTGCTTTGCGCAGTTTAATTTCTATGATTCGGGCAATGAAGAAATTACAAAGAAAATGGAAAGAAAAGGTGAAAGTATTTTCCTTCTTTGAAGTGAGAAAGGAATTCAGATTCTTCTATACTCCGGATCTCTTAAGTACAAAAACATTTTTCTTTTCACTTTTCTCTTATTCTATTCATTACTCACTGACCCCGAATAAGTTATATTCCGATAATACTTCCTCGTCTCTCATATACTATCCTCGGGTGCAGGTGCATGGCACAATAGTTATACTCGTAAAAATGGATACGGCGACCTGGGTTCAAATCTTGGACGATGCTGTTTGCATTTCACAAAGCGCTAATACTTTAGGGAAAGGTATGAATCCAACTATTCTCCTTCCAGCTGTGGTAAATAGTAGGGCGGACTAAGCTCTTTAACCTTAGTTAAGCAACCAATCCAGGAGAAAAAAAATCTCAATTCAAACTTGTTAAACACCACTTACTAAATTTACTTTGCCTCACATCCTACTTGTGCGGAGGGTTTGTTAAATATATATACTATCCTCTTCATCGAAATGAATTTTAAACCAAGGTCTTAACAGAGGAAATGGTTTCAAACACCATGTTTACCACGGTTGACGACATATCCCGAGATTTCTTTTATTTATACTGCCTGTGAATCACTGAATTGAATTGGAAGGATATTCACAACAATTCTTAGATGGTGATAATGATGATAAAAGCGAAGCTTTCCAGTAACAGCTGATATGATAGCCCATTAATTTTACCAGAACATTTCTGCAATTCATTCAAAGATTTGTGAAAATTCATACGCCAGATTAGTTAGGTCTGTCTTGAATTTAAAGCGAAGAAATATCAAAAAAGATTTCTAATTAACTGTACATCCGTATTCATAAGTCGAATTATTAAGGCTAAATTATCAGACCAAAATATGTTCGCCTAAATTGTTAACATAAAATCCGACTTATTCACGAGTATATAATATTTATTATAAATGTTTCATTTTATTAATTCACATTTATCATTCCATTCTTCTAT
>CM042143.1:102138775-102201275 GCA_023376005.1 Doryteuthis pealeii | reverse complement strand
GAAATACTCTTATTTTTTCTCTTCATCTTTTGTTGTTTTTTCGCTTCCGGCTGACCCCCCGTGCCATTCATCATTTTTTTTATTTTTGTTATGGCCAGACCTTTGCCGTTTCTTTCGATAATTGCTCACCGTTTGATTTATGGTTGTTGTCTTTTTTTTCACCTTTGTATCGCTTGCCTAACTCTCCTGATTCTTTGTGAAAAATCGGTCGCACCGAATTGATCGGTCAGTCTACCCTTGAATGCATGAATGCACGAATGCAGCGGTGTCATTAAACTGAGAGTGAAACTTCTAAGTATTCAATATGCAATGAAAGAGAGAAAAAAATTAATGTGAACCATCATTTCACGCATATATTGTTGTTTCTTATTGGTTAATATAAAGTGGTGATGGAAAAAGAAAGAAAGAAGCAAACAAACAAACAAACAATCAAATGATGTAACAAGAAAAAGAAAAAAGTACTGGGTGCTCCAAAAATCTTGCAGCCCTTACATATTTTTCACAAATAAGATAATTACATAGAACAAGCCAAAATTCAAAAATAAACTAATTTTAAAGATTCTATCAGCGGTAAAATAATTACATAATTTATATACTATACTAGAAGCAACAACCAGACGTCGGCTGGGTAGAGGGGAGGGTAAAAAGTTAATCTTGCAGATTCATTTTTACTGAATCCAGAGTTAGATCTTCACATGATATACCATTTAAATTTCTATGTAATGTTGATTTGGCATCAGAAAAAAAAAGTGCACAGACTCTCTGAAAGGAAAAATCAGTGCTCCCTATTTAAAATATCAAATGAAAAAAAATCCATGCTTTTACTATTTAAAAAAAAATATTTTCACGAATATAAATCAAATCTTCATTAGTTTTGCTCAAAAAGCAAGATTTGGTGAGAGTAAATGTGTATATATATTTACTTTGTCGTTAATTGTTTTATTTTCGTAACTTCCTCCATACATACATACATATAACTGCCCTTTATATATGCATAGATTGTTAAAACAAAAAATAATGAAAGTCAAAACAATATGTAGGGGGACTAGAATTTCGGACTTCCTATAGATCAACTATACAAAGATAGAAAAAAAAGAAAAGTAGTAAGTAAAGTGAAAGAATGATATTCAATATGGTACGATGTGACAAAAGGTCGCAAGTCTGGGGCGTCCAGTGAGGATAGAACTTGCCATTCAGTCTTGATCTGTGAAACTAGCTTGTTAATCATTACATCACGATGCGAAGCCTTATTGAATAGAAGTTTATGCAGTGTAAGAGAAAAATAAAAATTAATCTGAACCAACATTTCACGCATATATTGTTGCATCTTACTGGTGATGATGATGATGAGGATGATGATGATGATGAGGATGGATGAATGAATGAACGAATCAAGCAAATAGATAAACGATGTAAAGGACAAAAAAAGAAAAAGGAAGTTGGGAAAATTAGATCAAATGTAAGCAGAAGGACAAACAGAAATGACGAAAGAAAGAAAGAAAATTAAAATAAAGTGAAAGAAAATGAATGAATTATTTAGTTTCTTTATTTAATGTCATATAATCCTTTGTGGTTTATATAATGCCAAAGCCCTACTTATAGAAGAACAGTATCGGTACTATTCAACCTGTAGCTGGGGTGGATGACGCGACTGATATTAAACCGAGAGTGAACTTAATAGCGTGATTGGAGCTTTAAGTTGCTTATTCCGATGTCATAGTCCAGCATAATAACCAATATGCCATGAGAATTCCCCAATGGAGGAATGGAAAAAATGAATGAAAAAATGTAAGAAATTAAAGAGAAGGACGTGAAAAGGAAAAGGAAGAAAATACATGAAGAAAGAATAAATAAAAAGAATAAAAAATGAACTAAAAAAAAAGAAAATGTGGAGAAAAATGAGAGGAAGAATAAAGTAAAGAAAATCAAAAGACCTTAATAAAGAAAAGTAAGGAAAATAAAGAAAGAACAAAGAGAAAAAGATAAGTTTAGAAAAAAAGAACGAGAAGAGAGTAAAAGAAATTAAAGAAATAAACGAAAAGAAAATAGGAAAAAAAAGCAGATATGAATAAAGAAGTAAAAATAAAAATAAAGAAAAAAAAAATAAACCAAATCATGTAAAAAAAAAGCACAAAACAGTAGAACTTTTTGATGTTGGTATTTTTCTTTCTACTGATTTGCTGCCAAATTTATGGTATTTTTGTCTGCTACAAAATAATTCTATGATTTTGGAGAATATAGCAATTTGTGTAGCGATTGTATCAGAAAACGAAATGATTGCAAAAGGGTATTAACTTCGTATGTTTAGACACGTCAAGGAACTATGTGAATTTCTTATATAAATAAATATGACCAATAAAATATAATAAGTGATGGAGAACCAACTTTTATTATAAGTCAGATGATTGCAAACACACACAAATATATATATATATATATATATATATAATATATATATATATATATATATATATATATATATGGGGGGGGGGCTAATTGTAGTCTAAAGAATTGCAGCATATTTATCATATTGACGCCCGTGGTCGTAAAAAATCAGCATATTCAATACAAATCAGTAAAGCAAGATAAAAACATCATCACTTCTAGAATCAGTGCAACATAAATATCTCCCTCAGTTTCTTGTATTTCATCTTTGCTTTCTTTTTCTCATAGAAAATACAAGAATATATATATATATATATATATATATATATATATATATATATATATATACACGCATGTGTATGTGTGTGTGTGCGTGAGTGTGTGTGTTTTGAAAATTACCTTGAGTGAAGCTATATTTGCCAATATAGAAATGAATAATAAATGAAACGTAAATTTGGTTCAAAATATTTCTCCAATCATTCAACATAGTTACTCCACTGAGATTTCAATAGGGCGAAGCACCTCTAAAATTCCAGCTTTAATATACTTTGAAGTTATATTCATTTTAGCATTCTTTGATGAACCTGAAGTGAAAGTAAGCCACGTCTATCTAAGCACACATCGTTACTTAAATTTAAAGTATTTAAGTATTGAATTTTAAGCCTCGATATAACTTTTTACTACAATTCGTATATATATAATATATATATATATATATATATATATATATATATATATATATATGTGTGTGTGTGTGTGTGTGTGTGTGTGTGTGTGTATACGTCCATAAGTCCTTGTTTAACTTAATTTATAGAATATCTCATTATTTAAATATGAATCTAGAACAAATATAATTTATCCAATAACGGGTTTACCATGTAGTGTTTCTAGACACAACTATATATATATATATATATATATATATATATATATATATATATATATATATATATATATTATACAACAGTATGTGTGTGTTTGTGCGTTTGTGTATCGCCTTTGAGACATAAATGTTTTTTTTAACAAGGAAGCTTCTACTTGATATTGTATGAATAAAGCGCATACATTTTTTATACATATAGTGTTTGTTTTTTCGTATTGTTCTTTGAACATTATTAATTGAAATGACTCCTTGGCTCATTTTCTGGACACCATTGGTTTTTCATTTTGTGCTACAACCGCCTTCATCAAGTATATTAGCAAATATATAACATAAAATCATATTCATGCAAAATTACGATGTTAGTAAAAGCATGCATTGCACATAACACATACACTTAATGATGCATGTTATATTTCCTGAATTCAATTCAATTTTATATAATTATTTTCGCGGCTGCATTCCGCCATCATTGTCTAACGTTACAAACGCTATAGAAAACTACAAAATATTCTAAATAGTTTTATACAGAAAGCATTAAAGACATTAAAAACAAACATTTCTCTGGATTTCAAAGCAAAAATCTACAATCTGACAATATCCTTGAAAATGATCAATCAAAAGCGCTCGGGGAGAAAATTTCGGACAACTTTTTTTTTTATATACGATTGAACAAAATAAAGTCTGTAAGGCAACGGCAAAAAATCAATATGATATTGTTAAAAATAACTTTGTCCTTGGTTCTTTAACCTGTTTTGATATATATATATATATATATATATATATATATATATATATATATGAATAAAAATGGGGGGTAACAGTATGGAAAATCAGACTGATATCTAGGGAATATAGATGGATGATGTCAGCAAAATGAATACTGCTACAAACTGAAAACTACACGTGACAGGAAAGAATCACGTGCTATTTTTTGTCATGCTCATCTTTCTAATGACACTTTCCCAAACATGCCAATCTTATATCTTGTCACTGTTTTTTTTTTTTTTTTTACCGACGCATATAGTTCTAAATGCCCCCCATATATTGTTCATAATTCATTATATATATATATATATATATATATATATATATATATATACATATCATAATAGTATATGGTTATAACTAGCTCACTTGGTAATTTAGTGATGAACCAAGTTTTTTACGGTATTCTTAGAGGAGTGCTCAATATTAGTGATATTGCACATATAAGGATATATACATATATAAATATATATATGTGTGTATGTGTAGTATGCAATAAATATATATGTGTACCTATATATATATATATATATATATATATATATATATATATATATATATATATATATATATATATGTATGTGTTTTTTATTTTGGTTGTGGGTGTATGTATGTGCATGTGTGAGTCGTTGTGTGAATGTGTATGCCTGTGCCAGTGTGTATCTGTGCCTGTGTGTCTAGTCACACGTATGGTTTCTGTTAATATTCTCATAATTCATCAGATTTGGATTTTTCGGCTTCTTTCAATCTTTATTCCATTGAAAACATTAGCATAGAAACAATGAAGGCAGAGAGAGGGGGAGAGAGACAGATAGACAGACAGAGTGAGAGAAAGAGAGAAAAGATGATCACGCAAGCTGCCGCTGACAAGAAAATTGAGAAACATCCATTCACTCCCTTCCTCTTTTCCTTGCCACATCCAATGTCACAACCAGTCTAGCTTCCCCAACTTCTACGTTTGGTTTTTCCCAATTCTTTTAAGATCAATATATGAACGATATTACCGCACGCTGTGCTGTATTCAAGCAGGAAGCATTTCATCCGGGCCACTCAGTTATATTAGGGACCGGTTCATTACAATATCTTGCCATTGTCAGCTGTTCTATGACATAACAGTCCCGGTTGTTCGAATTCATTTTTGTATCTTTGTATTCAATCTTTCTGATTTTTGTCGATTGGTTCTCAAATTTAGACTTTCAATTGTAACTTTTATATTTCACAGGGCATCATATGTTTGTATGCTTGTTTTTCACAATGTATTTCTTTTATTTCCTTTCTTTCTTTCTCTCTTTTTCTTACAAGAAATTCTTAGAAATAAGAAATTAGGCATTAACTTTAAGCCTTGAGAATTGATGAAAATCTTCTGAAATATTTGTTATTTTCACTCTTTTCATAACAGTGACTGTTGTTCAAAATTCATTGTTCTGTATTGTTATTCAATCCTTCTATTTTTTACCGATTGGTTCTTAAATTTAGACTGACTGTTGTAACTTCTCTCTTGCCTAGAGCATCATTCTTTTAGAAAACTGTATCTTTCATTCATTCTTTCTTCCTTTTCCTAATAAGAACCCTCGAGAATAAGAAATAAGATAAGTTAGCCTTGATGATAGATAATAAGCTTCTAAAATATTTAATATTTTCACTCCTTTCACAATAGTTACAATCGTTCAAAATTAATTATTCGATTGTTTTATTCAATTCTCTTTTTTGTTATCATATTTAGACATTTTGCTATTACTCTCCTATTGCCCAGGGGATCATTTTTCTAGAAATACAGGATCTTTGTTCTTCCATTTTTTATTTATTCAATCAATTAGTTATTCTCTTAACAAGATTCTTGGAAATAAGATATAAAATGATTACTTTCAGCATTGAAGATTGATGAAAAGAATCTGAAACATTTGATATTTTCACTTTTCCTAACTCTCCGAGTTGTTCAAAATTCATAATTCAATATTCTTATTCAATCCTCATTTTCTGTGCATTCGCTTTCAAATTTATACTTTCTGTTGTTATTTTTCTCTTGCTTAGAGCATCTTTTTTTTTCTTTTAAAAATACAGTATCTCTTTCCTTTCTTTTTTTTCTTTCTTCTTTCTTTTTTTTCCGAACAAGAACTTCTTGGAAATTAGAAATAAGATGATAACTGTCAACTTTAGGATAGATGCAAAGTTTCTGAAATTTGATATTTTCTCTCTTTTTTGTGTCCATATCCAAGGAATTTGTGCAAGGTGTTGTTTTATGTCAAGTATAAAATTACGTATCTATTAATAAACCAACATATATAGATTTCATCGATAAGAATTATAGCAATTAACGTTGTAGCCATAATGCAGATAAAATCATAGAGCTAATAATGATAAGAGATTTATTAGCTGAAAAGTTGGGTTGAAATATATGCGTGCGTACATACATACATCATTTACAGTCGCTCATACTATATTATACTTATATACTGTACTCTCTCTCTCTCTCTTTATATATATATATATATATATATATATATATATATATATATATATATATATATATTCTTTACACTAATTGTGCATAATTATGTACAATTAGTGTAGAGAATATTATTTGAATTTAAGTTAATGGAAAAATACAACGGTTAACAAAAGGAACTTTTTTATTGATGTCTCTTAACCTTATTGTGACTTCTTCCTTTTTTGCTAGGAAGCGTGAGAGATAGAAAGAGGGAGAGAACGAGAGAGAGGGAGAGAGGAGAGAGAGAAAGAGAGAGAGAGAGAGAGAGTTTAGTTCTAGTCAGTTTCTAGTTGGCCGCTGAAAAATGAGTACACTAAGAGATTAAGATGAACATGAGAAATGCAACACGGATATACGCTCATACCTTCTATGTAAAGAGATGGTATACAGCAATAGTATTGACACGGTCTCAGCTTGGAATAATTCTCGTTTTATTTTATTAAAGTGTTTACCTGTTTATAATTAGTTATTTGGCAATGGCTGCATCATTGCATCCGACCTGAGGATAAACTGCAACTCAGCATTATTTTATTCACAAGAAGCGTATTACAGAAATGAAAACCACCACCTGAGCACAAAGCTCGAAATTTTATTTTGATAGAAACATCATTGGTTTTGCTTATCCTATTCCTTCTTCGCAAGTTTCACTGACAGACCAAATAAATACTTTTGGCTTTCGTCTTTCGCAGCCTGCTTTCACCAATATTCCACGGGCACTCTGTGGTTTACTTGTTTAAAATGATTGTACCGTATTTAACTGGAGACCATAATTATTAAACTGGCTTTGGTATGAAATAAGCCAACATGGTTTGATACACGTTACAAACCAACTAACCCAAGAATAAGAATGTAGAATTTAAGCATGCATCAATTCCTGCCACCATATTAGACTCCTGATAATACTGTTGTCAGAAACTACAGTATTTTTCCATTTAATTTTTAAATTACTTGAAAATCTCTTGCGATTTTTGAAACCATAGAAACGCGTGAGATAATAATATCGACCAAGAGAAATCTCGCATTTTATAAAAAAATTCGAAATAAATGAAAATGAATTTTTTAGATTTGTTTTTCTAATTTCCCAATACTAAACAATAAAGCAATGACCTGAATTACTTAATATATTTCCATTCTTAGCCAAATTAATATGAAGATGGGATTTAATATTAATAAATCAATGGAAATGTAAAATATTAGATTTGCTCAGTCGGTAGCGTATCCGCCTCGGAACCATAACGTTACCGAGTTCGATACCGACCCTTGTCAACTCATTGCATGAGTTGCATGGCTTGGATATATACGGTAAAGTGGGGAGCTGATGGTTGGTGTGGCGCTCGAGCTTAGACGTAAAAACAATCTCGATGGTTCTGCACTAGCAACAAGGGGATACTTCCTCGCTGCCGGGCTGATATAAAAAATATGCCATTTTAAACTATCTTTATTTATTGTATTAAAAAACGAAGTATTACTCTTCAATAGTATTCAATATCCGTATTCATTTGTGTCCTATCGTAATCTCAAAATAGTAATAGTAATAAAAAAAACAAATTAAATATATATATATATATATATATATATATATATATATATATATATATATATATTATATATATATGGACACAAACCCTAGAAAAACTTTTGAGATGTCGTAAAAACAGCCTTAAGACACTTGGTATAAATGGTGAAGACAGGAAGAGGATGGTTACGAATCGATTGGTTTGGAGAATACTTGACTATGGTGGCTATTAGAGATTTGAGGTAAGGGGATTCGAGGTCTCTTGAAACAGGTTCTGTGAAGCGGCACAAGTCGAATGGTTTAGACGCGTTTCCCACATTTAGGCCTGACCGTGTATGTGATGTCTGTGACAGAGCTTGACTGTCAAAGGCTGGTCTTCCCGGTCATATGCGGTCCAATGGTACCAGCCAATCATACGAAAATCATGTGTATGCACAAAGGGAAGCCAGGGTCACACGTGTCATTTATACGGTAGGAGGTGTAAAAGTAAAGTTGGAGCTGAGCCATTTACATGATCACAATCGAATACTTCTGTAGATATAGCTTTCTGTAAAGAAGTGGCAATCCCTATATATATATATATATATATATATATATATATATATATATATATATATATATATTTAAAGTGTGTCAAAAATGTATTGAGATTTTTTCTACTTTTTGACACACTTTATATTCTGAAATAGAATAATATTCCATTCATTAATTCTTTTCAGAATACAAGGTGTGTCAAAAAGTACCAAGTTTAAAGCTGTATTTCCAAAGATAAAAATGAAAAATCGAAAATGGACTAATTCCAATCAAAGAGGCTGGAGTGGTAGTACCTGTTAGGTTTCCATCTATAGGTTAAATAGATCAAATGTGTTTAAAAAGGAGTTTTTTTAAGAATTGACTACCTAAAAAGAATGAATAAAACAAAAACGTCTTCGGCATAAAATAAGCCAAGATTGACATTCCATAAAATCCAATCAATCAACCAACCAGTCAACCAATCCTCTGAGCCAGTTCGCAGCGTCCGCATATTAACCTCAATTTACTATTTTTAGATGTCTATGCATTACTACTCAGAAGAGTTCTGGATAATTGGGGAGACTTGCTGTCACTCAGACTCCAGTGAACTGGTGTAAAAAAAAACACAACGATTAAAACAGTTATAATAATGTATGAATTGCCTCTAAATATTATCAAATACATAATCACTAATCACTTTCTAATAAAGGCATTCGTAATCCTGTTGTTGTTGATAATGAATACAGTAATAAAACCATTCACTTTTCCGTGAATAATTAAGGTAATGACTTTTCTCCTCTTCTTTTGCTTATCATCGAGTGTAATATCAATTATGATTAGAAGGTTAGGGTAGCTTAACAATAATCAAAGAACATTAATACCAGATCACTTGCCTCCATCAAGATTGCGCCATCCATTGCAAAACATGTAAAATACAAGACCAATTGATTGCCAGTTTATAACTGCTTCTCGGTAAACAAGTCAGCCATATTGGTTAATATTTAAAACAATTTTCGCGGTTGAGTCACAAAAGCGAACTCTTTTAAATTAATTTTCTTTTTAATTCTTTTGAAATGAAATTAATCGATAGAAATCTGTACCTGCCGATTTGTATTATGTTTCAATGTATTTTAAAATCTATTTACTGTTTTCTGTAGAAGAGTGCGAACAAAATCTACTATATACGGTGAATAGAAGAAATTAATTTTTCAGATTTCAAACACATGTTTGACAACATTCGTTTCCTTTTCTCTTTTCTTTCTTTCATTCTATATTTGTGTTTTCACTATTTTTTTCTTTCACACTTTCTTTCTTTCTTTTTCTTTCTTTTTCTTTTCTTGTTTCTTCCCACCAATTTTTATGCCCCTCCAGCATTTCTTTTTCGTATTTTCTATCTTTTTCTATGATATTTCCTTTCTTTTTCCCCTTTCTTCTTTTCTCGTTCCTCTGTTATAAGAATTAAGTTACTGGATGGTTAGAACGTAGTATTACTTTTTTAGTTCAGAGGACCGACCAAGTTAAATAGGAAAAGAATGAGTGCATAAAAGAAGCAAGGTGATGTGCTTAACATATACAACGGCATGTCTTCTGCAACTTTCTTGTAGAGTGGAAGGTCCCAGTTCTACAACTAATAAACAACTGAACAAAAACCCATCCCAAACCTCGATGGTTCCACGCTTTGAAATCTGGTGGATTCCAAAAAATTAATAAAATATTTATAACTAATCAGATTCATTTCCGCTCAAAATGTAAAGCTCAAATCTTGAGCCGACAAAATCTTATAAAATCTTCATCTTATTCAAACTATTCTAGAATGGAAAAACGTCTGTCTAAGGGACTCAATGACTTTCTCCCTCATATCTTATCTGGTGGATATACGACTGACCTTTACTAATACTAGTTCCAAATAGTATATATGTAAAAGAAATATTTATTACTCATTTACATGTTTTGCCAACAAATTCCTTATGTTTGTCTTATTGTCTCGGCAACGGCTCCTGCCACCATCAATCATAAAGTAAAAACGTCTTCTTCACGTTTGCTTTTCTTTTGACTGCCTACTGAGGTGTAAATCGGGCCCATACTATAGCAGTAGTAGCAGTATCAAGACATTATCAATTTGGTTTACCTATTCTCGCCTCCGGGACAAAAAAAGACATCTATTTGCTAGTTTACAAAGGGGAGAATATTTAGTAAAAAAATAAAAGTAACTCTCAATAATTTTATTATAAAAAAGGGGTTAGAAGTTGTGAGGGGAAATATGCATTTGTTCTATATGAACGGTAGGCCTTCGTCGTGAAATTGTTATCATCGTAGGAAATAGACACGATAATTCGAGTTCAAATCCTGGACAAAACTGCTTGCATTTTTACATCATGGTCTCTTTAACCTTCGTTTGGCAACAGGTTTAGGAAAAAGAAAACTCTTATTTCAAACATGTTAAACGCTGCTTAAAGATTTAACCTTATGTCAGTTCCTGTTCGTGCGTATGGTTTGGGTAAATACATAATAACGGGTTACAAAATAGCCTCTGTCTATAGGTTTGGTCAGTGACAGAAATTGTGGAACAAGTTCATTGTCTTGGAAGGTTCCGGAAATTTCTTCTTGGAAAGGTTGAAGGATTCTTTCTTGTTAAGTTGAAAACTTCATTCTGTGAGAATGTTGAGGATTTTTTCTTCTGTTGTCAATGGGAATTGTTTGAACTGTTGGAGAAACTGATGGCGACAATATTTGATTCCAGACAGAGGCCTAGCAGTACTTCAATAGACACACAGTCTTTTGTTAACGGCGTGTCCTAGTAACAAATGCTTTCTTTGAAGCTGCCAATGTGACCCTTGTCTCTTTTGTCGCTAGCACTTCCTAAATGTTGCTTCTCCTTCATTACTGGTAAAAAGAAAGTGCCAACTAAAAAACGGACCCCAATGAGTTGAAAATTCTTTTTAGTACGAACGAATTCCGTTAGTTGAGAGTAAAATATTTATTACCCGGTTAGGTTTCGGAGTACGGTGTGAACTGCAGTTTTAGGCAGAATTGTTGGATAGATTTTCCCAAAAATTTCGACAAGAAAAGAACTTCCAATTTTTGGTCATTGTTTTGGTTTATTGCTTAGTTAGTTAGTTGGTTGGATTTTACAGCATGTCAGACCGTGGTTTATTTTAGGTCGAAGAAGTTTTTGTTTTATTCATTCTTGTTAGGTATTCAATTTTTTAACTTGTTTTTCAACACAACATATAAACTCAATTTTTTATCCATTTAATCCATACCCTAACAGGTATCAACACTTCAAGTCAGAGTGGATTTGGGACTAAAGGCATTGATCAGGTACTCCACATTTCAATACAATTGGAACCTTTTCAATAGATACAGTTTAACGTCATACCCAGGACATGAAGACTCTCGGCTACCACCTTCTTGCACATATAGGATAAAAAGGGTTAGAGATTTCTATGAGCAATAAGGTCAGGGAAATCATATAGGTGCTAGCGATTGACGTGACTAGTTGATTGATCGGAAGGGGTGTCTCCAACCGACCGTCTAATAAGTCTAAATTGGGGTGTTGCATGTCATGGCCTGTTCAGCCACCAGGATTCCATCCTTAAGCATCCCACACTAAAAGGGGGCTTACTCCTCTGCAAAAGTGCAGTCGGCGTATTTACTACTCCAGCCGAAAGCGTTGGTTATTTTTTTTGTATAATCTTTCATGCTCATGTTTTCATGATGATTTTTAATCGATTTTAGAACACAGAGAGTCCCTTTTGAAAACTTTGGATTTTTTGAGTTCTTTTATAATCAACTTATGAAATCTATTTGATAAAAATGTTTTAGGTTTTAAAGGAAATGTTAATTTAATTTTGCAAAGACTCTCTTATACTGTTTATTCTCTTCGCTTACATTCGTTGTTTTTTTTTTTGTTTTTTTGTTTTTGTTTTTTCTCTTCTCGTTTCCATGCGTGTACTTATTCAATCCGTCCGTCACGTGCAGGATGCGACAGAATCTCAATTCTTAACGCAACCAATCTTGGAGAATGAAAAAAACTATACAGAACACAAATACTCCGATTAAAATTGATCTTGTACCGCATTTTGGCTCTGGTGGAGTGGTTGGGTAAATACATTCTTATTGCCTTGGGATATTACTAACCTAAGCTTTGTAAGTAAATGCTGGGGGATTGCATTGCGTTATGGTTAACGAGCTAGTTTAGCAAGTCATTACTTATAAGATTTTTTTTCTCACGGGGTGTCTTATACTTCTGACTCTGTCCACAACTAAGTTGAGTAAATAACTACTACAACTATACACCTCCTATCATACAAACCATCAAAGTAGGCCGAACCCGACATGCTTGACACTGCTAGAGAAGCAAAGACGAACTCATAAGTGTTCTTCTTCCTCTGGATACCAACAAATGGACACAGCAGTGTAGGCAGACCAACAAAAAACTACATCAATCAGCACTGTACGGATTCTGGTTGCCGAGCGGAAAACCTGCTAGGAGCGATGACCGATAGGGACGGGTGGCGAGAGAGAAGGGTCACGGAAATCTGGTCTGTCAAGGGGATCTGATAATGATGATGATAATGATGATATAAAAACGACTATAATTACAACAATATGTTCTTCTTTCATATATCCTTCCTTTTCTTTTCATCTTTCTGTTTATGTTTCTTTTCTGTTTCTTTCTTTTTACCGTATTTGATAAAAATCATTTGTATGACAAACGTTGATTTCAATAACTAAAATCAATGAAACCTTCTCATTCTTTCTTTCTTTCTTTCTTTTTTCTTTTATTTTTCGATTTACTGTTTTTTTTCTTATCTCTAGGATATACTTCGCATTTTCCCCCCCTCTCTCTCCCTCCTCCTCCTCCTCTCCCTCGTCCTCATCTCTTTCTCTCTCTCTCTCTCTCTCTCTCTCTCTCTCTCTCTCTCTCTCTCTCTCTCTCTCTCTCTCTCTCTCTGCTATCCGCGCTGAGTTGCTTACAATTTATATTTACTAATATTTCTCTTTTAACACATGCGCGCGCAAATTATACCTTCCTACTTCAACATTGCACAATTTACTGTCCTTGTTTCAATAATGGCGCCAATTAGGCACATTTTTCATGCTCGCTGTTTGTTAATTAAACTGGCATTATTACTGCTACGTAAAGTCATTTGAAAACACCTCAGTTGTTTTCTCAATATTTCGAAATATGAATTCTGTATATATTGTCCCAACGCTCGATTGAATAGTAGTGGAGGCACTGTGTCTAGGTAAAGAAATATACACATATTGTTTCGTATTTATGAAAGGAGATAACAATGAAGCAAAGAAAAAACAATAAACTCATCTAAACGATTCTATATGATATTGAACACGCTTCATAGCCATCTACTTACATATGACACGCAGAGAAGTAGCTGATGAAAGGAGAAAGGGATATTTAAAAACGTCCATTAGGCCCCGAGGGGTTCCTGTCATTTTTATGAAGAGGGGTTCAGCTACCTCATTTTTATTGAGTCTGCAACATTGTAGGGAAAACCTTTCAGGAGTAAAGGCGTCCGGGTTTCAAAAATTCTTGAAAGTAAAAAATGTACGTACATTGAAGACAATTATCAACAATTCTCTACAAATTACTTTTGTCTTTATCTAATATAATAGTAGGTTAAATACAAATCTGGTTCTATATTGGTCTTATTAATACTAATACTTTGTACACAATTACATGGTTTCGAATATTCCAAGCAATTATATAGTTTCCAGCAACTAATAATGATCCTTTTTAAACAATTACAGTTTCAAGTAATTATTCTTAATTCAAATAATCTACAAATAGTTTTAAGCATTCCTATCAAATGTTAGTAAATAAAGATATGAATATTTGACCCATAGAATAAACCCTAACAGGCATTACCACTCCGAGTTAAAATGGAGTTGTTGCCCTAATTTCCAACTCCATTCTAACTCGGAGTGGTAATGCCTGTTAGGGTCTATTCTATGGGTCAAATATTTATATCTTTATTTATTAACATTTGATAGGAATGCTTAAAACTATTTGTAGATTATTTGTATTAAGAATAATTACTTGAAACTGTAATTCATATAGTTTCAGTAAATTCCACAAGTGCTTGAATTTCTACATATTCATGGTTTTTATTACGCTTTTAGCGCTGTAAAGCTTGGTAGTAAATAGTACATGGGGGTATATTTTCCTTGTATGATGTTCCACAGGAAATAATAAATTGTGGTATATTTGATTTAGAAGAGAATGGTTTGTATTGTACTTATTTATGGGAGATACGGTATACATTACTATATAAGTATTTGTTATTGGAGTAACAAGGGAATAATCATTATATTTCTACACACATTGTCGAATACTGCACCTGGGGAAATAATAAATCATTGTAGAAATCTACCTGAACAATATTTCACTTGGGGAACTACTTAAATTGTCCTATTATTGATACACACACATGCACATACACGGCTTCACGCACACATAAAAACACTCACATACAAACACACACACACACACTCCATATACTTCTTCTGTCGATATTGTAGTGCTTGGATATCATTGGTCAAATAAGTCATCAACACCAGATAAAACGTTATCATATGAAAATTCAGCTTAGGAAATTTTTAGCAAATTCTCGAATAGAAAAACTGACTGTTTTCTTGTATTAATACTTTGTAAAAAAAATGTTTCCGATTTAATTTCGCGAAACGTTTTCCAGTATTCTCAAGATGATAAAATCCAATGAAAAGATTTTATTTTTTAAAGAAATATACCATCGTACATGCACTGTTCTACTCGCAGAAATATAACATATTATAATTGATACTAACAACACAACAACAGCGTTTGTTTATTTATAATTGGTTTCTGGCTGTTTTAGATAAATTGTTTTGGCGCCATGATTATACAAAGAGACGTTTTACTATTTATTTTTCACCAATCTCACAGACTAAAATACAAGATTATTAAACCTGATAATATTTCCTCCCAGAAAAATGAAACAGACAGATAAGAGATAACTGAAATTGTTTCTATTGTACAATTATAAGACATTCAGAATTCCTATTCCCATTGTTGTATTATTTCAAGAAGATTATTACGTTTAGATTTTGATGTTTTTATTCTTTTCTTTTTCAAATCACATACCTGCATTCTAATTTTAGGGCATCCTACCGTGGAGTAATAGTTAGCAAACCATTTTCGTAGATCCATAACTTATGAATAATGAGTTCGATTCTCGCTGGATGTCGCATACTTGCAAACTTGTGTGATCCTACCTATGGGAACGGGTTAGGTAAATAAATCGTGCACCATCGTGGTGTAATTTTTAGTACGTTAGTCTCGGAGATGCATAACTACTAAATAGCGAGTTCGATCCTCGCTGAATGATCCATACTCGTGATTTTGAGTCTTATCCTACCATGACAAACTGGTTGGGTAAATACCTACCTGCATTCTAATTGGGTATCCCATCGTGGTGTAATGGTTTGTAAGTTAGTTTCGCATTAAGACTGAATAGTGAGTTCGATCCTCACTGAATGCCTATAATTTGAGATTAATGTGATTTCAACCACCTTGTTTGATAATGATGAAATCTAATTGAACAACAGTTTGATTAAATGATTCATTGACTTTAACTGCATGACAATCCATCTAGTGTTATTTCTATGCCAAGTAGTTAGGGAATCGTGTTCATTGTACGTTCATATTCGCATTCTTTGTTTAGTTGTTTTAAGAGGGTTGATTTTTTAATCGGTTCTATTAAATACGAATAACTGTTAAACAGATCAATATGATGGGTAGATGGGATCCTAACAGGTACTACCACTCCGGGTCAGAATCTACCTGGGTGCAATGGCAATAAAAAAAAGTGATGTGGACTAGCCTAGCTTATCTTGTGTAGGGAGTAATGAGCTGGTACAAGACTATTTGTACACTGCTGTTTTAGAACATTGGGGTGATTACTTCAGCTTGTTTCAGAGCGCTTCGGCCTCTGGAGCGGCTAAGGAAAATTAACAGCGTTGATTCCAGGGGGTTATCCCCCAGGCAATACATGTCCCCTTGATTTAAAGGGGCAGGGCTGGGTTTATTGCCCAACGCCTGAGGCGCTCCCCTCGATGCGGAATGCCGACGGAATCAACGCATTTTTGTACCTACCACTCATGAGCTTTAGCTTGTGGGTGGGTCCACATAAAATGTCCTTGTGTCACGCCCTTATAATTGGGATGAGAGGCAAATACCTTGAAACTACGAATATTACGGAACCATTACGCGAACCGTCTACCTGGATGTTTTAGCACTCTGTTTCGAGTTATTCTATGTCTGGCGCAAACTGTATTGAATGTACTAGTATACTGAATATTATATAATCCAGAGGTACTTCCACATTCCCCAGATTTCCAGAACTGTAACCTCACCATCATATGCTGTTTAGTATCATCCCATGATACAATTATAGTGAGAAGTAAGCAAACATCGCAAATCGTTGGTATTTCTTGGATCAGATGCAATGACAAAGGAATAACTTACAATTTTCGCCATGTTCACCGAGTTTGGTTAAATGGTTAGCGGTTTGGGCTACTTTATTGGATCAGTAAGTTCGATTCTCTGTGACTGTCTCTTTTTTTGTCTTTTACCAATCTAAACAAAGCTTACTAAATGCCAACAAATTCCCGCCATTGAAATTTTATTCGAATAGTGAGGATGTTAGTTTGCACTACACATTTTTTTATAAATATCGCGGAGTTTTATAAAATGTGTTGCTAATTTGTCTATTCATTTCTTGAGGCAATATATTTGTATCTTCCGTGCAATCTGATTTCTGTGGTCCTGTTGTGAGGACAACAGTGATACCAGAATGTGATCAATTTCAATTTAACATACAACCATATCAATATTAAATACAATGAATCATCTATAAATTCAAATCGACGGAGTTGGCCTATAGTCGGTATCAGCCGAATAGTTAGGGAATCTATTCCCTTTTCGCAGGTAGATTGTTTTGTTTTATGTGGAGAGTTAATTCTACCGTCAGCTCCCAGATGCTTTACTGAACAGATTAGATTATCCAGGCTGTGCTGCTCATTCGTTGATTTAGCGATGACATTTATCTAACTCAAAACTTTGCAATCCCTAGGTTGATACTCTACCGACTGACCTAAACCGGCCGTAGATCTGCTATAGAGACAGATAATTATCAATTTATCAATTAATTTGTTTACGTAAGTAATATTTTGTGAACATGAATTTGTCAAATCCATTAGATCTCCTTTAAATTCTGTGAAGGCGTATTTTGAACGAGGATCACAGGAATCGGTTCCTATCGAATTCTCACATGACAAGAAAATCAATAGAAGGTCATTAACTTAAGATGCGCTTTTTAACTATTGCCAATAAAAATCATCAATAACAGATAATTCAGTCTTTTTCTTAATTGGAACACAAAATGTTGTCCGTACCGATTACACTATACAAGTCAACGAGTGGACGTGATTCAAATTTAGAAATGCGGTACAGTTAGAGACTTGCTTGTAACCAATATAATGGTGCTTTGCTTCGTAAACATACTAAAAGCCCTGAAAGCTCACATATCTTCATTTTAAATCAGAACTGACACTAATCTTCAACAGGCAAACCCCTTGCAAAGCTGTAACCAAATCTTTCATTATCCTCTTTTAAACGGTTTCACGTGCTGATAACTAAATACCATCACCACATCATCTTAATCTTATTCTTTTCCTCTTCCCATTTATCTTATTTTCGTTTTTCCCTCTTTTTTCTTTGTTGTTCTTTCTGCTTGATTTCTAAAATAGTCGGAATACTCCCCCCTCTCTCTCTCTCTCTCTCTCTCTCTCTCTCTCTCTCTCTCTCTCTCTCTCTCTCTCATACGAGGTGTGGTCAAAAAGCTTCGAGACTGAAAATTTTATTTTAAAATTTCAAATTTAATTGAATATAATTTAATTGGTGCAGCTGATGACTGTATATAAGTTTACAATTTCACATTTAATTGAAGAAAATTTAATTGGTGCAGCTTACGATTTCATGTAAGTTTACAATTTCAGATATAATTAAAGAAAATTTAATTTACGACCTCATGTGATAAATTGATATTTGGACGACTAAACTACGATCTAGGCGCATATCCATATGGGGCATGATGAGACACAAAGTCAATTTCAAGTTGAGTTTAACAGGTTTGAATAAAAACAAGTTTCCATCTCATAAACATATTGCCATCTACTGTTCTTCTCTAAGGATGGCTTTAGCATTAAATAACCCAGAGAGGTTGATATTCTATTAAACAAATAAGCCTAAACCAATCTACAATCTTTAAAATTCCTATATGATCCGATTCCCTTCTTGTTTTAAAGGTTATTTTCAGTTAATTCTTACTATTTAACTATTTCCAGACACACAATTATCCTAAAATGTATAATTTTGTTTTGAGGCCTATCTTTTTTCACCTTCTTGATATGCTGATGCTCCTTATTATCTTACAGTTAACTAATTTTGACATTCCTGTATCGTCTTTGATCATTGATATGCGGCTTGCCAACGTTGTACTATCACTGTATTTTCTATTTTCAAAGTTTTGTTGATGATTATAAAACCACTTCTTTCAAGCCATATCCGAGAACCCGATATAAATGTTTTCATTATTTCATTTTAACCTTTTAATCAATACTGCATTCTATATATGTCACATTCCTTTCGGTGCAGTTCTCATCAAATGTGTAACTCATTGAACATTTTGGCATTGTGTTAATAGATGATTTTCTGCATATTGTTTGTGCAACAGTAACTCATTTTCAAATTAGTTTTAAGAAAAATGTTTAGCATTTCTAATCAGGTAAAATGATTGTCAGTTAACATATCCATTTTTATTTCAACATCCACATTTTATGGAAGAGGTTAAACCATATGAAACCTTTTTCATATGTTGCATCTTCTATTATCTTGGATTTTATAATATATATCAACTGTGAGTCTGCTATTTTTCAGGACATTTTCGCATTCTTTTTTCCTCCATTGAATTATTCAGCACTGTTCCAATCTGTTTATAATCAATCGGCAATTGATTTATAAATGGGTTTATTAACATTTAGCATTTATGTTGATATATAAAGGCACATTCCTTCTTTTTTCGACAAGGCTGGCATTTATCTTTTTCAGGTCGGAAGTTACGTCAAGAATTCTGACCTGTTTTTAGGATCGATGCAATATCCAAATTCAAACCGTAATCTTTAAATATGTAAATCAACATTTTTTCTATTGCATTACATCTTCCTGTAGTTACCATTTCTCATTAATCGTAATCTGTTATCCAGATACAAACTAAAATTCTGTTTATTGAAAGCCGATGCCATACTCAATAGCCTATAATATTCCAACGAGTCTGCATATCTCGGTCCAAATATAAATAGTGATTGTAATATAGAACGTATCATTTGCTTCTTTTTGTGTTGACTGCTATATCTTATCTCTTAGACAATATAAAGCTGTAACCGTATCAGTGCTACTGTATGGCGGTACCAATTTAATGAAATGCTAAGAGGAAAAGTTACGTGGGAGCTACACAATGATGCCTTGAGTAAGTCTTGGAAGTAGCACTCCACAAGAAAGCAGCAGTACGACCACTTGCAACCTGTCAAATAAACGATCCAAGTAAGACGAACAAGTTATGCTGGGCACTGCTGGGAATGCAAGGACGAACATATAAGTGATGCTCTCTTCATCTATACATCGACTCATCAGTGTAGACTGACCAGCAAAAATCGACATCAATCTGCTCTGTGCATATTCTGGATCCTGTGCGGAAGACATGAAAGGGGTGATGTCAGATAGAAACGGATGGCGAGGAAGATTCGTAGAATGGAATGATGATGATGATTGCACATATGACATTCCCACTGACAAAAGGTGGTTTCTGCTGATGTTTGCGATTATTCAAATTCTAATGATTCGACAAACTTAATATTATGATCTTCACGATTAAATATATTATCTGGTTTCATCAACTTTATCACAAATCGGTTAATTGGCATTCTCGACCTGACATGTGGGATCACATTAAAACATTTTAAATAAAATAATTCTGGAATATGATTAGGTGGTTTAAGTTCTATATTGCACTAAAAGTATTCCCTGAACAATAATATGAATATCAAATTTAAAAAATTATACCACCTTCCGGGCCTTATACTCACTCAGCGGTATAGATATTCGTTGGCTGTTGGTTATTTTGTTTTATGGCATGTCAATCTTTTTCTGGTCATCTAATTCGAAAGTAATTTTAATAAACAAACTACTCGGATCCTTTACAGTACTTGTTATTATTTTAGTGACCACCCAATTAAGTATTGTACAAGCTCATCTTAACTTTGGTGATCTAATGGGAACCGGTGCTTGCAGCGGTATAAATATTGATATTTTATTTCTATTAAGTAGTAAGCCATCTGCAAGTAAGTACAAATTAGCCTTTCACAACAACATCTATTTTATATATAAATTAGTCACACCTGTTTTGGTATGTACCTCTTGACTTATTACTCAGAAAAGGATATCATTGAGTATTAAAATCACGCATGCCCATTTATATAAGGAAAAGTTTAAAATTTATAATTATAAATTATAAAATGATGAAATGATATAATTCAATGATTAAAAATCAATCTATTTGTGTAACTCCAGAAATATAAAATATATTTCCTTTAGAAATATAAAATTATGTTTAAAACCCCTCACGAGTATATGGTTACCTTTTTTTTAATACAATTTTAGATGTAAATCAAATACAATTCCTAAAATAAACGAATATTATAATACGCGAATTCTTAGTTCTTTTATCGTTTAAAAAAATTTATCTTACTATTCTCTTTCTCCATTTCTCTGTCACTCCCTGGTGTTCCTAAAACACTTTTAGTCCGGTCATGGACTGAGTACTTCTCTGATTAATTTATAAAACGAAGTTCTTCTAATTGCTTCAATTAATCCCTCTAATTAGATAAGGATGTTTATCATTAATTATGGTATGAAATTTAGAAAAATAATTTATGGCTTTTTCTGTTATTACTATAAAAATAAAAAGAAGTTCATTATTTTTGGTTTTCTATAAAAGATTATGGTTACTGATATTGTTAATCAGAAGAAATTGCTATAGTAACAAAAACTGGTATTTATAAAATGAGTTCATTATCTACGTTTTTCATTTTTTTAAATGTGTAGATAGATAAATAAAAACCTATAAGTGTAAGTGAATACACTACATCTTGTAATTCCTAATTCTATATTCTATATACATCAAAGCGGTAAACAAAGCCAATGTGTTACTAAAGATTTTTAATGCTTGGTCTGGATATTTTGATTCTGTTGTATCATATGAACAAGTATAGTGTTATCTATTCAATTGTTTACTTGATAGAGGAGCAGAGTTTACCAAGAAAACCCCGGGCAGAAACTGTGCAAAACACGTTTAAAAGGCTGAATCATTAACTAAGCTACCTCGATAACCTGAACAAGTACTGTTTTACCTTTGGGTCATTGTTTAATTTTCTTAAAATTACTAAGCGCAATAACACTAAAATGTTGCGTATATTTCTGCAATGTACAAAATTCAAAATAAATAGATAAAAGATATTCCTATTTGACAATTTCTTTAGTGATGTGACAATATAGATATACGTGTGTGTGTCTGTGTGTTTGTCTGTGTGGGTGTGTGAAGGACAATACCGCAAACGCATTGAATTCCATATATATAATTTTGTATGTATAGAAACACAAGACACATACATATATACATGTATAAACAAACACAAACATATATATAAATATGTGTATGTGTATGTGTGTGTCCGGAAACATATTAAATCTGATATATATGTGTATATATATAAGGAGTAAAGGATTGGGTAAATCCAACAAAATGTGGATGAAAATAGAGAAAAAATGCGGATAAAACAACACAACAACTAAATTCAAATGATATTTCACCTCGATCTTTTGCGAATTTATTCAAAATGGATTCCACAGTCAACTATAATATATATATATATATATATACATATATATATATATATATACATATATATATATATATATATATATATATATATATATATATATTATGGGTTGTAAAGAAAAGTCCGCAAACATACTACATATTCATATTTTGCTTTACAACACATGTTTGGGTTGTAAAGACTCTATTTCCATATAATGACTGATGAAAGCGAATGATTTTAGATCCTCTTTCTTGTTTCTCAAAGTGTATTACATATTTGTGTCGGTTGAGGGTATATCTTTGTTTCGACACCAAATTTGCTGTCCGTTACTTTTATTGTTTTCGTTGCATGTGGCGAAACAATTCGTGCGTTTGATCATGCTTTCAATTTCATCGATCAGCATTGCTTTAGTTGCGTGGAATATTTCAAATGGAATAATTATAGTTTGCAACTTGTGAATAGTTCCCCTTTCTTGGATATTGCTCAACTACGCTGACGTATAGGTGCTATGTAATATTAGCATTACTGTTTGGGGGCAAAATGTTAATTAAAATATATAAGAATTTTCTTTCTGAATAGTTCAGTGCACTTATGAAGTTTAACGTCACATTGCACATTGCACAGCTCAATCATTAGATCGATATCAATATTATGTGTGACTTACGTTTTTCTCAATTTCAACATATAGGTGAGAATGTATATGGAGAAGTTAAAATAGAGAAATATTCTTTAAAAAAACAAGAAAAAGATAAAGAAAAATAATTAATATTCTACATCTCTCATCCTCCTTACAACCGCTCTTCCGTTTTAACTTTTTTGTGTGTTTTTATTCACTTCAATGTGATGTTTGTCAGTTTTTGTTTTTCAAAAGTTGCAGTGAATTATGTAAGTTATACTAGAAGTAAATGGCACAGTAGTAATTTGTTCAAATGCCGATATTTCTGCCTTTTCGTTTAATTATTTACTGGCATCCGAGTATACTCGACGTGGATATCTTCGTAAATTTAAAACAGGTTATCCTGATGTTTTTAAGTCTAAACTATTCACATGCTGGATATTTTAATAAACGATCCTGTGTGTCTATGTGTCTGTCGCTGTGTCTGTCAGTCTGCCTCTGTGTGTGCGTGTGTAATGTTGTTTGTATTACACACGAATTTAAAATTCTAACAATATTGTTTACCTGTATTTACAAAGTATCGGTAATGAAAAATATATTGCTTGTGAATATTTTAGTTGGAAAATACGCGTCTAGTATTTACACTGGCTTTTGGATATCGTCTTGCTGAAAAAAAAAACAAAAAAAACAGTACAACTGAAAACTTTATTATTTTTTCGTATGGTCCATATGTGTATTTACACAATCTATCTGTCACGTGTCATGGGGCAAGATACGACACAAAGTTAATTGTTAAGCTGAGTTTAAAAGCTTTGAAAGCAGAGTTTTCTTCTCCAAGATCCAAAGTTAAATTCTGCCCTACTAATCACCTAGAGTTGCAAGAAGAATACCTAAAGTCATACCTTTCTCAACATTGTTAGCGTTGTATAAAATATGAACAGCCTCGTCCATGATTTGAACCCGGTTCACCGGGTTCATTTTCTACGGCGATAACTGTTTTACAATGAGCGCTCATATACGATAAAAATTGGAGTCATGCATTTTCAAAACATACAAAAATAGAACACCGTATAATTCACGAGATCGCACACTGCATAATATATATATATATATATATATATATATATATATATATATATAATATATATATATATATATATATATATATATATATATATATATATGTAAAATAATAATATCGATAATATCCGTGTCGTGAGTCTTCATCGCGTGTTGCATATGTCTAAATTTGTGCTAAAACTAAACTAGTTAACAATCTCCAACATATATATATATATATATATATATATGTGTGTGTGTGTGTGTGTGTGTGTGTGTGTGTGTGTGTACATATATGTATAAACAGAGCGAGGGAGATCGAATGAGAGATGAGAGAGAAAGAATATGTGAGAGGATGGAGAGAATGAATGAATTAGAGGAGAGAGAGAGAGAAAGAGAGAGACATTTTATGAGTTAAAATCTATGCGTGACATTTCGCGACTCTATGGTTTTGTCCCAAAGTCAACGAATGGGTCTTCAATCTGATTTACTTTTTTTCTTCTTCATTCTTCTGCACGAACAATAGAAAATGGAAACATTTTTTCTATGTATAAAATAATCATGCAACATTCAGGTCTGCTCTTTTTGGATACGGTACATGCCTGAGCAAATACTGTGGTCTGCCAAAGATGGATTCGTCCAATAAACATCGATCTGAGAATTAACATTAATATTAGATGAACATACACACATACACACACCATTTTTCTCACACATTCAATGGTTGGTTGTTTGGTTTAATTGCATATCAACCCTTGTGGGTTATTTAATGCAAAATCTTGTTGTTTATATACATGATTTTCTTATAGAAATAATTTCCATTAACTTCATGTGTATGATTGGCTCACAGGTTATCATAGGATAAAAAAGGGGTTGAGCTTGCCATGAGAGCTATTTGAAGAATGCGATCGGGACAATCATCGAAGTTATAGGGATTGGTCCCTATATTTTTACGGCATGTGGAATTGAATAAATTAAAATAATTAAGTTTTCTTAAATAATTAGTTTAACAATTATACGAGTTAAGTTTTGAATTATGTAGACAAAAGAGAATCGAATGAAAACTAGTTTGGAAATATTTTAGCAACAATAGAAACAATTGTTTAAATTCCAATGACAATATCTGAATTGTCATTGGAATGCCACGGGTAACAAAATCATCCGATATCTTCACGTCAATACAAAATCAGTTGATATTTGATGAATATTTTAACTTAATGATCACGTAGACAATTAAAAAATAATTTAAAAAAGGTCCATTTAGCTTAAAAGCGGCAGTTGGAGCGGATGCTCCTAACTCGACAGAGTTGGAGCGGAAGGCTCTCCCCAACTCGCCACAATGGGGAAATGTCGCTGTCCGAAGACACAAAATGATACATCAGGTCTGTCTCTTATTTCGTTTCATAATTTTCTCTCTCTCTCTCTCTCTCTCTCTCTCTCTCTCTCTCTCTCTCTCTCTCTCTCTCTCCATCTCTCTCTCTCTCTTCTCCTTCTCAATATGACACAAGTTTCAATCACAGACATTGTTTTATCAAAACTGCTACAATGTTGACACATCCAAACGCGCAAATATAAAAACAATACATACGCACTTGTCACACACAACTATGTACAGACACATACAGTCGACAACATTGCTAAAAAGACAATTGACTATACAATTCTAAATTAATGTATATAAAGTTGTTTATTGTATCAATTTTATCTTCTTTTGTTTTCTATACGGAAACTACATTTCCGTAGTCTCATACATTTGAATTGTGGGATACAAAACTCGGATTTTCTTCAACCACACAAACACCGAGCACACAAGGCCTCCACAAAGTACTAGGGCTTGACATGATCAGTACATTGTTCGGATCGGGTCTCGTGACCATCCGTCTATCCTAAGTAAGGTCAAAAGTGGAGTGTTGCATGTCAATTATTATGCTTCAGACCAATTATACACACGGCGATAAATGCATGTACCTATAGTCTGGAAACAACTACACTTGTATCTATCGATCTACCTCTCTGACTCTTTCTCTATCTCTATCTCTGTATATATATATATTATTATATATATATATATATATATATATATATATATATATAATATATAATATATATATCAAGTTATTTGATATTTAGGTTTTAGAACAACACCAGAAATAGAGGTCATGTAGTGGTGAACGAACTCATCTCAGTCGTAATGATCAACGATATTAGACTGATACGAAATAACGAATACCATACATACGCTTAAATGTATTATGTGTGGGCACGTTGTGATAAATTGTTTCAAGTCAGGCGATTCATATAAAAATACTGATATGTATATGAGTAGGAAATTAAAAAGTAATCTCCAATATGTACTTCCGGGTAGGTAATCACATGTGCAAAAAGAGATCGTATACATAACTAAACAAACAAATACATTAACTACAGAGAAGCAAGTTTGCTTGCAATCTGCTGTATTTGTCAAGCTTTTTTTCTCAGTCCAATTCGTTTGTGGATTGATTGTCATTTCTCGCTGAGTAAAACCCTTCGTCAAATTTATGCGCGATTAACCAAGAGCTAATTAAATGATATGTTGTTGCTTTTTGTCTGTCTAAATAGACAGGTACTTACATATTTCAAACAACAGCCATGATCGGTACTTTCAGCTAAGATAACCTATAATTTTACATTCTGATTTTCAAGGCTGGTATTCCTTTGCCCACTTTGTGCTTTAATGCAGCCTTAGGTGTCTACTCTATTTTAAAGTGAGGAACTGAGGTAGATGTGGTGCCCCCACCTCAGACGCAAAAACCATCCCCTAGATAGCGCTAGTGAAAAATGGATAGACTTCCTCGCTGTATAGCTGATATACCGATATGAATCCAACCATTCTCGCTCCATCTATGAGTAAATAGTAGGATGGATTGGACTCTTTCCCTTGGTTAGGCAACCAGTATAGTAGAAGGAAAGCCTAAATTCAAAGTTTGTTAAACTCCGGTTAAGAATTGACCGCTGGTGTCACATCCTTATCACGCAGGAGTTGGTAAATATACATAAGATCAAAATAGAATTTGAATACATTGTCAATTCTTACCAGGCTAAATTTCAAACCATTGTACTCAATTGATGAATTTCACAAGATTATTTGGGAGATATAAATATAAATCTAGTAAGTTTGGGGTACTTACTACTCGCATAAATCCCCAAATGGGTTTGAAAGTGTGGAGAGGGGGATTTGCTGCACGGGCCAACAGCTCGTCCTCCATATGAAACCGCCCAGGCTATGTAGTTCAAGTTAACAAAAACCTTGACACTACGCCATCGTCTTTCGTAGACGGAAGGATGCAACCAAACCATAATATAAACAAAATAACATTATGAAGTTTATATTATTAGGTTTTGTGAAAACGGTTTCCAGCAGAAAACAAAATGACATTCTTTAACTGTCAATTTTACTTATTACATTTCACTGCCTCATATTGCGTTTGTCATCCACAAAAAATAATTTCCTAGCAGAATTAAGGAAGGTGTGCCCGTGTCTCGAAGCCAGTTCACATATCATATTTTCTCTGACTCCCACCGGAGAGGATTAAAATAAAGGACTTTTTTTATGTGGGGTGCAACGAAAAAAAAACGAAGTTCATTCAATGACCAGTACAAAATATGTGTTCCAGTCGGCATTCTCCTTGAGGAAGCGCATCAATTAACGGGCAATGACTCGGAATCTTAAGTCCTTATAGGCGAGTGGGTGCTGTCTTTAGGGACACCCGCCGCTGGGACCACGCGAAGAAAATTTAATATATCTGTCAAATACCTCACCTTAAGCTTCCTTAAATGTTAGGTATCACCTTATATACACACCACATAATCATCCTATAATATGTCTTGTTAGCTTAACTTAAAGGAATCATGTGAATCAAAACTTTAGAACACAATTTATAATCGACGATCAAACACAACGTGATTCTCGCGGTGAATGAACGGAAAAGAAAGTTACCTTTTTTAACATAACAATTCTTTTTTAAAAAAGCGGCTTGTTGCTTGAGATCCATGATATTACGAAGGAGTATCAACTTTATTCTCGTTCTTCTTTTCTATCTTTGACATCTCTATTTCAAGATTAGAACAACACGACTTAAAAGAATTTTTAGCCAATGTCTCTAATCTCACTTTGCCACTTCAGTATTCCGATGACAAAACTAAATTGATTCGTTCTCAATAAAATAAAACTGTTTCATTTAACGTCTCCGTCGAGTATTAATATTATCACATTTGTATGTTTTTTTAAAATAGGATTTTTAAGAATTTTTCTTTACTCATTTCTAGTCGTTATATGAATCCCAAAATCCTTCAGCTGATAATCTCCCCAGTTGTTTTTTTTCAAGTGTTGTTTTCAATGCGTTCAGTCTTCATAGAGAGGACAAGTGGCGTTTTCTGTTTCCATGACGACTGTTGTTGATTGTTGAGTGATTTTTTAAAATAATGTTGGTTGCTGTTTGGTTTGTTTTTCGTCTTTTTTTTTTTTTTTTTTTTTTTTTTTTTTTTTTTTTGTTTTTTGCTTTTTGTTTTGTTTTTCGGGGAAGGGGTTTGTCTTCTTTTTTTTTATATTTCTTGATACGGAATGAAACTTTTTTTTTTTTTTTTTTTTCATATTTCTTTAAATTTTATTTTATCTTTTTCTTTTCGGGATTTAAAGAGGCTTCCACTTGTATTTCACAACGTTTCAACTAACAATAAGGATCATCATCATCATCATCATCATCATCATCATCATCATCATCACATTCAATTTTTCTAACTCTTTAAAGAGGAAATTGCTCCCAGGCCTTATCCCTACAGATGTTGATGTGTCGTGTTTTTTACTTGCCACGTAGGCCCGAGGGTTGGGAAACAGGTTTCTCACGAGGATCCACCTTTAACTAATTTACCCCGAATTTACTTCAGCAAGTTTTCGTTTCAGTCAGAAATTTTTCTTCGATTAGACAGATAAGGATATAGATTCGAAAAACTAATAATGAGAAATGTACAGAGTAATTATTCTGCATGTTTTTTCGAGCAAGAAATCTACAACAAAGTTTTACTCTTTTGCCAAAATTTGAAAATGCTGCGTATCATATGTGAATTAAAACTGGGCATCTCCTATTGTGTAATGCTTAGCAAGCTAGACTTGTAAACAATTACAAATTAGTTGAGCCAAATTAAGGCCTCTGATATCCGACCGATTGTACCACATCCAAATAACGCTTAGTAAATAATTATATTAATTAAAGGTCTAACATATACCTTCAGATGTTCTCCTAATTTGTATTCACCAATTGACCATTTACATTTAAAAATGTCATGCACCGGCACACATGCGGTATCACCCTAATATATACAATACAATGAGACTATATATATATTCTATACGGTTTATCACTCTTAGGCATATCTGATTGATGTAGGTTTTTTGCCCCATCGACCTACACCTGTTGTGCTCCTTGTGGAGTCTTCACGGGAGAAACGTCATTTGTCGCACCATGTCTTATTTGTCTTATTTGGGTGGTTTGTGTTGTAAATAGGTAAGTGATCCTTAAAAGCTTTTTTTTGTTGGTGTGGCTGCATCCAAGATTTGTTCAAGACACACACAGTATTGCTTTTGAGTTCCCATCTAGCATTTTTTCCTAAGGCGTTGCATAGAGTCTAAGTAGTACAAGAGCCATGCGTAGCCTTGACGCGGCGAATAGGTTAGAGAAATTCTTGATTTATTTTAATCATGAAACATCAGATTTTTCCATTTGATCAATAACCTGTCTTTAGCTGACTATATAAATAACCGGTTTCGTGATCCGTCATCGCTTATAGATTGATGCAATATTCCTTATTATTTAAACACACACGATGCAGTTTTGAAATATATTTTTTTTTTTTTTTGGACAATAGAAGAAGGTTATGATAAACTGAATAGATAAAAGTCCATAAATTAATAAGCGATAATAAGATATTATTTCCCCTATTTCTAGTAAAGGATTTTTTTTTATCAAAGTGTATATTATATCATTAGATCCAATATAATCCCTATTAATAAAGAGACGTTGAAAAATTATCCACATATCAAGCATTTAGTTTTAATTTATTACAATTGTTTTTTATTATAGCATATCAGTTTGCTTTTCTCGTCTTAATCTCGCAGTCTAATGGTGTGTCTTACTTGGTTGTTGTTTGATGGAGTAATTAGTTGTGGGTGATTATAATAGATAACTACGATAAGTAATTCTTGTCGAATGACGAATTTATAAAGGAACTATAATAATATTGGTAGCTATAAGAGATCGAGTAATATTCTGCGAAGAGATTACTTGAGATGAATAGCAATACATTTAAATATTATAGATTTAGCTTGATTAACAGATCATGTTTTTTATCTTTTATGTTTATATCTTGAACTAATGGTATTTCGAACATGCGTTGAGGAAACAAGGTGAATCAAAATCGCCAAGATTTAGAAAATCATCTATTTGTAAAATTTAAAGCGTTGATAGCAAACAACATATACCTTTCAAACTACTCTGAGCATTGAAAACAATTTACAGTTCGCAGTTGTGCGCTCACGACATAAATGAATTTGATACTTTATGAATAGTGCTATGTTTAGTTTATTTCTATTCTCCGGGTATGAATTATTATAAATTATTAAAGGAGCTTTGCTAAAAATCAATATATATTATTTTTATTTAGCTAAATAGTGATTTATACTCCAGAAAAGGGACAAGAAATACAATCTCAACTGTTGAGTGGACTATCAAATATATAAGATAATGTTGTTATTGCTAGAATTTTTGTTTTCTTTTGCGTTATTAGTACAAATATCGATAATCAAATGTTAGTTGCAATTTCATGGTTATATATAAATGAGATTGTTAGTTGAATAATTGAATGAATATGCTCCAATTGTTTGGCTGTGCTTTATCTGGTTGAGTTATTACTAATAATATATGTTCATATCAAATCAACTATTAGTGTTTTTTTAAATTATTTAGTATTATTATATCACTTTATATTTCCTTCGCAATATATCTTATTTATTTAGTAATTGATGCAATGAACAAAAATACGACGCTATAGATTACGAATTTGCATTTATTTGTATTACAACCAAATCATTGTATTCGGACAAATATTTAAATTATTAATGTGTATTTAGAGTGAATTTGAAGTAAACATCCATTTAGTGTGTATACTCTGTATGTAAACTAAGATTTACAATGAATCTCTGCCTTAAAGCTCTTAGTGCTAAAATTGTATATTAGTTTTAACTAACTTCTTAGGATCTAAAAACTTGAAATCTTTCATTTTATAAACCCGTAATCGTTTTCTTTTTAAAGACGACTAGTAAATATCTTCACCCAAGCGATCTTTTGGTCTTGTTTGACATACGCAACATTTATTTTTGTGCATTTGAAACTTAAACCAAAAAATATCCAGTACTGTAATTATATAATACCTCAGTTATAATTCCCGTCAAATGGATAACATCCTGGCTATCCTAAGAGGTGCTTATGTTTGATATATTCGAGGAGGGGAATAAGGATGTTAACTGACATTAAAATAAGCTAACAAACTAGCACAACATGATAAAAGTTACAGCTGATTCTTTAACTAATAAGTATTGAGTCTGCACGAGAGAAATGTATATACTAGACCAGTTGAAACTCCACAGGTGAGCCCATGCCTATACACTAATCCTTACGCTGAAACTTAGTTGTGAATGGTTAGAGGAAAGCGTCCAATTGTGTACACTTGGGGTGTCTCTTATTATCGGTGAAGAAAGCCTTAAAAAATTAGCACAGCTTTACATATTAATGACAAATTAGATTTATCTCTCATTCACAGGTCTCGATTTATAATTCGTTTAAGGTATGTACGTTTAAAACAAATAGTAAGAGAATTTTTTAATACTTTTTTATACTTTAACTAAACAACAGAACTTAGTGCAATAAGAGTACGATCCCTGTTTCATGGAAGTAAACTAACTGGGATTGTGTGAGATTGGCTAGAAAGGAATTAATTTTTAGAAGAAAGAGTGATAAATGGAAGAGGCTAATTTAAGATTGTCTTTGAATATGTTGTGTCCTTAAAATAATATCAAGTGACAGCGTCTAAAATTACTGATAGAGGTTATGGAAAACGTGCCTCTGTAAAAGAACTTTTACCCTCAATCTATGGATCAGTTAATGCGAGTAGCTCCGAGTACACTTAGAACGGTGAGGGGCTTTATTTGAGACGGTATGAATGAAAGAACCCTACGGTGCAAAGGATGAGTATGAGTCTTTGCTTACAGCTGCTTTTCACGAGGCAGACTAATGAGAATAACGCTTGGAAGATCCTTTGAGATAGTATGCTGTTTCTGCATGGATCAAGAGTAATTCAAAACAACCGTACCGTTTCAATCAGAATTCCTATAAATGAAAAAAAAAATCAATATCTAAAAGTTAGTCTTACTTTATTCCAGACTAAATACGTATCGCTAATGCTGTGCTTTTCTCTAATACACGAATAATGATGTTATAGAGTGTGGGACTTGATTAATTTAGTTTGGTAGAGAAATGGTTCTGTCATTGAGTCCCACACGTACATTCCTTTGTGTAACACGTGCTAAGGAGAGGAAGAGTCCTGGAATAGTGATCGCTCGGTGGATGCTCTAAGCAGACTTTCATGTCTCGAAAAAACTGTAAAAATGTCCTTCGTTTACTGATTCGCTGTGGCCTGAAATGTTTATTTACCCAAAGAGTCAGTTTAGTTCCACTCTGTGGACTGTCTCTTCGACTAACGTTTCGTATTTGCAAATTCATTTTAGTCCATTTGTAAACATTTCTTTTGACTAAAGCATGCTTCTTCCGTATAACTCACACATTATTTCCGTAAATTTCACATGGTTACTACTTCTTAGCCACCAAAACATGTGATGGCAGAACTCTGCTCAAAGCCTGAAGGACTCGAACTTGCTGGCAGTTTTAAAGTACTAAAAACAAAACAAATATTTCTGTAAATTGTTTATAAACCAATTCCAAACAATGCTGAGTTTACATTTATGTAAACAAATTCATGGAAAATATTTTTGGGAGAACTGGAGAACCGCCTTTAGAAATTCCTGAAAGGAAACACTCATTATTCCGATTACGCTTTGGTCATACAAGACGTACAACACTCCTTTATGCGCAAACAAGAACAACAACCACATTTGAAACGCGTCAAAGCACTATACCTGTTAATCACTACCTCTCGTAAAATGTGGAGCTTTTTCTTTCATCAGTAAACGCTTTTTTTACGCTGTTGTTTATGAAATACCTTTCTGAAAATGTCAACATAGATGACGTTCTGTAGTTTTTGAGAGAAACAAAATTATACAAAAATATAAAGACCTAAAACTGATCAATACCATTCAAACGTAACCCCTCAACACGATCCCCGATTGATGCTAACATATTGTTAAAAGCTTTAATTACAAAAATGTAACTATAGACGAACAACATATATAGTTCCCTAAACTCTAGTGATTAAAATAACCTCAGGCAGGCGGTTGATATGCTTGTTAAAATCCATCAACCACCAACCATTTTAAAATGTATTTTTGCTTTTTATTAAAAAAATGTTCCTTCATTTATTGAAATGACCGTCGTATTTATATTTTACGCAAAAACCAACGGCAAACTTTAACGCCTATTCAAATACGTTTAAGAGAAAAGATTGTATGGCAGAATGCGTTTGCTTAAAATCAAGAAGACGGATGGCGAACGTGTCAAGGTCGAATTTTCGGTGATATTTCACGATTTCACAGTCTGGTCAGGCACTAAGATATATTAGTCAGAAAACAACTGAAACTTAACCGTCAATGGGTTTGCACGCGAGGGTTGAGTTGATAAAAGCCCTGTGTTACCATGCTGTATTGATATGACCATAGGTCATTAGGTTCATATCAGTCTTTAAAGAATCCGGTTAACACGCACGGTCCATTAGTTGTCAGAAATTGTGACACTATAAGCGGTCAATGGAAGTCTTTAACATCTTGACTTCGTAGAGGAATGAATGATGGAACATAATGTAATGCAATTCCTATATAGCAATTAACTTACGCATTGGAAGAGGGTAACAATTAAACGTGCATATAAATGGCAGGAAAGGTTTATAAAATGTATATATGTTTTGTCTATAGGTTAATTGGCTTGATTGTTGGCTTGGATAATTCTCTTGGAAAGAAAGTTTTTAAAAAAACACTAAATACCACACATTCTTCCGCCTGGGTGGTAATGTTTATTTCTCTAACGGTATATCAGTTTGTAACGATTTGCTTCTTTTAACAATCATCATCAGGGCGTACCGACAGCACAAATCCTGGTTAGTTAGTTGCTCTCTTCTCTCTCTCTCTCTCTCTCGTCTCTCTCTCTCTCTCTCTTCTCTCTCTCTCTCTCTCTCTCTCTCTCTCTCTCTTTTGTTTTTGTTGATATTCATTTTTTGTTTTGTGTAGGGGGCTTTTGTTTTTTTATATTTCTCGATGCGAAATGAAACTTGTTTTTTAAGATATTTTTAATCTATTTTTTTCTTTATGTTTTCTTTTTGCATTTGAAAGGCTTCTTTTGTATTTCACAATGTTTCAACATTACTAACAATGTTGTCGTCAGGAGAAGAAAGGTAATTCAATGAAACAGCAACCACTTCTTTAAACAAATCGAATGTTGTTTATTCTTTTAGTTTTCTTTAATTTTCTTTTTTTGGAAAAGGTAAAAATCGAGTCAACTGCTATTAAAGTATATTTTCAAATGTGTTTTAGGTTTTCGTCAATCTTTGGTGTTGGTTAATCCTATTTCGGACTGGTCGACCTGACCTCTCTGAGCTTACTGGTTTCTTTTTACCCCTTTTTTCCCTTACTTCTCAAACTCTCTCTCTCTCTCTCTCTCTCGCTATATTATATATATTAATTAATAATATATATATATATATATATATATCACCCACCACACGCACAACACACACAACACACAACCTCTCTCTCTCTCTCTCTCTCTCTCTCTCTCTTCTCTCTTTCTCTCTTGATCTGGGACTATTTTTATAGCATCAAATTTTATTTGTTAATACATTGAAAGACGTAATCAACAGATAGCACTCAATTATTATTTACTTTAAAGTAAAATCGAAATTAATACATTGAGTTAAATAATATTTTTCCAAACATCTCATTTTTGACTATACTAATCTGTATCCAACCCTGTCAGTGGATCTGAAAATACGCTAAATATGTACTCCCCCCCCACTGCAGGGTGTAAGACTCATACCCTAAATGGGATGGCCAGGGTATAACAGTAAACTACAAAATGATGGTGAGGCTCCAGATATGGATCATTGGGAGTGTGGATGCCCCTCCGTTGCCATTAGTTCCAGGTCTACTCTGGCCACTCTGGCCGGAGTTTTAGTAAACCTGTTAGGGTCCCATTTATGAGTCAAATAGATTCTGTTTAAAAAAATGATTCGTATTCTATCCGACGTGTGAAAAAAAACTCTTAAGAAACAACTGCACAAAAATGTAGATATGAACATATAATGGATGGGATTCCTAACCTCTAGGCATAAGATAACCCAAGATGGGTTTGAATGCCATTAAAATGAATCAATCAATTAGTCAATGTAATGATTAACTCAGAATATTTTCAACTATTTTCATAAATGATCATAAGTTCTTTAGAAGTAGGTATGTTAGTTGTACACTAAAAATCGAAAGACATTTCTTCTTTTTATGTATCTACCATATATTTGTATATGGCTTTTTATATATGTCTTCCATATATGTATAATATGTTTGTATATGTCTACCATATATCTGTATATTTATATCTATTGTATTTGTTTATCTACCTATTCACCTTTCTAAGAATTTACTCCATTTTCCTGTTATAATAACTCCATTAATCAGTGACTTCCGAGACGACTGGCTGACTTTCTGAGTTTAAGAGAAATGTGTAATCTAAAGGTGATTTCTGTGTTTTATTGTTTTTTGTTTTTTAACACATAATAACAAATATACAACAAATTGAAGAAAGTGTAATTGCCTTGAAGACAAAGTGAGACGAAGCGGCAAATTGCAACATTTTGAAAAATAAAGAGGAAAAATTTTAGATTAATCAGCCGCTTAGAAGATTTTTTAATATACCAGAGGGTAGAAATAGCGGGTAGATTATATCTGAACCGAACATTTCTCTTTCGATGAATACTCCTATTTTTTTTCTTTTTTAAAAAAGTTAAGCAAACATTCGCCAAAATGAAGGATTTTATGGCTACCCTCCAATTTGTTTATGGCGGCCGTATACTTGGCTGTAAACACGTGTGTAGCAAAAACATTGCTGCATATAACTATTAATTCATGAATACTTTTTTGCAATATCATAAGTAATCATGTCTTTTCCCCAGACACATACACAACATATTCACACACACACACACACGCACACACACACACACACACAGACGTACCACACGCATCCGCATCACATGCATAAACATACATACGCACACGCACGCTAGTCTTATTAAATAAATAGCATTTATTAAAATTTATAAAAGATTATTTTTTGAATAAAATAAACCACTTCAGATCCATTGATATTAGATAGAATAAAATTGATAAACTCTATAAATATTGCAAAAATTTTCAGAGGTCATACTCTAAATAAACGGCGGATTTTTCGGAATAAAAATCCAACTCTTCAAATCCTTTAAATTTTATTTCTTTTATTAAAAAATATTATTTGGTTCATTAAATAATGGATCAGTGAGATTCAATTAGGTCTGCTTTCGTTTCCTTTGTTTAATATGTTTGCAACCTTCATAGGTTATTTTAATGCCAAATACCTCTTGAATAATAGACAGTAGTTGTACTATTTAGCTCATAGCCAGGGGATAAGGAGATCTATATCTTTCCTAAGGTGTATAAGTTCAAAAAAGTGGAGGTAATAGCACAACTGGAGTTCAAATTTTGCTTACACTACGATGTCACAAAATAAACACATGTACACACGCACGCACACACACACACACACACTACAACACACAAATAATAATAATATTATATATATAAAAATAATATATATTATATTATATAATTTATTGATCAGTAGAGGAAAAGAGTTAAGCGTATATCATGGTTTCAATCCAAATAATTTCATGAGGACCCTACCCTACGCTTAACTAAGTCGATGTAATTCTTAGTAAAAGCGGTAATTGGATATTAATATAATAAATATATATATATATATATATATATATATATATATTATAATATATATATAATTTAATAACGCAAGCGTGTTGGTAGATCCTTGGCGGAGAGAAAAAAAACCCTAGCAGAGAAGGTAATATTGTAAAAATATACTCGCAAAACATGAACCAGAGAAGAAAAAATTTTGAAAAAAGAAAAGACCAGATATTCGTACCAAACAAAAAATATAATCTATTGGTATACGTATTTGGCCAAAAAAGAAAAAACAATTTTAATATGTATAACTATGTATATATTTAGTCAGATTTTAGCCCTGAAGAGCTTTATGCGAAACTAAATAGTAAAGGATTCGATCTGACTCAGTAGATTATCTTTATAATATTAATATATATATTATATATATATATATGTGTGTGTGTGTGTGTGTGTGTGTGTGTGTGTGTGTGTGTGTGTGTGAAATTAATAATCTAATACATTCATACTGTGTTGAATGCTCTTTTAATGAACCTGGAAACTCGAATGTTTTTTATGCCTAAAACTTACTGAATGTGTTACTTGTATGTTTCAAATGTTATTATATAATCATCGGACTTGCCAACTTTTTGTCTGATATTATTCTGTTCAATATTATTGAGTGCCTTACTACTTTAGCCCCACCCTGCATAGGCATTAGAGAGAATAGGGATAAAGAGAAAGAAAGAGATAGAGAAAGGAGAGGAGGGATACTGTGTTAGTCACGCGAAAGAGCTCCCAATATTGTTCTGCAATCTAGTACAATATGGAGCGCATGTGAACTGGGTTGACTTCTGAATCAATCAATCCTATAAATTCCTATATTTGCGAAACAGCTCTCTCTCTCTCTCTCTCTCTCTCTCTCTCTCCTCTCTCTCTCTCTCTCTCTCTCTCTCTCTCTCTCTCTCTCTCTCAACTCTCATCTCTCCTCTCTCAAACACACATAGACACACACGCTTACAAATTCTCTCCCCATTCCCTCTCCCCATCCATACACAGACACACGCCCATGTATATTGCGAACATGACATTTTTGCAGAGGTTCGGTTACTACCCTAAACGTAGATTTAATGGTGGTATATTCTTTGAACCACCTTTTCTATCACGTGCATAAAACAATGAAGAACTATGGTAATACAAGTGGTCTAATACAAGTTCTACATGTTTACTTACAAGTGATTAGTGATAGGTCAATTCCGAGATCACTTACATATTTATTCATTCCATGCACCGTGTATAACTGACTTGTAAAAACATCAATAGAATTAGTAAAGAAAAAAATCATATTTGAGAAAGAACTGAACAACAATCGTAAGAGTAGGACATCTCCAATTCGCATGTAGTAAATAATATAACAACTGGCGAGTAAAAATTCAAGCGATATTACATAATTTATATTTCATTCAATACCTTTGCTGTACATGGTAAGATTATATATGTAAGAAATTCTTTTCAGATGTAAGTAAGTTAAAGTCGACGGGGCGGCCTAAAGTCGGTATCAGCCAGTCAGCGAGGGAGTCTATCCCTCTTTTCAATAGCGCTAGACCAAGGAGATTGTTTTTAGCATCTGAGGTGAGCGCCACAACCTACCACCACGCTCCTTGCTTTACGCGCGCAGATCCCTGTGCTACTCATACGCTGAGTTGGCGGGGACCGGTATCGAACTAGGAACCTTGTGGTTTCTAGCCGAACGCTCTACCGACTGAGCTAACCCGGCCCCTAATTCACTCTTTTTTTAAATAAACCAGGTTTTTTTTATTTTACCCATAAATGTAACGTAACAGGTACTGCCACTCCTTGTCAGAGTAAACCTGGAAGAAATGGCTATGAAGAGGCATCCCAAACTCCCTAGAGCTCCAGAATTGAACTTCGCCACTAGTGCAGTTTGACTCATACCCAGGTCACTAAGACCCTCAGCCACTGCCTTCTAGCAAATATATAACAGAAGCGGTGGAGAGTTTACCATAAGTGCAACTGCGTTGGGACAATTATATTGTCTAGGTTTTGATGTGACCAGCCGATTGATCGAAGGGGGCCTCTTCGACGCGCGTCTAGCTTAATAAGGGCAAAAGTGGAGTGTTGCGTATTCATGGGCAGCCCAACCACCAGGATTTCGTCCTTAAGCATCACAGGTCACCACCTCAAGGCAAAAGACGGTCCCATTTTCTCACAGATGTGGCAGTCGGTGTATTCTATAACTCCACGCGACAAGACGGAAGAAAAATCATTATTCACAAGGCACATGTTCAGAATAATGGAGTATTGGCGAAGATACAAGTTACTCCACTAAATAACTAGGATGCGAATTCCCCTTGCGAAGCGTCACATTACAGTAGGCGCCAGATAAAAATCGAAACTTTAAATACTGTGTGTAGAGATTATGTTACTTAATGTTACAGAAGTTACTCAGTGTATATATATATATATATATATATATATATTATATATATATATATATATATATATATATATCAGAGCTTTCCTGATATATCGTTTTCGGTAAAATCTGGGTAGTTAACTTCTGTTTCTGATCTGGTTCTTTAAATCGGCTTTACATACGTATTGATCATTGTTCAATATTCGTCGTTATTCCGAATAATTTGCGCTCTTTTTCTTTTTCGAAGGTAAAACTGACTTTGCTGGGTTTTTTTTTTTTCATTTCCGCTGAATCTTTCTCTCTCTCTACACACACACACACACCACACACACATACATACATACATACATACATACATACATACATATTATATATATATATATATATATATATATATATATATATAAAGGGTGTGTCAAAAAATTATCGAGATTTGTTGTACTTTTTGACACAGCTTATATTCTGAAAAAAACAAACTTTCCATTCATTTTTGGTTTTTTATCTTGCTAAATACTGCTTCTTCAAACTCGGACTTTTATGATACATCTTGTATTCTGGAATTAAATTAACGTTCCATTCATTGTTCATTTCTATCTTATTAAATGCAACTTCAGTCTTGATACTTTTATGACAGACCTTGTACTTATATTATATATATATACAACTTCATAATGAACCTAGCAATTTCGTTTTAACTTACCTTGAAGGATATTTAGCATAATGTATGACTTTTCTCCGTGGATTTACTGACTTGTCGCATCATAACAAGTTCAGTCCGCGCTGAATTTTCAATACTCAGCAATCACTGTTCGTGTTTTCTAGTATGAATGATAATGAATTGCCAATGCAACAATATATAGTAGAAATAATCTTTTATCAATCTTATATAGAATTCTAATAAATTGTAAATCCAATTTAATCATAAAACACTGACCCCGTTCTTTCTGTTATAGTATATAATTCATGGCTTTTTTTTATACAGATAATGAGAGAAACTTCCTATTTTTATTTTGATAAAGTTTACTGATGATATTCTCGGAATAATTTTATAACTGATTTTTGGGGGCAGGCAGCTTTTTCCTACTGGAATGATTGGTGTACACAATATTTATAACGCATATTCATGATATGGCCTTGTTCCTAACTAAGTTTCACTTAATAAATATAACTATATGCAAATAGTTTTCGCTTATGGTTATCTTTCACAGGTTCTTTCACTTAATGGTGACACATATTTCCTCGACATTTTCGCTGGAGTCCTATAAGATATACATTAGCGACATATATATTCATAATATGCCTAGACTACGTGTTATGAACGTTATTAGATCTCAAAAGAAAAGGGCTTCACGCCAAAAAGGCAAGAAGCTGGCGATATCCACATAATCTATTACAGGCGGACTACGCAGATGATCGAGTGTTTCTTACAAATACACCTGCAAAAGCTGTATCACTGCTGCAATTATATAGAAGGAGGGAGAGGCATTGATCTCTATGTGACTCAGATAAAACAGAGTTAATGTGTTTTAAACAAGATGGATGGTGAGCCTCTGAATTTAATAGACCAGTTCACATACCTAGGTAGCAATATAAATAAGCTACAGAAAGCGATGGAAATATATAGGAAGACATAGACAACTTTGAACAGATTATCGATTATATAAAATCTGATCTTTCGTAAGATAAAGCGTGAATTCTTCAAAACTGTAGCCGTGTCAGTGCTACTGTAAGTCCTGGGATACGCCAGTGTAGACCAACCAGCAAAAACCTACATCTAAAGCTCTGTATGAATTCTGGATATCGGGCAGAAGCGATGGTAGAGAGAGGAGAGAGAGAGGAGAAGAGAAGAGAGAGAGAGAGGAGGGAGGGAGGGAGGGGGAGGGGGGTATCCGTGTTGTCAGTAAGAATGATGATGATGTGTAAATGGAATCTTGTTGCATATTGCATAACATGTTACATCTTGTTACATATATCTTTCTGCAGATAGAAACCTACAACCAAGATAATTAAAGGACTGGAAATTAGTTTTAGTTCTCTACTGTTTCGATAACGGTGTGATCCTTACAATAGTATTAATTTCGAATGAGACAGGTTACAGAGTTCATTTACTTTTTCTTTTCTAATCTGAGTCTTCACTAATTTTCTTTACTAATTATAAGAGTATTGTCTAGGATCTTGAAGAGCCAGGTTAAATAGAATATAACTGTGCCACAGATATTTACCAGGGCATCTCATCGTGATGAAATGATAGCAAGCTAGTTTCGCAGATCCATTACTTCGGAATAACAAATTCAGTCTTCGCTGAATGTTTTGTATCACATTCCACTCGAACGGATTGACTAAATATTCTGCCTTAGATGTGTTCCAAAGATGTGAATTGTTCAATCTTTGTAATAAATACAGCCATTACTTTTATAGAAAATCTTTCTTGACTTTGAGCTACATCTTACTTTCGTGTTCTTTCATCGAAGAGTTTTAGCTGATGCACTCTCTGTCGCTACTACCAGTTAACCGATTCATAGTTGTATACGGTATTAGGAACATACTTGTTTTAATTTTGTCTTACTGTAGTATTTGACTCCCATAGGTTTTGGTGTACCGTCTGTGTGGTTTAGAATACGTCGACTGCATCCTCTAATGAGGGTAAGAATCCCTTAAATTTGGTATGTTGGTTAACTCCATTCTGGTGCTGTTTTTTTAATTCTGGGAAGAGTGGAGTCCCCCTTCATTGACACACACACACAATATATATATATATATATATATATATATATATATATATATATATATATATATATATATATATATATATATATATATATTATTAGTATGTGTGTGAGTATGTTTGTTAGGGTAGCATAGCATAAAATCAAAGACGCTTGGTAAATGTCATTTCTCACCAAAGCGATTTTTATACCAAGGAATTTTGTTTGGCATTTTAAGAATAGGGGTATTTGTGATATGTTTACCAGGAAAGACATGGCGTACGTAAATTCCGGTCTGCGTATAAAAATCCGTTTGGTGAGAATGACATTTATTACCCAAAGCGTCTTTTGATTTTATGCCTATGCTACCCTACAAACATACTCACACCATACTAATNATATATGACATGTGTGTGTGTGTGTGTTGTGTGTGTGTGTGTGTGTGTGTGTGAAATTAATAATCTAATACATTCATACTGTGTTGAATGCTCTTTTAATGAACCTGGAAACTCGAATGTTTTTTATGCCTAAAACTTACTGAATGTGTTACTTGTATGTTTCAAATGTTATTATATAATCATCGGACTTGCCAACTTTTTGTCTGATATTATTCTGTTCAATATTATTGAGTGCCTTACTACTTTAGCCCCACCCTGCATAGGCATTAGAGAGAAATAGGGATAAAGAAAGAGAGATAGAGAAAGGAGAGGGAGGGAATACTGTGTTAGTCACGCGAAAGAGCTCCCAATATTGTTCTGCAATCTAGTACAATATGGACGCCATGTGAAACTGGGTTGACTTCTGAATCAATCAATCCTATAAATTCCTATATTTGCGAAACAGCCTCTCTCTCTCTCTCTCTCTCTCTCTCTCTCTCTCTCTTTCTCTCTCTCTCTCTCTCTCTCTCTAACTCTCTCTCTCTCTCTCAAACACACATAGACACACACGCTTACACATTCTCCCCATTCCCTCTCACCCATCCATACACAGACACACGCCCATGTATATTGCGAACATGACATTTTTGCAGAGTTCGGTATACCCTAAACGTAGATTTAATGGTGGTATCATTCTTGAACCACCTTTTCTATCACGTGCATAAAACAATGAAGAACTATGGTAATACAAGTGGTCTAATACAAGTTCTACATGTTTACTTACAAGTGATTTAGTGATAGGTCAATTCCGAGATCACTTTACATATTTATTCATTCCATGCACCGTGTATAACTGACTTGTAAAACATCAAATAGAATTAGTAAAAGAAAAAAAAATCATATTTGAGAAAGAACTGAACACAATCGTAAGAGTAGGACATTCCCAATTCGCATGTAGTAAATAATATAACAACTGGCGAGTAAAAATTCAAGCGATATTACATAAATTTAATTTCATTCAATACCTTGCTGTACAATGGTAAGATTATATATGTAAGAAATTCTTTTCAGATGTAAGTAAGTAAAGTCGACGGGGCGGCCTAAAGTCGGTATCAGCCAGTCAGCGAGGGAGTCTATCTCCTTTTCAATAGCGCTAGACAAGGAGATTGTTTTTAGCATCTGAGGTGGAAGCGCCACACCTACCACCAGCTCCTGCTTTACCGCGCAGATCCCTGTGCTACTCATACGCTGAGTTGGCGGGGACCGGTATCGAACTAGGAACCTTGTGGTTTCTAGCCGAACGCTCTACCGACTGAGCTAACCCGGCCCCTAATTCACTTCTTTTTAAATAAACCCAGGTTTTTTTTATTTTACCCATAAATGTTAACGTAACAGGTACTGCCACTCCTTGTCAGAGTAAACCTGGAAGAAATGGCTATGAAGAGGCATCCCAAACTCCCTAGAGCTCCAGAATTGGAACTTCGCCACTAGATGCAGTTTGACGTCATACCCAGGTCACAAGACCCTCAGCCACTGCCTTCTAGCAAATATATAACAGAAGCGGTAGAGGTTTACCATAAAGTGCAACTGCGTTGGGACAATTATATATGTGCTAGGTTTTGATGTGACCAGCCGATTGATCGAAGGGGCCTCTTCGACGCGCGTCTAGCTTTAATAAGGGCAAAAGTGGAGTGTTGCTATCATGGGCAGCCCAACCACCAGGATTTCGTCCTTAAGCATCACAGGTCACCACTCAAGGCAAAAGACGGTCCCATTTTCTACAGATGTGCAGTCGGTGTATTCTATAACTCCACGCGACAAGACGGAAGAAAATCATTATTCACAAGGCACATGTTCAGAATAATGGAGTATTGGCGAAGATACAAGTTACTCCACTAAATAACTAGGATGCGAATTCCCCTTGCGAAGCGTCACATTACAGTAGGCGCCAGATAAAAATCGAAACTTTAATACTGTGTGTAGAGATTATGTTACTTAATGTTACAGAAGTTACTCAGTGTATATATATATATATATATAATATATATATTATATATATATATATATATATATATCAGAGCTTTCCTGAATATCGTTTTCGGTAAAATCTGGGTAGTTAACTTCTGTTTCTGATCTGGTTCTTTAAATCGGCTTTACATACGTATTGATCATTGTTCAATATTCGTCGTTATTCCGAATAATTTGCGCTCTTTTTCTTTTTCCGAAGGTAAAAACTGACTTTGCTGGGTTTTTTTTTTTTTTCATTTCCGCTGAATCTTTCTCTCTCTTACACACACACACACACACACACACACATACATACAACATACATACATACATACATACATATATATATATATATATATATATATATATATATATATATATATAAGGTGTGTCAAAAATTATCGAGATTTTGTTGTACTTTTGACACAGCTTATATTCTGAAAAAAACAAACTTTCCATTCATTTTTGGTTTTTATCTTGCTAAATACTGCTTCAAACTCGGAACTTTTATGATACATCTTGTATTCTGGAATTAAATTAACGTTCCATTCATTGTTCATTTCTATCTTATTAAATGCAACTTCAGTCTTGATACTTTTATGACAGACCTTGTACTTATATATATATATATATACAACTTCATAATGAACCTAGCAATTTCGTTTTAAACTTACCTTGAAGGATATTTAGCATAATGTATGACTTTTCTCCGTGGATTTACTGACTTGTCGCATCATAACAAGTTCAGTCCGCGCTGAATTTTCAATACTCAGCAATCACTGTTCGTGTTTCTAGTATGAATGATAATGAATTGCCAATGCAACAATAATATAGAAATAATCTTTTATCAATCTTATATAGAATTCTAATAAATTGTAAATCCAATTTAATCATAAAACACTGACCCCGTTCTTTCTGTTATAGTATATAATTCATGGCTTTTTTTATACAGATAATGAGAGAAACTTCCTAATTTTTATTTTGATAAAGTTTACTGATGATATTCTCGGAATAATTTTATAACTGATTTTTGGGGCAGGCAGCTTTTTCCTACTGGAATGATTGGTGTAACACAATATATAAACGCATATTCATGATATGGCCTTGTCTACTAGTTTCACTTAATAAATATAACTATATGCAAATAGTTTTCGCTTATGGTTATCTTTCACAGGTTCTTTCACTTAATGGTGACACATATTTCCTCGACATTTTCGCTGGAGTCCTATAAGATTACATTAGGACATATATATTATAATATGCCTAGACTACGTGTTTATGAACGTTATTAGATCTCAAAAGAAAAGGGCTTCACGCCAAAAAGGCAAGAAGCTGGCGATATCCCACATAATCTATTACAGAGGCGGACTACGCAGATGATCGAGTGTTTCTTACAAATACACCTGCAAAAGCTGTATCACTGCTGCAATATATAGAAGGGAGGAGAGAGCATTGATCTCTATGTGAACTCAGATAAAACAGAGTTAATGTGTTTTAAACAAGATGGATGGTGAGCCTCTGAATTTAATAGACCAGTTCACATACCTAGGTAGCAATATAAATAAGCTACAGAAAGCGATGGAAATATATAGGAAAGACATAGACAACTTTGGACAGATTATCGATTATATAAAATCTGATCTTTCGATAAGATAAAGCGTGAATTCTTCCAACTGTAGCCGTGTCAGTGCTACTGTAAGTCCTGGGATAGCCAGTGTAGACCACCAGCAAAAACCTACATCAACAGCTCTGTATGAATTCTGGATATCGGGCAGAAGCGATGGTAGAGAGAGAGAGAGAGAGAGAGAGAGAAGAAGAGAGAGAGAGAGAGGGAGGGAGGGAGGGGGAGGGGGGTATCGTGTTGTCAGTTAAGATGATGATGATGTGTAAATGGAATCTTGTTGCATATTGCATAACATGTTACATCTTGTTACATATATCTTTCTGCAGATAGAAACCTACAACCAAGATAATTAAAGGACTGGAAATTAGTTTTAGTTCTCTACTGGTTCGATAACGTGTGATCCTTACAATAGTATTAATTTCGAATGAGACAGGTTACAGAGTTCATTTACTTTTTCTTTTCTAATCTGAGTCTTCACTAATTTTCTTTACTAATTATAAGAGTATTGTCTAGGATCTTGAAGAGCCAGGTTAATAGAATATAACTATGTGCCACAGATATTTACCAGGGCATCTCATCGTGATGAAATGATTAGCAAGCTAGTTTCGCAGATCCATTACTTCGGAATAACAAATTCAGTCCTCGCTGGAATGTTTTTGTATCACATTCCACTCGAACGGATTGACTAAATATCTGCCTTAGATTGTGTTCCAAGATGTGAAATGTTCAATCTTTGTAATAAATACAGCCATTACTTTATAGAAAATCTTTCTTGACTTTGAGCTACATCTTACTTTCTGTTCTTTCATCGAAGAGTTTTAGCTGATGCACTCTCTGTCGCTACTAACCAGTTAACCGATATCATAGTTGTATACGGTATTAGGAACATACTTGTTTTAATTTTGTCTTACTGTAGTATTTGACTCCCATAGGTTTTGGTGTACCGTCTGTGTGGTTTAGAATACGTCGACTGCACCTCTAATGAGGGTAAGAATCCCTTAAATTTGGTATGTTGGTAACTCCATCTGGTGCTGTTTTTTTAATTCTGGGAAGAGTGGAGTCACCCCTTCATTGACACACACACCACAAAATATATATATATATATATATATATATTATATATAATATATATATATATATATATATTATATATATATATTAGTATGTGTGTGAGTATGTTTGTTAGGGTAGCATAGCATAAAATCAAAGACGCTTGGTAAATGTCATTTCTCACCAAAGCGATTTTTATACCAAGGAATTTACGTACGTCCATTTTTTCCTGGTAAATACAATACCCTATCTTAAAATGCAAACAAAATTCGCGAATTATCGTTCGTATACACTGACTAATTTACATTTATTTATATTCTGTTTTAATCATTGTTTTAAAAATCCTTAAAAGAAAAATAATATGTTTTGTTTAAAACATACGTTCGAATGAGTCGTTTATACCAGTAATTATAGCAGTGGGTTGGAAATTATAAATAATTTAATTATTATTTTTACCGAAAAGTAATATAATTAAACATGTATTTTTAACAATAGTAAGGATATTTTTAACGGCTAATAATTATGAACTATCCGGAAAGACAAAACCCAAATATGTTGATTATTTTCCGCACTTATTAATTTTGAATAGTTCACGTCAAAATTATGTGATTATTTCTCTATTGGATTGATAAGATATATTTTTATCCTTCGAACAAATTCTGTACTCTGATCCTATGTACACATACTGAACTGTTTCTTGCTAATTATAATTCAGCCTAGAAACAGAGTGTAGTAAGTGTGCATAGGATCAGACTATAGAATTTTTCAAAGGATAAAATATATCGTTTGTTATGTGAGATCAGAATATAACTCCATTGTTTTCAACCAGGATTTGGATTATATTTCTTTCTCTTCGAAAGCCCATGAATAATGCTGTAATAATCAAATTTAAAATGCTAATACATTCTAAAATAAAGAGCAATGTGAATTTGAAATAATAAATTAATCATTTCTAATATTTATTTATCTATACAGATTCAAATTGATAAGATTTGGACCAAATATTATTTCACTCCATGAGAGTTTTTCACACTGGTGGTTCGCTGGAGGTTAAGTGACAACTAGTCTTTTCAGGTATCAGGACTCTTCTGAGTATTCTGAATGATCTTAATAATGCTGCTGTGTGGATGGTCTCGATTCTTCCGCTGATTTCCAATTACTTCAGATCCTTTTCGAAACTCTTGGGGGCCGTTTTAAGAGCACCAATTACAATATATACGGCCTTTACCTTCATGTTCCACAGTTTTTACAGTTATTTGACAAGGTCAAATAATTTGTCTATATTTTTGCTTTCTTTCACTCTCGCTCTCTGATCGACCGGAATGGCAAAATAGAATATGCTGCACTCGCACAACCATGTATTTTGCCAAAATAGTCCGTTAAAAAAGTATCAGGGAATGCTATATGTTTGCCTTAAATTCACACTGACTCGAATACTCAAATAAAATTAAGCACCTCGTAAAGTGTATACAGACAAATCTATATGCAACTTCTACACACACACACAGGCACAAATAAAACACTTACAAGCATACATATATATATATATATATATATATTATTATATAGAGAGAGGAGAGAGAGAGAGAAGAGGTGATACACATACGCCAAAAAATGAAATACGTGCATATAGATGTGTATATATGTGTGCGTTCATAATTACATTGATACTCACCAATCTAGGGCACACACACATATGTGTGTGTGTGTCTGTGTGTGTGCGTGTGTATCAAACAAACAATGTGACAGGTTGAGGGATTGCCATAAAGATATATATATATATATATATATATATATATATATGTGTGTGTGTATGTGTGGTGTGTGGTGTGTGTGTGTGTGTTGTGTAAACCATTTTCGTCGAGTGTCCACGTATTTTTGTAGTTGCCAATTAAAAATCTCTACGTGTTTTTTTTTTTTCTTTTGTGTTTATATCTGTCACTTTTCATTTAAGAATTTTCTTTAAAAGTTCTTATATTCAAAATAAAAACAAGGATTTATTGACTAGGAAATGTTTTTTAATTTCAAAAATAAAATCATAGGCTATAAAAATATAAATGCCTTCTACCAACGATGTTTGGTAGGTTTTCATGCGCTCAATTTAACGACATAGGAAATAATCCAGTGACATGATTCCCGGTATGAATTAACTCTTACGAAATGTATGTGTTGGCATCCTTCCATCTGCGAGAGACAATGGCGTAGTGTCCATTTTAAATTGAAACTACGTAGCCTGGCGGGCTTATGTGGAGGATGAGCTGTTGCCCTAGCAGCAAATTCCTTCTCTCCACTCTGCCACTGGAAAAGGAAAATGAAAAGGAAGGAGCCAATACAGCGGTAGTGTCACAGGAGTTGCCGAGTAGCACAGGATTTCATCATCAGACCAATTTAGGGACTTTGGCTCCTGATTTGTATCCAGGGTTTACTCTCCTAGCCTTTCCTTGGATTGAGGTTAATCTGCTAGGTAGCGGAGATTTTTATTGGGCTTTTCCTTGTCCTAGATGGGTTGCCGACCAAGGCTAAGGAGCCGCAAAATGTATATTGCCTATAAATCGAACTTAAAATTATGCAATGCTATTAAAGCACCACACGGTGTTCCTGTCACCCGAAAGGGGCAATAGAAGTGTTTATTGCTCAAGGTCTAAGGCGCCACTGAAGGGGAATGTTGATTGAGTCAATCATTTTTACAGCCGCCACGCATTAGTTTTGATTAATGTGTGGTTCCTCACAATGAATCGACCTTGTGTTTATTTCGGCTTGGCGGGAAACTGTTAAAGTTCATGCGTTATTTTGCCACACCCCGTCCCCTTCTCACTCTGAAATTATCTTTTTCTCTTTATTCAGTTTTTCAACATTATATTTTCACTTGTGGATGCACTTAATTTAAAAGGGAGCATTAATAACACATTCATATATATATATACATATATATATATATATGTGTATATATGCATATATATGTTGTGTGTGTGTGTGTGTGTGTGTGTGTGTGTGTGTATGTGTGTGTGTTTAAAGAACACTGAAATAAATTTGATCGTATGTAAGTATAAAATCAGGAAAAAGTAAATGATCTGAAGATGTGTCTATTTATGAATAAATCAACAGTTATGCATATATATATATATATATATATATATATATATATATATATATATATATATATATATATGATATTCTAATCAAGACACTTCTTCAAAAACCGTTATTTTCCTGAGCCACGTGATCACTAAACCTAGAACAAGACTAAGCCACGGGATATGCTGTTTATCATCACCAATTTTATTAACGCTTTGTGGGTTTGGAATTCAGATTTTTAATATGAAATCTTATTAATGGAATCAAAATCAATTTCATTGACTTTCATTCCCCAAAAGTGAATAACAAAACAATTTATATTTAATTATGTCCCTTGTTTATATAGGAATTCTATTTCATCTATTAATTTTTCGATAGAAAACCAACCGATGAATATCCTTCAACGTCGTTTTATTTATTGGTGTGCTCTTCACAGTGATCGAGTAATACAAAATATCACTCAGTGTATTGCTATAAATAAATCGCTTGTGTCGATTTGATTTCTGTTCTGATCGAGATTTTTTGCTTCCACGAATAAATTCATTTTCTTCCGTTTCTGCTACGACCAGAAAAAATACCAATAGTATCTAATGTAGGTGTTCGAATCTTATATTCGGGCATGGGAATCGGGTTAAGAAAATTCATGCTGCACGACAAAATAATACTGTTGTGTCCTTAAAAGGGATACAATCATAACACGTTCGTAGATTTAAGATAGAGGGTTTAATTGCAGAGAGACACACAAGACAGACTAGGAATAGACATACTAGGAATAGTGAAGTAATACTAATCCTTGAAGCCAGCCCAGTATAAAGCCCTGTTCACTATATATATACTCAGACCACATGGGTAAGGGAGAGTGTTGAATATTCCATTGAAACAAATATTAACTCTCAATTCACTTGGAGTCTTTGTTGTGTTACCTATATCAGCATCACCTTCAATCAAAAGTTGAATCATTAAAGAGATTATAATAGAGAAAAATTCTGATCAAAATGATCATCACTGCTTGAAAGTGGTCAAACTCGAAAACCAGTTAAAAACCTAGTAAAGCTCTTGGAAGGGAATTTAGCTGACGGTCACCACATACGCTTAAATAGCAAGGCTCTCCTATTAAACGGATATGCCTATGCATGTATTTATTCGTCAAAATCCCGCTTCTTGCTTGTAGGTGTTGATGGCAGAATGGTTAAGAACTCTGACTGATGAAAAATCGTTTGCGTTTTAATCCCCGCTGGAGGTAGTCTGCTAAGTCTAACCACACTGAAAATACGGTATCTGTCGAAACACGGTATCTGTGGATGACTATAGTGTGTGTGTGTGTGTGTGTCACTCGAAATTCGAAATGGACACAATGAACTGAGTTCAAATCTCGGAAGATGCTGTTTGCGTTTTACATAGTACTAATGCCCCTGGGAAATGTGTGTATCCAACTATTCTCCTCCAGAAATGGATAAATAGTAGAACGGTCTGGGTTCTTTAACCTTGGTATGGCAACCATTCCAGAAGGAAAACTAAATTAACACCTGTTAAACCTCACTTAAACTTGACCTTTGTTACATCTTGTTGGTAAATACATAGATGTATATATATATATATATATATATATATGTGTGTGTGTGTGTGTGTGCATATAAGTTAGGGAAAGTAAATATAAAGTCAACGACGTTTGGTTACTGTCAGTTTCTCGCCTATGCGATTTTCAAACCAAGATAAATTACGTACATGGGTATTTCTCTTTATATTCTGTTGTTTGCTGAATTATCGAAAGGGCAGTCTGTGTGGCATTTCGAAAGGATGGTTCATATCTAATTTTTGTTTATTCATTTGTTGTTTTTATCTATTTTATCTATTTTATTTATTTTTTTATTTATCTTATTTTATTTTGAATTATTCGTTTAATTATATTCTATTCAATTATTTTGTATTATTCATGACATTATTTTATTTCATTTCATATGTTCTTCATTTGTAAATATTCTAATATATATATATATATATATATATATATATATATATATATATATATAGTATATGTAGAAAAATATTTTTCTCTCTACCTCGGTTTTTCGGTGTTCAGGTACACCTTCATCAAGTGAACTAAAAAATTATACGTAGCTACATTTTTTATATACTTATCCAGGTTAAATTATTCTTATTTCCCTGTGTGTCTTTTAATTAGTATGAATTTTAGTTTTTAAATCTAAACTTTGAAATTAAAGAATAGTTTTCCATACGCTTATCGGGCAAAAGTAATTTTAATTCCATCTGTCATCTACAAATCCGACTCCTTTTTCCTTTATTCATTTTGGTTATATCTTATTTGTGTATACTACTGAGCTTAAATTCTTCTGGTAACTCTATTTAGTCGAGGTTGTAGTTTTCTTCTGTTTTTTTAATAATAATTAATATATATCTTATATTATATCTATATTAATCTTAATACTAAATTAATGAGTTATGCAATTTAGTTCTGTTATTAATTATACTACAACTGTTAAAAAAACTCAGGGAGAACATTTTTTGAACTAATAAGAAAACACTTGGAAGAAAAATATATTATTATCAAACTATTCAAGAAACACAATGGAGGACATGGTTTTAATGCTTACAATTGAATATATTTTTAATACCTGCTGTTTTATAAATTTCAACTTTATTTATTAATTTTCAATACTTATTATCAAACTTGACCAGTTTCGCAGACAGACTAAAATAATGAACAATGTTCTGCGATATGTGTTCGATCAGACAGTTCACTTTGCGAGATTCGTTCTATAACCGGAGAATCCTTTTTTCCAATATTCTGAAGTAGCATGAATACTTTCTATATAATCTTTGGGAACTCTCCAGGTTTATTTCAACTTCGTGATATCACCATTTTTTTCCAATATTCTTATACTTTCCTGAGTCTTTTCCACTAATCAAATGCATTGAGTTTCATTTTTTTTTGTGGAGTGGGGTAAGTTGATCTCTTTCGATTTTCACATTCGCAAGAACATTGAATTCTGTGTCCTTTAATGATTCAACATGAAAATCTCCGAGGTCATTCGATAAAAATGACTAAAGCTCACTTTCAATTCTTTGACATGAAATATTCTTCAGTCAAGAGAATATTTTCGACGTTCATTATCATTATTGTTTGTGTAACATACATACCTAGTTAATAACATTTAATCTGCAGAAAGTGATGTCAATATACGCATAAGACAGACTATCGATAATATGGAAATTTGATCTCTTTGATAATATAAAGCGAAAATGCTTCCAATCTCTAGCGTGTCATTGTTACTGTAGGGTTGCATTTCTTGGACTCTAATGAAACGATTAGAGAAAAATGTGAGCTACACAAGGATTTTGTGTGCAGTTTTTCATAAATCTTGGAAACAGTACATCACAAATGTTCAATTACGCACCATTGACACCACCAACCCATGGACCTACCAGTGTAGGTTGATCAGAAAAAAAAACTACATCAATCATCTCGGTGCGGATTCTGGATGTCGTGCGGAGACCTGCCAGAGAAAGAGAGAGAAGAGAGAGTCATTAAAATACGTGCTGACATTGTGATGATGATTGATGATGATTCATCCGATCATTATTTCCACAACACCAAAGACCAGTTTCAATCAGAAACACGTTGAAGGGATAATCTCTCGGTGAGACTCAAACTCAGATATTCTTTTGCTTTGGCTAGGTCTAGTACTCCATACTAGATAGTTTACTAAGAATGCACATTGTATTTTAGAAGTCAAATAACACCTTGAAATTTCGTGCAATGCTTTTATCTCCGATCTATCGACGCCATATTTGTTGTTATTGGTTAATTACTCCTTGTAATGTTATTGATATATCAAATATATGAACCCTTTCATTGCCAGTCAAATTTCCTTTTCCTATTAAAGCTTAAAACCCCGTACTCAAAGCATCATTTTAAAACTTAGAAAAATTAAATTTTAATAACTGAAATAAATTGTTAACGTAAAGATTAAAGATGGAGCTTATCTGTAAAATGGTATTAGCGCAAATATTCTTTTATAAATAAATTATTGCTAAACGATTTCCATCTAATAAGCGAGTGGGTTAATACACTTGTATCAATATTATTACTTTTGATTAGTATCTTTATCAGTTTCTTAAATTTAGTTGCTTTTTATCACAATTACAAAAAGATCAAGTAAAAGAATGAGTCAAAATTAAAGTAATAATAATTGATAAGACTTTATCTAGAAATTAATTTGAAATAAATTTAAGAAAACTATAATGCTATTTCAAACTGTTCATTTAACAAACAGGCTTCAAAAATGTGCGTAATTGAGAAAAATATATTTTCATAAAAATATCACTCTAATTAATAGTAATGCTATTCGTTTAAGTTTACATATTTATTATATAAAATGTGTTTTATGCTCAGCAAATGATGATACGTCTACATGCAATGAACATCACAAATGCTCTAGAACTATATTTTGGTCTGCTGCCAATGAATTAAAAAGTAAACAGTAAAAAAGTTGCAAACATTAACAGGAAATAGACAGGTATGAAGATTGTCATTCGCCAAACAATCAACTGATAGATTATTTATTTTTCAAAATGAATAATAGATTACTGATTGTCCACGATAGATTTATCAAGGTCCTATGATATAAGTGGATTAAATAAATGCCAACCTTTTCACAGACGCTATCAAATGAAATAAGACGCAAGAATCAGCAATGGGAATACACCATTCAGTGCCTTTTTATAAACATTTCGCTATACAGTCACAAACAATGTACGATAAAATGAAATGCATTATTCACATACAAAATAAAACGTGCATTAAGTAATGAAAAATGCACTTTATTTTCAAAAATTATTCTCTTTGTAAATTCAGTTAAAATAGTTTGTAGCCTAACCGCAAAAAACATATATTATTAAACAAAGTATTTTAAGCTGTCAATTCTTATAACTGACATTGTCTGATGGCAACAATTTGATGAAAAATGTTAAATTACTTCAGTTTATTATTTTTTTCAATTGATTTTTATTTCATTTTTTTAAATATTTTTACGTAATTTTTTCTAACGCTAAACAAGTGACATCGCCATCAGAAAAAATATATTCATAGACATATACACACTTATAATACATACACGCATATGTCTTTTTGTGTAGGTAAGATATTTAAATTGAATGTGGTTCTGTAATGTTAGAAGGGAAGATTGAAAAAGAAAGCCAGAACAAGCTAGTTTTAGAAGTTAGATGACCACTTAAAAGATTGGTCACAAGCACGTTGAGACGAGATAAATGACACATGTGTACGTGTAATTGTACTAAATTTCTTTGAAGAATTCCGAAGTATGACAGAGAACTTTCCCATTTGATTCATAGATGAATAAAATCAATACCAGTTAGAGGAGGTAGGTCGTTAACTTTTGTCATCACACAGGCATTTATTATATACGTATATTATATATTATATATATATATATATATATATGTGTGTGTGTGTGTGTGTGTGTGTGTGTGTGAACTTCATTTATATATACATATGAGTTCTCAACATTTTGGGTTGAATACTACCACGTAAATATTTAATATTATCTACACACACACACACACACACACACACACACACACACATATATATATATATATATATATATATATATATATATATATATATGTATGTGTGTGTGTGTGTGTGTGTGTGTGTGTGTTAGTCAAGATAGCCTAGACACATAGTCAACGGCGCTTGATGACTGCCAGTCTCTCGCCTATATAATTATCCAATCAAGGACTTATATCCGTTATATTTTTTGCATCAAAAATAGTAATATATACCCATTACATGTTTGGCCGTTTAAATCAAATTTTAAACCAGTTGTTTTTAATGGGATTATGTCGTTTTGAAATAAGTCACCAAATAAGTCTATTTCAATATATATATATATATATATATATATATATATATATATATACACGCGAATACAGTTAATCAAACGCACACATTTGACCATATTTATATCATTTGCATCCTTTTCAAAACACTTTGGTTGCCTGATGACTGCTACAGAGCAAGAAACCAATGGTAGCAAAATTGTTCCAATGCAAATATATATAAACTAAAACATTTATTTATCTATTAATGCTCTATCAACACTGTACGTTGGATTACTAGCACTTCTTCAAGTATAATAGTGCCAACCATACACATTGATATATATATATATATATATATATATATATATATATATATATATATATATATATATATATACCCCTAAACTGAGGATTTCACTGAGTTGGCTGGAAGTGGGTGTTTAGTCCTCTCATCTATTTTAGCTTCAGCTCATTAATGAAGGACGTAAATTTTGGGGTTAAGAATACTTTGTAAATTTCTTTTTATGGAATAAAATTACTGTAGGTCTGTTGGATTACGAGAAGAATGTGATTTCGTACACATAAGTATGTAAAATTAAAGTTGTCAGGGTGGCCTATTGACGGCATCAGCCAGACAACGAGGGAGTCTATCCCTTTTTATAAGTATAATGATTCTATACATTAATACTCATTACCAACTCACATCATTATACACAATCAAATGCGAGATATTCTCTTTTAAACGAAGATTAGAATCTAATCAGTATTGTATTTTTAGTAACATCAGTAATTGTTTTGTTTCACACTAAAAAAAGTAATACATTTCTATTAAATGTCTGGCCTGATAAATCAAATCTTAACCAAATTCTTTTTTTAAAAAAATGGGATTACGTATGGTAATAAAAAAAACAACAAATAAGTCTGTCTACCGTTCAAGATTCTCTGTTCTATGATTGGTTGTTTTATTATAGGTCTGGTGTTGTTTGTCACGTTTATTGCCAAGAAAATTCGGTAGAGATTTAAACAAGTATCAGATCGACAAAGTTGAAACAGCAACATTAAAATATATAATACTTCTTTATCACCTGGTTTTTGTTTCTGCCTTTACTTTGCTCAATTACATTTTAGATTTTTTGTCACACACACACACACACACACACACACACACACATATATATATATATATATATATAATATATATATATATATATATATATATATATACCATCACACACACATACCCACACACACACGCACAAAGGTTATCGTTAAAAATTACTACAAAGGTTTTTTTAAGTGCCAAAACATCCGTCGCCAAATGGGCTTACTTCAAATCCGTTGACCGGCAAAAGTTCAATCTTCTATTACAAATCGGCTATACAAAATAATCTGACAATACTATAGAAGATTAATGAGCAATTATTGAAGATCGTCAGATTTAATCATCATGGTGTTTTCATTTTGATGGGCAAATAAATATTATCTGGATTGTTTAGCATATGATTGTAGATTCTTTTATTTAGCACTCAATATGTTGTGATTAGAATACGAGAAAGAAAGGGTTTGATAGTGGCCAAAGGCACCTAATATATATATATATATATATATATATATATATATATATATTATATACGAGGGTGTGTCAAAAGGTAATGCCATTTTGTTTAGGACAGGTATAATTATCAACACAGGCACATGTGTCATACATAAAAATGAAGCTGTTCCTCAGTAATTACATCTCTACTTCTCTACATAGTCACCGTTTCTCACAATAGCAGTGTTCCACCTTCGAATGAGAGAATGTATCACTCCCCCGTAAAATTGTGTTGACTCTTCGGATGAAATATATATATATATATATATAATATATATATATATATATATGTTAGTTCATGGATATTAAGTTAGAGTAGCGAATATACGAAGTTAACGGTATTTGGTAACTACTAGTTTCTCGCCTTTTCAATTTTCAAACCAAGTTCATTTGAAAATCACATAGACAAGAAACTGTTAGCAAGCAACGTTGACTTCATATCCTCACTACACTAACTTAGATATCCGATCTCTCAATCATATTGAACACTCTTACTTATAAATATACCAAATTATATATATATATATATATATATATATATATATATATATATATATATATATATAGTTTCAAAGCTTCCTAACCGACATGGCACCATGCAGATATAATTTGGGCTTACAAACATTGCCACAGCACCTATAAATTGTATCGACTAAAAATGGGGATAATGTCGAAAAATAGATATATGTTGAAACTTTAGAATTATCTAAACATCATTAACAAGAAGCAATGAACGTTTGATTTCTAAATATTTGGGATTACCCACGTATGTATGTATGTATGTATATATAATATATATATGGATTATATTATATATATATATATATATATATATATATATATATATATATATATTATATATATAATAGTTTATAGGTAAGACTAACAAAATCTAAATAAAATTAGTTGGTGCCTCACAGTGGAGTAATTTTAGCAAGTTAATCTCGCCGACTATTTTCACTGGGTGTCTTCAGCTTTGTGAACTTGTGTCAGATTAAATTGAATAGTTCAATAAACCAACGTGGTGCAAATACTTGAATAAAAAAACACGTGAAAAAGTTGTAAGTACTAAATGTACGCATAAACATTTTAAGAATTTCTGTCTAAAATTCTAAGAAAGTGGTAATGATTCTTTTCTAGCGGCGTCATGGAGTTTTTGTTGCTTTTATAATAACTTTCCCCGGAATTCTTTAGATGTCTGATGCATCTGCTCATTTTGAAGAAACTTTGAATAGAACTATTTATTTTGCGCTAAGTTATATTGTGATTATCTCTTGCTTTCTGTCTTGGTCTGCGTATTTTCTACAGAATTTCAAATATGTATTTACCCATTTTGTATGACATCGTTATCAGGTCGTAGCTGGATATTCATTTCTAAGCATCATCAAACCATCTACTTTAATGAGACAACAGTATTGATTGTATTGTGACAACTGTCAGATCAATTTGCAGTTTAATGTACTATCAAGATTCGAATAGTTTAAAATTGGAAGAAGATGAACACATTTTTTTTAGCACGGTATGCTTCTTTTACTTGGAGTTAAGTAAGAACTAATTCAAATGAAAATAATATAGGTGTAATTGTTTGTTTGCTTATTTGTTTGGGTTGGGTTTATGGCATGTCAACCCTTGTTGGATTATTTTATACCGAAAACGTTTTGTTTTATTTTTTTTTGATAGGTATTCAATTTTTTTAAAACTCAATCCTTTTGAATGAATCCTTGAGTAATGGCGATGGGAAGGTCCTCCACACTTCACAGAGATCCAAAATTGGAACTTCACTACTAGATAAAGTTTAACGTCATCCGTAAGACACGTAATTGTTTGGTGGTGGTGGTGATGGTGGTGGTGGTGGTGGTGGTGGTGTGGTTGAGGTGCGGGTCCATTTGATTGAAAACGTCAACATTCTTTTTCAGTTTCGTGCTGAAAATGTATCACTAGATATTCCTACACGGTCTAGAAGACTTTATGGTGGATATCACTGAAATTAAAGCATTAGTTAAGAACAATAAGCGTGGTATGAATCGGATGCTAGTGTAGATAGACAAAATATCCAATCAAGTATTGATTTGATTTGATTGTTTTATTGATTAATATCAACGATATGTTAACCCATCTAGGCCTATCATGTCTAGATGTTATGCAATTGTATTCATTGTATATCTTTATTTATATATATTCTATTTCCAATGTATTTACCAACTCCTCCTAACGAGAAGAATGCAACACAAGGTCAATTTCTTAGGTGGAATTAAAAGGGATTGTATTCAGAGTTTTTCTTTCTCCTCGACTGATTTGCCTAACCAAAGTTAAAGAGCCAACTATTTAACCAAAAATGGGGAGGAGAATAATGGGATGAATGCTTTTCCCAAGTGTAGTAGTTTCTTAAGAGTTTTTTACACACATAGGATTTTCAAACAGTTGAATGGTTTGAAGTATTCGTATCTGATATAAATAATTATACGGTTTCTAGCGATTATATCTATCTGATAATGGTCATTTGTTTGCACACAATTATATGGGCTCAAATAACTAATAATGACAATTCTTAGTAAACCCTTATAACATCAAGTAGCTATTCCTAATACAAATTATTTACTGTTATATGGTATCAACTATTCGTATCAAATAACAATAACCTTTAAACAGATCTATTTGACCCATAAATGGAACTATAACAGGTACTTCCACTTCGAGTAAAAGTGGATCTGGGAGTAATGACAATGAAGGAGTATTCCACTCTCTGCAAAGCTACAGATATAGTCTCATGCCATATTCAGGACACCCGTTTTTAGGGATGCCTTCAGGATATCTTCAACAGGAGATACAATCCACTTATTCAAGGCTGCACCGACAGGGCTTTTGCCTCATTTTTGTCACTTTAATGTGTGACTTTTACATAAATTAACCGAGGAAAAAAGTATCCGTTCTGGGTTGTATTAAAATTTCCTGCTTTTGAAACGAAATATGACAGATCAAAGTGAATATATTACAAAGTGGAACCCAAATAAACGTAATGTATAATTTAAAAAGGGTTCAATGCTTACGAAGGGGCGGTTACAGAATCGAATAAATAACAGAATCATGCTATCCGGGTTTCACCGAAAAGGATATTTAGGAAAACACTGCAATTAGGTCATTAGAAAATGAACCACAAATCACCGAACTAACGTCTCGTCTTTATTTAACAAATGTAGTGGAACTGAAAGGAGGTTTTTTTCATTTTTACTCTGTACGGAAAACAAAAATTTGTTTCGAACAGGCAATGCTCTTAGACTAATCGACAAAAAGGCATTGTCAATTGGTTGAGAGAAAATGTTTACTAATTCACCAGAAGTGCTAGTTCTTTTAGTAAGCGATTGAAAATCGTTACTGCTCGGCTAGAAAGTTTTTACTCATATGCTGTATTCACTAGATATTTCATATTTGTTTTACTATATTTTCCCTTCTTTACAAAATTCCAAGAATAAAAAGAAATCCAATTCTTTATAAATATGCCACTTAATGAAGTTAATTTCAGATTTTTTTAAAAACATGTTTACTCTTATTGGGTAACAATAAAAGAATAAACCCTTTCTTTTTTCTTTGAACAATTTTTTTGTTATTTCAAAGAAATAACTGATGGTAAAAGAGAGATCTAAAATATAGGGAATGGAACTGGAAAACAGATGAATGTAAAAATAAGTAATAAGTAAAGTAATAAGAAATAAATATCTTAAGAGGTAATGAAAAAATATTTACGGCGACTGAATGAATAGAATAAATAGACGAAATAATAACATTTAAAAAATTTAATGAAATTACAATAATAAAAGGAATGAGATTTTTGTCTTAAAAAAGAGTAAATATAAGTATTGCCTTGTGGTAAAAACTATTGTTATTTACTTAAGTTAGCTTAGTTTAGCACCAATATCAGACATTTTTGGTGCCGAGTGATAATCGAACTCACAAACAATGTTCTAAAAGCCTAGTTTTCTAATCATTTCACTACGCTAAAGTGATCTTTATGGTGAACATAGTTATGTATTTTACAATTGTATCAAAAATCTTTATTTGATTCTATTCCTTTTCTATTAGATGAACTATTGTCCGCTTATATGATGTGCTTTGTTCGCAATGTTTCGGCCATGTACCCTTCGGTCTTCTTCAGGTGTATTTACTCTGGAATCAGTATGGAACCAGTCAACTGTTCATTGTGAAGTCACATATACGTACGAAGATTTTTCCCGTTAATGTTTAGTCAGGTCTTTACCGATTGTTGTTTTTAATCTTATTTTTGTATTTTGTATTTTTTATAAATATTTCTATTAGAGATTCTGAGATACCTCCCGGTTGATCCTATCAGCAAAACCATTATAGAATC
>CM042143.1:102126275-102136275 GCA_023376005.1 Doryteuthis pealeii | reverse complement strand
TTCATTTCTATTTTTGTAAATACAGCTTCAATATCGATACTTTTATGACAGACTTATATATATATATATATATATATATATATATATATATATATATATATATATATATATATGCGAGGGGTGTCAAAAGGTAATGCCATTTTGTTTAGGACCGGTATAATTACCAACACAAGAACATGTATCATATATTAAAATGAAGTTGATCCTCTGGAATTACATCCCTTCTTCTCCACATAGTCACCGTTTCTTTCAATAGCAATGTTCTACCTTCGAGAGCATGTATCCCTGCCCCGTAAAATTCTGTTGACTCTTCTTCTAGCCACTTCTTCACTACAGATTCCACTTTCTCGTCGCTGGAATAATGTTTAAACCCTCTTTCATGGGTCCTCTTATGAGAAACGGTGACTATGTGGAGAAGTAGAGATGTAATCCACAGATGACCAGCCTCATTTTGAAATATTGACTCACCCTCGTATATATATTTGGATGAGTGAAATGTTTTGCAATATTTTGGTAACATATGAGCTTTTGCTGAAGCCGTGAATGTGAGGAAATGCACTGGAAAGTACGATGCCAAGCAAGCATGATACTCGCTGAGTGCTACTCGTCGGATTTAACTCTATGATCTGAAGCACAGAATCTACTTGTTTACGTTTACCTGACCTTTCCTGATCATCGAGGTTCTTGTAACCCGAAAGGAATTTCTTGGGCCATTTACTTACTGTACTGTGATCAACTGCGCTCTTAACTGTCATACAACATTTTTTTTTTCTTTCGCTGCGTTATGACTAAATTTGAACTGATAAAACTTATGTTCTCGAATTAGACTACATTGCTTTCAAATCACACATGGAGTGAAGCAATGCGCAACATGACAGAGCACCATACTACCAACGACTACCGGTAAGTCCCACTACTTCCACTGCTTCGCTCAAGGATGCAAACTAGCACGTATGCAAATATTATAAGACCTTTGACTCTACAACATTATTAGCCTTAGTATGTCAACCGGTGAAAAGATGAAGGAAATCCTGAATTCTAGCTCCACTTAACAAATTTGAACGTGTCGGAGGTCGGAGAAATACAAATATACCAACTCTAAACTTCAGAAGAAATTCGCTAATTCATCATCATTATCAGCAACAGCAGTTCAAGCCATTAGCACGGATTCCCATGACACTTTCTCGCCACCCGTCCCTATCAGTCATCACCCCTGGCACAGAGTCTAGAAGTAATTGATCTTTTTTCCTTGGATGGTCGGCCTACACTGGTGTTTCCATGTGTAGTTGTTCATAGGAGAACGTCACTTATGAGTTCGCCCTTGCTTCTCCAGACCTGCGAATATCCAGTAAAAATGACTTTGCGGATCGGTTTGGTATATACATATATACTAATGCCACCTCTTATGAAAAACGTTACGTGCCAAGATTTTCTCCACTTCTTCTTCTTTGGATAATTATATTTATTTGGCAAAGAATATTTTAACTGACTTTTCTCTTAACCTCCTTTTTGTCTTTGATTTATTCTTTTTAAATTCACTCATTCACAAAGCCAATCTTCGATCGTGATTTTTCACATTCACTTTTCTCCCTTTGATATTTGTTTTCACTGAAACATTTTTGATCTCATAAAACTTTTTTTCTTTCTTTTTCCAATCAAAAGTTGCAATAAACATTCAATCGCTAAAACGCAAACATTTCCCGACATAATAAATTTCCACTCGTACATATTTTTGGCGCGTAGTGTTTTTGAACTTTTCTCTGACGACACATAAAATGTATTTTATGAGATTGCAAACACTGGGAATCATGTAAAATGTGTGCTTCGTTTAAAGGGTTGCAAAACTGTCATAAAATAAGAAATTATCAATTGCAGTTTGTCCACTGGTAATTTTGCAGCATATAAAAGTGATCATACAACGAATGTGTAGTAAAGTTTTTTTTTTTTTAATCGAGACGTATTAACTAAAATTCACTGCAACCCCTCAACTCTGGACAGGGTGTGACACAGGATCAGCATTTAAGCGGACTAAAGCTAGTGTGATTTCAGAATTTGCCAGTGCATATTCAAGTTGTCTTATAAAAGCCAAATAATCCAAACAGTTTACTATTTACCCATAGATGGGGTTCGATCACATGGATATATGTCTTTGCCAAAAGCATCAGTGCGAAGTGAAACACAAACAGCAGCATCCTGGATTTGAACTCTGGTTTCCTACGACGAATACCGTTACGCTAAGCGTGTCTACCTTGTACGTAATAAAGTAGAAGTAAAGTGGCCCATAGTCATTTTCAGTCGGACAGCGAGGGAATCTATCCCCTCTTCACTAGCGCTAGACCAGGGAGATATCTTTGTGTCTGATGTGAAGCGCCACACATACCATCAGCTCCTCACTTTACCTCACAGAACAAAGCTGTGCTGCTCATGCGCTGAGTTGAGCGAGGGCCTAAACTATGATATTATAAACCTTTTGCAGTCTCTTCCTTAAAAAAATAGTGGTTTGATTCACGAGATGCGTCTCAACATACCGAGTGATGATTCCACATTTTACATATTTATTGCGCTCTGGCGCACCACAAGAGCATTGATAAAAATTCGAAGGCAGCTCTATTTTAAAGAATATAATTGAATAAAATTCTATTATTTTCTTAAGATTGATGTCTGGTTTCTCATAATGTTTTCTTGCAAAAAACCATATCGGAATTCTTATCGAAATTCCTTTATATATTCTATCGTTTTTAGCAGTCGCCGCACCCACAAGATATGGATTGTTCAATAAATCAGTTTAAAATTGAATAAAAGTAACACCGAAAAATATCAGGTTATCGACAAAGAAAAAATATGGATTGACTAGTAGTAGTATTTCGATCTTTCTCTGAACTTATTTAAGAAATGTGAGCCCTCGTGGCGTACTGTCTAACGTGTTGAAATGTAACTCTGTAGTAAGTGAGTTCGAATTCCAGTCTCGCTATTACGTTCACTTTTGGACATATAATCTAGGTATGGTTCCCCTTATTCCTCAGCCATGGATTAAATAGTACCTCTACTGTTCTTCTACAAGGAGGACTTTGGCATTGAATAACCCATGAAGGTTGATATGATATTAAACAAACAAACCAAACCAAAAATCATTTAATGACCACTGAAGATTTTATTCACCCAACATCCTTTACCATGAGCAGGATGCAACACAAGGTCAATCTTTAAGCGAAGTATAACTGGGTTGAATTTATTCAAACCAGTTATACTCCCATAGAGAATATTTAAACATTTATTTTTACTTATATCTAATTTTAAGAATACAATATAATTTTTAAAAACATCAAATGGCTATGGGGTCCACGAGATTAAAAAAAGGGAACCAAAGGGGCCCATAGGTTAAAAATAAAAGGTCGGGAACCTGTGATTGAACCACTGATTATTTGATTATTTGATTTTAATGGCATGTCAACCCGTGCAGGGTTATTTTATGCATAGAGTTTAGAGACTTGGGTTCATTGTACGTTCATATTTTAATTTTTATGTAGGTTTTTCTCAGGAGATTTTTGTACTAGACTTATGGAAAACGAAAAATTTTCAAACTGCTCTATTTAACCCGTAGGATACTTACAGGTACTAACACTCAGTGTCAGAGTGATGTAATGGCAATGAAGGGGTACTCCACACTCTTCAGATCTCCATAACTAGAGCCACACCATCAGATGCAGTTTAGTATCATATCCAGACACACCTTTAGGCGTAATGGTTAGCAATCAAGTCTCGCACATCCATTACTACTGAATCGCGATTTCGATCCTCACTGGATGATTACGGTCAAATCACACTGAAAGCACGGGTTCCCGCTAGATCACCGAAGTTAAATAGCGATTAGCATGTTACCAATTGAGCAACAGCATTTCCTGTAAGAATTCTGAGTCCTTTGGTTATCAAAAATGATTTATTCGGCATTAAATGAGTCGAAAAGGGTTGATATGCCGTAAAATAAAACAACCAAAAACAAACCTCACCGAGTGCCCCATACTTGTGTCCTTGAGACACGTCCTACCCTTGGTGAACGGATCGAATAAATGCCTAAATAAAACACCCATTTATTGAAGGGCTTACCCCTTCTGCAGGATATATAATCAATATGTTCTAAGCCCCACCGTCAGGGTGGAGAACACCTGAGAGTATCTTAACATTATTGCGTTAACAAAAATCCCGCTAATATTGGTTTGATTTTTACTGCATTTTTGTTTTGTAATATGCGTAAAAGAATGGTATTATTAGATTATAGATTATTTTAGAAAATAGAAAAAACAAAATATTCCAAAAGTATAAATTTATCATAGATGCTAAAGTCGGTGATAAAAAGCTTTTGTTTTTTTTTAAATATCATCAAGACATTTGTATGAAAATGTGTAATGTCCTGATGAAGGTTATAAAAAAAGCGAAACGTTTTAATGTTGACTTCAAAATCTATAATATACGTTAAACTGCAATTAATGATGAAGTTACAATTCTGGAGCTCATGGGAGTGTGAAGTACACCTTCATCCTCATTACTTCTAGGCCTAGCCTGACACGAGTGGTAGTACATGTTAGGGTCTCATCTATGGGTTAAATAGAAAAAACATTGAATTTAAAAAATTAAATATCCATCAAGAATGAATAAAACAAGACATCTCCGGGATAAAATAATTCATCAAGAGTTGACATGCCGTAAAATCTAACCAACCAACCCTTTTATCTTTTTGGAATACATTATTTTTTTCTATTTTCTACATACTTTTTCCACCCATTATAGATTATTCTCATGCGTGGAATAGGCATGGTCTGCTATAAACAGATTTTCAGCCATATGGAAATCCGATCTCACTGACAAGTTAAAGCGACGGTTCTTCCCAGCCGTAGTTGTACCAGTGTTACTGTACGGCTGCACCATCTGAATCCTAACGAAGCGACTAGAGAGTAAACTAGATGGTAGCTGCACAGGAATGTTGCATATAATCTTAAACAAGACTTGGAGCCAACACCCCACGATAAAATATCTGTACGGCTACCTGCCCCGTATCACACAAACCATCCGTGTAAGGTGAACAAGACACACCGGACACTGCTAGAGAAGCAATGATGAACTCATACGTGACGTTCTTCTGTGAAAGTCAGCACATGGGCACGCCAGTGTGGGCCGTCCAGCAAACACATACATAGACTATCTCTGCGCGGATACTTGATGCCGCGCAGAGGGTCTCCCGGTGGCAATAAATGATAGAGAGAGTTGGCGAGAGATTGTCATAGATATCCGTGATACTGGCGTGACATGATGATGATGGTAATAGATTATTCTCTAATATATTTATTTTCAATTTTAAGAAATAAGATCAGTAAATTCCAAAAAGTTAACGATGCTTGTGGCTGGTGATCTAATTTGGTTTAATATAGTTTTTTTTTCTAGTGGCATTCTTTGCATTACAGCAATTCATTTGTTTGCAAATCAACTGATTTCTTTTCCTTTTATTTTAACTTAATTTAAGAACGGTAGAACTGATTCATCAAATTTAAGCAGTGATCGATAGGATGTGTTATTGTTTCACAGACGCATTTTGACTTAGAGTCGAAAAATACACATGCGCACGCACACTCGCGCGCGTCCCCCAAACGCACGTGGAATATTGATTTGGCGGAGGGAAAACAGCGTTCACGAGAGCAATAGTTCTTGTGCTTTAACAAGGGAAGGAACAGGAAATGTTATGTTACCCAGGCTTCCAGCGATTAATCTGTTCTAACGAGATATATTGATTGTATGCATTCGAAAAATGAACGGATTAATTAATATAAAGAGAAGTAAATAGCCCACTGCGAATATTAGTGACATTATTTGCCGTTTGAGTCACATGGACTTTATGAGCGAACGCATTAGTTGAGATTTTGTCCCCAGAAGTTCAATCGATATCATGGGAAGAATTAGTGGTTGTACCAAATTCCTTATTCAAATATGTAGCAAAATTAATTTTATACACAAACACACATATATATATATAATACATATTATGAATTATATATACATATATATATATATTATACATTATATATATATATATGTATATATTATAGATTATATATATTCGTACTATTCATAAAATACAGAGAGTGAATCTGGAGAAGAGGCGGCCTAATAACATGTCAGGTCTACCGTTTGAACAGATATAATGTTGCAAAATCCGAAAACTGTAAAGATACTGGAGTAACATCACTAATGATATCCTTTTAGAGCATTTCGCCAACATATATATATATATATATATATATATATATATATGTGTGTGTGTGTGTGTGTGTGTGTGTGTGTGTGTGTGTGTGTTTTGTGACAATATATTTCAAATGTAAAAACTAAGATATGAAACAGGATAATAACTAATGACTTAGATTGTTACGCATCCGATCCTCTCCGATCCTAAAATGAGCAAGTATTCAATATTTCAGACGTAAGTCTTTATCGTGCTTTATATCATTTGAAATATAATGTGATATGGGTCTGCATTAAATTTTGATAATGCCAATGGGTCAGTTCTATTCTAAGATGGATTAGCACTTAAAAACAACAGGTACCCTAAGCATCTTAAGGCCTTTTTTTTTTCAAGCTTAACGAAGCTTATGGAATAACAACAAAACGTCTGACGTTGTCTATCAATTGTGGCGCCGATGATGCAATGGCATGGAGCCTTAGAGCACCTTGAGAGAAAGAGAATAATTATAAATACATTGTAAGTTTGGCTCTATTTTTTTTTACACTAATGGGAGATAGCAAGGTTGCTATCTAGATAAAATAAATAGATAGATAGTAATGAATAGACTGAGATAGATAGATAGATAGATAGATAGATAGATTAGAACAGATTTGGAACAATGGAACAGAATAAAATTAATAAATAGATTGTCAGATAAAACTATTCTGTGAGAGATAGATAAATAGATAGATATAATATTATATGCTTCTCCTTATATATATGCTTCTCCTTATATATATATATATATATATATATATATTATATATATATATATATATATAGAGAGAGAGAGAGAGAGAGAGAGAGAGAGAGAGAGAGAGAGATAGATAGCGATACAATGTAGAAAATGGACTCGGCGAGCCAACTTCAAATTTTGAAAGAGACTTTGTGCGAATATCATTGGAAAAGTCATGAGTCCATCTTCTCGTCTCTTCCAACTATGGGTAAATAGGACAGATTGGGCTATTTAACCTTGATAAGGACACCTGGTATACGAAAAGAAAAACTCTTTATTCAAAATCACACACTGGGAATAAGAAAACAAGCCAGTAATTTCTCCTAAGAGAATTCTTTATATCAACAGTGATTGAATACGACTCGATTGTGGCAAGATAATCATCTTCATTTGTGGTTTATTTTGCGTTGCATATTTTCGGAACGAGTCCAAAGTGCTAAAATTAAGCATTATATATATATATATATATATATATATATATATATATATATATATATATATATATATATATATTCTTGCAGTACCGAGAATTATATTTTAGGAACGAGTCCAAAGTGCTAACATAAGCATTATATATACTGTGTGGGTGTTCATTGTGTGTGTGAACCCTCATGCGTCGAAAATCGACGAGTGAGTCCATAATATATATATATTATATATATATATATATATATATTATATATATATATTATATATATATTTCTTCAGTACCAAGAATGATAGTCCGCATTATATTTGAACAGAAAAGGTGAACGTGGTTCAAAGGCCCGTAAGGAAAATTCATATTGCTTTCACACTAATGCTTTTAACAATATCATAGATTCAACTTTACAGTGCTCTTGTCGATGGTCATGTCGATAACACACAATGCTAACTCTTATATCACTTACAGCATACTACTTGAGGTGATGAACGCTGATAAGTAAAACTTATACATAATAAATATATAAAGGGAGAGAGAGAGAGAGAGAGAGAGAGAGAGAGAAGAGAGAGAGATAGTATGAGTGTGAGTGTATCTGTGTTGGAAAATTACATTTCGTCTTTATCACAATCAGATAGAAAGTATAAACCAATCTTCTGTGTTTGGATCGGTTGTCTGTACTGGATATCTGTTTTCCAAATACTAGATTTTATCTCGGTTCCATCATAGCCATTCAAAAAAAAAGAAAAAGGAATATGTCCAACCACATCGGTCTGCAAGCAGGTCTGTGTTATAGTGTAAACTGTCCAATAAACCCATATCAAAGATATAATTGCTTAAAATAGATTTTTTTTTATATCTTTACAGAGTCAGTGACCCTAAAATCGAAGATAAATATAATACTATTTTTATTTTTAGTTATGCAGAGATTAAATGTATAAGTCTGTAAATGACTGTCGGGAAATGATTGGTGAGTTGCTCAAGCAAACCGTTACCTCTCTTTGGAGGGTTCAATGCTTTAACATTGCTAAACGTTTGTGGCTTTATCCTAAGCTACAAGTGCTGTGTAATGGCCTCCACCTGTGCCCTATGCAACCCGATATAGGGGATGTATTATGACATTTTATGAGGAATGATTGACAAGTACAGATCAGTAGGTGATTTTTGATGTGCTATAGATGTTCGCATGGTATTTTGAGAGATGTAGTTAAATTCCAAAATGTTAGTTGGATCCGTGACTCAAATGAGTAGAGTCGACTGATTTGAAGATTAAGTATACTCCTTATTTGATGGGAGTAACTGTTTATAAATGAAAGCGTGATTATTTTCTTCTATCAGCTCAAAAAACTACCCCATATCTTCCTTCTTGGGACTGGGGTGATGCCCCATGGCCTTATGACTAACGTGTTTGACTGCAGCAACGTAGTTAGAGAGTTCGAACTCCAGCGTGCTATTACGTTCACTTTCGGATTAATACTATTGGAAAAGGTATGAACTCTTCATTCCTCTAGATATGTATTAAGTTGTACCAGTACTGTTCTTCTACAAGAATGATTTGGGAATTAGATAACCCATGCTGGTTGATATGCCTTGACACAAATAAACCAAATGAAACAAAGTTATTGGATGGAGCCCCCTTGTGGCTAACATACTGGACTGCGACATCGTAGTAAACGAGTTCGACCTTCAATTCCGCTATTAAGTTAATTTTCGGACTAATACGCTAGGAAAAAACATAAACCCTCTCATCCCTCAATTATAGGTTAAATAGTACCACTACTATTCTTCTACAAGGATGGCTTTGGAATTAAATAAATAAGAGTGATATCTCATTAAACAAAGGAACCAAACCAAGCCTTCTTGAGACCGGTCCTAAAAGAAATGCAACAACAGAAAAAAAACGTTAGTAGACAAGCGTGTTTCCCATTTTTATTCTAATGATATAAGAATCAAATGACATCTTCTCTTTTTGAGACCTTCTTTTACCCTTTTACCATCTTCCAAACCCTACACACGAGTAGTAAATGACTCTAGAGTTCACTAGGATGATACGTAAAGGATCAACAAACGCCTACGGTAGTGATGATTAGCCGGTTCACCGGGCAAATAAACTGGCTAAGCCAGGTAAGTTGGATACATTAACAGTGTTATGCTATCTGAGATTATTACACCACATTAGGTATCCAGTCTTTTACTAAGATTATATTATCACAAGGTCGGAAATATAGGACACCTATTAAGAATTCAGCACTAAGAATTATATGCAAGCTTAGCTTACTATCCATTGCACCACACGAGGTGCCCAGTCATTTACTCAGCTTAGTTTAGTTTAACACAAGCTTTGGAGTATGAGAAACTCAGTGAGAACCGAACTCACCAACAAAGGTCTGTAGCCTAACTGTTTTCTATTCTAATTTGGTATCGGTGGTTGTTTAGATTTTTGACTTGTTTAATGCCGAATCAAGTTATTTTGATAAACAAAGAACTTGCTTACAGCGCCTGCTGTTGCTTAAGTAGTCACCTAATTAAGTATTAAACAGGCTTATCGCTTCTTAACTTCAAGGATCAAGCAGGA
>CM042143.1:102076275-102121275 GCA_023376005.1 Doryteuthis pealeii | reverse complement strand
AGTAATATTAATGATAGCCAAGCACTGACTTACTCGGGACATATTGTTATAAATGTTTAAATAGTCAGTCTTCAATGAGAATCGTTAAACATGACGTAAATGAACTTATAGAATCTATTCTTTTTCTTTTCATTTCTTTTTCTTTTGTTTTTCTGAAATAAAAAATGTTGTCTCGTTGAAGAGACATTAATCTTCATTATCTTTTGGTCTTTCTCCGCATCTCTCGCTTTTTGGATTGCGAATAGACAAAAGCCTCTTTGCATTGTTGCGTCAACTTTTTCATTTAATATTTGTTGTGTTTCTTTTTATTAAATATTATACTGTATTTATTTTATTTATCTGTGTCTTCCAATTTCCTCATTGAGGAAATTGAATGATTAATTTCGTTTCTGTCAAAAACGAATTGATCGTTTCTTATTTTGTTACAATCAACGCAATTTCTTTTCGATAATCAGAAAACGTAATCTGTTTTCTTTACGACAATGTAGCAGGATTATTTACACGATATGATTAGAATCGTCGAGGTAAATAATTCATAGATAGAAATAAGCATATTATGTGTCTTCAATCTAGAGAAAGTCGAGATAGGTGTTACCTTTTTAATTAAAAGAAGTATATTAATATTGTTAACACGTTTATAATAATCACAAATGACTCGTTCTACTAAAAGAATGAATCAGCTTTTTTACTGAATAGTAAGTTCAATTATCGCTGTTTGCAAGAAATGTATATCTTCGTGTTAAAACAAATCAAAGCTAATTAAATAGCAACTATAATAATCATATTAATCTTAAGCCAGTTTTGCCGATAATTATAACTGATTGGTGAATTCAATCCTCATTGGGAACACCAAATTTACAATCATGATAGTTACATAAATAACTATAACAATCGTCTCGTGTGAAAATATATGCATTTACCTAACCCCTCCGCACAAGTGGGATGCGAAATAAGGTCAATATTTAATTGGCGCTTAACATGTTTTAGATTTCTCGTTCTCCTATACCGGTTGCCAAACCAAGGTTAAAGACTTCAGTCTGTCTTACTGTTTGACCCATAGCTCATGGGAGAATAGTAGGATTCATACCTTTCCCAAGCACAATCTACAAAGCAAACAGCTTCGTCCCGGATTTGAAGTCAGGTCGCCGTGTTCATTTCCTACAACGATAATCATTACACGACGAACGTATAAAATATAAGGCAATACTTTGTATGTACACGGAAAAGTGTGTGTGTGTGTGTGTGTGTGTGTGTGTGTGCGTACATGAATAGTTATATAATATATATATATATGCCAGTTATGAGTTAAATAGTACCATTACTGTTCTATACATATATGTGTGTGTGTGTGTCTACATATGAATATATGTGTGTGTGTGTGTGTGTGTGTGTGTGTGTGTGTGTGTAAAATTAGGATTCTTACGCAATATTTGATTTTAGAATAGTATTGCAAGTAATATTATAGAAATACCTTTTAACTTATTTGACAGTAGAATACATTGAAAATTAGGTTTATCCACGACCAGAAATGAACGCATGTGTTTGTATGTGCACCTGTTTGTATGCAGGTTCATGTAAGTGTGTTTGTATTTGCGTATAATATTTTTCTAAATTTAATTTAGTAATGAAAACATCCATTTTTATGTTGACACTCGGAATGGTCGGCGACTAAAAGTCTTGTTAGCATAACAACAAATAAATGGTAATTGAATAAGTCCTACAGTAAATATAATTCCTTTAAAAAGTTAGAAATGTAAATGGAGACATGTGCAGAGTTGATTGACTTGTATAATGTGAAGATGTCTAGACATATTGCCGAAGTCTCAATAAGTCAGTGCCAATTTTTTTTTAAGTCTTGGTTCAGTCTTGATACTTGCTGAACTTTGATGAAGTGTGCAAGTTCAGTAATGAGGCCATACTCACCATACCTAGATTTCTACAATGTTTTCTTGTGATTGAAACTGCAAATTAATCTCAAGGTTAATATTTTAGGACGTGGAGAGCACTAAAAGTATTACAAACGGGCAGCTTCATACTATATCAAAATATGAGTTTCAGAAGTGCTTCGACCATCATAAATCTCACTGGATTGAATGTGTTGAATGGAAAAAGATATATTTGGACCAAATTAACGTTTTATTTGTTTTTTTTATTTCTGTCTTGATGAATTCAGTTTCGGTCTTGATACTTTTTAACACATCTTTAATAAGTGGAAACTCGTTATTTACCTTCCTTTTTCCGTGGCAAAGTGTATACACTACCGGACTGCAGTTTCTTTAATGGCATATCAACCTTCATGGATTATTTAATGCCAAATCTATCCTTTTAGAAAAGCAGTAATGGTACTGTTTAACCTGGCTGGGAGGATGAGGTTTTTATGACTTTCCTAAAGGTATTAGGCCAAAATTGAACGTAATAGCCGATTCTCTTGCAACGATGTTGCAGTCAGCATGTTAGCTACTACGGTGCGGAGACTCCTCCTGCTGGACTACAACATCATAGTAAGAAAATTCCTTTCTACAAAGCAATCATAAAAAATTTAAACATATTCGCAATTTGTTATGGATATTAACCAGTATGCATAAAAATCTATGCCTTTCAAGCATTTTAAAATCTTATCATTTTCAGCGATTATTTTATTTTATTTATGAAATAATCAAAAACAAGAATTTAAGGCACAAAACCTTTTGATCGTGAACACTGAAGAAAATATTTCCTTATTGTTTTGTGATTCGAAAATAAGAATACAAATTGAAGCAAATAACAAATATTCGCCTTTCTTATTCTCTGCTGCTATGCAACCCATCACTTGTGAATTATGCTTTCATAATAACGGAAGAAAAGCGAGTTAAAATAGAACTAATTTCTTTAAATTACATCAAAGCTGTATTTTAAAGGCAAACCACGGGACGATGCAGACATGTTTCCCAACTTAGTAACTATTTTTGTATCTGAGACATTTCTTTGATTTTATATTTTCTTGGAGTTGGCTGGGGAGAGCGATCGACAGAAAAGGTTTTTAAAATCAATTAGTTGTTCTCTTTCCATACAAAACATAAATCCTGTATTTACTTTGAAGCAATGTAAGGCAATCACTTCAAATAAAATAGTAATGTTAAAAAAGTAAAAAAGGAAAGATCTAAAAAAAGAACAAGTAGCAGAGAACACAATAGCGTTGTCGTATTGCAAACCCTTTGTGATGCTATTGGCTGACTTAGGGACTCAAAAATCAGTTCACGTCTTTAAATTGATTTTTGTATACTAATATCTGGAAAGGTTAATAAAAGAAACCCGTGGCCAAGTTTTTTTCGTTGCCTTACCATAATGCACATATTTAGGTCTAATTTCAAAAACCTAACTGTTATACAATAGCTCTCCTACCACCATCCTCCAATCTGCTGTGCTAACAGCTTTAGCGCAGGTGTGGGTGTTTTAACTGCCAGGAAGGGGTCAAAAGCTGACCTTGATTTGAAAGGCAAAGAGAAAGTGAAATTAGGGTTTACACCTGTCTTGTGTGATTTTAATTCTTAATGATTTGAAGCCCCTATATGCAAATATTTTGTACTAGATAAGAACACTTGAAATTATATAATTGAGCAAACATATAAGTACAATTAAATGGGAACATTTACATGAAATCATATAATTGTGGGAAAACTGACCTCGTGTCATATCCTGTCCTTGGATATACATTATATAGTTTTACATAAGGATTTTACCAAACTAACGTCGTTACTAGATGTTAGGGAGTCTTCGTGGCGTAACGTCTAAAGTGCTGAACTACGAGATCCTAGTAAACGTTTTCAAAATCCAGTCACGCTCTAACGTTTACTTTCGACCGATTACTTTTGGGAAAGGTATGAACAACGGCATCCCCAAGGTAATGAGTTAAACAGTACCACTACTGTGGTCCTGATTAGGTCACTCGGTAGAGCACATGCCTAGGAATTCCAAGTTTCTGGTTCGATACCGATCCTGCAACTCAGCGTATGAGTAGCACATATTGGGTGATCTGGTATGTGCAATAAAATGGGGAGCTGACAGTAGACGTGGCGCTCTACCTCATTAGAATATCAGTCTACCTGGTCTTGCGCTAGCGAAAAGGTATAGACTCCTTCGCTCTGTGGCTGATATCGACAATAGGCCACACCGCCAAACTTTACGTACTGCCCTTCTAAAGTGATTGCTTTGACAGTATGCAACCCACGAAGGTTGATATGCCATTAAATAAAGAAGTCAAAACCTTTACTAGATGTTTCACTATTGCAATTCTTGTAAAAGAGAATAAAAGATTTGGACACTGTGTTTAATAAAGTAATCCCACTTATCTTATGGTTGTGTTAAGCTATAATCAAATCATTTAATATTTACATCGAAGATAATCGATTTAAACGCTAATTCTGAAAAATCTCAAATAGAAATCGTCGACACTGATTACAAATGCAGCGTCGGGAATTCTACGAATGATTTTTACCATTAAAACTAAAGTGCCAAGCAATAAACGTGCTTTGTCTATTCATGGCATATAATCTATTGATCTAATCATCAGCAACAATTTTAGTGTCTGTGTAAGTGAAATACAAGTAGTCATTATCGCTTTTCTTAGAAAGGTAAATTATCTAAGAATAAACATAATTCAATCCCACACGAAGAGAATCGCATATGAATAACAGTAATCATGAAATTTGATTAATGCTTAATAGAACACTGATAAGAACAATAGACTGGTTACTGAGACATGTGAGGTTCCAAGGTTAGTTACAATTTAATCCCCTTCGAATAATTTATTTCAAAAATGGCTCGCTTTTCTCATTATGAATTTTATTTGTCTAGAGTACAACTATTTATTCCTATGCTTACACACACACACACACACACACACACACACACACATACACACACACACACACACACACACACATACATACACATATATATATACATATATATAATATATATATATATATATATATATATATATATACGTGGTTTGAATAATTGCAGAGGCAAGAAATTGCCAGTGACCAAGTGCGTTGAATCCATGTTTACACTACCTTAATTTCACACACACACACACACACACACACACACACATATATATATATATATATATATATATATATATATATATATATATATATACAGCCATCTATCTACCTATCTATTTATCTATCTATCCATCTCACTTTCTCTTTCTCTCTCTCTCTCTCTCCTCTCTCTCTCTCTCTCTCTCTCTCTCTCTCTCTCTCTCTCTCTCTCTCTCTCTCTCTCTCTCTGTATATATACTTATAATTACGCATCAATCTATATATCTACGTATCTATCTATCGACCAATCAGTATCTATGTTTATCTATTGATCAGTCGAGACAGATAGATAGATAGATAGATATAACTGAAAATATTGTAAGTGATAAATAAGAAAAAATAATTCCTTTCTCTTCTCTTTTATTTCGTTTATTGCATAATTTGTCCAATATGACTACTTCAATGATTGTAGAGATGTATATAAGTAAATGTTTTATTTATGCACACACCTATCTATTCATTCATTACTATTCTCTCTCTCTCTATATATATATATATATATGTGTGTGTGTGTGTGTGTGTGTGTGTGTGTGTGTGTGTTGTGTGTGTGCTTGTGTGTGAGTGAGAGAGATAGAGAGAGGGGAGAGTGTATGTATACCTCAAACAAAATGAGATGAAATTTGTAAAAAAGAATTCATAAAGATTATAAAAAGGCCAAACAGAAAAAACTGGATTTCGTATTTGAAAAAAAGTTTCCCTGTATCACTCTGGAGAACAGACTTTTAACATTTTTCAAGATTTGAAGGCTCCCTCACTGAAAGATTTTTATATGAAAGCAAATGATAAAATTCTTTTTTAGTTGAATCAGTGAACAAAAAGTAAATAATTCCTTTAGAAAGTACAGAAATAACATATAAAATAGCGAAACTGTATATATATATATATATATATATATATATATATATATATATATATATATATAGTTAAGAGAAAGGAAATCAATCCAATGGTATGAGTATGGATAAAAGGATATGAAAACAACAAAATATGCTGTTAAATGGAAAACATTTTATATCATATTCATAGCTAATATTGAACAATATTTCGATTTATAAAAATCATTTACAAAAATCATCTTCAGAGCATGTTTTACTCCGTCTCCTCTCTCGATAATTCCGGGGTAAAAAACAAGCTCTGAAGATGATTTGTATAAATCGAAATATTGTTCAATATTAGCTATGAATATGATATAAATGTTTTCCATTTAACAGCATATTGTGTTGTTTTCATATCCTTTTATCTATACTCATATATATATATATATATATATATATATATATATATATATATATATATATATATATGTAACTTATCACAGGCTAGTAGGGAATCTTTATAATTCAAACGATATATCTATATATAAATGCCTAGAATTCCCTGATAGACGTAACATTTAGAATATAACAACTTCATCCCTCGCAGAGTTGTAAAAAACCACATCCAAAGAAAAGACAGGTTGTCTTTAGTATGACGCTAAATTGAATTAAGATGATAGTACTAATAACAGAATATAATACCAGGGAGAGGAGTCATCCTTTTTGCATCCTAAAATAATTTTTAGTAAATAGTACTTTCCTGTCCCTCATGAAAATTTACGTTCTTTTTTATTTTTTGTTTTTTCTAGTATTACACTATAAATATTTTATTTAAAAGTATATTAAATGTATTTTTTCTTGCACATACCGAACATTGAATTAAAGTAAGGGATAAAATAAGTATTTTCAGTTGGGGGTCAATGTACAATAGTAAAATAAATTAGCACTATGAAGTCAGTAATAGTAACAGAATACAATACTAGGGAGGAGGTAAAAAACCAACAAAAAAACACTATTAAACCAAAATAGCAATATGAAGACCGTAATAGTAACAGAATATAATAGGAGGGAGGGGGTCGAAAAAAAAGTCTCACCTTAATATACAACAGTTCTGGTGTCCATGGATGGTCTCCTTAGCTGACCAGAAATTAAAAACCAAGGAAAAAGATCTCTGCCTTTTTAAAAACTATGGCACATGCCGTGGCGGGGAGGAGAATGCCCATTGGCTGGCGATACTCGAAGCAAGTAGCAATGGCCAATGGGAAGCCACCATCCAGCCTCGGCATGGCCAAATAATCTCTTATAAAAGAACATTGACTCAAAATGCCATATACAAAAAGCGAAGCCACACAATGAAGTAGCAGGATATTGCTGGGTTGCAAGCCCGAAATTTTAACATTTTGGACTGGGTCACCTGTACAAACCAGTGTAATGTTGAAAGACCCGAAACTGGTAATGATCACAGGAAAAACATTACTGATGATGCATCCCAACGCATCTATAAGATGCATTTTCCAAAAAATCAATAGTGTAGTGATGTTCCTGTTCGGAAGCTGTGGAGATTGTAAAGTCAACTCTTCATTACCATTACTCCCAGGTCTACTCTGACTCAGAGTGTTTAGAATCCATTCAATAGGTTACAAAGATTTATTTAAATATTATTAGGTTTAGATACGAATAACGGTATTCATATAAATATGTGCAAATTATTTGTATTAGATAGGTATACTTGAAACCTTATAAATGTGTGCAAAAGACTAGTACCATTGAATATTTATGTGAAACCACATAATTGTGTATAAACTATTAGATAGGAAAACTGTAAACCATACATCTATGGAAATTATTTGCGTCAAATGTCGTCATTAAGTAATCCATAAATGTTTGAATGTTGTTAAACAAATAAACTGAATCGAATTCCTGACTAATATTTTTTATTCACACATGAGAAAAAAAACTGATTTCTTTTCAGTAAATGTGATCCTAATATTACTTAAATTACTCAAGGAATATCGGTGATTATCTAAAAACATTTTGATTATTCAAACAATAATATCGTCGGCTTCCTCTGAAACAAAACCAAATTCAAGGTTAAAGCAAAAATAGAATAAGTTTATATATATTTACCAAACGCCTATGCTAGGAAGAGGATGCTACACAAAGCCAATTTTCAAGCCGAGTACATCTGGTTAGAATTCGGAGTTTTCATTAGGTGAGACGAGTTCAAATCCTTGACGCAGCAGTTTGCATTTCACATAGCGCTACTACTCTTAGGAAAGGCACAAGTACAAATATTCCCACTCCAGCTATGGGTAAATAGTAAGGCGGAGTGGGCTCTTTAATCTTAGTATTTCAACGCTGAATTCAAAACAAAGAGGCTCTCTTCTCGTTAGTCAAAACTACTTTGTGAACTCCTCCTCCTGCGTGTGTCCCAACTATACTCTTTGGTCAACGGGAACAGAAATATCCACTAGATTCTCCTATACTAGTTACATTGCAAAGGTATCCTCTACAATTTATCCTTAGCAGGAAGAGAAAAGATATGTTTTCATGGATTTTCCAAATGCATTAGCGCTAAGTGAAAAGCAATCAGCCTTGGAAAGGAATTGAACTCGGTTCACCGATTTCATTTCTTCCAATTATGACAGTTAATCTAAGCGGGCTTCCTATTATAGATTTATTGCAAATAGTGAAAAGAGCGAGTGTTTTTTTTTTTGTTTTTTTTCTTACGACTATAGGGCGGTGGATTGCAAAGATTTCGCGTAGGAATCTTGGATATCCCTGTCCACAAAACCCCATCGATCTGAAATCCCTCAAAGACCCAAGATGAAATTGAAACAGGCCGAAAACTGTTCTCTCCAGCTTATATTCTCACAATCTCTCCCCTCATACAGCATTTCATCCTCCACTGCACACACAAGCCATATTCACACACGCGTCATAACAGTTTAAATATTGGTTTGATTAAAATCGTGCATGCAGATAATTAAAACAAAGAATGAGATACATTTTTGACGACATCAAACCGTGGGTAATTCACTTCCAGTTATGCCACATTGTTCTAGCATCAAGACGGTATCTGATAATATCAGGAAATCATAATAATGATAATTAGATAAAATTCAGACACTGGATAACAAATACATTTGGATAATATTCGTGTTATAACAACAATTAAGAAAATGAAAACACAACAGAAACAATTGTTTCAATTATTTAATTTTTTAGCTCAGTCGGTTTAGCTCAGTAGGTAGAGCGTCTGACTAGAAATAGTCAAGGTCCCGGGTTCGAAATGGACCCCCGCCCAACTCAGCGTATGAGTAGCAGAAGTATCTGTGCGTTAAAGTGGGGTGCTGATGGTAGGTTTAGTGCTCCACCTCAGACGCCAAAACAATCTCCTTGGTTTAGCGCTAGAGAAAAGGGGTTAGACTCCCTTGATGTCGGTCTGATACCGACTTTAGGTCACTTCGACGACTTTTTTTACTTATATTTATCTAAATCTATTGTCACAATTTTAAGCGGTGTATTATAGACAATAAAGCAACTATGAACAAAACTAAGATTGTTAAGCTTAACTCAGTCACTGAAGGGTCGGTTAAATCAGTCGGTATAGTATTCGCCTAGGAATAGCAAAATTCTGGGTCCGATACGGGTCCTCACCAACTCATCGCATGAGTAGCCTAACTTGGGTAAACTGATATGTGCGGGAAAACATCTGAGTACTGACGGTAGGTGTGTCGCCCCCCTCAACAAAACAATTTCTCTTGTTTAGTGCAAGCAAAAAAGGGTATATACTCCTGTGCTATTCATCTGATAATGACAACAGGCTACTCCTCAGATTATCCTACTACTAAGTCACTAAAAGTCATTGTCATTAGGCATGAATTGATTCTGAAAAGTGCATGTGTGAAAATAAAATTTTAGATGAATGAAAAGCTGAAAGGATATACGTACAACAAAATGAAAAAAAAAACGAATGGATGGATATATAGAAAGATGTGGGGGTGTAATAGGATGGAGAATGAGAAAAGGGGGTGATAATGAAACAATTGGGCACAGTAAAAGAAAGAAAAAAGATTTTTTAAATAGATAGATAGAAAGAAAAAAGAAAGATATGAAGAAAGAATTGATTAATCCTTAACATTAAGATAGAAAGAAATAGAGAAGGAAAGAAAGTGACAAACAAACAAGAAGAAAATAAAGGAAAAGATGAAGAGAAGAAAAGGAAAAGGAATGACAAGAAGAAAAAATTAAAATTAGATAAAAAAGAAAGAAATTAACTTTAAAGTCTAAAAATGAATAAATGAACAAAAGAAAAGAAAAGAAAAGAAAGAAAGAGACAATAGATGTCACATGAGAAGAAATATAAAGCTAAAAACAAAGAAAGATCACATAGACAGACCAAAGGAAGAATTGGCTGATTGAATATATATATATATATATATATATATATATATATATATATATATATATATATATTTGTGTGTGTGTGTGTGTGTGTGTGTGTGTGTGTGTGTGTGTGTGTGTTAAAACGTTGATCAGTCTGTCGATATAAAAATCTATGAATAGCAATAAAATGGAATTCGTCGATTTCTGAATTGACGTCACCACTTGCGTCACTCTTTAAATGAAACAAACCAATATATCTTTTTTTATATGAAATAGAGAAGTTATGACAGTGTTCAGCATTACAAGAGAGTTTCAAAAGGTTCCATAAAGCCTGAAAAAGGATTTGAAGAAACGGAATTCGATGAGATATCTTGGGAAAACTTTTAAGCTCAAGGCAACATTGATGACATTGACAATAATAAGACACAGATATTTGGAAATGAAAAATGTGCAATCCTCGGAATGCAGAGAGGAAAGAATGAACCGCATAGGAGAAAGAGAACGGGCGAGAGAGAGAGAGAGAGAGAGAGAGAGAGAGAGAGGAAGAGAGAGACACACACAGAGAGCGAGGGGGGAGACAAAAAATAGACAGAGACAGACAGATAAAGAGAGAGGGGGAGAGAGAAAGAAATGGAGGGTTGAATCACTAAACGAATGTAGAGACAGTACAAGAATGCATAGAGGGGAGAGATAGAGAGACAGATACAGAGACAGACGAACAAATTTACAGAGAGAAAGAGACAGACATACAAAAAACAGAGAGACAAGAGACTGAGAGTTAGAGAAATATGGAGACAGAAACAGACCTAGAGAGAGACAGAGATAGTGACAAGCAAAGACACAATGTCAGACAGAGAAACAGAGTGTGAGGAATCAGTAAAAGACACAATCGAATACTGAGAGAGTACAAGAAAGCACAAAGGAGGGAGAGATAGAAAAGATAGACAGAAAAGAACCAAAAGAGAGAGAGAGAGTGTGTGTGTGTGTGTGTGTGTGTGTGTGTGTGTGTGTGTGTGTGTGTGAGAGAGAGAGAGAGAGATAGAGAGAGAGAGCAGTAAATGATATAACCTAAAGTACAGGTGCTGGCACGATTGCGTGGGAAAATTGATCCAATAGGAATCACTAAATCGACTAAACTTTGACCATATAGACAAATGGTACATGTACACACCAGATTCTGTCCTGGAAAATGGGACATAAAATTATCTGAGACATTGAAATGCAAACGAAAGAGTCAATACTGGCTAGAAGACCAGACCAAGTTGTAGTCAACAAGAAAAATCGAATATAGTCAGCTTCAACGTTCCAGAAGATCACAGAGTAAAAGCAAAGGAATGCAAAAACCTATCTGATCATTACAATAGACATAAAATAAAATCGTGGAACATCAATTTCACAGTGATACCAATAATTATTGGAGTCCTTGAAATAATCCCAAAGAATCGGAAAACATACAAGTATAACTGAAGATCCGAGAAAGAATTGGAACTATTCAGACCACAGTACTTCTGATATCGGCTAGATTACTAAGAAGACCAATGTTTCTTGATGCTTGCTTGTTGCTTACTCCAGGCCATGTCACAGAGCTTCGGCTGGAGCAGGTATATTTGTAAGAAGCGTTAGATAATCTATGTAGTATGCAACAGCAATAGTTTTCTCAGGATATCGTTTGATTCTTGCTTTTTCTTTAATTAGGTCAATTGGCGTTCGTAATATGTTTTGTTCGTGTTTTAGCATAATGAGAATGAAAAAGAAATTAGTTCCAAAAATGAAATTGACCAATACATTTATTTTATCTATGCACTCTATATAAACCCATTTCTGCCTTGAAACATAGATTTAGTTTTCGGAAATTAATTCATTTGCATTCTGATGACGCTAAACCACTAGCGAAACTTGTCAACTCGACTTTCTTTGTTTGTTTGTTTTGTTTTACGGCATATCAACCTCAGGGGGTCATTTAATGCCGATAAAGTTTTGAAATACATCAATTCTTAATGGATAATTCAATTTTTTTATAAATACATTTTTCTATTTAACCCATAGATGAGACCCTAACAGGTACTACCACTCCGGGTCAGAGTGTACCAGGGAGCAATGGTGATGAAGGGGTGCTCCACATTCCCCAAACCTCCAAAACTGGAACCTCACCATCAGATAGAGTTTAACGTCATTCCCAGGACATGTAGACCCGCAGCCACCGCCTTCTAGCATCCATATGATAAAAAGGGGTGGGGCTTGCCATAAGGGCAATAGGGTTGGGAAAATCATATAGGTGTTAGGGCTTGACGTCGATTTTCTAATTTTTCTTCTCATGGGAAAGAAGACAATTTAAAAAATTAAATTGACAAGTTTCGCTAGTGGTTTAGCGTTATTAGAATGCCTAATATGTACATGTATATATGTACGCATGTATTATGTATGAATTTGTGTATGTAGCATATCTCAGGAAAAACAGTACGTTACAGCGAGAATTGCATGCGCACAATATACTTAAAATAACTGAACTTAGACAAAAACACAATTCCCTTTCAAATTTGCAACTGAATGATAGCATGGTGAGTTTTCTGATGGAACTGTACAATAGTTTCCACTCTTCCGAACTTTTGATATAACAGAGATAACTATTAAATACTTCATAAATATAAGCAACAATATCATTATGAACTACTGCTACAAAGGAAACCATTTTATTTTCACTGGTTATCTAATATTTAATTAGATTCCTACCGTTTACAGATACTGCACTGATACAAGGTAGACGTATCACCGAGCGTCGCTTTAATTCTCATCAGGTCCTACAGATACTAAAATCCGATCCTCGCATAAAATATGGACAGAAGAAGAAAAAGAAGGACAAAAGAAAGAAATTCATATTGCGCATTATATAGACTAGCAAATATATCCACCCTCCGGGTGCAAGTATTCAAGTTTTAATGTAATAAAATATTATATTAATTTAGAAAGGCTAATGAAACTAAATAAGAGCGCAGATAAAAAGATTTGAAACAGAGTGTGTATAACCGAAAAATAGAACAACTGAAACTTACTCTTCCATCACACCCGTCTTTCATTGCTAAATTTTACTAATTTAACTATTTAGTTAAAATAGGAAGTAAAGAATAAAATAAAAGTTATTTCTTCTTGTTAATAGATTTCTTTTACGATTTATCCCAGAGATTCATTGCTCGTATTCATTATGATAAATCCAAATAATTAGAAATAAATAACTGCTATTTTGTTGTGTATATAAATACAACTGCATGTTATTTGTATGTAGATAAGGCCAACATTATTAATAATATAAAACAATTTTATTAATAATTGAAGTTTAAATAAGAATAAAATCATGGAGAATGTGTCGTAAATAACTAAGGGAATTGTGAGTTGTGGTATAGTTTCGGTTACAGGCAGACAGACACACAATTTCTATTATAATAAGATATATGTCGGATGATTTCAAAAAGCTTTGCAAAAGGATTAAAGGAATTTGAAATCTGGGAAAGAAAGAAAATCATCCAAACAGCATTACTAAAATCAATAAGAATTCTTAGGATTTTGCTAGAGTATTTTAGAGACTTTATGTAATCATATCTCGAACAATAACCACCAGGTACAATAGATATAAATCTCAATTCAGTAATATTTTTGAATACCAGATATACTGAGATTCTGATATCTTGTTATCAAATAGTACGGATAATTAAAAGTAAACAAGTACAAATAGAATCGTATTTTGGGATAAATTTAAGTAGTATGTGCATCACGATACATATTGATATACTTATTTACCCAGATTATTTTATCTGGCACAAAGTAACAGATTTATAACCACCAATGTGGATTGAAAAAATTTAAGTATGGAAGATCCAATGGTTATCGTCGTAGGAAATTGTTTCCGTTCATATTCTAAACAAGGCTATCTGCATTTCACATAGAAAATAAACACGGCGACACGAGTTCAAGCATTCGACGGGGCTGGGTGCATTTCTCATAGCGGTAATATCCTATGGAAAGGTATGCATGCACCTATTCTCTCTCCAGCCATGGATAAATAGTAGGGCAAACTGTATTCTTTAACCCTGGTTAGGCAACCAGTCGAAAAGAAGAAAACTGAATTCACACCTGATCAAGTCTGCTTAAGAAATTGGCCATGTGTCGCATCCTACTCGTGCTGAGGGGGTTGGTAAATATACATATGCAAAAGGCTGCGAGATGAGTTTGCAAATTGTTGCAATATGCTAGATACCCGTATACACTTTTATGTACTTATTATACATTTTCATTTTTTTTAAGTTCAGTTTTTCTCAGTTATGTTCACCATTGTAAAAAAAATTGGTCTTTTCTCATCTTGTAATGGGAAATACCGAGTGTCTTCATGTCTTCCTGATAAGATATTCACTCCCATGTCCCTGGCTATGGACCTGATTGACTTGCTGTGATCATTGCCAATCATGGCCTGGATCTCGGCAATTTGAGAGTTCTTTTCTTATCAGAACGATCAGAGATGGGCTTTATAATCACTATTGGACTCATCCAAAACTTTTCAAATCCTCTGCACTGTCCTCAGAGTGACACTCAAAGACTGTGAAATCTTTCAGTGTGAATGCCAAGTTCCGGAATTAGACTACGTTACACGTTCATCTGTGTTGATTTCAAATCCCACACGGAATGAAAAGTGTCAGTCCACCAATTACCATAATACTACCAATCACAATGGACAGCTGCTAAGGCTTGAACTGATTCAGTCACATGATATAACTGGCACAAACTAGCACGTACCAAAAACATTGCAAAACTTTTGACTCACCTTTGTATCACAATTACAACCGTAGACAGGTACTTCAGCAAGTCAAAAATAGATAGTCATCGTTCTTTTAACAACATTATTAGTTAAGGTATGTTTTAGAGAACGTTTTGGAAGGATTGAGAGTTGTTATATTAAAAAGTTTAGCTCTTGATATTTACTCATCTTAATAATGTACAAGTCCAACTTAATAATGTACAAGACCATTACGCCAAGATGCTGATTGTTTATTGTTAAAGATATCTCTCGTTTAGAGAACGCATTTCTTCTTGTCGGTCCTGTCGACCGAGAATATGTCGACTGGATTTCCCGCAGAGGAGTAAGATCTCTTCCTTTCTGAAACACCGGGGAGTGCGCGGTTACCCTTTCGTTACCATTCCACTATGAACAAAAATGATAGTACCTATCACGGTCCCATCTATGGATCAAATAGATCTGTTTGAACATTACCGTATTAAATAAGAACGCTTGAAACTATATAAATATGTGTAAACAAACGATTATTATTGTTATTAAATATGAATAATCATTTCAAATCATATCATATATAAATATAGTAATAATCGAAACGATATAACTGTATGCAAATTATTTGTATTAAGATTAGTTACTTGAAGTTAGGATCGTTTACAAATGAATATCATTAGTTACTTGAAACCATATAAACTTTTCCAAAAACGAAGGAAATGACTTCGACATAAAATAACCTAACAAGGGTTGACATACAGCAAAATCACACAACTTCAACTCTAACTTTTTCTTGTGGTGATCATATCTTACGTTATAACATTCCGCTATGTCCAATATGAACATAAAAAGTTGCACACTGTAATGGTTATCGTCATATGAAACGGACATGGCGAGACGAGTTCAAATCCTGGATGTGGCTGTTTACATTTCACATAGCGCTTAATAACCTTGGTAAAGATTTACGTCCAACTGTTCCCTCCCCAGCTATGGGAAGGCTGACCCCTTTAGCCTTGGTTAGGCAACCGGTCCAGGAGACGGAACACTCTGGATTTAAACCTGTTAAACTCCGCTTAAGATATTGATAGTGTGTCCCATCCTACCCGTGATTGGTAAGCATATATGTTCAATAAGAATGCATCGCAATTTCTTTAGTTTTAAACTTTGGTTGCCTATAGAGGACAGACAAACAGTTTCTTTTTGAATATTTATATAGAAAATAGTTTCTAAGAACTAGGGATTTTATATACAGTTTTTAGATTAGTGTCATGCGTGCATTTTAGTTCTTTATATGACTGGCAACTACATAAAAATTGATTATCATATTCTGACTTTTCAAAATATTTCCTCCGTGTTAACTTTTGGTGATAAGTATCATTGATTTGACGGGAAAGTGTTAAACGGCAAACCCTCCGCTTTGGTGATTTATAATATCGTTTTCAGCTATAACTCTAAATATAATACCCACATTCGGTAACCTCGAGTGCACCTGGAATTGGCGAGGAAATGGGCCGACAGTTCTTAGAAGAATTATGCGCTGCGAGAGGAAGGATAGAGCGAGGAATACTAAACCCCGTGAATGGCAACATAGATGAAGTTTTCGTTCAGCGAAAATTAAGTTTGCAACCAGTCGCTGACAAAAGACGTGAATTGGCTTCGGTCGATCGGAAGATGGAAGGATACGACTCTGTGGATGAAAATGGACGTCTATCAATGTTACGAGGGGGGGGGACACATGCCGATTTCCTTTTTGAAGGGCGTACTGATCTGACTCTGCTACTGAACGTTCATTATTTTCTATGCATTCAATGCATATGTGCATTCTGGTTGGGGTCTTAGGGTTAGACCGCTCCCCACCCCCAACAGATAAACGGACACCTGCTCACTTTATACCCGAAGAGCACACATATTGATAAACACTTTCGCGTGTCTATTTATACGTTGAAGCTGAGATTCTAAACAAGAAACGTTATGTACAAATATTTCATATGAGAGGCACTAAAAAATAACGACGTATCTACACTAGTATATAAAGAAAGATGTTTCTTTGTAAACATTATCAATAAGTAATATAAGTCGGACCAGTAGAAATTCTATGGGTGTTAACACCTAAGATATTTTCTCGCACAGATATTACAGCAGTTAATGTTAGAATAAGGCCTTTATATGCATAGGAAATTTTTTTAAATTAATAAATAAAATATATGAAAATAATTAGAGAAAAAGAAAGAAAGAAAGAAGTGGTGTTATTAAGAAAGAAACAATCAAAGAAACACATGAAGAGAAATTATGAATAAATAAATGAATAAAGAAAGAAGGAAATAAAGAAACAAAGAAAGAAAAAAAGAAACAAAGAAAGAAAAGAGAAGTTATGAAAGGAACAAACAAAATCGAAACAATTAAACAAAGAAATACATGAAGAAAGAAAGAGAGAAAAATTTAATAAGAAGGAATAAAAAGATATTGAAAAACAAACAAACAATTAAGAAAATGATATTAAGAAATAAAGAAAGAAAGAAAGAAAGAAAGAAAAGGAGAGAAAGAAAGAAAGAAAGTGAGAGAGAAAGAAAGAAAGAAAGTGATATATACATATATATCAAGAGATGAGATTACTGAAATATGTTCTGGATTTTAATCTAAACTGCATCTAATGTTGAAGCTCCAGTTCTGGACATCTTGTATTTTGTAGAATATTTCTTAATTGGCATTACTCCCAGCTCCACTGATCCGGAGTTTTTGTAAGTGCTAGGATCCTATGTATGAATCAAATAGATCATTTTAAAATTTAATTTTATTCGATAGGACCGTGTGAAAAAATCCTAAGAAGCAACTACTCAGAAAATCCAAATATAAATGTACAACGAACGTGATTCTCTAACTTTTGATACAATATTCTTTCGACAGGATTAACAAAGACATTGAGTCTGCTTCTTTTACATAGCTAAACAGACAGTTGTACTTTCTAATAACATAAACTTAGAGGGGTTCATCGTGACGCACTGAATAGCAATCTGATCTTATTGGTCACTGCGAAGCTATGATTTTGATTCTTACAGAGTGGTCCATATCAATAAGCTTTTACCAAAATTAAGCAAATTCTTAAAAGTATTTGTAAACTTACATGAAATCTACTAATATTACCTTAACATGATACAAGTTTATAATACTTGTGTCGGTTAAATATTTCAAGTGTAGGAAGTCTGTTCCGATATAAAAGTCTGATTTATATTTGGGTTCGGACACTGGCAGTTAATACGTGTGGGATACATGCAAACATTTAAATCACAAAGGAAAACAAAAACAGGACTTCACCATCGCTTTCGGTTTCGCTTTCAATGGCATATGAATCCTCGTGGGTTGTTTAATGCCGAAGTCAATTTTCTTTTTAAAGAAAGACAGTGATGGTGTTATTTAACTCATAGCTGGGGATAAAAAAAGGCGTTCATAATTTCCAATTCGTATCAGTCTGAAAGTGAATGTAATAGCACGACTGGTGTACGAACTCGCTTACTACGATGACACTGGCCATCATGTTAACCATTACGCCACGGAGACCCTCCCCCATCCTCTTAGTCCAAACATTTTGCAGCTTAGAAATATTTGTAACATCTGCAGTTAGGCCTGTTTGTCCACAGCCAGAATCGCTAGTCATATGAAATCTTATATCAGTAAGAAATCGCATGTTGATTTTACACAGGTTCTTCCACAGCAATCTACAGTTAATTCGTATCAACTATGTTACAAAGTATGTGGGTCTCCAGCAGATCTGAGAATCCATATGAGAGTGCACATTAGAACAACCAAAATTTAGCCTATCACAATCAGAAACCTGTGTGCCAGACTAAGAAAATTTAGTCTATAACTACAAGATGAATATAATTAGAATTAAGATTAAAATTTTTAAAAATACGCGAGGATTAGTCTGAGCGTATTCACATACGCTAGCATTTTTCCAAATGTCAATCCCTTCTTGCCAGTAGGGCTTTCTAGTTTTTTTAAAATGAAGATTATTAAAATGCCTTGCTTAATTCATTAATTCAATTCATTAATGCTTAATGCCAATGTTAAAGCGGATGTTAGTACGTGCCTTCAAGATAATATTCTTTGCCAAGGAATATGCCTGTAACTGTTTTAATTAATAGTCGAAATATCTCAATAATTTATTTTAATCCCTCTGGAAGAGAACAAATTATAATCTGATCCCAAGTATTAGGTATGTAGAAAAATATCCAACATTATTTTTTAAACCTAGAGATTGAATACCAACCTGTCGGCGGGGCTTAGAACATATTGACTGTATCGCCTGCAAAATAATTAGATGACCCTGTCCTCGGTATGGTACTAAACTGCATCTGATGACGAGGCTTTTTTCTTGAGATCTAAGGAGGGTAGGGTACTCCTTCATTGCTATTGCTTCCAGGTACACGCTGATTAAGGGCCGCATCTAGGGGTTAAGTAGAGCTGTTTAATTATTTACTTAGGATTATCATTATTAATTACTTGAAACCACACAACTGTATGCAAATTATATGCATTAAACAGAAATAGTTTATGACATAACCGTATGCAAAAAATATAAAGAAACAACTACACAAAAATGAATATGAAATCATTGAACGCGATCACCTAATCTTTAGGCCTAAAATAACCCTATACGGGTTTAAATGGCGTTGAAATCAATACATCAGTCATAGATATTGAATGCACTGCAGAAAACAGTTTTTAATAATTAGACAAAGAACACACAAAAAGGGAAGATTGTTGTACACACTTAAGCGTTAACAAATAAGTACACACTAATTTAATATATAACGATAATTTGTGAATGTGACCGTGGTGTAATGGTTATCATCATAGCAAATGTACACAGTGAAACGAGTTCAAGTTTTTAAGGAGGCTAGTAGCATTTCGCATAGTGCTAATACCCTTGGGAAATGTATGCATCAATTATTCTACTTCCAGCTATGGGCAAATAGTAGGACAGACTGGGCTCTTTAACCATAGTGTGGCAACTAGTATATGAGAAGGAAAACCCCACTTACAAAATAGACCTTGTGTCATATCCTATTTACGCAGGGGGGATACATGCAAAAAATAATTTTCTTTAATTAATCGATTAAAATAGTGTCTAATGAAATAACTATGAAATATAAATAAATGTTACCAATTCTGATCATCTTCATCACCATGAAAATAAAGATATAGACAAGGGCTGGTCTGTGGAATTGTATTCCTTACTTCCATGGTTTTTGTCTGTGTTTTTTATTTTTTATTCAGTTGCACAAGGCGTTCATACAAACAATATTTCTCTTTTTTCAGTTTGCTCGAACAATGTACACGTATATTTGCTTTAACCTCTCTTACAAGGCCGGGGACTCAGGCCTCCATATCTTCTTACACACTCACATGAGAACTCAATATTACATGTATGTCAAAACTCTTTCGTCTATATCTACATTATAGGAACTTTCTCACTTATATGAACGTGTATAAACATTACCACTACTTTATATTTCTTATCTAAATTTTGTTTCAGTAAATAAATGTGTTGTTCTTATTAAACAGTCGTGGACAGGATATATTTTATCAAAAGAAATCTAGCACGAGGTTGTGGTTTATGCCAACAAAAAACGAAGAACGTCTTCTTACGTCAAAAAACATTAGCTCGCACACACACAGAGACCCGCTACGGTTATATAGAAACACCTGAGAACTTCCACTTTTTTCAAGCTAAATTTTAATTCACTTAATCGGTAAAGCAAAAAGTGTATTTAAAGTATTAACTGTAGCAATATAAGTAAAGTGGTTTCGATTTATATATATATATATATATATATATATATATATATATATATATATATATATATATATATATATATATATATACTTTTAATATATTTTGTAATTGAATTAAAGGTGATAAGCTTACTAAAATCCATAAGTTCTACTTAGGATAAGGCTTAGGCTGTAGTTTGTTTCACAGTAATTGGATGAATTTTAAAAATATGTCCAAAATAAATATCTCGGTGAATAACTCTCTCGCACGGGCGCGCTTTATCTCTCTTTCACTTCACTCATATTTTTATACACATAAATTTCTCACGTATGACTGTCTCTAGATGCATCTAATACTTGAATATCATTGGTAACTCAATATCGTTTTCGAGAATCTCCGAGTTAGATATCTTAAAATTAATTTGATATTCTATTATTGGCATGTTTTTATATTTGTTCTGCACCTTTGTTCATAAAGTCACTGTAATAATTCTGATCATTCTGCGACCTTTTTATATCCGAATCTAACATTGTGGGTTCTATCTATTAGTGAATTATAATATGATATTCATTTTATATGTTTTGAAGAGAGGGAATGATGTAATGGTACCGAAAACAAACAAAAATGAGCTAGTAATAGTTTTGACAATCGAAAAAAAAAGAAATCGAATGAGTTGGAATAACAACGAATATTGAAAAGTTCTTAAGAGTGGGTCTAGAGAAATGAATCACTAGCAGAAGTTAACTACCCAGGTTTCACCGAGAAGGATCTTCAAAACTGTAATTTCGGTTAGTTTATAAGGAATATCATTAATTATATTTTCTTTGTTTAAGTATCATTTGATAGAACAAATCGTTCCTGTCTGAATTCCGAAGTAATCATAAATCATTGTTGTAGAAATAGTATATTTGCAATGTTACTGAATACAAACATTACGATGAGAATTTGCGTGACTTTTGGCGATAAAGCGAGGTTTAATCCACTCCTACATGCGTAATTCTAACTAAACAGCAGTAATTTTCCCACCACCATCGATCACATGTGTATGTCTCAGTGATTCCCGACAAGCTTCCTATAGATTATATACAATGGACTTGCCGATCAGATTCAGCATCAAATACACACCGAGTTGAAAATGTAATATATTAAAATTCTATTCATGCCATTCCTAACTTGATTTAACGTACATAAATAAGATTACACACACACGCACACACACACAACACACAAACACACAACACACACACACACACACACACACACACACACACACATATATATATATATATATATATATATATATATATATATATATATATATTGTGTGTGTGAAAATAATCTTACAAGAATTCTCTATCCTCTCATAGGCACAAGCACGCATGGAATTATAATCAACAAATGGTATCTGGTTAAAAAAGGATACCATTGTAAGGTAACAGCATATCAGCTTCTGATAATTCAAAAACTTTTAAGTAGTTTTTAACAAGTGTTCGATTTGCTTTCATATATCTGATGTCCCACTATTTTTTGTCTCTTTTTTATTTACATTTGTATCAGCTGTTCACATACACACACACACACACACACACACACACATATATATTATATATATATATATATTGTGTGTGTGTGTGTGTGTGTAGTAGTAGTAGTAGTAGTAGTAGTAGTAGTATATGGCTATCACTAGCTCACTTGGTGAGTTAGTGGGGGACTGAGTTTTTGCGATATATCTTTTATTTTTGTGTTTTTATTAGAGAAGTGCTCAATATCAGTAAATGTACTATAATATATATATATTATATATTATATATATATATAAAGAATATATATATATTATATATTGTTTATTGCATGGAAGTAATTATATATATATATATAATATATATATATATATATATATATATATATATGGGGATCTGAGTTTTCTCTGATAAGATCAAGTGATCATTTTCCCAAACTGTAACCGTGTCAGTGCTACTGTATAGCTGCACTACTTGGACTTTAAGAAAAAAGTAAGTGTAAACTAGACAAGTATGCCATGTGTTCTGGATAAATCTTGGAGACAGTTCTATGGCCACAGCCATAAAGCTGCTTACCTCCTATCACACAAACTATCCGAGTAAGACGAATAAGATACACTGGACACTGTTGGAGAAGTAAAGATGACCAGTTTGGGGCGACCAGCAAAAACTTACATTGATCAGTTCTGTGCATATACTGGATATCATGAGTATGTCTTGCTAGGAGCGATGACTGATAAGTATGAATGGCGACAGAGAGTCATAGGAATCCGCTCTGTCAGCGTGACATGATGATGATGATGATGATGATGATGATGATGATGATGATGTATTGGGCCTGTAGGTTTACTGTTATAAATATTTTTTTACCTAATCGCGTACATCAAATCTCAATCGAGCAAAAATTATTATGTCTCTCAAGTAAATATTTGCTTACGTGTATTATGCTGAAATGATATCTTACTTTATGACTTTATGGTCACCTAAACCGAATCTTTGTCTTTTTTCTGATCTGTATAAAGTACATATCAAAGTTATGAACTTTATGGCATGCATTCTTTTCCTATGCCCTTTTGTTCCGTTCAACAAAAAATCAAGTCTTAAAATATAATTTTGCTGTGTTAACATTTGTTGTAGAAACAATCGACAACGAGAGACCATAAATGTTTAACTTATAAGCTCTTTTTACTTTTTGAGTGATTACTTTAATGACATGTAAACCCGTACATGGTTCAATAAATGGAACGCTAACAGGTACTACCAATCGGGGTCTGAGGAGAAATGGAAATAATGGTAATGAAAGGGTACTCCACACTCCCCAGAGATACAGAACTGGGCCTCACCATTTTAGGCACTTTAGTGTCATACCCAGGGCACCGCTTATTGGGGTCTAAGGCCTCTCCAGTTGGTATTCTATGCCCTGTCGACAAGACAATTCTAATATATATATATATATATATATATATATATATATATATATATATATATATATCAATCTCTCATGGTCAATTTCTTTAGCAGAATTTAAAAGGTTTTAACTTCAGATTTTCTAGACTGGTTGCCTAAACAAATTTAAAGATTCCAATCCACTCTACTATTTACCCATAGCTGGAGGGAATATATTTGGATGCATACCTTTTCTATGGGTATTACCACTATGTGAAATGCAAACAGCCTCGAAATTGAATTCGTCTCGCCGTGTCCATTTCCTATGATGATAAACATTACACCATGCGCCTCCAAGTCCTCACAATAACATAGTTGGTCATTACTTGCCTAAAATTCTGCAAGGTTGGAGTTTAAGCTATTGTTTTTTTTTAACTAAAAAAAATATTCTTATTTTCTATTTTCTTAGCATGAAATATGAAGTCTTGAGAAAATATACTCAAGATGCAGACTGGTGAATTTGACGAACAGTAAATAGATATGATAAAAATCCCTGAAGATTAAGACTCCGTTTATTTGATGGAGAAATTCCTCTTCAGTTGTCACTTTCAAGCACAGATTCCGATGTACTTGATTTGGCACTCTGTCAGTTAATTACACGCTTCAATATGACTGGAAATTATTCCAAATGAAAATTCAAGATTTTGCAGAATTATATAAAAGGATGAGGAGGCCGACAAGATGGACACCGGATTCAGTCTTCTATGTCTAATCCGTTAACACACTGTCTAATAACGTTATGGATCTACTGAGGGTATAACACAGTCACATCAGTTTATATGGCACCTGAAATTGGCTCTCTGGCACAAACAATGCTGTTTTCTCTAAGATGGATATCTTTCTTTACTCTTTGTAAAACAATATTCCAACTCCAATGCAAACTGAAAATTTGGGTAATGGTAAAAGCTACGATACATCATTTAATAGTTTATCATCAAATTATCTGTAATTTTATGTGTTTTTTTTAATTATTTGAAGTTGATTACAGCCTTAGTTTATTTGCCTTTATCCTATACACACATACACACACACAAACACACACACACACACACCACACACACATATATATATAAAATATTATATATATATATACATATATATATATATATATATATATATATATATATCGCCCGTTTTCATATATTTATCTATATTGCTAGATATCTTTCTTTTGTATGTTCATATATATTAATTCGTATATATTGACCAACAATGTATTATATTGATTCTCCATTTGTATACATAGTTCACGCACAACGACACAATATACACATATATATATATATATATATATATATATATATATTAGCTAGGCTAGCGAAGATTGAATTCAATGCTAAATTAGATATACTTACTCTATCAATAAGAGTGAGCACTCTTTACTTATAGCTGTAGCATCCTATATGGTGAAGATACACACACACATACACACACACACACACATATTATATATATATATATATATATATATATATATATATATAACCGTAAGGTTATATAACCTTGATTTAACAGGATTACTTTATTTCGGGTACTTTTGCCTCCTCAAGACTTGATTACGCAAAATTAGCCGAAATAAATTTATTTCTGCTAAATTAATATTTTTATATATTTATTTGTACTATACTCGCTATATATAAAATAAAATATTTACATAACTATATCTATACATATAAATGAAAAATCATTATATGTACGTTCGAGTTCTCAAATTTGGTTGAATTATCCCGGAAATCCGTGATACCATTCAACTATATATATATATATATATATATATATATATATATATATATATAGAGAGAGAGAGAGAGAGAGACAGAGACAGAGAGAGACAGAGACAGAGAGACAGAGACAGAGACAGAGACAGACAGACAGACAGACAGAGAAGAAAAAGTGTGGTAGAGATACAGATAAATACAGGAAAGGTCATGAATAATAATGGAATTAGTTGTGAAATTTGAAGTATTCTAATTATTATTTGACTCAAATGAGGAAGTCCGGGAAACAACTGTGGAATCTTGAAAATTTCGATTTCTAAAAAATAAAACATCGAAACTTCTGACAACATAACTGTGAAATTTTCATGTAGGCGAAATCAATTCCCTTTCTTTAAAATGATCGTTTTAAAACACTTCTGTACATTTCTCCCCCCCCCATCTCTCTCTCTCTCTCTCTCTCTCTCTCTCTCTCTCTCTCTCTCTCTCTCTCTCTCTCTCCATGTGTGTAAAGCGAGATAATCTTTGTAAAAATCGATAAATGTATTATTGAATATAAATACTCAAAAATTCCAGTAAGACTCTCTTATGATACCCACACTTTATCAGAGGAAGAGCTTATTACCTAGAACGTTTTTATCATATCATTCCTTGTATTTAATTGGAGTCTGGATGACAGTAAGTCTTCTCAAGTCTTTAGGAAACTTCTGAGTATTCTAGCCAATCTTAACAATACTATGATCTTGATGGTCTCGATTCTCCTTCTGATTTCCAATTCCCTTAGTCTTTTTTCTAAACCCTTCCAATGGTACCAACCACAATCATTATCAACGTCTCCTCATTTTCAATAGGTTTTTTTTTTTCAGTTTTCTGACAAGGTCCAATTATTTGTTTATCTTTTCGTTTTCTTTCATTATAATACTGTGGTCTACCGGAATGGTTCGTTATTTGATTTTATTTCACAACATGTCAACCATTATGTTACTTTATGACGAAAACCTTTTTTGTTTTATTCATTCTTGTTAGGTATTCAATTTTTTAAAAACATTTTTAAAACTCATTTTTGATTTGCTTAACTCATAGATGGGACCCTAACAGGTGCAACCACTTCAACTCAGAGTGGACCTGGAAGTAACGGCGAATTCCTCTAGATAACAAATTTTCTTCTCGTTAATTAACGCTGGGTCTCATCTTCTGGTCGGAATTAGGCGATTCATCTGTATCTCAAAGTCCCAGAGAATGTTATGCGTCTCATTCCCTGGGGATGATTCGGTTTGCGAATATACCATTTATTCGCATGGTCAAAATTTAATTCCTTCCACAATTCCAAGAGGTTAATTTTTCCCACCCAGTCGTGCTTAGTCTTGTATTCACATTGCGCTAGTTTGCTTCAATTACTTATTATATTATTAACTGTTTCATATCTGTCTCCGCACATACTACACTTTCTATTCTGTTGTTTTTTATCTATTTTTACTTTGATATAATTGGTTCATATGTGATTCAATTTGTACTGCAATTATGGGAAATTCAATTTTTCTCTTGAAGTTCCCCTTAGCTATGTGCAGGTCTTCTCGTGTGCAATCACTCCAGTTTGTCGCCTGAAGTATCCATATAGTTGTTTTGCTTTCCATTTCTGTTTTCTAGTTTTTGATATTTTTTGGTTTGTTCATCTGTTGTAATTATTGTTATTGGCTTCTGTAATTAGTCTTTATTTGTTCTTTTTAATGTATTCTTCGAGTTCTCGAATTGTTGCATCTACGCAATCCTCAGTATTGGCGTGACCTATTCCGCCTACTTTTCTTGATACATATAGTCTTTCTATATAATCTCTTGGATATAACGCCTTGTGTATCTTACATGCGGGAGGGACAGTCCCGGTTTCTATTCTCTGGACGGGATTTATGCTGCAGAGTTTTGTTTCTAGAAGTTTTTTGGGTTTTTTTTTGCTCTTCAGAGATACGTTTTTCTTACTTTTTCTCTGGTTGATAATGTCCGCTTCCAGTATTTCCATTATCCCCAAGTGTTCCTATATGTTCTATATATATTCTATTCTATTTCGATCGTTGTTTCTCTGTTACCGGTTTTCATTTTGAGCATATATCTATATTCTGGCAATATGTTTATATGATCTGTACAAAGTTTTCCAGTTTTTTTTTGGTTTTTTTTTTTTCATTTTTGGTAAATGTTTTGATGATATCCATCTACATGAGGTGATTTATTTTTCCGGTGATTTTGTAAATTTGTAGCCCACTATGAATTTCCAAATATGTAATTTAGTGGCATCATTGTTATAACAAATAGCAATGGCAAAAGGGAGTCTCCCTGGAAGATGCATTTTGGATTATCACCGTTGTGAGGGTCTTTCATCTTGCAGTTAATTTCACTTTCTAGTTCTCTTCTTCTTCTTCTCATTATTATTATTATTATTATTATTATTATTATTATTATTATTATTATTATTATTATATAAGAATTGATTAATAATTAGGTTTCCCTTTGAAAGTGTAGAGACCCAAATTCATATTACCCAACAATCAATATAACACAAGATAGTGTACAAATAATAAGAAAGAGAAATGTCCTTCTCGAAGTAAGAATGACATAACATAGAAAGAATATTGTATACATTGCCGGTATTACCACTTATTCAATTACACAGCACGAAATCACTTCACAAAAACAAAAATAGAAATGTAATAACGATAAGATAGGTCAATGCGTCTGGAGCTGACAGATAACGAAGCAATGTATTAATAGGAAATAATAAAGTAGGAACGTGACTAATTTAGATAGGAAAGGTTTTTATTGTTTAATTTCATTTGATTTTAAACACTTGCTATGATTTTTATCAACAGTGGTAGTGTGTCTCTTTTTGTGGTTTAGATTGATAGAATTGGGCGTGCACGATAATGGACAAATTCAGTTATATCAATTTGGATGAGTGGTATATAAATTGATGTCCATTACATGGTTAATTGTGTTAAATGTATATTCTTCTCTGTTGCAAAAAAGTTTATATATATATATATATATATTATATATATATATATATATATATATATGTGTGTGTGTGTGTGTGTGTGTGTGTGTGTGTGTCTGTCTGTCTGTCTGTCTGTCTGTTTGTATAATTTTTCGGCAACTACTCACCCGAAAATTACGATCTAGGGAAACTTAAAAAATCTTTAAGGACAAATTCCTTCAGACTCATATCAACTCCTGTCAGATTTCCTCCCGTACACTTGTTTACACACAGAGACACACACACACACACACGCGAGCGCGCGCACACACAATATATATATATTTATATTATTAGTGTTATTATTATTATTGTCATTATTATTACTCTTACTATTATTATAATTTTATAGAAATTATAGGCATTTTAGAACGTTGGTGCTAATCTAATATCAAAGTTTATTTTGTTTAGTTTTGGATTTTTGTGTCTAATATACATATTAGACACAAAAATCCAAAACTAAACAAAATAAACTTTGATAATAGCACCAACGTTCTAAAATGCCTATAATTTCTATAAAATTATAATAATAGTAAAAGTAATAATAATGACAATAATAATAATAACACTAATAATAATAACAACAACAATAATAAACATAACCTATATATTTATATATATATATATATATATATATATATATATATATATATATATAGAGAGAGAGAGAGAGAGAGAGAGAGGGAGGGAGAGAGAGAGTGTGTGGTGTGTGTGTGTGTGTCTATCTCTCTGTCTCTGACTCTGTCTCCCCCTCTCTCTCAATCTATCTATCTATCTTTATCTCTGCTCTTCTAAAGGAAAAATCAATTCGTACATCTATTGAAGTTATTGATAATTTCGATACTCAGTAATTTATTTTCATAATCTTCTACACAAATCACGAAATGTGATTTTCTTACTAAGACTTTGCAATAACTGCATATTTCAATTTAATTTCATTATTAAAAGATTAACTCTAGATAATTATATGTTATTTAGTTAAAATCTATTATATATCAAAGTTTTTAAAAATAATTTTGAAATGGTTTGTACTCCGAAATTTCGGTTTGAATTGAACTTTGAATTATATCGTATATCGGTTTTAAAAATCCTCAAGGTCGATAAATGTTGTGACTATTGTTATTAGCACCATTAGGACTGTGGGTGTAACAACAATTTAATCGTTACAGGATTTATGGCACATCACATGCGGACTGCTAGAATGTAGTGTCTGTCTTAAAAGCCCACCACCATATCCCTCAGTTGCTATCCTTACCATAAATACAAACATCTTACACAAATGTACCCAATAATTTAAATATAAAACTCGCCTTCAAGGTCAAAACCAGAGATCAAAAGTTTACTCTTCGAATTTCTAATAATTTAAGCCCAGTCCGGAAAATCCAATACCTGATGTAGAAGTGTACTGCAGCTAGTGTTCATTCCCATATATATTTCGTGAAACAATGGCTTGTGTGTTTGGTTTTAACTTCCATTGATAAAGATCTCTTGAAACTCCGTAAATATAGCCTTTAACCAAACTGTCTCTTTCTCTCTGTCTCTTAAACTTAATCGATTTCCGTTTCCTAAGAAAAGTAATTTAAACGCGGAACATTAAAACCGAAATAGAAATACTCAAAGAAAATTCTAGTTTTTCTTTTCCAACATTGCCTTGCCATCTTGTTGCATTTCCGTATGTCTTTGAAGATTAATAATTCAGACTTCGACTTCAATCAAATTAATCATTAATTGAAAACAATCGATTGATCAAATCGAATTTAATTTTTTCCTGGTAGATTGGCAGTTTTGCTTCTTTAGTTTTATTTCGTTTTTGTTTCTTGTCTTTTTTAATTATTGGATTTTTTCGTTATTGACCGGGGGAGAAGTGATGTTTTATTTGATAAGTAATTGAATAAAATATAACAATTCTGTCTGATGAAATGTTGGAGACTGGCTGCAAAAAAAGCAAAATTCAACTTATTAAATTTTATCTATATATCTCATCGTGAGATAGTGTCACAGAAATTAAATAATTGATTGTAATTTTATTTCTAGTTTTGCCTGTTTTGGCATGTGCTGAACAGGAATCAGGCAAAAACAAAAATTCGCTTTCAAAAATCAAATTTGCTAATAAAAAAATAATTCTAACTAAAAATAGCGTTTTCTGGTAATGATAATGTATCAGTTTTAGTTCATTCGTACACTTAATAATGATAAACTCTGCAAGACTATTCCATTAATTATTAAAGATACTATGTTCATTTATGTTTTTATCATAGCCTTTCTGCGTTATTCAACGTTTCTTAAGTGTACGTTGAATCTTTATATATATATATATATATATATATATATATATATATATATATATATATATATATATATATGAAAACATCTTCACCTGATGAATGCATCGCATGAAATCAATATGGTTGTGAATGTTCCTTTGTCGCCCAATAAATATATATGTAAAACCTATATATTTATCTTATTATATATATATATATATATATATATATATATATATATAAAGTCACGGGAAATGGACTCATCGCCCCGAGTTCTAATCCTGGATGTGGTAATTGCATTTCGTTTAGCGCTAATATCCTTGGGAAAGGTATGAATCCTACTCTCCCTCCAGCTATGGGTAAATAGTAGGGCAGACTAGGCTCTTTAACCTTGGTTAGGCAACCGGTCTAGGAGAAGGAAAACTCTGAATTCAAACCTGCTAAACTCCGCTTAAGAAATTGACCTAGTGTCGCATCCTGCTCGTGCGGAGGGGTTAGTAAATATATATATATATATATATATATATATATATATATATATATATATATATATATATATATAACAAATTCATACACTAATTGCTGTTTTCCAAGCAGTATATTTCTAACAAAGCCTTCATCACTCTGGGTTCAGACATTGTTTTGGGGCGAAAACATTAACACTAGCCCAGATCGCATCACCAATAAATTTCTCCACTGTATCCACGTTGATGCAGTTAGAGTCTTATTTTGGATCTTTATTATGTATTTCCTCTTGTATGATGGAGAAAGTGTAAGATTAGTCAAGAATATGTAATTGGTAATGAAACCTCTGTGTCCGACTTCGATAGAAAATACATTTGTTATCCAACTATTTCTGTTACATTGTTCTCGCAGATCTGCATATTTTCCCACCTGACACTGATGCACATAGTCAAAATCTTTCCTCATAACTACCAGTAACTCAATGATGAAAACTTTTTTTCAATTTAACGGACCAGATGACAATATCCGGATGCTGTGCCGTTAAGGTTATTTCAGTTGAAAATACAAGTTGATGTTCAAAATCAGTTACAACGTACCAGTCCGTGCAGCCATCAAACAATGGTATTCTGTGCCTATATATATATATATATATATATATATATATATATATATATATATAAAACTGCAAGTAAGAAAAATATATGCATATAAATAGGGCTCAATACTATAATCACAGAGCAAATTTAAAACATAAAAATATAAAATTATGGATATTATATTACCGTTACTCAAATTTATATATATTAATATTGATCATACATAGTATGATTTATATTTACATATACTAATACAGATACTATAGTTTGGTATATCTATAAGTAAATAATCTATATCACTGATAGACCATGTATATCTCAGCAAAGGTAGCGGAGACATGAAATCAACGGCGATTTGGAACTGATTGTTTCTCGCCTATGCGATTTTAAACGATATATATATATATATATATATAATATATATATATATATATTGGGAATAAAAAGGCCTTAAATACCATGGGTATCGTGGTTATGGACCATTTCCACTCGCGAGTATGTTCACGAGCTTCTTCAACCACTGATATATTTTATTTAGACAGGCACATGGCCAAACTCATTTTATATTCATACATTTCACCTCCCTCATTCAGGGGTGGTCATATTGCATTCTTTCTCTTCAAGTGTCTTTTTTATTGGTGGAATTTTTTTTTTTTTTTTTTTTCCTTTGGTTGACGGTGTTTTATTTCCTTTGTCTGCTAATCTCTTTGGTAAATTCCTAAGTTTATTTTGACTGACCAACAGGATTTTAATTTATGGTCTAGATGTCGTTTCGCTCTAATTGGGTCAAGTGGAAAGCAGGGAAGGTATGTCTTTTTTCTCAGCGGGTGGGGGTATCTGAGTTTACTTTATTAGGGCTATCAGCTTTTCTTGTGGTATCTAGTGTGTATCATTTATTAAAGCATGTTTTTCCATACTTTGCTATTTATATTCTTACACTTATATCTATGCGTATGATACACACTAGATATATATATATATATATATAATATATATATATATATATATATATATATATATATATATATATATATATATATATTCAAAGAAATAGGATTTCATCTTCTTACTTTTGTCCCGTGCCTAATGGTTTTTATATATTCTTCTGTGAAATAGAAGACAATCTTCAAATGCAACCTTTTTGCAAATAAATGTCCATATGATAAGAGTGTCGTCTATTCTATAGAAGTCATTTGAAATTATTAGTCCAAAGACAAAATTAAATAGTTGGTATCTTAATTCCTTTTAATTCATATACGGCTTTGAACACTTGATTTATCAAACGCCGTTTAAATTACTGTTTGTTCTCCTATGTTTAATATAGATACATATATGTATATACATAGATAAATGCTCCTATATATATATATATATATATATATATATATATATATATATATATATATAATATTGCTTATAATACTACTTATCCGTATATTCGATCAGTAATCTGTAGAAAGAATTGCTCATAAGTATTAAACGCGTAAAAATTCAGTTTTTCTATTGCTTAGATCGTAAAAACCAAGAAAAGTACATTCATCAGGGTGTTCCATTCTAATTTATCCCTTTGTGACACTTGTGAGTGTCATTAATAATTTTAGAAAGGTATGAATAGTGTTTTCATGTTTTTGTTTAAATATTTAATCCTATTAAAAGTAATCGTAGCTATTTTTCCTTCAAAATCATAAGACATGACTAGATTCATGTCTTGTTCTGTTGATTACAATTTAGGGTGGTTCTTCTTACTCAATGTTTTTTTTTTATCTTAAAACCTAAATATTGTATATAAATTGTATATTTGTTCAACACTGACAAGTTATAGTGGATAAAGACCCCTACATACACACATGCATATACACACATAAATATACATATACACACAATATATATATATATATATATATATATATATATTATATATAAGTGTGCTCGATATCATTGATAGAGCATACCCTATCATGTGCACACACGCACACACCGCATATATATATATATATATAATATATATATATATATATATATAATATATTATATAAATATATATAAAGCTGTTTATAAAACCCTTCATATCAAAGCCATATTTATTGATCTAATTTTTTAAATCTTTCTTTTAATGTTGGGATTGCATAGATCGTATGACAGTAAATTCTGGTTCAATAAATCACTCTGATGTTTTTTTTATTTGTTCCTGCTTTTTGACTTAACTGCAGTTTCCAGCAACCGATGTGGACCATTATTAGTACAGTGCTAATAGTCTGGACGTTTAGTAAACATTACTATCTGACTAGGCGTCGTTTTGTCTCATTACATAAGTTCTGATAACTATGCATACAGTTTTGTAACACTAGTGCACCTAGAGTGGATCGAACCCACTCTCTTGACCTGCAAACATTACCGTGTTTATTACCCTATCTTTAATAAGAAATTTATCAACGTATTCTTCTGTATGTCGTCATATTTCGCGATCTTACGTCAATACCATTGTTTTACTGATCACTCCCAAGTATATTCTAAACAGGTATTTTGTTTAAGGGTTATTTGTCATTGAGAAATAATCTCGTTTTTTGAGGACGTTGGACTGGAATCGATTTCTCGCATTTCATGAATATAATCTAAATAAAAATTTCAACTCATTTTTCTATAACGTTTACATGCAACCTTCTATCACATCCAACCAATAGCAAAGACCTACCTTTCCCAAAGGTATTAGCAAGATTTGAAATGTCAACAGCCTTGTCCAAGATTTGAACTCGACACCGTATTCATTTCTATGACATTTACTAGTTGTTGTTTTTTCTTTTTTTTTTTCTTGTTTTGTTTGTTCTTTGTTTTTTCGACGATGGACTTGAATCGATCTCTCATTTCATAAATGAAATCTCATATCTATTTCATGAGATTTCATTTACCCAACCCGTTTGTCATAGGATATAAGTAAACGTCAAAGAAAAAACAAGATGAAATAATGTTTACTTATATCCTATGGCAAACGGGTTGGGTAAATGCCTACCTTTCCCAAATGTACTAGCGAGATGTGAAATGTAAACAACCTCGTCCAGGATTTGAGCTCGGGTCATCCTGTACACTTCCGACAACAATAACTGTTATAAAAACGAGCGTCTAGCAACTGATAGACGTGAATGATTGAGTAAGAAATAAAAGTTAGAAAAAATAATTCAATAGAAAAGTTCTTGCATCTATAGATGTGCGATATTGGTTCATAAGAGATCAACACGAAGACCATTGGAAAGGATAATAAAAGATTTTACCGACGCCATTTTGCTATATTCATTTGACTGTTTATTGTGCTCGTTATTGATGCAGAAGATAAATTATTAGTCTCTCGCCGATAATGTAAATCAGCCACTTCCTTTCATTTTCTTTTTTCACTTTACTTTACCCCCCGAGAGACGCGAAGCAGTTTTCTCTCAACTTGATGATTGCCTTGCCCGCTGTTTGTTGACTTCGGCGCTAAAAGAAATCTGGCTTTTTCGAAACGTTTGGCGCGGCTGGCGACCAAAGTTCTGCTGCGAAAGTGGTCCAAGAAAATTGATTGTTTTGAACAAATATTGAGTGATTGGCCTTGAGTGAAAGCTGAAGTCAATTGAAAAACGTGGAAATTTGTCTGTAGAGATTTCTACTCAGCTGAAAAAGATGCTTAATCGACTCAGGGAAAATTGAGAAAAGTGTCAATTGTTGAAAGCAGGTACAGAAACTATATATATAACAACATAGCAGAGACCGGGACCCTTTATAACTTCGTTGAGGGCTTAATATAACGTAGTCTGCTCTTGATAAATATCTAAGTAGCTGATATTTCTTTGATAAAAAGGTTATTTGATGCAGAAATAATGCTTATAAGTTATGAGTAGAAATTATAAGAGCCAATTGTTGATGTATTGAAATTTTATGTTATTATCTTCATACAACACCGGCACTTGTGCCCCTAGGGACAGGGGTCGAGTGTCACCGACACAGCAGCAGCAGCCATCCCTAACATTAGTATTTTAACCTTGTTTTGTTTTTAAATCATAGAATCTATCAATTTCGTTAAGCCAACTTGTTTATATTTATATAAATAAAGGATTTCTCGGTCGGTTGAGTCCAGCTGCGAACCTCAAGGTTCTGGTGTGATACTGGCCCTTGCCAACTCAGTGTATGGATCTGTGCAGTAAAGTTATGAGCTGATGGTAGGTGTGGCGCTCCGTCTCGGTGGCTAAAAAGACAATCTCGTTGGTCTATCACTAGTGAAAAGTGGATAGACTCGCTCGCTGATACCGACTTTAGGCCACCCCGACGACTTTACTTTTTATTTATTTTTATTGTCTATCATTATATGAAAACGTGATCAAATTATTCAAAAACACAAATGAGGCAACTTCGACTCAGAACAGAGAGTTTTTTAAGGCGTTTCGGACTCATGTGATTATTATATTACTAACTTAAAAGCTATCCTATCGGCATTTAAGCTAGCTTCTCCAAAGAACTCTTGACTGGGCCTTCAGTTCAACAATGACACTTCATTGAGTAAATATTAGATTTTATTAAACTTGAAGATTATTCTTCAAAAAATCAACAGTATCATCAAAACAATGATATAATTTGTCTATTTTGGAAAAAATCACATCTGTCCGTGACGGTGGGGATGGGTAAATGCATACTTTAGATCTTTTCAGATTTAATATTATAATTGATATAACTTGATATTAATCTGTATAATGATACATAGTGCTAAGTTAGCTGTCAACTCCTGATACGACTTTCAGCAATAGATTCCATACTTCATTCTAGCAAGACCAAAATATCCAATTATATGGCATTTTTATATCATACTAGCAGAGCTACATGGCATTTCACAGGATTTAAAAAGTCATTGAAAATAAATCTTTTATGGAAAATGAGGTGTAAAAGTTTTTAACCCCCTATCGAACAAAAGGTTTTGGATCTTATCAAACTTTAGTCTTTTGTTGTCTCCACCAATCTTTCTATATGAAAGGGGGCGCCCGCGTCGTTGTACTTACAAATGTACAGAACGAGATATGCAGATCTTTTCTCTCTCATATATATATATATATATATATATATATATATATATATATATATGCCAATTCAAAACATGATGCTTAGTGAGAATTTCCTGAAATGTATTGTGTTAGTCTAATACAAACTGTTGATATCAACGGCTTTTTTAAAGTCAAGTGGTAAGATGTAGAAAATACAATCTAATTTTCTTTAGTTATGGTTCAGAAACTTAATGTTCTTTTGTTGGTCTGTGATATTCTTTGTCAAGTAGAAGAATGTAGATATAATCCAATTCGCTTCAGTCATGGTTGAATGATCCCACTTTATTAGTCACAATAATGTAGAATGAAAAGAAAGAGGAACAAAACAAGGAGCGAATTTCTTTCTACTTTAATCGCCAAACCAAACAATAACAGGTATTTTATCCCTCTTAAAATTATCACAACAATTCGCATTCAGATTGGTTTGGTTTCTTGTTTTTAATGGCCTATAAACCTTCTTGAGTTAGTCAATGCCAAAGTTATCCTCAAAGAAGAAAGTTAGTGGCACTATTTCACCCATAACTCGGGGTTGAGGGGATACATTTTTTTCACAGGGGTATTTGTCCAATAGTGAATGTAATAGTACGACTGGAGTTTGAATTCGCTTACTGCGATTTCGCAGTCCAGCACAATACCCACTACGCCACAGACCTCCTCCTTGCATTCAGAGAATGCCATGAATGTTACTTTTTATGGATGCATTCTGGTTACTTTATTTATCTTTTTGGTCCGTTAACATAACAAAAAATGTGTAAGAGAGAATTCGGGCAAACTACTCTTCCATGCTTTTCTTAGCTGGTCTGTTAACATGAAAATGCTTTTACTGCTATTGTCAATCTTGACAGAAGCCAATGTCATTATTTATAAGATTACTTTGCTTCGTTCAAGTTTCACGCTTTTAGTAATAGCACAGGAGAAAATTACGTCAGCGACGTACCTATGACGTCATCTGTGACATGCGCGTTTTGGGTCACATCAGCGGACTGGATATGCTACCGTATACAAGTTTGAAACTAATAATTAATATCATTATTATTGAGATATTAATTTCACAAAAGAAAAAGAAAAAATAAACGACATTTTGTTTTGTTATTTTTTTTTTGTTTTTTGGGGGTTTTTTGTGTGTTTTTTTTTTTACAAATGGTGAATGACGGAAAAAGGCCCAATGATGCATTATGTATTTTTATTTATTTTTTATTTTTTATTTTGACTTTTTAAAACTAGATCAACTGATTTACTGGAAGCGAGATTCACTGAAGAAAATGAATTTTAAATAAGAATTTTGAAAGTCTAAAAATAAATAACTGATAATTAATTTCTTTTTACGCTTTACCCTAATTATTTGTCAACAACATGTAATCATGTATAACACTTTCCCTAATTTTGGACAACTAAATTCTAGAAAAAAGATCTCGTGTATGATACGCACTTAATTTCTATAATTTGTAACAGCTAAATGTATCCTAAATTTAACAATAGTTCAACTTTTTCTGTTCATATTGACTGAGAATATGAATTTATATAGTTTACAATATGTCTTAAAACACAATATTTACAAATTATGTAGAGCAAACACACAAAAAGGCAACAAGCTTACAGCGAATATACGCTCACATCCTGTGAAAGAAAATTATAAATAATCACACATTCCAGTGCTGTAAAACACATTGATTTTGAGTATAGGGAAGCATGCGACCAGGCAAAAAGTTAATAATATAGTTCTCGTGTTTAATACGCACCCCTAAATTTTGGGTTGCAAAATCTGCTATTAAGGATGTAATGAAAATAACATACCTCGAAACTCAAAGCGAGCGTGGACGTGTCTGGCTTGCAGGGTCATCGCAGGAAAGAAATATGGCTGCTTTAAGCACTATATTTAACGATGGGCGATCTCAAACCAGCGAGAATGGGATTGCACGTATGCAAATTCTCTCGAGATCGGGCGTGCATATAAGCATACGGCGACGGCTAGAGGCCAAGCGTCAAGCGATTACGTACGACGACTATGACTGTCTCATAACTTGAAGGAAACAGGTATAGATAGAGCTATCTATCACTAAAATCACAGACACACACACACACACACACACACACACACATATATAATATATATATATATATATGTGTGTGTGTGTGTGTGTGTGTGTGTGTGTGTGTGTGTGATTGCGCGCACGCAATCGCAGGCCTTACCACTGAATGCATTTTTTAATCATGCCCGTTTTCAATATAATATAGGTAACTGGCTATTATATTACTAAACTCCTTCCAAAACTAAAGATTTAATATCTTACAAGGTAACTGTTAAAACGGGTTGATGGGTCTTAGAGTACATAAAACTTCCATTAAGTCTTTGAATAAATAAAATTATATACTTATTTACTAAATTTCGCTCAGCTGTAACACAAGGCCTGAAGTATGGGGTACCAGGTGAAAAGAGAACTCACGCGTAATGGTCTGCTAACAGCTCGTTAACATATTACAGAGCTTTCGGATACGCTGACTACAACACGTTAATCATAATGAATCACAAGTACTTTAAGCAAAATATTTTTCTTAACTGTTACAGTAACAAAAGGATTTAACATTATTCTAAAAAATGCCTATAATATATTCACTCAGTATAAATGTATCTTCTGAATAAAATGATTTTGGGATATATATATATATATATATATATATATATATATATATAATATATATATATATATATATATAATACTGTTTATGTGTGTTTACACACAAACTCACTCACTCACTCACTCACTCACTCACACTTCTTCTTCTTCTTCTTCTTCTTCTTCTTCTTCTTCTTCTTCTTCTTCTTCTTCTTCTTCTTCTTCTTCTAATTCCCAACATATTTGGTTTTTTTTCAAATTATTTTCAACCTACATCTTTCCCGCCAATGTATATGTGGTTTTTCCAACCAACTGTATCTCCCCTCTCTCTCTCTCTCTCTCTCTCTCTATATATATATATATATATATATATATATAATATATATATATATATAAACTAATGCCTTTATTTGAATGTATATGTATATACAACTACATATAAATAATGACTTTATTTAAATACACCTGTTAAATCTGTCTCCCTGTATAAGTGTCCATAATAATCGAAAGGCTTCTTTGGCTTTTATTATCCTTACCTTCATCTTTTACTCTCTGGCTATTCGACAGAAAAGATTTTTTTCTAATTTAAGCGTTTCTTTTCTTCCAAAAGATGTCTGTTAAAAGAAACAACATTTTTTTTATTTTATTTCCTTGTCTCTTGAATCAATTACTATTTCATTTCTCTCTCTAATTACAAGTAACGTTATCTGTTAGCGCGTCCAATATCAAATTATCAGCCCGCCAGTTAATGCCCGGCCTTTTTTTTTCTTTAGCGAACAGATATATTTAGTTTTCGCCTTTGTTGTCGTTGTTGTTTTCTTTCTTTGGCTTTCGAACAGTTTATGCCTCTGCCAATGATAGAATGCTGAAGCCCTTGTGAATCGCCTTTTTTAGAGAACTTCGAGCACATTATAGAATCAGTGATCACCGTTATGTTTGATGAGGATGCATTGACGTCAATTTTAAGCAGTATGTTTTACGAATGAGAAGAGAAAGATAAAGGAGAAAATAAATTTTAAAAAGAACAAAGAACTGAGAAGAAGAAGGTGAAGAAGAAGTGGAAGAGCGTGTGAGTGTGTAAAACCTCATAGACGATAAGATAAAAGAGAAAAAAGAAGAGAGTGTAACAGAAGAAGAAGAAGAAGAAGAAGAAGGAAGAAGAAGAAGAAGAAGAAGAAGAAGAAGAAGAGTGGAAAAATTAAATGCTCATAGAGGATAAAGTAAAATAAAAAAAGGAGAGCGTGAGATGTAAGATACAAAAGATAAGGATCACTAAATAGTAGTAGTAGTAGTAGTAGTAGTAGTAGTAGTAGTAGTATCAGCAGCAAACGAAAAACAAATGAAAGGCAAATGAAGTAAAAATAATAGATCGATAAGAAAAAAGAAACTCCAGTGTGAAGCATGAAAATGAAAAAGAAGGAGATAGAGGATAAGGAGGAGAGAGAAAATACAGAACCAATTAATAGAGACAGTTAAACGAAGGAAAATGAATATATGTATAAGAGAAAAGAAAATCAAACGAGAAGAAGAAGAAGAAGAAGAAGAAGAAGAAGAAGAAGAAGAAGAAGAAGAAGAAGAAGAAGTTGATCCTTCAAACTATCGAATATGGAAAATGAAAAAAAAATGTAAGAAGCAAGTAGTTGAATGAGAAAAGGCTAAATTACAACAAAAAGAAAATTCACTTTGAGCGGAATAATCTTTATCTGCATCCGGTAAATGATCGCCTATGTTTGCAAAACACATTTCTTTTTTTGCTTTTTCTTTTTTCATTTAGTGTTAACTGCATTAAACAATTGCCTGCAACAATGTAAGTTCAATCGTCAATTCGAGGAAAATAAAGATCAATAATAATTACGGAAATAGTTTGCAATTACTTTTTTTTTCCAACCAAATAATGATACATTTTTCTTTGCTTTTGCAATCACATGACGACGAAAACGCTCGCCATGCAATTTCAAAATAGAAAATATTAATAGAGACAAACAATAGGAAAAAAATAACAAAGATAATTGTGAAAATCGGGGGAAGAATTCGAGAATTACTCCCAACAGTTGCATTTAAATTCCTCATTTGTATCTTATCTTATTATAATAGAGATTTTGTGTCTGTCTGTCAGCCTGTAATTGAAACTATATCAGTACCCAAGTCGCAATTCCCCTAGTTAGTTACGTCACTTATTCAATTTCCTAGAAAATTCTAACCTATATTTTATCTTTTTATCTGAGGTAATAAATATTCATATCTCTCTTTGGATTAAGCTGTTATATAATAAGTATCCATCTATGATGTGATGGATAAAAAAGTATTACTTAATATCGGAGTCAGAGAAAGATTTCGGGTTCGATTCAAATTTAATGTGATATTATAGATAAACATATAGAGGACAAGCTGCGTCACCAGAAATGAGATACAATAGAAATATGTTTATTATGATGCCATTAGTTTAGTTTGGCTTCTTTGTTTAATGGAATATAAACCCTCGTGGGTTATTTAATGCCAAAGTAATCTTTGTAGAAAAGTAATGGTACTATTTACCCTTTATCTGGGTAATATCATAACTATTATGTGCGTTTATTTATTGTCTTGCATAATTGTTTATCAGTCACTGGAAATACTGGTTTGTGTTTGAGTCCAGGTAAAAGTCAGAACTGCAAATGTTCAACTTAGACAAGCCATCTCAATTATGAAAGACTTTTGCATCATTAATCACATTTCGTTGATGTTTTTATACGGAGATGAGTCAAGTTTAGTAAGGGTGTGTTTATCCAACTCTCCATCACGGACATTGTGTGATACAAGGTCAATTTTAAGCGAAGTACAGCTGATTTGAATTATGAGTTTTCTTTCTTGTTATCTGGTTGCTAAACCAAACTAAAGATCGCAGTCCGCCCAAATATTTATTCATAGCTGAGGGAAAACAGATAGATATATGTTTTTCCCAAGGGCATCAGCTCGAAGTGAAACGCAAACAGCTGCATCCAAGATTTGAACTCTGGTCATCAGGTTCGTTTCATACTATGATAACAATTATGAAAAAATCGCTTATCATGTACGTGTTATTGATTACGAAACTTACATTAATTATAAAACATATTAATTACATTCTTTATTAATTACAAAATTCATAATAATACTTGTGTATAAATATATACGATAGAGTAAATTATTACCGAAAGAAATAAAATTAATGTATAAGCAATGATGTAATTTAATGCCATCTGAATTTGAAACTTGGTACACCTAGGTAAGATTTCAGTCTCTCATTTTTACGTCTGTTCCACTTTTATTTTGTTTATCTCTATTTATTCTTTGCACTAAAAAACAAAATATTGATTGATATAAAGAATGATGATTCAACTACGATTCTTACAATTTGTAACAGACGGTTTATTTTATAGAAATTTAGCACTCATTATGGACTTTGTTGAAAACTAATGAGAAGAGGTATTTACCAAATCCGTTCGCCACGGCTAGAATAGGACACAGGGTCCTAACAATGGGGCATCAAGCGAAGATCTAATTCGCTTTTCAGTTGTGATGGACATGTGAGAAGAGGACTGTCAGTGGACAGGAATTAACGCAAATGTTACAGAGGCAACGGAACAACAATGTAATAACACTGGAGGGGGGGGTCATCATTAGAACTAGCACTTTATATTTTTTCAAAGGAGATAACTACTTCTAAATGCTAAATGTGTAACAGTTTCCAAGTATTCTGATTTTTACTAAAAACAGATTAAAACAAAACAAAATTCGCTTTCTAAGATTTCCTATCAGTAAGAAAGCAAATTTCATAAATTCTAAAAATAGAACTTTGTTTTGAGAGCTAAAATTTGAAGTACGAGCGAGCTTCAGATACGTTTATGTTGATAAGTTCACTAAAAACATTTAAGTTTACAAAAATAAACATTAAAACATCATAGTACTTAATTCATTATATTCTATTCTATTATGTTTATATACAATAGTATTTTTCTTATTTAAAAAAAGCAAAGCAATTCGGTGTTTTTCGGGTACGGGTGAGTTGGAACGGATTAATGGCGTTTATTTCAATGGGGAAAGTGTTGTTTTTATTTTACTGAAAATTGAAACGAAGATATTCAGTTTTCTTTTTAATGTTCAATTATTAATAATTTTAATTATTATGACAGTTCCAAATGAACTCCAATGCTTATTGTTCTGCTCTTGTTTCTCTGGCAACAAAATTGGCAAATACTTGACCGAGTTAATGTTCTGTCCGCCATAAATCAAATGTCTCTTCTTAGAAACGAGAATATTTATTTTAAATTTTCGAAATACCCAGATTCGCCAGCCATGGCACGAGTCAAAACAAATATCGATCGACAGAAACTCGCATTCGGCGTTCCAATCGTTCGTCATTAATAAAAGGCAAATGTCACAGAGAACATCTCATTACAGCTGCCTCTTCCTCCTCCTCCTCCTCCATCTCATCCTCCTCCTACACCTCCTCGCACTTTTCGGCCATTTCCGATATCGATTCAAAAAGAAAACAGCTCCAACATATCTAAATTCAATTCTTTGTTATATTATATGGCATTTCTTAAGCATAAATTAGCCAATGCCTACACTGACGCCTCAGGAAAACTGTTTATTTGATAAGCACATTACGTGTATTTCCCCCTTTTCCTACGTATTTTCATGGGAAGTACTAGATATTATCAGTTATCTAAAATTGATTTCGTCAGTATGAAAACACACTAAACATTGATCGTGTTTTAATAAGTTTTTTCACATAAATATGCTGTCGGATATCATTACAAATTAAATACACACACACACACACACACACACACACACACATATATATATATATATATATATATATATATATGACCATTATATAAATGTATATGTGTGTGCATGCGTGTGTGACACTTCGTTCTTTTCTAATGATATATGAAACTTCGCGGGTAATTAAACCCCAAGCCATCCTAGTAGAAAAGCAGTAGTGGTACTATTTAATCCATTGCTGGGGGTTGTGGATATTAGTCCGCAAGTGAACTTAATAGCGTGGCTGGAGTTAGAACTTGCTTACTACGATATCGCAGTCCAGCACTTTAGTTGGGTGCTAAGGATGACTTGCCCCTATGTGTTTATGTGTTTGTTTGAATGTGTATCTGTTTGTCTGTGTGTGTATATGTGTATGTTTGTGTGTCTATTATGAATTCATAATTATGTCAATTTATTTGTAGTTATTTACTAAGTTTTGCTTATATGTGACATGAGGTTGAATTATGGAGCACCCAGTAAGAGTCGAACTCAATGGTAAGTGTTTTCTAGTCTAGCTTGCTAACCATTATATCACATATGGCGCTTGTATGTATCTCTGTAACCGTAACTTAGCGAAAGACGAGTTCATATTAGAATAATACATTTTTTTTAAAATATTATAACTAACAGTCTAAAAGTATTTTCAGTTCTATTTGCAAATGAAT
>CM042143.1:101998775-102068775 GCA_023376005.1 Doryteuthis pealeii | reverse complement strand
ATTTGATAAGTGCCATATAAAAGTTCAACTCTTGAAGTTTTTATCATTGACGAAATTCAAAGGGCTGGTTTACCTCAGTCGGTAGACCATCCGCGTAGAAATCTCAAGGTTCCGGGTTTCATACTGGCTCTCACCAACAAGCATAGCTTGATTTATGTGATAAAGTGGAGACCTGTTAGTATGTAAGGCGTTCTATCTCAGATGCAAAAAGCACACCCTCTGTTCTAGCGCTAGGAACAAGGAGATTGACTCCCACGCTGTCCGATTGATACTGACAATAGGTCACTCCGCCGACATTACTACTTTTACTTATTATCTCACTACAACTTCACCGCTATCATTGTTAATACATTTTTAAACTGTAGCAGGACCTTTCCAATACCCTGTATATATATATATATATATATATATATATATATATATATATATATATATATATATATATATATACAGAGAAATAGAGGGTGAGGGGTACTAAACGATTGAAAGAAAAAGCAGAGAATGACAGAGACATATATTGAGTCTTTTTTTATGAGGAAAACATTGTGAAAACCATTGTTTTTCTTATTAGAAGTTATTGTATTCCCACGGCAATTGATAGATCTTCCCTTGTTTTTAATCGTCCAAATTGTATAGAATTATCTCCGCTCTCAGATTTTGAAAGAAATTTATTGATTATTCTCCATAAAAAAAAACAATAACGAATCGGTAAAGAAAGTTTTCACATCTGAAAAACAGAAAATTTTATTTGAAAAATGTATTCAATAATTGTATGCCTTTTCACTTCGATGACATTTTAAATCTCTCTCTCTCTCTCTCTCTCTCTCTCTCTCTCTCTCTCTCTCTCTCTCTCTCTCTCTCTCTCTCTCTCTCTCTCTCTCTCTTTCTCTTACACACACATGCTTTTAAACATTTTGTGGAAACGCGTGGTTTAATGATTACCGATGGAGGAAATTAACTTGGCGATACGAATTTAAACCCCGGATGAAGTGCTTTGCATTTCATATAGAGCAAGCTAGAATACTCTCCCCCCAGCTATTGGTATATAGTAGAGTGTGCTATTTAACGTAGGTTAAGCAACCCGTCTAGGAGAAGGAAAACGGCCTTCAAACCTGTTACTCCGCTTAAGAAAGGGACCATGCGGAGGGGTTGACGAATACACGCGAGTTCGAACTCCAGTCGCGTTATAAATATAGCAACTACAATATATATATATATATATATATTATATATATATATATATACAGAGACACTTACGTGGACTAATTGTTACCAAACATATCTCATTTATAATTAAAACAAAGTAATGTACTTGATCCACACTTTCCGACCCCTGTCTGAGGAATTCTGCTATTTCTAAGTAGTGTACGGGTACCTGTGGCGTAATTGTCAACGTGCTGGAATGCGACATCGTAGTAAGTGAGTTCAGACTCAAATCGCGCTATTACGTTCATCTTTGGACTAATACTCTTAAGAAAGGGATGAATCGATATCCCCAGCTATGGGTTAAATACTACTACTACAGTTCTTCTAGAAGGATAGCATTGGCATTAAATAATCCATGAAGTTTGATACAAAGAAACCAAACCAATCTAAACAATCACTGGGCAACTATTGCAGTCAGGATGCATTACACTTGAGAGACTATCTTGCATTGCATCAAACACTTGATAATAAGCGATAACATTTCCTCATTCCATATAACTGTCCAAAAGAAACAACATTTAAATATTGATAACCACCAGATAATTATCTCCAACCACTTCAACCAAAGTGATGCCTTAAACTCGTACTTACCAAACGAGAATGTCTAAAGGCGAATATTTAATAACAGAGACTGTTAACTTACTAAATTCATACTTCTACTTAAATTTCGTATTTTATAAAATTCCTTGATAAGAAAGTTCCAAGTGAGTCCAAGAGACAAAAAGAGGAAAATAAATATAATGATTTTTTTAATTTAAAAAATGATTTTTTTGAAAATAAAAAAAAAAATTTTCTCGGCATTATAGTTTGTATAACATAAGGCTACACGACAGCTAAAAGAAAATTACCCCCCCCAAAAAAAAAAATAATAAACCAGCCACTTGCAAAAAATAGCTGCCACATATCGCACAAACAATCATAGTAAGACGAACAAATAACGCTGAACACTTCTGGAGAAGTAAGGACGGACTTATAAGTGACGTTCTCTTGTGAGCATATACATGGACACTCCATAGTGGGTCAATAAGCAAAGGCTTGCATTGACACTGGATGTCGTGAGGAGGACTTGCCAGGAGCGATGGCCGATAAGGACGGGTGGCGAGAGAGAGAGAGAGGGAGAGTCATAAAATCCGTGCTGTCAGCGCAACATGATGATGATGATGATGATGATGATGATGATGATTTTATTTTGTAGTTTGATGCTGTCTCTTTATTACATGACAAGCCTCGGAAATTAGTAGAACAGTTCATTTATCTCGGTAGCAATATCTCATCTACTGAAAGTGATGTCAACATAGGCATAGTTAAAGCATGGACTGCTATTGACAGTTTAACAACCAGATGAAAATTTGATCTCTGATAAATAAAACGAAAATTCTTCCAAGCTGTTGCCGAGTAAATACTACTGTATAATTGCATTACTTGGACTTTAACGCATCGCTTGAAGAAAAAGCAAGATGCAAACTACACAAGGATGCTATGTGATATTTTGAACAAATCATGGAGCCAGCATCCTACAAAACAGCTGATGTACGGCCATTTACTTTCCATCACACAAACCATCCAAATAAGACTAGCAAGACATGCTGAGGACTGCAGGAGAAGTAAAGAGGAACTCATAAGCAACTTTCTCATATGAACTCCTACACATGGACACATTAATATTAGCCGAACAGCAAAAACTTTCATTCATCAGCTCTGTATGGACACTGAATGCCGCCTAGAGGAATTATCAATAGCGATTACTAATTGGAACGAATAGCAAGAGACAAAGAGTTAAAGGAACCCGTGCTGTTGTCACGCGATGATGATGATGATGATGATGACGATGATGATGATGATGATGATGATGATGATATTTTACAATTCAATGTAGAATTTCGACCTTAATGGTTATTTTCCATTCTTTCATTTTGCAAATTGATTTCCTGATCTATTATACTTTTAAAAATTGAGACATTGTCAGTCAAGCTGTAAAAGAAACCTTTTAAAAAATTTGTCATTGATACAAAGAATACAGAAAGGTCTATCATATTTCAATAATTTCTGTAGATTTTCAAAATTCGGGTATATCAGGCATTCAAATTCTCCTTCTATTGTAGTTTTTCATGATAATTTTTTGAGAGCTCAAAATTGATTTTAGATAAAAATGTCTTCATTTCTCTGATAATAATTTTTTGTCCCGATATTGTCCAATTCATTCAATTCTTCTGGTATAAAGTTTATAAAAATTGAATTAACATTTATATGAGATTTCAATTGATTTATTGTCACAAATGTCAAATCGCAAAAGCCAGTTATAATATCTGATCTAATCCTTTACAAAAACAAATCTATTTACCTCCGTACGACTTAATTCGAGCATTCCCCCTAAAATAGTCCCCTCCATTGTTGATATCACAAAATACAAATTAGTAAGAGATACTCGAAAAGATGTCAAAGTCTTACTTTCTAATCCATTCTATAGTTTCCTAATTTTAAAGATGCGGGATATGTTCTAAATTTACTTTTTAGGAAGATATTATATAAAATGAATTATGGAGAATATTTATATCCACATAAAATTTACATAGAGAACACCTTCCAAAACCTCTCATATCCCAAATCATTTATACAATACGCTAAGGCTAAAGCCCTCAAAATCCATACTAAAAGCCAATCCCAAAACACCACCCACACAAACCCACATAAATCTAACCCCCCAGATAGATACAAATAAAACAAATAAAATAGATACAAATAAAAACAAACATAAAACAACGGTTTTATGTTTGTTTTTATTTGTTTATGTCTTCATGTCATTTTGATAGATACCATAGCGTATTTTATTTCTACGTCTTTTGCGCGTGTAATATCAACATGATTCAGAGATATCCAGGGGATCTTGTTGATATTACAGTAGATGTTGTTTTAGATTTTAAACGCTCGTCCCTCTTGTGATATAGAGTAAGACTCAAATAATTGCCACAATAGGTTATTTTTAATGTAACAGAAATAAAAGTGCATTACGTGTTCACTCTAACACGTGTAGCACTTTTACTAACCCACTTATTCATATATATTTTCTTTTACTGAAAAGCTCAAAATACCTGTTGCACAAAACTTGAGTCGCAAACAGAAGGAAACGTCTCTTTGGTGCAATTTTTAACACGCTTCCGCTTTTTCTCTTCCCCCCCCTCTCTCTCTCTCTCTCTCTCTCTCTCTCTCTCTCTCTCTCTCTCTCTCTCTCTCTCGCTATATATATATATATATATATATATATATATATATATATACCGCAGTTAACATTAAATCCACCAAGCTAATATGTATACAATCTTATTTACTTCGGTACTTTTTCACTAAAACCGATTAAAAAGTTCGCAATATAACGAGCTAAATAGAGGATTAAAATCGAATGGTTTAAAATCTAGTAAATTCCGTTGTTAGATAGGGGGTACCCCGAAGATTAGCACTACTGCGAGAAACCTAAGTAGGTTGATTTTAAACCATTCGATTTTAATCCTCTCTCTCTCTCTCTCTCTCTCTCTCTCTCTTCTCTCTCTCTATCTATCTATCTATCTATCTATCTCTATCTATCTATCTATCTATATATATCTATATCTATATATATATATATATATATAATATATATAATGTTCAGAATGACCGTGAATTTGAGTTTCATCCTCTATACAGTTGGATTATAAAATAACTACCATATGAAATAAAACATCTTACACCCGTAGAAAATAATGCCAGTCGAGTTAAAAGAAAATACTATGAAATTACATATAAATCACATGACAAGTAGAGACACATGGTGTAATGGTTACCGTCGTAGGAAATGGGCTCGGCGGAACCTGTTCAAATTCTGGGCGAGGCTGTTTATATTTCGCATAGCACTGATACCCTTGGAAAATTCAAGGCGTCCCATCGTGATGTAATCTTTACTTAATTAGCGAGTTCTATCCTTACCGGAGGCCCCATATTTCAGCTTTCTATCACATCTTATCCATGGGGAATGGGTTGGGTAAATACATGGAAATATTCCTCTTTTGCTATAATAGCATTGAGCATTTTTTATGTAAACACTTTTCTTATTTGCATTTTTTATTATTATAAACCGTTTTTACTCGAAAAATACGACCTGGCTGCAAAATAAGATCCTGCGTAAATTTTCGGGGTGATTTCGATATAAGCCCTCCCGTTAAAATAATCCCTAGTTGAGAGCGGCAGACAGTCTAAAGAAATAAGCATTCTTCGCAATCACATCATGCAACGCGAACAAAATACCCCGAAAATAAGCCCTACCTCGAAAATAAGCCAGGGCTTATATTAATTTTCTCTCCTAAATATAACAATATTTCCTATTGAAAATTAATATAAGCCCTGTCTTATTTTCGAGGAAGCACAGTATATGCGTGTGCTTGTGTGTGTTTATGTGTGTGTCTATATTTATCCATATATATGTATGTAAATGTAATTGTTGGGAGATATTTCCGAATTCTTCCCTTAATATATTAAAATGTTTTCTCTTTTCTTTTCAGGTAAGTGAAGTTAATTTATTTCCTGAAATTAATAGGTAAGACGCATATTTAATTTATATTCGTTTGAAATTGACAAGAAAAATAGTTATTTCTCGGAATGCATTAATATTTCTAATCACCGTTCTTGCTTCAATTCTTGTCTATTAATTTTATCAAATCCTTTTCAAGTTATTCGTAGAAATAAACAGAAATAAATACTGAGGAAGGCTTCAAAATTTCCCTAATGGATCCACACTTAAATCTGTTCTGCTTTCCTTATAGAATATTCATTACATCAATGGAACATCTTTCTGGAAGTTATGATATGGTTGATTTAATTGCTGGTGTCGTATTTGAGAAACCCTTTCAGCTCCATTCCGTATGCAAAGGAAGTATTGTCCTTGGCATAGATTAAAGAAACAAATGACCCAACAAGATATTTTCTAATGTCAAACAACAAAAATAACAAAATAACTTAAGAAAAAGAACAGTTTCCGTTGGCATTGTCAATATTTGCTGATAAGATATATATTTGTAAATATGAGTCGGCGGAGTGGCCGGATGGATTATATCCTATATCTCCCTTTCCTAGCACTAAACCATCGAGGTTAGTTTTGTATCTGTGGTTAAATTCAACACCTATATATATATATATATATATATATATATATATATATATTTGCATGGGAACAAACATAGAATATAATATATATATATATATATACATATATATATATATATATATATATATATATATATATATATAATATGTGTGTATATATAACACTCACTTCAAGAAATCTTACTGTCTCGGCATTTTCCGTTCCAACACTCTTAAAATTATAATAGTCCCCTCCATTGTTGATACAGTATTTACAGCGGTTTTATGTTTGTTTTTATTTGTTTATGTCTGCCTGTCATTTTGATAGATACTACACCCTTTGCCGTGTAATATCAACATGATTCAGGGATATCCAGGGGTCTTGTTGATATTACAGTAGATGTTATTTTAGATTTCAGACGGTGGTCCCTCTTGTGATATAGCGTAAGACTCAAATAAATGCCACAATAGGTTATTTTTAACACGTGTTCACTCTAACACGTGTAGCACTTTTACTAACCTACTTATTGATATATTTTCTTTTATTGAAAAGCTCAAGATACTTGTTTACCTAACAATTGAGTCGCAAGCACAATAAAACGTCTCTTTGGTGCGATTTTGAACACGCCTCCTCTCTCTTTCTCTCTCTATCTCTCTATCTCTCTCTCTCTCTCTCTATATATATATATATATATATATATATAATGTTCAGAATGACCGTGAATTTAAGCTTTATCCTCTATACAATTGGACTATAAAATAACTACCATATGTGGAAAATAATGCTAGTCAACTTAAAAAACATGAAATAATTCCTGTAACAAGTAGACCCGCGTGATGTAATCACACCTAGAAGTTGATCGATGTACGTTTTCGCCGGTTGACCTACTGGTATGTTCATATGCTGGTGCCCACAGGAGAGCGATACTTATGAGCTCGTCCCTACTTCTCCAGCATATCTCATTCGACTCAGCCGGATGGTTTCTATGATAGGAGGCAAGTGGTCGTAGATATGTTCCTTCGTGGGGTGTGCTTCCAGAATTTGTTCAGGACGGCGCATCATCCTTATACATTTCCAATCTACCCTTTTTCTTCAATCTTTTCGTTAGGATCCAACTGTTGAGGTCATACAGTACCACTGAGACGGCTACAATCTGGAAGATTTTTCTTATCAGAGATATCAGATTTCCATATGATCGATAATCTGCCTATAGTAGTCCATGCCTTTCTTATGCGCTTATTGACATCGCTTTCTGTTGACGAGATATTACTACCTTGGTATGTTAATTGTTTTACAAATTTCAAGGCATTACCGTGTAGTGTAAGATAAGTTTAATGAATATCATGAAATATTTAGCCTACCTCGTATGTGCTATATGTATGCATATTTTTTACCAATGTTAGCATTCAGTGTTCAAGCGAAAGTAAAGAAAAAGCTGTTTGAATGCTGAATTTCAAGACAAGTAGTATTGGAGTATTGGCATAAGAAAATCTTTCCTATTACCATTTCCTCCATTTAGCCTTGGGCTGTAATAAAGTTAACTTGATAAATATTGCTAGCAGCAACATTTTGCCGGGAAAAGTCACATTAATATTCATTAGAGCGCTAGAAATTTTTTCACAAAGAAGAAATCAACTTTTATATAATTATTTACATATATTTTGCATTTAAATGGCTGAATTCAAAACACTTCAAACTCTCTAATAAATAACATATATAAAGGTCTGGACACCAAACATAATGTTTATATATATATATATATATATATATATATATATATATATAGGTAGGATAGCAAAGACATGAAGTCAACGGCGCTTGGTAACCCACCTTTTCTCGTCTATGCGATTTTCAAACCAACAGTTGGTTTTAAAGTCACATAGGTGAGCGCGAGACTGTTTGTTAACCAGCACTGTTGAATTCATGCTACCCTAGCATAGATATATATGATCTATCAATGATAATGAGCTCTTTTTACTTATAAATATAGCAAACTATACACACACACACACACACACACATACATATATATATATATATATATATATATGTGTGTGTGTGTGTGTGTGTATGTATATATATATATAATTTAAGAACATGTTTGGAACATTTCCCTTAAGAATCTCTAGCCCAGATTTTTAGTAGAATATTATTCATACGTCTGTTTGATATGACTGAAGGTGTTAAGCGTTCATTAAACCCGGCAAAATCTGGCGCTATCAGCCAAAAACACACAGTTAAAACGGGAGATGTCTTGATATGCCTGAAGCAAATCTTTATAAAGATAAGCGATTATTTCCATTAAAAAGAAATATACAATTTGAAATATTAAAAAGACACCATAAATATTATAATTCATATATCACATTCTCCAGAGTGAAATATATATTCAAAAACGATGATTAGATCTTATTATATTTCTAATGCCTTGAGGTTTGCTCTTTAAAGAAATTGTATGTAATATATTTTTAGATTGATTTGATTTCGATTGAAAGGATAAATCAAAACTGAAATATGATATCTGAAACATAAATCAGCTATGATGAACACTTATGTTAGTCCGCACACACACACACACACACACATATATATACATTTTATATATATATATATACAAAAGTTTCTAATCTAATACATAGTTATTAGATGAGTTTGATTTGAAATTTTCACTGTATAATGTTCAGTTATTAACACTGAATCGCATTAATTGAAAATTAAAGAGATTTTGCTGGAGATTAAATATTTGTCAAATCGTATTTATCTCTGGTAAAAATGAATAAGCAATTAATGGAAAACAATGATTTACTTACTCTCTTCAGCTGTATTACTGTGCTTTCTATATCTATTGTAGTTTCTGCGAAAATAAAGATCGATTGAATATTGTAAGGGCATGTCAACCCTTTATGACTTATTTTACACCTAGATGTTAGGTAATTTTATACATTGTACATTTATATTTACCTTTTATGTGTAGTTTTTAAGAATTTTTCCCATGGTTGTATATCAAGTATTCCTATCTTATATAAATTATTTACAAACATATATATTTGATGCATAGATGGGACCTTAACAGCTACTACCTGAATTATAGTTTTAAGTAAATATTTTTAGTATAAATAATTTTGCCATAGATATATGTTTTTAAGTATTCCTATATAAGATTAACAATTTTCAAACAAATGTATTTGACCCATAGATGGGAGCCTAACAGGTACTTCCACTCCAGTGTAGAGTGGAACTTGAAATAATGGAAACGGAGGAGTACTTCACACTCCATAGCAGTTCATAACTTGAGACTCGCCACTAGAACAGTTTAGTCTCATGCCCAGAATACCCACTTTTGGAGGATGGGGTCTTCCACCTTTGCAGAGGACACAGTCGACGTATTCTAAGCCTCGCTGTAATACGAGATATTATTTTCAGAGCACCCTCCGTACAAAACTTTGATTGTACACTTTTACAATTAAGAGATTAGACGGGCTGAGATATTCGATCTCACTACACAATCTGCACATGATCTGCTATATTTCTTTAGTAAGCAAGGCGTCCAATCGTAATGCAATGGTAAGCAAGCTAGTCTCGCAAATCCGCTAATACTGAATAGCAAGTTCGATCCTCGCTGGATGTTCCATACGTACGACCTTGTGTCACAAGCTGGTAAATACTTAGGGCGCCCCATCATGGGGAAATAGTTAGCAAGCTAGACTCGCAGATCCATTTCTACTGAAAAGAGAGTTTGATTCTTTCTGGATGTCCTATACCTTTAGCTTTGTGTAACATCCTTCATGTGACGAATGGTTTAGGGTAAATAGCTACTACAAATGAAGAAGTAAACTGACCTTCCCAGAAATCGGCAACGAATACAGATGAACTCTCGCCCAATTTTCTAAAAAATCACTCTCCTTGAAAGCAGCCTGCACTCAGAGGCGACGATGAAGGGATGAACACAGTTGTAGTAAGATAACATGGATACATACATACATGCATTCCAGGGCCTCCCATCCTAGTATGCTCGTTAGTAAGATAATCTAGCAGATCCGTAACTACTATATAACGAGTTCAATCCTTGCGGGATGACCCACACTTGTGACCTTGAGTCACATCCTACCAGTGGTGATCGGCTTGGGTAAATGCCAGAGCATCCCATCGTGGAGTAATGGTTATCAAGATAGTCTAGCAGATGCATAACCTCTGAATAGGCAGTTCAATCCTCACTGGTTGCCCCATACTTGTGACCTTGAGTCACATACTACCCGTCTCGAACGGTTTGAGTAAATACCAGCTCGTCCTACCGTTGTGTAATGGTTAACAAACTCGTTTCGCAGATCTATTACGACTGAAAAGCGAGTTAAATCCTTGCTGGATGCTTTATACTTGCGACCTTCTGTCACATCCTACCCGTGTTGAACGGGTTGGGGAAATACCTACTTTTTCTGTAAGAATTAACTGATGTCGAAAAACCCTAGAATTCCTGATTGAGATTATCTCAATATAGTGTCCATTGATTTATTCGTATTCTCTGAGGGTTTTGGTAATAGAATTGCTTTGGTATTACTGGTTTTGATTAATACTTTCCAATGATTCATTGCCTGGTAAGTCTTCTTCTTCTTCTTCTTCTTCTTCTTCTTCTTCTTCTTCTTCTTCTTCTTCCCTCGCTCGCTCGCTCGCTCTGTCTGTCTGTCTGTCTGTCTGTCTGTCTGTCTGTCTCTCTCTCTCTCTCTCTCTCTCTCTCTCTCTCTCTCTCTCTAACAAAAGATAAGGCTGACGTGTAATTTACCGAACAAAATGATAAATCAGGAAAGTATTTGTCAAGTGAAATCTCTCACAGTAAAATGCGCATTTAATCGAAAAGAAAAGAAAAAGCACAGAAAAAAAAATAAAACACAAATAAATCAATTTTTTAAAGAAAATGAAATAGAAAAGGGAGAGAAAACGATGAAAACGGACAAAAAAGTATTCAATCCCTGTTAAATGCATCTGCAATGATAAGGTGGCATTTTGAGGTGAACTGCCAAGTTGAAAAAGGTTATATCGAACTGTCAGTTTCTTAAAGATAGCAAAACAGAACTTTTTTTTTATCCAATAATGGATGGCATTTCTTTGGATCAACTAAACGGGGAAAAAGTAACCATCATTTCAACTTAAAAAACGGATATAATCAGTTACGTCCTTTTTTATTAATCAGTAATGAACGCTTCGTAGCAATTTAGATAAAATACTTCCCTCATGATGCGTAGATTGGTCTTTATGTATAGTGGATTGCTAAATATTTTCTTTCACGCAATAATTCCACTTGTAGAATTGTAGAAAAATGAGATATTAAATATGAATGTGTCTCTTTTTAATCATAGGTATTGAAGATGCAGGCATTATGCAAAAAGTATCTATATATCTATCTATCTCTCTGTTTTAAGCTGTTCATATGTATTCTTTTATATGTATCTTTTGCTCATTGATATCTATCAATATGTTCATAATTTTCTCAAGTGGTGTACAACAGTATCTTTATACCACACCTAATAACTATTAACCACATTTTATCACTAAAGTACAGTAATATATATATATATATATATATGTGTGTGTGTGTGTGTGTGTGTGTGTGTGTGTGTGTGTGTTGCCGTTTTAGGTTTAGATTAAATGACCACACATTAACAATTAGACAGCAATCTAAATGCAGCACTATAGCAAAACATTTGAAGTGCATATTAAAAGACGACAGTTTTCCATCCTCACATACACGCAAACATACAGAAATTAAGTGGATAATGTGTCTACACACACACACACACACATACCCACGGGTTAAACATTGATTTAGAATCATACAAATATTTCTTCAACCCCCGACACCAACGCCACCAAGAGAGAGTGGCGACAACCACGCATCTATTCCAGCTAGGCCAGCAACAAAAGGAAAGAGGTCATCCAAACATCAATGACCCACGGAGAGAGGGACAGAGGAACAGATCACCAGCATCCCCAGCTATAAAAGCGCCTAAGCTACACAAAAGAACAGTCAGTCTAGATTGTCTCGACAAAGGAAGGTTGTACTTCCGAAATATAGAATGAAATAAAATGAAAATTAATACTTAAACATCAACTGAGTTTCCTATTCATTTCCCAGCTCACGCTTCACACATAATCCCAAAAAATGAATATTGTAGGTATATATAAAATACATATTTACAAATATAATAATATATTCTCACTGAGAACTAGACTCACCATATATATATATATATATATATATATATATATATTGAGTTCTTCCTTTATTGATAAATATTGCTCTGTATATAATCTAAAAGGTTATTTTACATTGAGCTCTCTTTAGTGATTTAATGATTCACTGTATTTATACATACTGGATCACCAATATTAGTACAGTGGATCTTGAAATCATATATAGAATCATCCCTTACTACCAAGTTTTGGATAAATCTCATTATATATATATATATATATATATATATATATATATATATATGATATGGGTGGGATATTTATAAGCAAACAGTGCTCAACATCGTGGACACATCATTTAAATCTAAGTAAGGATATTATGGACATGGAGTCAACGGAGTTTGGTTACTGAGAGTTTCTTGCCTATGCGATTGTTAAAACCAAGTTTAGGTTTAAACAATCGTATTGGCAAGAACTCCACCATTAAAGTGAATTTCAATTTAATTTGGCGCCAGATTGAGTCACGTGACTTAATACTTTAATCGCGTAAAAAGACAAAATATTTATTCAGTCAAATATAAGATAAGTTCCCCTTATTATGGACAATTTGAAACTCCGAATCGTGAGTTTTTATTATCAACTTATTTCGTACTTAAATATAATACATACACACATACACTCACTCACTCACTCACTCACTCACACACACACACACACACACACACATATATATATATTATATATATATATATATATTGCATCATGTTTTATTCACATGCATTTATGTTGCATCACATTTGTAGATTTGTACCAGACTAAGATAAGTTTTGTAGGTATTTTTGGTACCTTACCATGAAGGAATTCTTGTGTATCTACTCTTGCAGCTCTTTAATACTGTACAGAGTCATCGATTCTCATCTCAACTCTATTTATACTAGTCACTTATTCTCCATTCGAAGCCATAGATCAGTGATCGAGCTCAGGTGAAAAGCCTGAATTCCGGATGCTGTTTTTCTAAGGGAAAGCAGGTATATCGTCCCGACTTTGGATGATCGTAGTAACACATTATCCCTCTTCCGATTTTTCTCCGATTGCTATTGTGACGTACAAAGCTAAGCTTGGTAAATTCCAACACTGTCAAATCAATAAAATCAGTGAAGTCTTGTATCAACTATTATTTCCCCCTTCATTCAAAATTGTATGAGGTAAAATTTCAAAATATCTAAAAGCAAGGCAAATTTACGCTTATAAATATATTCTATCCATTTCGTCTACGTATAAAAATAATCATAGCATGATAATATGGATGATTTTCAGTTTTTAACTTTACAAAATTACATTTAAATATATAGCACAGATATGGCCAAAATTTTAGAATGACAGTATCTCCTCCTTTCTTTAAATTTATATAAAATTTACAATCGTAAATTGTAACTTATTTTAAGCCTAAAATTACTTATATAATTGTTTTTCTATGCATTTCTTAATCATGACAATGAATTAAATCCTGTTAAAAAGATCACATCTTCAAGAGGAAAAAAAACGGCTAGAATTCTCCATTCTAACAGATAGAGATTTTGATTTATAAAATCATCGCATTTTAAATACTGTAAAACTAATAATTTTATATTTGATTTTTAAGAATCTTTCCTCTTACAGTAACAGTAAAAAAATATGTTGTTTCATTTATTTCCTAGTTTTGTTGAATTTCAATTCATAGCGGTTAAAAGCAGATGAAATTTTGACCATACACATAATGACATTTATTATTTCTTATACTTCTGTCCTTTGGCTAAAAACTATCGCATATTTCATATTTTCAAAATTCTAAGAATATAAAAATATTTCAAATAATAATAACTTCAGTTAAAACAATAGTTAACCTAAGTTAAAATCCCGTAAGAAACTAACACATAAAATTTAAAGTGACCTTCAGGTGCAAAAGTTTACGTCTTCTACTTGTTTTTCGTAGCTTGGAATGTAGATGGTGAAGATCTATGTCACATATCTTTTATCCAAGGGCTATCAACTATTTTGCTGGTTGTCCTCAGGAGAATTATTGATTGTAGTGTTTGTTTTCTGCGAGTTTTATTCTTTTAGAACTTTTTTTTATGGTTTATTCATAAATTCCAATACGTGCCTAAATAATAACTTGCAGCTAAAATACATAATATATATATATATATATATATATATATATATATATATATATATATATATTATGTGTGTGTGTGTGTGTGTGTGGTATATATATATATATATATATATATATATATATATATATATATATACGTGTTTCAGCGTATCAAATCTCCTCAGTGTGGCTACACTTAACAGGCAACCTCCGGGCGAGATAGATACCTAAACGATTTTTATTTTAACCCCTGAGCCATCGGCCACATGCTGGCAAGGTCGTAGAGTTTAAGTGATAAATACATACATAGGCATATATGTTACAGTCAGTAGAGAACTCACATCCGTTTTATAGGAGAGTCCTGGCATTTAAGATTAAATCGATAGTCAAATTACCCCAGAGAGCTCAACCAACATGGTGTTGGGAGCATATATATATATAATATATATATAATATATATATATATATATATATATAATCATTTTTGAAAGAAAAGAACAACGAGCGAGTCACAGTATTGGATATGTCGGAAAAAGAAAAGAAAATAAGAAACCAAACGATTCGCAATGGTGCATATACACATGTGAAGTATTGTGTTGTACAATATTCTGTGATTGATTTTAACGGCATGTAAATACATCTAATGTTATTTTATGCTAGGTGTTAGGAAATCACGTTCATTATACAATCATTTTGACATTTTTTGTTTGTTACTACCTACGCTTTTGCCTGTGCGTTACCATCGAATCCAGACAACGAACGCAACTTTTCTGAAGCCGTAGGAACCAATGATGATAACACATTTTGGTCGGAAGCCCTACCACAGTTGAACAGACTTAGTTAAATACAAAGTGAATAATATTTAACTCTAGAAAAATCAGATTTATAAAAATTAATGTGATTCAGATGCGTAGTTAATTTTCACGTAAAAGCAAATTTCGTTGTTTTCTTTTCTTTCTTGGTAATATAATTGATAAAATCATTAAGATGCCGCTCTGGGTAAACATTCACAATTGTTATAATTTTGTTGCTCCAGAATTTGATTGATTCAAGATGGCGCTGATAAACTTACATACACATGGGTATGAAGTTGTTAGGTTGGTGCAAAGTTCCCATTGCCATCTTTTACGTTGGCGGTGACTTAGAAGAATCTCTAAATCATCTTCATCTCTGTCCCTTTCGCTTGTACAACCAACCAAGCCTATCACGTAGTTTACAAACTTTAGAACAATTTATGAAGCTAGTAAAATGGATTCCGTATGAAACTACGGAAGCCTACAACGATCATGTTTTCCGTACGTGTCCTTATTTTTTACTTCTTTGACACAGTAACAATAATGTTATTTTATAGACGTGATAGTTCCCTAATAATAAAAAATAGACTTATATATATGCTGGCAGTGAAAGTTAATTTAAGTCACTCCTAAAGAGCTATACCGAGTTTGGGAGCATATAATAATACGCCATCCACAGATACCGTTTTCGGCGTTTCACGCCTCCTCAGTGTGGCTAGACACAACAACTACCTATGGCAAGGATAGAAATCCGACTGACTTTTTGTCCACCCGAAATCTTAACCTTATCTTAATCTTAATTTGGCAGCTGTCGTAAAGAGGTGGTGTTTAAACTATTAAATACATTAGTTCTCTAATAATAAAAAAAATAGACTTAGAGCTTTCAATATCCTAATCTTTTCAAATTTTCTTTCTTCCGATTGCTGGACATTTTCATTTTTTATATAGCTTAGATATCCGCAACCCAGTATCATTCACTTAAAATGTTATATTTTGATAAGGCATTGGAACATTAAAAAATACATTTCCGTGCAGAGATTTTGATAAATGGCTACACCCATCCTCATTTAGCGGATGCTATACCGCAAACGAACATGAAACTGGGATGATAATTCCTTCTACACACGACTGTCACACGTGGGCTCATGTTTAATGATTATCTTCCTATGAATTGGACCCGAGTTCAAATCCTTTGCATTTCACATAGTGCTAATACCCTTGGGAAAGGTATGCATCCAACAATCCACCTTCCAGCTATGGGTAAATAATAGGGTGGACTTGTAATTTTAACCATGGTTAGGCACCGTCTAGAAGGACAAGTCTGAATTCAAACTTGTTAAACTCTGCTTAAGAATTTGACCCTTCTTCACAACCTAACCATGCGGAGGATATATATATATATATATATATATGGAATGTCACTTTCGGGTTATTAGTTATTTCGCTTCAATAAAAATGCTTGATTTGATCAGTGGTCCAAAAATGTATTACTTGAAGAGTTCATCGAATCAAAAAGGAAATCGGTATGTGACGATGGAAGACACAGTTTACTTGATCGATATAAGTTAGGTAAGCGTATACATAAAGCCATCGGCTTTTGGTAACGGTCACTTTCTTGACTTTCATCTTAGCAAACAAAGTAGATGAACACATCGGCGAGAAACTGAGTTTCAAAGAACCATTGATTCTATGTTTACGCTTCCCTAAATCATATATGTTCTATCACTGATATGGAACATTTTTCATCGGCACACAGACGCACACACACACACACACACACACACACACACATATATATATATATATATATATATATATATATATACAGAGAGAGAGAGAGAGAGAGTAACAAGTAAGTATTACGCTGCAGTTTCCGTACACTCTTCCAATAATCTGGTGGTGCTTTGAATACTACTGGGCATGTTGAGTGGTGGTAATGATGCTAAGACCCCGAAACCATGCTCGAACCAAGGTCATCATTTGATGAAGACTTCAGTGGTATTTATCCAAAGTTAAAATCTGCAGACTTTATCCTTTTTCCAATTTTCGATGTTCGATGCAGACACTTTTGGGAAGATAACTACATTATATCTCTAATTGTTTAAAACGTCCAAGGTGGACACAATTGAAACTGATATAACTCGCTCTATCCCTTCCCAAACACCAACCGCAAAAAGTAACATTAAACCAATATCTACAGACACCTCAACACTCAACATACAAAAATATACAAATTCAATTACCTACGATTTTACAGTTTAAATGTTAACCAATCCGTTATAACAATTTATTGGGATACCACTAAACTTTTATGAATTTTAATCATAAGATCACTTATTGCTTTAGTTTTCCAAATTACATTTAATCAGAATCCATTATTTAAAAAATATTTTCAATATTAGCTTCATACTTTCTGAATCCAGCGACTGACTTAGTTGCTCTGTATGAATTGTAAATACATAATAGGTCTGGACAAAATCTGTAAGTCAACTATATTTCTTTAGCAGTAATCCTTTCGAATTTTTAATTGCACCACCCTATCATGCTTCAAAAAATCCAGTAAATTTATTTTTATAATTTCAACATAATATATTATAATATATATATATATATATATATATATATATATATATATATATATATATATATATATACGTGTACCTGAGTGTGCTTATGTATTCACATACGCCCATTTACATGAACATACACAAACACACACACACACACACACACACACATATATATATATATATATATATATTTTCATACACACCAATATATATATACTTGCATTGTAATGTTTCACCTTTTGTTCTCTTGTAGAAAGACGTCTCACTTTGAAATCAGCTAATAATGATCACAAACAACATATTTAATTATAAATGTTCTGGTACATATATACCGATTTTCATAGTAGCCAGGTTAATGAATCACACTAACACTACAATTAGAAAGGTCCGTGTGTAAAAATCACTGCCAAGACCTCCTGGAGACATGGTGACAAGAATACTTCCTGAAAACTTTGGCGGTCAACTAGAAATCCTCTCAAATCACAAATCATATTTGGGATTCTTGGCACTATTTTATCAACTTGAATATAAGTCGTTAATTGATGTGACATAGTTGCCAATAGGCAATAGACACATGTAAAAATACATATACACACACGAGTACAAATCTACAAACATACACACGTGGATTCATATATATATATATATATATATATATATATATATATATATAGATAGATAGATAGATAGATAGATAGATATGATGACATTTCCGATGATCGCAAATACATGCTATCTTATGAATATATATATATATATATATATGTGTGTGTGTGTGTGTGTGTGTGTATGTGTTTGTACAAGTGTGTGATCGTGCGTATGCACGTCTCTCTCTCACTTCCTTCTCCCCTCCCTTCTCTCTCTTTCCCGCGCGCGTGTATGTTTGTTTGTGTGTGTGTGTGTGTGTGTGTGTGTGTGCGTGTGTGTTACATCAACTTGACGTAGAAGATGACGTACAAGTAATAAGATTTTTCGTCTCAAAATTTCTGGTTGAATAAGAGATTTGCTTTGCTTACTTAAATCCGATAGCACTTTTGATGACAACAAGAAAGATTTGAACAAAAGTGTGTACGAATGTTTACTGGTAGAATTTTACAGGCTGGCCCAAGAAATACTGAAACATTTTTAAAAAATCATAACTTTCTTATTTGTAATCTAAATTTATATCGTTTTTATAAGTAACCTAAGGAAATTGAAAATATATGGTTGCAATATGAATGAACAATATCAAATATTAGATTTGTACTATTCAAATGAGAAGTTACAATTTCATCAAAAATACATTTTTAGTGCTGGAATGATTTCAAGAAATTCAGAATTTAAATAGTCTTCCCATTCACCTGCTTTGCAGGATTATTTAACTTTGCCTACTTTAAACCGCTCAAAGCCGCTCTTCCAACCCTACCGTAAATTGCTGGCAGCGGTTCTTTACGTGTCACTTGTTTACACAAAAATCACTAAGTGAACACATCTACCATCTTTTGTTTTGTCTGTGGACCAGACCTGAGACTGGTATTTTATCCTTTTGTAATAGGAAACCAGTTGAATAGAATAATTTGCTACGGTCGAGGGGAAAATTTCATAGGCAAAGAGTTAAAAGCGTATGCATATTTTAATAAGCTTAAGACATCGCTAGAGCTCAAGAATAATATTCCTGCAGAGATAAGAGGTTTGACTCCACAAACCTTGAGCAAATTCATACAAAGTGCTCCAATTAAGGCGCAACTTTGTGCAATCTGCAAGATATCGTTCTTTGAAAATAGCTAAAATTATATTTCCTTGGATTATATTTTATGACTCAAAAGACAAAATGATTTTTTTATGTCAGTCTTTTATGGGCCACCTTGTATATTCTTTTTCTGGTCATATCAGCTTTAAACTATAGTGATAATAATTTGTTTTGCTATAGTATCAACAGCTTTTGCAACGGTCAGCGATCTTTTGTCTTTGTGGTAGAGATAAAAAAAAAAGTCATAGTATAACTGGCCATTCACTTCTGTTTGATTGGCCTCGCTTTATTTGAGATGAAGAATGAAGAAAGAAAGAGAAGCCAAACAAAGAAGAACGTTTTCCTTATTTCCTCTCGACCGAACAAGAGCGAATTCTCCTGCTGTTAATTCTTATTGGGCGCTTTTATATGTCAGTTCCGTGGCTAAAAGCACCGTAACACATTATGTCTGTTCATTTGCCAACGTGATTCGCTACATCTGCTTACTTGATCACGGGATCCACTCTATTGCTTGTGTCTCCTTTTAGTCGGGTCAATCTATTGAATATGAAAGATATGATCACGCCGACCATGACGCTCTGTGGTCAAGTCACGTTGATTATTAATTTTCTATATAATAAACAGTTTTACTTTTTCTGATTATTATTTGTTTCTGTGTCCAAATTCTGTATTATCTATGTTCCTTGGGATCAAATTATCATTTTCCTAGCGCTTCTTCCTAGGATCAGTGTGAGGTATCTGCTGTGTCCGATGAAATTCTAATTGAAATTTAATATAATTATCTATATATTTATATGTTTATTTTTCTTATTTCTAATTTATGTTTGTGGGGTATTAAATGCTTTAAGTTTCAAAATGAGAGCTGTTTTCGTCCTCATATTCTCTATCTTAAAATATATTTTTTACATGGGCGTCGGATTTCTACGCTCATATTCATATCTCAATAATCACATTATTTTCTTGAGTAATATATATATATATATATATATATATATATATATATATATATATATATATATGTATGTGTGTGTGTGTGTGGTGTGTGTATATTATATATGTATTATAATATATATATATATATTTTATTTGGAAAACTTTGGACCCAAATGTCTTCCCACACTGACACCGTTGGTTTGTGCGTAAATAATTGCATTATGATCGGAAGATAGGAATTGGTTTGACAGTTACCAATGCCATTGACTTTGTATCTATGATATCTTAACTTATATATATATATATATATATATATATATATATATATAATATATATATATGTGTGTGTGTGTGTGTGTGTGTGTGTGTGTGTGTGTTTAATTTGATTTAGTTTGATTTGATAACATCTCCAATTCTCAAAAGTACACATTTGTTTTATTTTATGAATGTCCATACTTATAAACAGCCCAGTAGTAGTCGTTATTTATTTTGTGTATCCATTATATTAACAAAAGTATATTATATCGTAAGTGGTCCAAAACAACTAATGAAATTCATTAATTATGGTTCTGAAATTAAGCAGCAATGAGCTTGCTTTACTCTTTGATGAATAACTATAAAGGTTATAGTTTGGTTTCTTTGTTTAATGCATATCAGCCTTCGTGTCCAAAACCATCCTTGTAGAAGAACAGCACTTGTACTATTTAACCTAGACCTGGGGTGATGAACGATTCATACCGTTTCCAGGGGTATTAGCCCGAAATTGAACGTGACAGGAGTTCGAATTCGCTTATTACGATGATTTAAGTAGATTGGTAGTCACTACGCCACGAGGGTTCCCCCGAATAACCACTTGGAAAAACAGCTACAATTGTTAGTTTGAGATTTATATTTTGGGTCAGAAAAAAATTAATTAATTACTGCTGCTTTAATTACATTGTATTAATATGCATTGTATTTTGATTATTCAGCATTTAATTGTCGATCCTTTTAGCTTGATTATTTTTAAATTACTGCCTTGATTCAAGTGCAATGATACTCAAATATAAGCCCCTTGTTGTATAGCTACCACCTCTCTCGATCATAGATAAATGGTTTCATCTGTCTGATATATAGCTTGGACAGACGAGACGAGGAGTTAGTTATTAGTTATTTAGTTAGTTAGTATGTATATATATGAGCGAATAAATATACCACTACCAAGCCTTTGACTTACGTATTATTCACTTTACATATCCCTTATTTCTCTGTGTGAGTAATTAGACGCCTTAACCACGACACAAAAGCCTTATTTTCAGTACCTTACAATCGTATATCATATTTTCTTGTTTAATACGATGTCTGAGTACAGTTATAGTTACTTGTATATTTTTAAAAGAAATAGACTTGATTACGCAGCTAATTTCTAACTAGATTTTTGGTACTTGTCCAATAACCCGTTGGAAACATTGACTTAATGACAGTCGTTCAAAGTCAGCCTTTGTAAATAACCACAGACATTTCTTTGGTGGTCTATTCTATACAAGTACACCATTTCCCGATAAAATCCTACGTCGGAAGACAAATATGATACTCGCTCTTTTTTTTTCTTCAGAAATGTTCAATATAAGCAACGAAATTTTATATCTGATTGGTTTGGTTTGTTTTCTTTGTTTAATGGCATATCAAAGATCGTGATAATTTAATGCCAAAGCCATTCATGTAGAAGAGCAAAAGTGGTACTATTATTAACTCATAATTTGGGGATGAGTGGGTTCATATCTTTCATAGGCGTATTAGTTCGAAAGTTAACGTAAGCACACGACTAGAGTTCGAACTCGCTTACTACGATCTTTTAGTCCAGATGTTAGCCACAACGCCACGAAGGACTTCCCCTATCTAATGGCATCAGAATTTTTGCAAGGGCAAATCAATAGATTGTATGTGAAACATTGGAAATTAATTTCTCTTTCGAAACTCTGAGAATGTTACAATACAATCAGAATCTTTTCTAAAATTTCCTTTAAAATAGCACAAATCTTCGATCAAATCTTGCGAAAATAAAACTTTTGGTGGATGATTCCTTTAATTATATTACAAAATGATGGTAAACACTAGGAATGTAGGTTTTGGTGTCAGTTCTAATCATAATCCCTAACTTTGCGATTTTCCAAAGGAATTCTTTTAAAGTGAATAATCAACTCACTCTAATAAATATGTTTACCATTCAAATGCGACATTCAAAGGCCACCGTCCAGTTTGATGAATAGATTTTTTTTACAAAAATGTCTGCTCATGAATGCGATTAAAATGAGAACTGGGTCACACCGAATAGAACATCTCACACAGGATATTATTTTTCACAAATCTAAACAAATCTCCCAGAGTCAGAGAATCCGTTCAGGGTCAATATGAAGGAGTCTTCTATGAATTTGACTCTTCTTTAACTATTATATTCTCCAGAAGAGCCAATTAAGATAGAGTAGACACAGAATCAACAATGATTGTTAACTGTCTGTTTCGCCTATGATATCATCAAACCAACGGTTAATACATGCTCTTGTCCTGATAAACATTTAAGTGAGAAACTGATTATCCCCATACAACGTTGGGTCTAAGTCTACGCTATACTAACTTAGATCTATATATGATCTATCACCGATATTCCACATACTTTATTTATGAATAGAGCAAACTACGGTATATATATATATATATATATATATATATATATATATATATATTTACCCTAATTTAGATATAAAATCTCTACCAATGATAATGAGTACTATTCTTTATAATGTACCAACCTATATTATCAATATTAATATTAATATTATATATATATATATATATATATATATATATATATGCATACATAAGCAGAACAATTTGTGTGGACTAACTATTACCAAGTATACCGAGTTTATAATTACAACGATGTAATACTCTTCGTATTACTCTTGCTTTGAAGATTATGCTACTATAACTCTATGTATATATTGTATGTGCATGTATGTGCATGTGTGTGCATACGTGTGCACAGGGGTGTGACATAAAAGTATATTCGTTTTATTTGGGATAATCTTCAGCCATTATTAGATTCTTGACCTTGATTCCTCAAACCCCTATAACCACAAAAGAAGATAAGCAGTCATAGCTCTTGAATTACCCTCATGACGATTTGTTGCACGACGCGAGCTAAGACTACTCTTGTTCAGTTATTTAGTGAAGGTTCAAATATCATTACGGTCCTTATTGCTTTTAACCCAGAGACTATTCAAAACATTCTTGTTTTCAGACGATGATTAATACTAGGGATTGATTAAGCACGGACACAATATAAATATTTATGAATGAAATCGTGCAATATGTGCCTAAAACTAAAGAAAGTTTTAAACATGAAACGAAAGTAAAATAAACGTGTATTTTCCCGTTGTAATCACCAATGTGATAAAATTACAAAGCTAACGTAGATTAAAACAAAAGATAAAAGACATGTTGCTTTATTCTCTATGTTACGTAGAACAGACGTCAAATCACTACACTACGTATTGTCTTTTATTTTTGACGCAGACAGCTTTAGAGTAATCTTCTTCAGCAGACACTGATAGGAAATTTGTCGGAATCAGATTACAGTACTCAATAATTTTGGCCCTAGATGTTAATTAATAGGCACAATTTCTGACTCTTGTACGTGACGAGACAAAAAAAAGTCTAACATTTTGTCACGGTTTGTAAAAAGACAAGCTTTTATAAGTTTGTATTTAATCTTTCTCCTTCTCTTGGTCCAGAGGAAAGAAATACTCGGACCGAGGAATGTACTTATTATAAAATCAGGACCTTGGTTGGTTGTTTTATTTCTTTCGGATAATTTAAGGCCAAATCAAGTTATTTTGATAAGAAAAGGACTCAGACCGCTTACAATACCTGCTGTTGCTCAAGTGGTCACCCAATTAAGTATTGACCATGCTAATCGCTACTTAACTTAAGTGATATAGCGGTGACCGTTTTTAGCGTGGATTTTCGTAATAAATCAGTACATATCTTTCAAACAAATAACTAATAGCATGCTTCCTCATTGCTTATAAATGTATCGATAACATTCCTACAGTACGTGTTGGAACATATTTCCACAGTACATGTTGGCATATGTTGAAACAAATATTTATGTAAATCAATTTTACAGAAGAAAAGTAAGATACTATATATATATATATATATATATATATGTGTGTGTGTATATATATATATATATATATATATATATATATATATATATAATATATATATATATATTAAGTTTAATCTTGCCCTACTGGCCAGTATTGAGCACTTTTCTGATTCATGGAAGGAATTTTAAAACGTTTAACCTAAAGATTGACCACGCAAAAACTCAGCGTTGTTGGGTTTATCTTGTTTATTTCTATTTTATTGTTTTAAAATGATTATGTAATGGTGCTATATATATATATATATATATATATTATATATATATATATATATATATATATATTATATATGTGTGTGTGTGTGTTGTAAGTGTGTGTGTATGTGAGCATGACCGTACTATTATATAGACATACAAACACACCCATACATATATATATATATATATATATATATATATATATATTAATATAGGTCAAGTGATAACCTACTCGAGTTAACCCTGAAGATCCTCAACATGGTGAAACTCGAGTAGGTTATCACTTGGACCTATATTAAAATAAATTTGCTCTACCAACGTATAGAGAACTTTTTTATTTGTTATAATCACTGCCTTACCTTTATGAACTTCACATGAACCACCGTAACCATACCGTAAGTCTTTTCCATAATATATATATATATATATATATATATATATATATATATATATATATTATCGATAGTAAGTACACTGCTATAGTTCTTTATAAAAAAATAACCAGATTACCAGGATTTGAGTATTTCATGTGGAATATTTAACTATTATTAAGTATTTTTATTTTTAAATTTTATTTCTTTAGTTTACATCGTTGAAACTCTGTGAGGAATAATAAAATTGCCACACCTGTAACCAAAAATAGCATTGTATAGATATATATAAGTTAGGTACCTACTCTAGATTGCTATACATTTATATTTTGCTTACCGGTTCAAAGTATTTCTAAGAAAGAGATAAGGCTACAATCATTGTTAAATGCCGTTCTTCCTAATGATACGGTTGAGGGTTGAAACACAATCCACCAGAAAATCTATTTGAAAGTTATCTTCAAAGATTGAGCTATCTAAAATTAGTGTTTTCTAGACTACTAAGAAGTTCAAAAAGTATATACGCACGCACACACACACACACACACACACACACAAATATACATATATAGAGGCGCGTGTTGTAATGGTTAGACTTGTAGGAAATGGTCTCGTCGACCCGAGATTAAATCCTGGTCTAAGCTGTTTGCATTCCATATGCGCTAATACACTTGGGAAAGGTATGGATTCAATTCTCCCTCCAGCTATGGGCAAATAGCAGGGCAGAATGTGCTCTTTAACCTTGGCTAGGAGACGGAAAACTGAATTCAAACCCGTTAAACTCCGCTTAAAGAAACTGACTTTGTGTCACATCCTGCTCGTATATATATATAATGTGTGATTAAGTCGGACTCAACACGGATTCTCTTGCCCCTCATTTTCACTATTCGTCGCTATTGGTCATCTTTCCCGACAGAGCTATAGTATGTATGTTTTTGTTGGTCAGTCAACACTGATGTGTCAATGTATAGAATCACATAGGAGAACGTCATATATGAGTTAACGCTATAACTTGTAAGAATTGTTATTTCATCAGACAGACAGAGAGAGAGGAAGAGATCAGATTTCGATATGATCAATAATCTGTCAATAGAATTTCATGATTTTCTATGCGTATATTGACATGTTTCTGTAGAAGGTATTGCACTTCGGTATGTGAACTGGTCAACCAATTTCAGAGGGTTCCCATTTAATGATATATATTATATATATATATATATATATATATATATAATATATATATATATATAAGGTTTTAGAATCACATAGGTAAGAAACTGTCAGTAACCAAACGCCGACTTCATGTCCACGCTAACCTAATTTAGATATTAGATATGCATGCTCTATCCACGATTTTGAGCACTATTTCCTCATAAATATACCACTCTATAATTAATCTCTCTCTCTCTCTCTCTCTCTCTCTCTCTCTCTCTCTCTCTCTCTATATATATATATATATATATATATATATATATATATATTATATATAATTCAAGATAACTACTTAATCCTGTAAAAAACTGTGAGAATAACTGTATCACTTGTCGTCTATACTAGGCCTTTTGAAGCCTTTTATTTGGCTTTATTTATTTATTTATCTACCTTTCTATATTGTTTCATTTCAGATAAGCTAATTTCGTTGTCTTTGTTGTTTTTATCAACATTTCGGAATTTCCATAATCCAAATGAAAATCATTAACAGGAAAAAGAAATTCCATCCGAATAAAGGAATGTACAATGATTACAAAAACCTTGTTGAAATGATCTCGAACCAAAAAAAAAATCATCTTGTTGTGTTGACTTGTTCTTCCAAAAATATTCATAACGCCTACATTTGTAGATTTTGTATAAGGTGCACATTTTCTGAAATGACCTTTTCAGCTTTTTAGAACCGTAAGCAATCATATTCAATATGCATCAGCCAATTCTTACATTTCTAAAGGTCACTCCACCCGAAGCAGAAATGGTTCCTTGTTTTATTTTTCTCTCATGCTGACAACATTATCTATGAACACCTGTTTGACATTTCTATTTCACACAGCTCAGTGAACACAAGAGTATAACATCAAGAAGATGTAGCGGGTATCTCTTGAGAATAAACACAGAAGTATAATCCTCGAATTGTATAGAGGTTGAGTAACTGTTGATAATTGTATTTGGCATATTACATAAGATTAACTGGTTTTGCTAATGAAAAAAATGGATTGAGGTTATTTCATTTTCTTTTTTGCAAAAAATGTGGAATCTTGTCACGCTGGTCGAAGATTTTAGGATAGCAAGGAAAGCTGTAAAGTTTTTAATGTTATAGATAAGTGTATGGTTACAAGAAAAATAAAATGAACGAAAAAATTAGAGTAAAATTTCGTTTATTTTAAATGAACAGAGATCGTGTGTTTTTTTTTATCCCATTTTGGTAGAGGCCAAGAGTCGATTAAATGCGAGCAAGACTAACGAAGTACAGATCTATTCATATTTTTAGTTGAAGAAAGATAACCGGATATTAATGAGATGCCCAATATCAATTTCTTGTTCCACAAACGTTTCGGGTGGAGACCCCAAGGCTAACGTGCTGTAGATCAACATTGTCCTAAGCGAGTTCTAATCCCAGTCGCACTATTTCGTTCACTTTCTAACTAATACCCTTTGGAAAACTATGAACCCTCTGGTCCCTTCGTCTATGGGTTAAGATTTGTCATTATTGTTATTCTACAAGGGTGGCTTTGGCATTAGATAACTCACGAAGGTTGATATGCCATTAAACAAAGAAACCAAACCACATCAAAAATACTATTCAATTCTCTTAAAATATCATTTTACATTAACATAAGGTGTCTATTAGTCATTATTTGAGATCGCGTGAAAGGCATTTATGTCTCCTCAAACTTGCAGTGCCCTCTTCTGATTGGCAGTCACCACCCTTCCACAAATCCATAGTTCTGCTTTCTTCAGACTCTACTAAACACGCCAATTGTTACAAACCTTAATTCTCATGTTCTACATCTTTTTCCTTTCAGTTATCTTTAACCTATCTTCCACTGACACACATCTCTCGCCTTCCTGAATACAACCGAGCAGTCTTTCTTTTAATTTGTTTATAATGAAAACAGTCGGTCTTTTTTCTTGTTTTCATTTATAGTAAATCACTGTTTATTCTGCTTGTTATTGTAGTCCGTTGGAGTTAACTTGCTGCATTTACGTATGATTCATTTTTTGTTAGACACACTTTCAGTCCTCAAGCAAGGTCAGAGTATTTTTGCGCCTTTTCACTTTAATTCTATTCTCTACTAGAACTGTAACACCTACGATGTGATTGATTTTCTTTTCTTTTTATGTCCATTAAAGATAATGGATTAAATTCCTTGTTTTCCTATCGTAAACAAAAAAAATTGGTTTCAATTACGCTAGACTTTCATTTTAATTTCTCTTTTATTTCTCTTTTTTATTTCGGTAAATTTACTTTCATTCATCTGGAAGTTCCTAATATGTTTCGGTTGATTAACTCTCGGCTGATACAATTTTAGCCTATTTTCCATTGTTTTCATGGGAATCACTTTCTCTTACAGCAGATGGTGATTTATGTCTTATATATTTTGTATTGTCATAATACGACTTGATTTTTCATACTTTATTTAAAATCCAGACTCGATTTCTTCATACTTTATTCAAAATCTAACAAATTGTGGGTGAGGTGTAGGGTTCTAAGTAAAACTGCTGATTTATCACCATGGAAACTAAAACAATGGTGGTCGGTGTATAATGGTTATCGTCGTAGGAAATCAACACAGCGACATAAGTTCAATTCCTGGTCAAGTCTGTTATTCACATGGCATTAATACTCTCGAGAAAGGTATGAATTTAACTATTCTTCATCCAGCTATGAGTAAATGGTAGAGCAAACTGGGATTTTTACACTTGGTAGAGTGACCGGTCTTGTTGAAGGAAAACGAATTTAAACCGGAAGTCTTGGTAAAGACAATTGATACAAAAAGCATCTGTGTATAGAGCAATTTTTCAGATATAAACAACTATTTTTCCTTCATAGTGACCGTTAATGGCTCCGTATTTTTGCTAGCGATGAACAAGAACCTGCATGTCGCATCCGTAAAATTCTGCACCAGAGAAGGCGTCTTATTATAACAGATTCGTTGTCAAGAAAACATTATTCGCGCCGTACATGTTCCATCGGTCCGATTCTTGTATATAAGTATTTCATTAAACATTGTCACCTATGTTGAAATGTATTATATATTAGTATGCCTAACACACCGTATTGTTGTAGGAAATGGGATCGGTGACCCGAGTTAAAATCCTGGAAAAGGCGGTTTATTTTGGGAAATATAAGAATCAATCGGTTCTCAACTCTCTAGCTATTTATAGATAGTAGGAGAGAATGTGTTCTTTAGCCTTGGTTTGAAAACCAATATAGGAAAAGGAAAACTCTGAATTTAAACCCGTTGACCTTGTGTTGCATGCAGCTCGTGGCTGAGAGGTTGGGTAAGTACATACCTAAATCTGCTCATATGCACTGTTTGGTGCACCCCTACACTATATATATATATATTATATATAATATATATATATATATATATATATATATATATATATAAGTCCATATGAGCAGATTTAGGTATGTATTTACCCAACGATATATATATATATATATATATATATATATATATTATATATATATATATATATTATATATATTATATATATTTATGTATATATATGATAGAGAGAGAGAGAGAAAGAGAGACATATTGAGAGAGAGGGAGAGTGAAAAAGAAAGAGAGACATATTGAGAGAGAGAGAGAGAGAGAAGAGTGAGTGAGTGGGTAAGAGAGAGAGATAGAGAGATTTCGAACGTGAATATCAGGGATATTCTCTTTATATAATGGTTATCGTCGAAAAAAATGGATTCGCTAATACGAGTTCGAATCCTAAACGAGACTGCTTGCATTTCATATAGCGCTGATACTATCGGGAAAAGTATGCATACGAATATTCTCCTTCCAGCTAAGGGGAAATAGTGCAGCAGACTTTAACCTTGTTTAGACAACCAATCTAAGAAAACTATAAACTAAAACTAGCTGTATTATTCTTAAAATTTGACCCTGTGTCACATCCTGCACTCGGCGCATAGGGTGGGTAAATACTAAACAAAATATGCTTATATGCCCTGTTTCGTCTCCGTAAGCATCCAAAAGGCTCCGATGAATAAGTGAATTTTTCCGTATATTGGACTAGTTCAAACTTGAGTCACATTATTACGTTCACATTCAGACTAATACCTTTAGGAAATCAAATCCTGAACGAGACTGTTTGCATATCATAGCATTAATACGCTTGGTAAAGGTATTCATCCAACTACTCGTCCTCCATCTATGGGTAAATAGTAGGGTATATTGGGCATTTTAATCTTAGCTAGAAAACCGGTCTATGAGAAGGAAATCTATGATGCGCTTTATAATGAGTTATTGGCAGATGGTTCAACCGTCACAGTCTTGGTCCTAACGTTCGACTCCGACGTCATGAACATCTTGAAATAGGAGGCGTTACTTCCGGAACAACCGTAGTACAAGCACAGACGCAGGTAATTATCTAAATATATAGTTAATAGTGATGATAATATGGAGAAAAAGTATTTTTGGAGCTGAAAACTTGCTATCTCTACCGGTTTCTTTATACTTACAGTGTCTGTTGTAGTTACTGTAGAAATGAATGGGAACACTACCTTCAGAGTTCTAGTCGTAATTTCCTTTCTCCGTGTAATCATAATCATAATATTAATAATATTAGATATAATATAAATTATTGATATTAATATTTGCAACAGTAATGCAATCATATTCACAATGTCACTGTGTAATCACAATAAAAGCTGAATTTTTCGTCTGCATTTTTGCTGTTCCCTGTGTCATTTTGTTAACGGAATTAACTGATGAATTGCCATGAAAAAAACAGAATAATTGGACAACAATTTCTTTGTTCTGTGTCTTCTTTCTAAATAACCAAGACTTGAATTGAATCTGTTTCTGATTTGTATTTATTCCACTCAAGGAATTTCGTGACAATACTACAGAGATAATGGAAAACTACTGTAACTAGCATATTCAAAATTCTTGAATTATAAAGCAATACAATTACATTTGTTTGCTTGTTTTTTTATTTAAATATTTTTGTCGTCTTCTTATTTGATTTTTTTTAGCATTCACATAAATGGGAATATTGTAACATCTTCGTACGTGTCCGACTGTTCCTATAGTACAAAAATGTTTCGTTTTTCAGATAAATGACGGTAAAAAGGACACAACTGTCCTTCATTGAAACCTCCTCCTCCTCCTCCTCCTTCTTCTTCTTCTTCTTCTTCTTCTTCTTCTTCTTCTTCTTCTTCTTCTTCTTCTTCTTCTTCAAGGTCTGTTAAAACTTTTCTATAACAACCACTTGCATTTCATCATCTTCAAAACATTTAACTACTGCTATTAATAATACTTTGGATGATAAGGATGAAAGTGATACCAATTGTAGTTGGCGAAATGGGAACAGTCCCCAAGGTTTTTGAAAAAGTCTGGAGGTATTGTAAATTTGAGAAAGAATTATAACCATCCAGACAACAGAATTGTTAAGATCGGCTATAAGAATCTTGGAGACCTGTTGTCACTCTGGCTCCAGTGAAAGGCCACAAGCTCACGATTCTGCGAAAAACTTTAATAATAATAATAATAATAATAATAATAATAATAATAATAATAATAATAATAATAATAATAATAATAATAATAACGCTCGTGATAATCTGTATATTATTTCTTTTTTTCCTTTTCTACCATTTCTTTTTGTCCTCTTCGCGTTTCCATGCATTCTTCTCTGCTTTTTCTAATTCCTGCATCTTCCGCTGTCTTCATGTTTATTATTATTATTATTATTATTATTATTATTATTATTATTATTATTATTATTATTATTATAACTCTTACTCAACGTAAGCACTTACTTTAATATTTTCTTTGTTTATCTGCTTGGAAGTGTCGATCATACGAGAAAATAACAACCAAAAACAGACTCACAGAAACGTACAATCTACAAGTATGTGAAAATAATCCGTTCTTTACAATACAAAAGATATCTGATATAGCTTGCGGTGAGGATATTTGCTGAAAGGAGGTTTTACAACAAATACAAAACATGACAAAAGAAGCTTATCATGAGCTATAACATATGGATAAAAAGATATGCATATATATATATATATATATATATATATATATATATATATATATATATCACTAACAATATTATAAAAGTCGATATCTAGCTAGCAATATGTTAGTAGAAAAATCTTTATTACTTTATCTTCACCAAAGGAAATATTATTGAATATATATTTCCCTTGTTCGGGGCAATGCTTCTGGACTGAATTATGACGCGAAAAATTGACTTTATCTGCCATTTCAAAGAAATACCAAAATGTTTGCCTCCGTTGATATTTTTCAAAGGGTACAATTTTTCTCCGCAAAATGCCTAATGAAATTATTATATTCATCTTTTCTTCGTATCTACAGGTTCTGTTTGGAAAAGATCTTAGATATTGTGAGGTTTCTGGGGATAGGTAAACTATTAAAGGAAATAATAATCAATGTAGACTGAGAAATAAGTTGTTGCTATGCCATCTAACCTGTGATTAATATGTACATATGCAGCTGAGGGGTAAAGGAAGTTTCATTCTACTACCTGTATTACGGAAACTTTTAAACGCAATATTGCTATACACACTCACACACACACACACACACACATACATATATATATATATATATATATATATATATATATATAATAAAATTATATACTCATTCAGCAACACCTGTGCGGGCAACAAAGTCTTCGCCAGGCATGGTTTCGTGGAGAGTGGATCATTATCTCCAACTCACTGCCCCATTTGTATCTTATAGTACCTTAAAACCTTTGGGGTTTTTCTTTGTTATCGAAAAATCTTTGAGGGTGGGCCATCTATCAATATGGACGGTATTTCCTGGAAGGAGTTCGGAGTAACAGCCTAATTTTAAACATCGAAGGTGAGACCTGCGCCTGACCGGAATTTATAACATTTTTTTACAGGAAGGAGATATGCACAGGTTCGGCTTTCGTTATGAGACTTTCAGATTGACAGATATAGGTATTGATCAACAGCATTACCGGCTCTCTGATCGCTAGATAATGCTGTATTGAAAGATATTGCTATACTGGAAGATATTGTTACACTAGAAGACATCGTTAATCGACCCCTTAAAAGATCCAGGAGTTCGGGAAACTCGGCATTGTTTCACAAGAACAAATATCAATTATCTGCGCAATATCAACTTCTTGTTCCAGAAACATTTCGGGTGGAGTCCCCAAGGCTAACTTGCTGGAGAGCAACATTATCGAAAGCGAGTTCTAATCCCAGTCGCACTATTTCGTTCACTTTCGAACTAATATACTTTGGAAAGGTATGAACCATCTGGTCCCTTCGTCTATGGGTTAAAATTTGACATTATTGTTATACTACAAGAGTGGCTCTAAACCTTTTTTATGCTATTCCTTCAATGTCGAATGAGTTATTTGGACATTTTTGTTTTGTTCAAACTTTCCAGGAGCGATTGTTAATTCCATGATTTAAGATTTGAATTAACGTACTTATATATATATATATATATATATATATATATATATATATATATATATAATACAAAATATTTTATTCGAATTATTATATATATATATATATATATATATATATATATAATATATAATAATTCGAATAAATATTTTTTGTATTATATATATATATATATATATATATATATATATATATATATATATATATATTAAAATTCGAATAAAATATTTTTGTATAAGAATGTGCTCGATGTTGATACGAAAGGGCATGTAAGATATTCAAATTACGAACTCTTGAAGTCCGTTTCTTAAATTTACTTAATCATATGATGCAAAATCTGCAATTTCTGTCAAATTATGGTGTGCTCCATGCGAACTTCCAGCTTATAATCCTTATATATATATATATATATATATATATATATATATATATATATATATATATATATATATATATATATATATATAAAATATAATGTGTTTTTTAAATATAAAATAATTATATTTATTTATATTTAATTTTTATTGAAATTTTATTAATACCAGCTTTGAACAGGGACATTTTTGTGCATCAGGATATCAGTAAAATATATCATCAGATTATCTAGAATCAGTATTTGGAGCCTTGCTAAGGTCAGAAGACTTTGAAACATGAATTTTTTGCGAGATAATTCGTCTGATATTCCTTTCGGCATTCTGTAAAAGAATTGAAAATTGAACATAATATATACATACATATATATATATATATATATATATATATATGTGTGTGTGTGTGTGTGTGTGTGTGTGTGTGTGTTTGATATTTGGTCAGTTAATTCTAAAAAGTTTGTCATTGAGTTAACGTTTTCTTTTGATAAAAATATTGACTGTGAACATCAAAGTAAGCTAGATAACTACAAAGGTTTGTGAGAGCAATGCGTAAGAAATGGAAAACCAAAATATATTTACTACTGAAGTCGGTTGCCGAAGTTTTATTGTCAATTTAACTTGAGCACATCTGACTAAACAGAAAGAAAAAGAAAATATAGGACAAGATCAGGTAAAAGACTGCATCTGTTTGGATCAGATACACCCGCCCGCACAGTGACGTAAAACCAACAAAAATTGATGGTATTGTAAAGTAATAATAGGGAAACATGTTTTAGTCGTAATGTAGGTAGACAGTTGATTAAAAAGCACGACATGAATCAAACATTATACATAATTTCAGATATAAATTCAGCTAATACCTATTTAGATTCATCCACTCATTTATGCGTATTTGCACCTATGATACTAAACTAACTCTACACCCCCAAACAGAAAATGTTAGGCTTTTTCTCTATATTATCATCAATATTAACTATATATTTTTCACTAACGTTGAACAATTAGCAGCAAAAGTTGTTCTGAAAGTAACGCCTTTTATTTTATGTTAGTTTGGAATGGTAACAATTAAAGAGGGTGGAACAATTAAAATGGATCATGGAATTTTATTAACCTACGAGTTGTCCCTGAATCTTGATACGCAAATAAAGTCAGTAGTTATATGTCTCTATCACAATGACTCTCCCTCTCCCTCTTACTCATACAGAGAGACTAATATTTATATACGGAGAAGGTAATCCCGATATACACAGAGGGTGAAAGTAATATGTAGAATGTGAGTGAGAGATTGGTCAGTTTTTTACTTAATTGCTAATTACGACTAATTAGAACCAATTAAAACGAATTTTTTTAAAACCTAACGTAATCCTAAAAGCAAGGTATATTTTAGTATGAATTTTGTGTCATTTAGACAATATAAGTGGATTATCATAGCTTTAGTATAATATATATATATATGTAAACACGGTTTGTTTTTGAATGGCTTTTTGCCGATAATTTTTGGGAGAATAAGTGCTTAATTGGAGTCGTACCTAATTTTGAAAATTAATTATATGTGTGTGTGTGTGTGTGTGTGTGTGTGTGTTTCTATACATATCGGCATATAATAAATTAAAATATCTCACAAACACATGTATGCATATATATATAGTTCAGTCGGTAGAGCGTTGGGCTAGAAACCACAAGGTTCCTAGTTCGATACCGGTCCTCGCCAACTCAGCGTATGAGTAGTACAGGGAACTGTGCGGTAAAGTAAGGAGCTGATGGTAGGTGTGGCACTCCACCTCAGATGCCAAAACAATCTCCTTGGCCTAGTGCTATTGAAAAGGGGATAGACTCCCTCGCTGACTAGCTGATACCGACTTTAGGCCGCCCCGACGACTTTACCTTTTACTTTATATATAATTGCGATTTGTACATTTTTCAAATATTTTTTATCATAATACGAAAGATTGTGGAACATTTGGATGAGTTTGAATTGAATTGGATTTGACCTCTACAGAATCCAATAGTAAAGGAATTTTATCTGGCAGCCCTTCAGTAATAGCGGTAAATTCAACAATTTCCTGTTACTAGAAATTGCTATGTATATCCCATTGCCTATCTACCAATGTATATATCTAGCTAGAAAGCCACACATATGTCCATCAATATATAGAGTATACGGGAAATGTTGTTCAATACTTATGTCTATTGAATATTTCTTTTTTTTTCTGTTTAGAATTGGCTCGAATCTAAAGCAGTCGTGGCCACGTACTTGGAAGACATTGAAAACAAAGATAATTACAGAATTCTAAAAAAAAATAATTTAGATACATAAAAATGTCCCGCTAGAATTTTAACCCTGTAAAAGCGTAACCACATCATGACCTCTTTTTCAGTTTTCCAACAAGGATGGATACAAATATCATTTTCATGTCCTACGATTATTCTTCCGATGTCTAGGTACTTGTCCGGGTCCCTTATTTATTTCAATTTTCAATTGTGGTCTAAGAGAGCTGCGAAATCTATCTGGCATATTTTTCATAATAACTAGACTCTGTCTTACCTGAATTGGGCGATTAGTTTTAATCTCAATGTCTCAGAAAATGTGTTTGTTATTATTCTCATGCATATTTCCCCCCACCAGCTGAAACTGGTGTTCTTTCACTAAAGTCCCATCAGTACTAGCGGAAGATTTTTAATGGGATACAAGTTACTGTTATGGTAGTTTACCACGCATGCATGAACACTGCCAACTATAAATAGCAGCAGGTTCTGCATGTAAGCGAGTTAATATTTCAGCGGATAGCTGATAAGACAGTCTCGCGAGTATTCTTTTCATTTGAATATGTTTGTACTACTGTTCTGTGTTAATATATTTGTTTAACTTCTTTCCTCTCTTGTGTCTTTATTCTGGCTCCTAACCAGACCACAACAGTTACAAAAATTCCCTTCAGTTCTTCAGGATACTTCTCAGTAATTTAATCAATATCATCTGACGATTTCAGAGATGTTCAATTCACTGTCTTTCTACCAGGCCCTTATAATTGTATAAAATTCACGTTCATCGAAAACTTTTAAACAAGATCAATGCAGATCACTCATAGTCAGAGGAAAAGGAATTGAAGCTTTTTAGGTCTCCGGGAACAAGAGATTTTCAGCTTTCCAAATCTAGCTGTAAGCGTCCTTCTATCTTAGATTTGTGTATATCTAGGCACACACTACCAGCATAGTGGTGTAAAGATTATCAATGTCGGATACGAATTCTAATCTTGGACTACTGTATTTAACATAACTCTAAAACGCTTAGGAAAGGTATGCAAATAACTATTCTCCATCTAGTTATGGGTAAATAGTAGGTCAGACTGAACTATTTAACCTTGGTAGGACAACCGGTCAAGAAGGGAAACGTTGAATTCAATTTAGTTGTGCTCTGTTTAAAAATAGACATTGTGTAACATCCTGCTCCAAGCGGATGTGTTGGGAAAATACATACTACAGCGTATGAAGGCATCCTATTGTTGTGTAATGGTTAGCAAGTTAGTTTCCCAGATCCATTAGTACTAAATAGCGAGTTCAATCTTCACTGGTTGTCCCATATGTCACATACTACGTGTGGTGAACTTCACAATATATTCCTTACTTCCCTTTAATTCGTACACAAGCTGAAGAAAAGTTTATTTATTTACCTCGCATCCAACTTATGCGAGTATGACACGTTTAATGTGGGACCACCCATGAACCGAAGCTCATAGAATAGCACGCACAAAAAATGCGTATATCTCAAGAAGGCGCCCCAGGTACTGGGCAATAAACCCAGCCCTGCCCCTTTAAATCAAGGGGGGGTTGCCTTGTGAGATGGTCCCCTGAGATCACGCCGTTAATTACAGTACCGGTCCAGAGGCCGAAGCCAATAGAAACAAGTTTTTGAAGAAACTAGGTAAGAACAGTTTATGTCATATCTTTAAAGAGTTCAAGCTATTTCCACAAAAGCGTAGGTTTAACAGTACAGTAATGGTTATTTTATAGCATAACACCAAGAGGCAAAACCTCTTTAAATCAATAACCTTTTCGGCTAAAAACGCTCCAGAAATGTTTCTATTTATTCCTTGCTTTATTTATTCATTTATTTTTAGAAGAGTCCATTTTGTTTCTTTGTTGTTTTTTTATATTTAGTATGTGTCCAAGACGCTGTTCTGAAATGAACGAGAGAACAAGAGTAAACTGACATTTTTCCTTTACATTAATGACACATTCTGCTCACTCGGGTGAAAAGACGAACTTTTATTTGGAAGAATCGATTCATTTAGAGAGAGCGATTCTACCATGTCTATTTCCAAACCTCCCTTACTTCCTTTAATATCTCTCTCTCTCTCTCTCTCTCTCTCTCTCTCTCTCTCTCTCTCTCTCTCTCTCTTAAAAAACATCTTCTCGTGTAAGCACATCCTTTCTTCTGTTTCTATCTGTTTCCATTGACAGAGGGCAAACGGAAATTGAAATTTTACAAATGCATTCCCTCAATTTGACAGTCAGTCGTTATATCGTCTGTGTCATTTATTCCCAGTCCATTGATCTGTCTCTACATTAAACTTGCTATTTAAATACAGCATAGAATAATTCAAATTTATAGATGTAAGCAGGCATGCATCATTCTTTTTTTACTGGATGAATTACTATTTGACTTTCGATTTCTCGTCTGTACATTTACGTATATATTAATAAATTTCTCATTGCATTTTTATATATAATATATATATATATATATATATATATATATATATATATATATATATATATATAAGTATTTTGGCCAATCCACGAAGCAAATAAATTTACTTATGGGTTAATAAATCGAGTTAAAAGTGCTCAATAAAAAGAGCTAAATATACGTTTTTTTTTAAAGCGAATGTTATAAAATTCAAACTGCAGTTTCTTGCCAGGGCAATTCCTCAGGGAATTCCCTGAAGAATTGCTCCGCAAGAAACTGCAGTTGGAATTTTATAACATTCGCTTTAAAAAAACGTATATATATATATATATGAAAAATATATGGAAATTAATCCGACAGTATGAAATTTAACATTTTGAAAAACATAACAAACATCATATGTTTTTTCAAAATGTTAAATTTCATATATATATATATATATATATATATATATGTGTGTGTGTGTGTGTGTGTGTGTGTGTGTGTGTGTGTCCAAACAGCCTATCTCCAACAAAGCTATGTTCAAGACCTGTAACACCATTTCACTATCAAGAAAACAACTACAATGGTCATTGGTCATGTTCGGTTAAATGCTAATGATGCCCGAAAAAACATCTGCACAAAATCCCTGGGATTTACTGCGATATTGTCAAACAACTACCAGGAATGAAGGGGACGCCACTGGACACATTCATTTGGCAAGCTGCCTTTGAATTGCAGAACTTGAGGCCCTAAGATTTTGCTATAAATTCCTAGGCTAATGTTTGGTGTCTTGGTACGATTGGAAGTAACATTAATCAGAAAGTATCATTATTACAAAAAGCAAATGAAATCATTATTAGTAGACATGGAAGTCTACATTAATCTAAATTAATTATAATTAAGGCAATAATTACCAGATAAATCTTAAAAGACATTATGAATGATTTTCTTTCTGTTGTTATGCTTATTATTGTTATTTTACTAAAGTCTTGCTGGGTCTGGCAGAACGAACTCTGGTTGCTCATTGCTGCTTAACTTCGAAACTCTAGCGAGAACTGTTATATTCAGCGTCACTTAGCTTTGTTTGTCTTGTGTCTGACATGAGCAAATTCACTAATTATCACTTCAATAGCTACAATCAACTGTTCGTCAAGAACAACGACTAAGAAATATTATTTTAGTACGTTATATATATATATATATATATATATATATATATATATATATTATATATATATATATATATATATTCAACGACGACATTATTCATTCACCCATGAATATTTAATATTATGACCTATTTCTAAGAATAAAATACTCGTAAGACTTTGTATATATTATTAAGTACAAGAAGATGGAATATGAAACTCAATTTTTAGAGGGATAGATTAAATTTACCAGATATGAAAAGGAAAATAAATAAAAGACGAAAAGCCAAAATTGTCTGTTCAGTATGAAAAATTGAAAAAATTGAACAATTTTCGCAGTCTTAATAGTCAATAGCATGGCCTATTATCTTTATAAGTTGTTACAAATGTTTTCTAAAGTTTTTGATGAGATTTTAACAAGTCGTTTTATAGGATTTTGTCCATTCTTCAATCATTACAGGTTCTAATTCATGGAAGTGTTTTGGTGACCGACGTTTCATTCGAAATTTTAAATTCTTGCCATGGATTTTCATGGGATTCAAGTGAGGACTCATTGAAGGCCATAGAAGAACTCTAAAACTTCTTTTTTTTTTTTAAGCCATGCAGTCACTGACTTAGATGTATGTTTGAGATCATTATCTTGCTGGAAAAGTAAATCGCTGACCGAAATCAAGATTTTGTTCTGATAGTTGTAAATTTTCATCCAGAATTTTTATAGTCTTCAGATTTCATTATTCTTCCTATTGAAATTAATTGTTCTGTCCCCTTTAGGCTAGAATAACTCGAAAACATCATCGGGACCACTCCATGTTATAATGTTGGCACTGTGTTCTTTGTGAGGAAGACCTCGTCTTTCTTGCGCCAAATCTTCTGTTTATCATAATGTCCATAAAAGTTCAATTTTTGTTTCATCTCTACATAGTACTTGTTCCCAAAAGCAATTTTCTTTGTCCAAGATTTTTGGCAAGATTAAACCGAGCTACAATGAGACAAGATTTTAGAAGAGAGTTTTGTTTATTAACATATAAAAAATCTGGGATCAAATGGACTTTAGATTCAGAAAAATGGATAAAAATATTCAACATTTATGGATGTACGAATAATTTCGTCCCTTATATATATATATATATATATATGTGTGTGTGTGTGTGTGTGTGTGTGTGTGTGTGTGTTTACCAAAACAGTACTTGTTTCCCAATGATACCTGCATCGGAAAAATAAGGTCTAAAAATCTCTTGTTACTCCTACCGCGCTTTCAAGCTGAACTATAAAAGAATCTAACATATTTTTTCTAAAGATAGTGTATTCCACCTTTTTATTTAACTTTCATGATTTGGTGTAAACAAACAAGTTACTTCGAGTAAAATTATCTTTAAGATAGCGGGAATCTAATTAAGATTGGATGTGTTTTTACAAAAGTTATAAGAAAATAAATATCGTTGTTTTTTTACTAAACGCTGACTCAATAACATTGTCTTATTGTCTTAAGCTGTAAACATTTTCTGCGTTGTGCACCGGAATCTCCTTGTTGATATCAGTACATAGATGAAACATAATATTAACAGTTGTGACGATTAGATAGGATTGTAAACAGAAAAGTACATACGTGCTTGTTATGTATGTTAGTGTGTGTTAACCTGTTTTCCAGTTCTTGTTTCATGGCCCGGGTACTTAACATGTCAAACATAACCCATCGCTACACTGACTACTGCAAGTAATAATCATAATAAGCTTTGTTTTCTATTGATAGCAAGGATTTCTTTTAGAGCGGCTAACCAACCGTTCTTTTCGGCATGATATGGAATTAATCATTTTTCAGTCGCCAGTCTGCCAAAAATTCTGGAATCTTAGTGCTTATGTACGCAAGTGAAGTATTTTCAACGTGTCACTTTCTTTCTTGGGTCCGCCATTTTGTTTTCCATTTTTTACCGCTTATATGCCACCCATTATTTTACAACGTCTATTATCATACTTTTCTTGTAGTGGTCCAACAGTCTACGATAGATAAAATACAATTACTCAAAGAGTAGTTTCTTTCGTCTCCTTCGAACTAGTCACGCTGTCGGAGGCCCAACAGTTTATGATAAATAGAAATTAGTCTTTGTCAGATATTAAAACAGGTCTATAAAAATTGTTACTTTGTATAAAAAGATTCAACCCAAAAGATCAGATAATCTATCAATAAAAAATACAATTAATGAAATACTAGTTTCTTCTGTTTCTTTCGAATATTCATACTATCGGAGGCCCAACAGTCTATGAAAAATAGAAATTCCTTTTTTTTTTCCAGATATTAAAACTGGTCTATAGAAATGTTTCTTTGTATACAAATTTTGAGAGAATTTATCAATAAAAAATACAATTACTAAAAGACTAGTCCCATATATCCCCTTCGAAGTAGCCATGCTGTCTGAGGCTCAACTGTCTACGATAAATAGAAATTCACCTTTAACAGATATTAAAAAAGGTTTATAGAAAAGTTTCTTAGTTTAAAAAGAATATACTAAAAAAGTTCAGAGAACGTGTTAGTGAAAAAAAAGCAATTACTTAAAGACTAGCTTCTTCCATCTTCTTTAATGTAGTCCTTTGCCTGCTCTCAGAGGTGGGCTTTAAAATCCGTGTTAAGATGTAGAATGTTCACTTTGAAGCAAGCAAGTAATTCGCCCACTTGGGAACTTCCTACACCTTCTTCCACTCGTTTATATTTGTGCTCGATTGTAAATATTTCTATTTAAATGTCCTGTTAATATCTCAGCTGATGAGATTATTTATATATGGATCAGCAATTCTGATGGTCTGAGTGTCCGTAATGGGGAAATCAATTCTGTTGGCGTGTTGAGAACATAAGTGCATCGATCGACTGAAATCCTTTTAAACATTGTGTTTAAAGAAAGGAAGAAAAAAGAAAGAAATGAACTGGCAAAAGAAATCCAGAAAAACAAAAAAAAGATATGAACAGGCAAGAAAAAATAAGAAAAATAGATGAACAAGCAATAAATAAAGAAATAAATGAACAAGAAATAAATGAATGAATGAAGCAAGAAGAATAGAAAGAAAGAGAGAAAGAAAGAAAGAAAGAAAGAAAGAAAGAGAGAAAGAGAGAGAGAGCATGGCAAGAATAAACGGAAGATAGATAAAGTTGGAGAAACTGAAAAAGAAAAAAAGAATTCGAAGTGATGCAAAGAAGGGAGAAGACTTAAAGTTATAAAGGAGAAAAGAAGCAAGTGAGCAAGCAAAAGCGAAGAGAGAGAGAGAGAGAGAGAGAGAGAGAGAGCGAGAGAGAGAGATGGCAATAGGGAGAAAGATTAAGTAGTACAGTATACCATGAATCTTGTGTTACCATAAAAATCGACTTGCTTAATATTTCTTATCACCCTTTACTGAGACTTGGTTTTTGGACGTTCGATCGAGGTGTAGTGGTTAGCAAGCTAGTCTCGCAACTCCATTAAAACTGTATAGCGAGATAGATCCTCGGTGGATACTCCATCCTTGCAACCTTTTGTCACATCCAACCCATATCGTACGGGTTAGGTAAATACTTACTGTTAAGTAGGCTGGAGGACAGAGGATTGTTTCTTGCTGGCACTTGTTTACGGCTTCTAAAGCCGTGTATGTCTGTAATGGCTGTCGTCTATCTTATACAAAAGACAGAAAGAAGCAGACAAACGCCTTTTGATAATTATTACCTCACCTTATATAATTTTCCGGACAGTTCTAATAGTGTGGGCTCACATTAGTTGGCACTCAAGCCATTATTTCGGAAGGAGGAATAATTATACCGGCTGGATATTACTCATTGGGGCACTTGAGGCAGGAACTGAAACTGTATGGTCTTTTTTTCTCCTGTATTTTTCCTATCACGTAAACCTGAACCAACTATTACCCTACTCTCAACGGTAGAAAAAGAATTGGGATCTTTCACTGAACGTCCTTTATTTTCTTGCATGATACTTCACCCAGCAATCGGATATCCTCACAATAAGCACATAGTGTATTTTCCCATGTCGGTGGCAAATTTTTCCTTGATCTCTGAAGTCATACATCCACTGCCATCTTTTGCCAGGTCTTGCACTGGGCCCATCATTAAAGTAAAGTAAAGTCGTCGGGGTGGCCTAAGGTCGGTATCAGCCAGACAGCATAGGAGTATATCCCCTTTTTATTAACACTAGACCAAGGAGATTGTTTTAGCGTCAGGGGCAGGGTGCCACACGTACTATCAGCTCCTCGCTTTACCACACAGATCCCTGTACTACTCATAGGCTGAGTTTCCAGGGGTCGGTATCGAACCAAGAACATTGAGGTTCCCAGCCGAACACTCTACCGACGGAGCTAAACCGCTCCTGGAGCCTCAAAACAATATGGATTTTAGTGTCATACTCAGAAACCCCATTTTAGGTCATACCTTTCTGTAGTTAGCATATTCTCAGACCCGCCAACAGGGTAAATACTATTTTAAGTGCGTTATACATATTCTGATATACTGATACCACTATATGCAAGCAGGATATAAAACAATGTCAATTTCTAATGTGAAGTTTAACAGGTTTGAGATCAGTCTTCCTTCTTCTAAACTGGTTACCTAGCCAGGATTTGAATTCACAGTTTTCCTTCTCCTAGAATGGTTACCTAATCAAACTTAAAGAGCCTAGTCTGCTTTCTTATATATATATATATATATATATATATATATATATATATATATGGAAGGAGAATAGTTGGATACATACCTTCCCCAAGGGTATTAGCGCTACGAGATATGCAAACCGGATGTTAAGGTTTAAGGACGTAAAATTCTTATATCAAAATAAAAGTAGAAACTTTTTAATCGTTTATAGGGGAGTTGCCGTGATGTAGTGGCTAATGTGTTAGACTGTGGTGTTGTAGTAAGCGAGTCGCGCTATTAGGCTCACTTTCGGCCTAATAGCCTTATAAAAGATATAAACTTCCTCATCCCCCGACTATGGGCAAAACAGTACCACTTCTGTTCTAAAAGGATGGCTTTTCTATTAGATTGATACGCGATTAAACAAGGAAATCAAATCAAAACAAAACAAATTTTAGTCATTTATAGATGAGTTGAACGTGGCCATGATTTTTATCATATTCATTTAAAAATGTATTAACACACACTTTTGTTTACGTACAATAAAATAATTAGTGAGGGAAACAACTACAGCACTAGGCCATTCTAGGAAAGCGTCAAATAAACCCATTGAAAATAGAAAGTATTTCTCATCCTTCACTTGCAAGTAATAACAATGTGAAATTTGATTCACTTATACACGTTTTATTAGTATAACGTTCTTTAAAACTGAAGAAATAGCACGAATTTAGTTACAATCAATAAACACCCCGCAATTTAATTGCAGCAATAAAAGCCTACTTAGAATTATCGATTAGTTTTTATTTAGAATTATCGATTGGTTTCTACTTCAAACTCTACTTTATTCACTTTGTCATAAGTTTATATTTCGGGGAGTTCTTGAACGGCAAAACAAACCAGGCTGTATAAAATAGAGGTAGTTGGCCCCTATTTTATGATATTGGATCACAACATCAGAAGGGGGTGCTACTGGTAGGACAGTAGAGGTTGAAATCTTCTGCCAACCACCCATAATTGTGTTTCTTTGTTAAAGACTACAGCTAAGCAGCTGCCTGTCAAAATGGCGACTGAGATAAATCTGTGTGTGAAGCAGATGTGTCTCACTGAAATCCTCCATGCAAAAATAATTACCATATTTTGATATTCATCGAAGTGAAATGGGTACTGAGATGAATGTCAGTTTCAATGCTGTGTCAAGTCAGTCCAATAAATGCACACACAAAAAAACAACGATTGCAATTCTGTCAGGATATACTGAACCACCATGATCCCTGAGCAACATCATCCCCAGTGAATACGAATTGAACTCAAAATGTGGGTTCGCTCTACTGGTTCAGACTTTTACAAGCTTTCTATAAATCGATAAATCGGCATATAAATATATTGGTATGTAGAGTGAAAGGTCTGAAGTGCATAAGATACATATGAGAGATAGATAGGTAGGTATTGATACAACCTGTTTACAATGGGTGACGTTTTATTTGTACTGTAACATTGCTTCGAAATGATATACAATCAGTGTTTTTCGAATGTCTCTGAGTTGGCAGTTCTTATTAGTGGTTTCTGTTGAATTGTATAGATATAATTGGTTATTAAGTAAATTTCTGCGAAACAAATAATTAATCGAAAAGCCAAATTATAGTATCAAATATACAAGAATAAAATCCTTTCCATGGAATTATTTTAAAACATAAAACGATGAAGGTGACAAAACAAGGTTGTTAGGTGTCTGAATTTTTAGGATGAGGCTTGATATGTATTATTTTGATCTTCTGGGCTGTTGTCATCATCTTTCGTGCAAAATATACATACACAACTTTTCAGTCGATGTATCCTCCGATGTTCGTCAGATATTTCTTGTAATCCGGTGGGACAGTTTGTTCTCACTCCGTCCATTGGTGCATTGTATCGGGTTCGTACCGATTTGATGTTTGATGTTTGATTTTGAACCTAAATAAAACATATCAGACAAAAACGATTCCGAAAAATCAAAATGACGATGGTTATTAGGATTCATTATTTCACGATGCATGATTCGTTTAGGTATTTATCCAACCCGTTCACCCGGGTAGGATATGATTCAAGGTCACAAGTATGGTGTATAGAGTGATGCATGTCTCATGTATTACCAGTTGTTTGATATCCAATTCTATGCGCTCTCTTGAACAAATTTTGGACGCAGAACCCCACAAGAAAGCAGCTGTATGACCACTTACCCCCTATCACACAAACCGAGTAAGGCGAATGAGACATGCAAGGACAAACTTATGCGACATTTCCTGTGGACAGCTACACATGGACACACCAGTGTAGTCTGACCATCAACAACCTACATCAATCAATACTGTGTGGATTATGGATGCTGCGCGGAAAACTTCCCAGGGGTGATGATCAACAATGACGGTTGGTGGGAAAGAGAGAGTCATGGGTATCCGTGCTGCTATCCCGACCTGATGATGATGAATATTCAATATCCTATCCAGTTCAGGATATTGAATGCTTATATTCTATGAGAGCTTCTTGTAAAGCTCTCTCTCTCTCTCTCTCTCTCTCTCTCTCTCTCTCTCTCTCTCTCTCTCTCTCCTCTCTCTCTCTCTCTCTCTCTCTCTCTCTCTCCCCTTCGAACACACACACACACACACACACCAAATTCAAACATGATTTCACCAACCGTTTTCCTAGTCCTTTTTGTTAACAAACAAAATTATACTTCCCCTGCGAAGATAACTTAGTTAAAGTTAATTGTATAGTCCCAAAGGGACCTTACACCCAGGAAGCGCCTGCCTTCTCACCTAGAAGTAGTAAGGGTTGGGTTTATTGTCCTGTACTTAAGACGCCCCTGAAGAAGAATGGCAACAGGACTACGCATGAGCTTCGGTTTGTGTGTGGCCCCCACGTAAAAAATATCCTAATTCAGCCTAGTGCGAGTTCTGGAAAATAAATTAGATTCATCTAACTTAGCCACACATGAACAAACAGACTCTAGTTGTCATAACACTTCCATAACCGATTATTATTACTTAGTCAGCACTGTTAAGTTTGCTACACAGACACCAGGTTACTTAACGTGTTTGATTTTACGAAATAAATACACTTCTAACTACTGAGCTGATTAACTTTTGCTATCCGGGCGGGTACCAGTGATTTCATTGTGACTTGACCGTAAGTCCATTCCATTAAATAATGAGAATTATCAAATATAATATTGTTATTATGTCTGCTTTTCCGCAAACTTCATAACTACTGTAATTCTGCCCGTTTAGAAGACTGACGCAATATAATAGCACTAATCTAATGTTCCACGTTTGTCTTTCGGGTAACTAATAATATTGCACTAACAGACAAGAGATGCTGTAGGCAATTCATGGTCTAGTTTAAATATTTTCTTAGGAATATGTTAACTATAATAAAATAATAAGGTTCGTGGAAGCGCGTTGTGTAATGGTTATTATTGAAGGAGATGCGCTCGGGGACACAAGTTAAAATATTGTCTTAGCATTCTCACAATATGACGTAAAATAAAGTCTAGTGCTATTTTAAGATACTACGAGAACACTCTGGTAGTGATGCTTTGGCTTCGAGACTATCTCGGACTTCTGAGACATTAATTGATAAAATATTTGTTGACCGCACTGCTGTTTTAGCATGCGTAAATAATAATAATAATAATAATAATAATAATAATAATAATAATAATAATAATAATAAAATAATAATAATAATAATAATAATAATAATAATAATAATAATAATAATACAAAATGGTATATGCATAAACCAGAATCTGTTCTTGAGAACGAAATACATAAAATTCTCTGGGACTTTGAAATTAAAAACGGATCACCTTATCCCAGCAAGAAGACCAGACCTCGTGTTGATAAACAAAAAAGAAAGAACTTGTCAACTAGTGGATTTTGCAGTGCCACCAGATCACAGGGTGAAGCTAAATGAAAATGAAAAAATGGACAAATATCTGGATCTTGCCAGAGAACTGAAAAAGTTATGGAACATGAAAGTGAAAGTGATACTAATTGTAGTTGGTGCACTTGGAACAGTCCCAAAAGAATTGGAAAAGGGTCTGGAAAGTTTGGGAATCAGAGGAAGAATTGAAACCATTCAGAACACTGCACTGTTGCAAACTGCCAGAATACTCAGAAGAGTCCTGGAGACCTGAAGAGACTTGCTGTTACTCAGATTCCAGTAAAAGACCATCAGCTAATGCTGATGTGAAAACTCAAAAGGAGTAAATAATAATAATAATCCGTTCTTGTGAATGAAAGACATAAGTTTCACTTTGACTTTGAGGTAAAGACGGATCACCTTATCTCAACCAGAAGACTGGAACTAGCATTGATTAAAGAGAAAAAAGAGAACTTGACAACTTGGTCAGATAATTGATAAAACTCTGGAATATGAGTGTAAAAGTGATACCAATTGTAGTTGGTGCACTTGGGGATGGTCTTCAAGAGTTTAGAAAACAAACTAGAGGAATTGGAAATCAGAGGGAGAATTGAGACCATCCAGACAACACCATTAAAATCGGCTAGAATACTTCGAACAGTCCTGGATATCTGAGGAGTCTTGTTATAACCCAAACTCTAGTGAAAGACCACCAGCTTACGATGGTGTAAAAAAAACTCGCAATGACTGAAATAATAATAATACCAGAATAACAAATTATGTAAAAGCAAAAAATGATAATATGCAGGAGAATATCAAGTGTAGGCTATGTTGACATACGTAATCACATAATAAGGGACTGCATCAAACTAGCAGAAAAATAATACAAGAACAGGCACAACCGGGTGGAAAAGGTGATTGACAGGAAAAAGTTTCGCCATACTTATAAATGATATATGCACGAAAAAGAATAAATCTTTGAAAATGAAACGCATAAAATTCTCTGATAATTTGAGATACAAACAGATCACCCTATTTAGGTCAGAAGACCACACCTAGTTTTAATTGAGAAGAAGAAAGTACCAGGCATCTAGAGTATTTTGCTATTCCATTGGACTATAGACTATAAGTAAAAGATATAAAAAATACCTTGATCTTGCTAGAGAACAGTAAATGTTATGGAGCATGAAGGTAACAGTGATACTAGTTTGCTCATAGACAAGTTGATTTATTCATGTAGATATTTACCAACGCCTCAGCACGAGCAGGATGCGACACAAGGTCAATTTCTGAAGCGGAATTTAACAGGTTTGAATTCAGAGTTTTCCTTCTTCTAGACTGGTTGCCTAACCAAGGCTGAAGAACTCAATTTACTCCACTATTTACCCATAGATGGAGGGAGTATAGTTGGATTCATACCTTTCCCAAGGGTATTAGCGCTATGTAAACAGCCTTGTCCAGGTTTGGAACTCGGGTCGACGAGTACATTTCCTACTACTCTAACTATTATGCCACGCGCATCCATTATCTATGTATGTGTTCGTTATGTCTCTTTTGCCATATCTTTAAAAACATCGTTTTTTAGAGAAAATGTACAATGTTAATACAATATCTACATACAGATCAATTTTTATGAAATTCGTCGAATAATTTCCAAACATGATTAATAGTTTCTTTTTCTTACAATTATTTCTAAAATCATCCAATTCAATCTTAACATTTTCATGCCATTGCTGTTTTTTGATCTGATTAGGAATTTGTTATAAAACTATATTATTCCATTTTCAAAAACATTTCATTGGTTTATAGACTTATTTTTTGAAATCTGCCTTGACAATAAAGTTCCAGAGAAATTTTTTTAAAGATGTCTGCCATGATAAGAAATTCCATTAATTATTTTGAAAGTTTCAATTAGATCACTCCTCATTCTTAAATTAAAGTAAAGTAGTTTAATAGTAGTTTAAATTAGAGGAATTACAAATTCTTCCATTTTTCTCTCTGTACATGTAATCTTTTATTGATTTTATTAGTTTTGTCACTCTTTCCAATATCAATATTACACTCCAATTTCTATGTCTAGCTATTGGATCCCAGGCCTGAGTATAACATTCTATATCCTAGATAATTTAAATAATTCTGTCAATTACAAGAATTATGCTAATAAGATTGTAATCTTGAAAGAATGTGCACTTTCATATCTATGAATAGGTTAGAGTGTTCTCTTCTAAAAAGAATCGCTATTCTTCTTGAAAAATACGAACTCATATATATTTATGACCTCTTACTAGCACGTATTCACGATTTAGGTGCCATGCGTTGACTAAGTTCAGGCGCTCCGTGACCCTGGAAAGATTTATGACGGAACGATTTAACAATGTTCTGTGAAACATGATAAAATAATTGGGAAATGCTATGTCCATATGCATGAGCTGGTCGTCTGTACACTTCAGAAAAGGGTCACTGGAAGAATTTCTCCTAAAAAGAAAACGTCAGTAACTTGTTGGATAAGAGATGTTCAACGTACAACCGGATCTGATAAATGAATGCATCTTGGGCTTTTGTCTATAAGACGAAATGTCATTAATAGACGTAAAGTCACGTATGAAATTCTTTTAAGGTCAACGATAGAAAACATAATTTGTGATTGCTTAAGACAGTGCTTCTTGGATTGGTAAATGATTTACGTAAGGGCGGAGGAAATTATTTTGCGAGGGGAATAGAATGAGTAGGAAGAATGAACAGTGAATGAAAGAGTCTTGAAACTTAGATTTTTGTTAGCTTTTTGTATGTGTGTTTGTTTGGATTTATTGGGGTGGGTATTTGTTTGATTAATTGATTGATTTTAACGGCATGTCAAACCGCCTAGCCGTATTTCATACGTAGAGGTTAGGAAATCGAATTCATTGTTCATTTATAATTATATTTTGAGTAGTTTTTTCTTAATAGTTTTTTTTTTTTGCACACAGTCCTATCGAATGCAAATAACTTTTAAACAGATCAATGGAACCCATAGATTTTACCTGATTAGAATTCTCTTAAACATAACAAATCATAAATTTTTATTGCTAATTGTTTATTAGAATTATTTTATCCTAATTAATTAATTAAATAATTAATTATCAATTATGATTGCTGAAAATCTAAACATTATTCATCTAAAGTTAAAGTAAATGAAAGAATAATGATCATTTTGTATACCAAACTGAATACGTGACAATTCCTTTTCGTTTTCACGCATAACCATTTCACAAGGCAAATAAAATGAGTCGAGGCAGAAAGCTGTGTCACGTTTCAGCAGTCAATGCGATAATGTCACGTACACAATGTTCTTTCTCTTGGAAAAAAATATCAATCCTTTTCAAATACATTCAAAATATAATTAAGTTTTGAAATATTTACTTTAATAATAATTTCCCACGAAGAAAAATGATTCAGACACTTAAAGAATAGCAAGTAGATGAATGATTATTTACTAGACATCGTTTTAATTGTATCTTAAAATAAACTATTTCAATTCGATGAAATTAGTGCATTGAGTATTCTTGCTTTGTCGGTGCGTTACGCCGCTGAATGTTACCGAGTTAATCTTTTACGGAGCTTTATAGGATAAAAAATATCTCAATATGTAAATATGTAATATATATTTCAATAATTTTTTCAATATATAAAGAGTGACTCTTTCAGTATATAAAAGTTGTACTTTCCATATTTACATTTAACTCTTTCAATATATGCGTATCTATCTCAATAAATAAGGAGTGCCTCATTCAATATATAAGGATTAACTTTTTCACCCAATGAATAGTTATTCTTTCCATGTATATGTATAGCTCTTTTAATATATAAAAGTAGATCTCTCAATATATACAGTGTAATTCTTTCAATACCTAAATAGTATTTTTTTTCCATATAAAAAAGTTGTTCTTTCAATATATATGTGTAACTCTTTGAATATATACAGAGTAAATCTGTCTCTACATCAGGAGTAAATCTTTCAATATATGAATTTACATCTCTTTCGATTTATATTGGTAGACCTTTCAATATATAAAACTAGCTCTTTCCATATATATGTGTAACTCTTTCACTATATAAAAACTGTACTTTCCATATATATGTGTACCGTTTTCAATTCAGAGTAATTCTCCTCTTCTTTCAATGTATATGTGCAACTCTTTGAATATATATGGGACACTTTTTCAATATATAAAAAGGTATTTAAAATACCAACTTATTTTTGCATATTGCTACTACAGTCTCATAAAAGTTTATCATAGCCTAAAGTTTATAAGAAAATATTCTCAGTCGTCCATCACCTGTATATTTTTGCTTAGAACGGTGAATATACTTAATTATGATCAGTCAAATATTTGCTAGTTTAATTTTAGTTTTTCAACTTCCATGAATCAAACAAAAAATCGAAGAAGAATGAGAATATGCCACTCTGCTGCCTTGTTTCTTTGATACATTTCCAATATAATTCATTTTGGTTGTGAATCAAAATCGATTTCTTGGGATTTAAACAAATATTCATGGATTAACTGGGAAAGATGGCGTGTTCTCTTTTCGCCCTTTTTTTCCTCAAAAATCTGTATAAAACAGGAGCTTTTCCTGCGTTCCGATAATTTGGTGTCAGTTGACAAAAGCTTTTGAGTTAGTTTCTCTCATCTGATAATTGAACAGCATTATCATCAACGCGTAAGACGGAATATAAAAGCCACCTTATATTATTAAAACGGATCAGATAAAGTGTTGAGAGCAGAAAAGCATTATTAAACTTAAATTATTACAGAACAAATAAATTGGAAATAAAGACCAAAAAATAGTGAATAACAGAATCTTGTTCCCGTAATATATTTTACTGGATTCTATTTCAGAATGTTGATTGAGATTTTATGGATCAATCACCGGGAATAATTGAGCTTAGTACGCGGTTGTGTTTTTATTGTTGTTGTTGTTTTTGTTGTTGTTTTTGTGTTGTTTTTTTTTTTTGGGGGGGTATTTTTTTTGGGGGGGGCAGCAGAATCTAACGCTGAGCGGGAAAATTATTATGTTCTGTAAATATATACAAAAATATTATATTCAGCGTATTTATTTTCCTGACCTGCCACCAGGCCGTATTAACATGAATTCTATTTTTACGTGGAGAACCACATACAAAACAAAGCTCATGTGATAGCCTGTACATAAGGTGTGAAGTCCCTTCGTCATTCTCCTAGCTATCCGTTTCTATCGGTCATCGCTCTTGGCAAGTCCTTTATACGATATCCGATGTCGATACAGAATTGATGAATATAAGGTTTCTTTTATAAGTTCATTCTTACTTGGATGACTTGTGAGATGGGAGGTACGTGTCCTTACATTTGTTGTTTTGTAGAGTATTGTTTTGAAGAGTTCAGCAAGCAGAAATACCAACTTCGTAAACACTACTTTTGAAAAAGAAAAATAAAGATCCGGTTCATTAATGAGTGCCTCACACATTTACCGTACGGAATGCGTGTTATTACTTAAAACAAAGGGAATCCTCGGGCATAGTGACTAGCGTACTCGACTGATAAATCGCCGTAAATGATTTCGAACTCCAGATTCGCTATTACGTTCACTTTTTGACTAATACTATTGGGAAAGGTATTAACACCCTCGTCTCTCCAGCTATTAGGATAAATAACATCACTATTGTTTTTTTACAAAGATGGCTTTGGCATTGAATAACCCACGAATGTTGATATGTAATTAAACAAATAAACCAAACAAATCCAAATGCTTAAAGCAAATAAACACATCTATCGTAAAATGACCAATCACCAAGTAGGAGACTGCAAGACAAAATTACAAAGTAGAATGGTCTTACAAAATACCAAATGAGTTTTTTTTATTTGTTTGACATCCAAGAAGAAAGAAAATGAGTGAAGTTGGGGACTACCTTAAGGGTTTTTAATATATTTTTCATGGGTAGAGTTAAGTTGATATGTATTTTTGTAATTATAAATATACGAGGTGTGTCTAAAAAGTAATGAGACTTTTTACAAACAATTCATTTAAAATTCAAACAACAAATTATGTTTTCTCCTCCAAAGTAGTCCCTCTTGAATCTAATGCACTTGTTCTCTGTCACACTTCTCTATCCTGCTGGAAGGATTCTTCTGTGATGTCTCTCAGCTTTGTCGTACGGACCTGTTGATGGCCTCAACGCATTCAAAACGTGTCCCCTTGATGAAAACCTTCAGCTTGGAAAAGAATTTGTCCTGACACAACTATCATCCCTTCCTGAGCACTTCCCAACAGACACACCTCATAGCTTGCTTAATAATCTGTAAAATTTAACGACCCCCTCCGTCATTAATAGAATGCGACATAAGGTTAGATTTTTAAGCGGGTTAAAACCAGTTTGAATTTAGTTTTCTTTTTTCTGGACTGATTGCCTAACCAAAGCTAAAGAAACAATTTACCCCACGATTCACAATCATTTATGAGAATTTCCAATATTTACTGCATCTAGTACATATCCATCTTTGAATTAGTAAACAGTTAATTAGACATACATATTGGTCCAAAGAATTAAGTGGACAAGTAAACTTGTTTGCTTTATTGTTCACACGATGTTTCAACTGGTACATTCTTCATTCTTTTTCAGGTATAATGTGAACCTTAATAGAAAAAAAAAGAAACTCGTTTTCTGAGCTTTTACTTCGGCAGAGCAAATCAAAAACGCTATCAAACAGATTTTGGTTTACGTTTAATTATTCTCAGATCATTTCATTTGACATTTTTTTGTTTGGTTGAATAGTGGATACATCGATATTTACAGTGCTTCTTTTTTTGTATATATTTATCAACTTCTCCACCACGGACCAATATAAATCACTTTTTAAGCGGAGTAAAACTGATTTGAACCAAGATTGTTTGCCTAAACAAGGTCACATTTAAAGCTGAGTAAAGCTGGTTCGAACCTAGACTAGTTACCTAACCAAAACTAAAGAACTCATTCTCTCCAACTATTTACCCATTGTTGTGGAAAGAGACAAATGAATTCATACCTAAAATGTAAATAGCCTCGTCCAGGATTTGAACCGAGGTGTCCGATTCTATTTTCTTCAGCGATAGCCATTACATGAAATGCGCCTCCATATGCTGATGTATTTTTTGTTTGCTTTTTGTTTGTTTGTTTTTTTCTTTCTTGATAATAAAATTGAACCCATTCTCTTGGTGAAGAGCACCTGTCTACCTTGAAAATCGTCAGCATTTGAAATTCTAGCATTCAACCTGGAATCGCTCCCCTACCATTTACACAAACAGCAAATACACAACCTAGAAATCAAGTAGGCTGCGTAGATATTTAGGAAGATTAGCTTAGGCCAGCATAAAACAATAAGGGAGAGACACTTTGTAATAAACGAACTCACTACACTAGCAAATATTGCACGAGATCAGCTTACTGATTCCTATCGTATCTTCATCTAAATCAATTGGTTCAATTGAATATTACGCAAACTGGGTCAGTTATTCCGGCTTTGCACACCTTTACAATCAGAAATAACGAGTGCAGAGATGTTATTATTATAAACTCATTTTGTACGTGGAGTCAACTAATGATTCCACTGCAAACGAGATATGACCCATTTACAAATGATAGGCACAAATGTCGATCGTTGAATTCTCATATTCTGCAATTTGTCGTAATAAGAGATTATATCTGGAAAAATAATCTCTCATAACAGTGAGAAAAATCTTAACGTGAATATATTACTTCCTTGTCTGTTGTCTGTCTGTCTGTCTCTCTCAATCACACACACTCTTCTCTCTCTCTCTCTTCTCTCTCTCTCTCTCTCTCTCTCTCTCTCTCTCTCTCTCTCTCTCTCTCTCTCTTGTCTTTTCTTTTTCTCGGTCTTTTATTTGATGCATTGAATTGCTTTTTAATTTATCTCTCATTGACGCCTTATTTTCATAGATGCTTTTTATTTCTCTTTCTCTTTCTCTTTATATTTCTCTATCTACCCTCTCTCTCTCTCTCTCTCTCTCTCTATATATATATATATATATATATATATATATATATTATATATATCACTCTCTCTCTCTCTCTCTCTCTCTCTCTCTATCTATCTATCTATCTCACACACTCTCTCTCTCTCTCTCTCTCTCTCCTCTCTCTCTCTCTCTCTCTCTCTATCAATTCGTTTCTGTAAATTCCTTGAATTTTCCCACCTTTTCTTTATCTTTAATGTATCAGTTCTTTCCCGCTCTTATCTGAATTAATAGTTGTCTAAGAAGGTTAGAACATAAAATTGTCAGTTGTAATTGACTTGAGCTTTTTAGGTGTGAGAACAGCTTTTTTAGACGAAAGAAAGAAAGAAAGAAAGATTTCTTGAGTATATCTGTATTGATGTTTATTCCAAAAGACGTTTGCGCCTCTTCAGGTGTAAATTGACAGATTTTAAGGAAGAAAAAAAAATTAAGCAGGAGAAATGAACATAAAAATAGACTAAAATTCCAAAAGGAGAAGCATCGAACTATTTTCTTTTTAAATTCAGTTTTGAAGAAATGTCATTTCTGCACAGAATATTTAATGACATTCTTTTTTAATTATCTTAAAATATAAATCAAATTTTGAAAACTTTCACGTTTATTTTGTATGGAGCATTATATACTTGTAAAATACAGTATTTTATCCAAAACATTTGATCCAAAGGTTTTTCACTGGCTGATGAAAATATTGAGAATGGCACTTGATATTACATCACCACGTTACTATATAAAATTCTCCTCTGTACATACACCCAGACAGTAATCTAGACATCTAGACATCATCTTTTTATTAATAAGTGGCTCAGATAAACGCGCGTCGTGCCAGTAATTGAGATATCTATACTACATCTTTTTATTATTTAAGTTATTTAGCAGAGCGCATATCTACATGGTAATCTATACAGTAATTCAGACAGTAATCTAGACATCTACACATCATTACTTTATTATATAAGTTACTCAACTGCATACATACCAAGACAGAAATCTAGACGTCTACACATTAGTACTTTATTTTATAAGTTAATCAGCTGTGTAGATATCTGGACAGTAATCAAAACGTCAACACATAACTACTTTATTATATAACTTGCTCAGCTGTGCACACATCTAGACAGTTATCTCAACATCCACATACTGCAACTTCATTATATAAGTTATTTAGCTGTGTATACATCTAAACGATGGTCTAGACGTCTACACATTACAATTCTATTATATGAGAGGCTCAGCAGTGTATATATCTCGACAGTATTCTCAGTATCGCCAAATTTTTATAAGAAAAAAATCTTCCATCCAAGTGAACACAATTAACCCGAAGATGATTTTAGAATGTGAGATTTGATTCGACCATGTTCATTCTTTGATTCTTCTATCAATCTTAAAAGGTAGTGTTTTTTCCCCAAATTCAAATTTCAGTTGTGTTCATTACTAAGTTATGTATTTTTATAGCTATCATTTCAAAATGAAAAAGAGGATCTTACAAAATGCCCAGGTTTTAACGATGGAAATAAGAAAGGGTTGGGTTTGATTTAATATGTCATCTTAACGGCATTTTTCAAGTCATTATCAAACGTAAAAATTCTATTTTAGCCGATTAATATTTTACACATACATGCTGTTGAAATTCTGCTTCTATGCGAACCAGCACACACACACACACACACACACACACTCCTCTCTCTCTCCTCTCTCTCTCTCTCTCTCTCTCTCTCTCTCTCTCTCTCTCTCTCCTCTCTCTCTCTCTCTCTCTCTCTCTCTCTCTCTCTCTCTCTCCTCTCTCTCTCTCTCTCTCTCTCTCTCTCTCTCTCTCTCTCTCTCTCTCTCAACAGCAATCCAACTGTTACATAATAATTAGATTCCTAATATTTTATGTACACTAGTGTAGAAACAAAATGTTTTAAGTGCAGCTGACGGCATTGAAGATTGAGTGACAAGCTTGACTCAGTCCTGATCCTTCCTTCCGGTGGATACCGTGAGAATCGGTGGAGGAGACCCTCTTCCGGTTTAGATTAGAAATAGATTTTAGTCAGTAGGCGAGAAACCACGACTGTGGTAAGTCGTGTTATATACGCGGCCGACTCGATCTGCGCAGGTAGTCTGGTGGGGATTTCGAGAATAAATATGATCAAAGTAAATCGAAGTCTTGGTTATTATCTAAAAACTAACAATGACACAGGGCTTCTGATAAAGAGAAAAAACCAATAGAAGACCGGACCCGAAGTCCCCAAGAGAAGTCCAGACCTTAGAAGATTCCAGACCAAGACAAGATGTTATAAATATTCAAAGACGGCCAGAAGAATAGAGTAAGAAAGAAGTAGGTAAAGAAGTAAAGAAGAAGGGTATGCAACACAATATTAATCGTAAATTGTACTAATTTAAGATAGAATGATTTTAATAATTTGAGCAATAAAATTTCGAAAATGATGGTGATTAATGAGAAGATGTTGGATATAACGAATTGGTATATAGTCATCTATTTGTATCCATGGGTTAAGCATCGAATGAGAATATACTTGATTTGCCGCCTTACTATGAATCCGTCCGAATGAATTATTGCATTGTATACACCTGTCACCGTCAAACCAGCTATTTTACAGATTTTAAATCTATCTCCAAGGAAAGTGTTCAATCTAGCTCAATCTCCCTCCAACACAAAATATTTAACCCTTCTTGTGTCTTTTTTGTCCATTACATTTTTAAATCTTTGCTTACCGAATCGGACGCCCAGACATTTTTGAAGTATAAATGAAGAATTGCATAAGTATATGCAAATATTACGCCATTTTATATAAGGCACTTGCGTATCCGTGAATGCAAGTGACATTGATAAATAAACAAAACTTTCTTTTCTTTTAGGTGTATTCAAGTGTTTTAAAGTGAAAAATCACTATTATGAATAACGCAACCATGCATAAACTTGTCTCGATTTCTGAAAAGAAAATTTATTTAGATTCTTTATATTACTTGGACTATTGTACACACCTTTGATGCTTTTAACACTCTGTGTTCGTCTTTGTTCCATGTACTTATCAGGTGATTGACGGATCCAGTAATCAAATTGACACGTGGGGGGGAAATCATTTCGGAAATCGATAGTTACAACTAAAGAGACAGTTTCAGGTTGAGGTTTCTGTTCTTTTTGGTAGACAAACGGATTAACAAAGACATACCAGTGGGACATAAATAGTTTCGTGCGAAAATCCTTTGATTGATACAAGATATCAGACTGATGACCTATGTACATCCCCAGATAAATTGTAATGGATCTATCTATCTATCTATCTCAGTCTTTTTCTTCATATATATATCTCTCAATCTAATCATTATCTACCTCAGCCTATTCATATGTATGTAAGTACGTATGTATGTATGTATTCTAACTTAGATACATATGTTCTGTCACTGATATTATTTATAGATATAGCTATATTTATACACACACATCCCCATATATATATATACAGAAAGAGACAGAAAGAGAGAGAGTGAGAGTTATAGATAGAGAGAAAGATATCAGTCTATTCATATTTACTATATGTCTATGTATGTTCATTATCCATCTATCTATCCATTATATATCTTAATCTGTTTATTTATATATATTATTATATATATATATATGTGTTGTGTGTGTGTGTGTGTGTGTGTGTGTATATATATATTTGTTTGCGTGTGTGTGTGTGTGTCTGTGTGTGTGTGTGTGTTGTGCGTCTGTGTGTGTGTGTGTGTGTGTGTGTGTGGTGTGTGTGTGCGCGCGCGCGCGCGTGTTGTGTGTATGTGTGTCTAGAAATTATTTCCTGAAATAAAAAGTGGAGAGAAAATGACATTCTTCTGGTGGGGTAACTTCCAAAGATGCGTGAAATGTCTGTCGAGACACGGAAACAGCTTGGTAACTTGATGTGGGAACAGATTTATCAATCTCTTTAAATTACTAAGAATTTTTTGGTAGCACTTCTCACTCTCAATTTTCTCTCTCTCTCTCTCTTCTCTCTCTCTCTCTCTCTCTCTCCTCTCTCTCACACACACACACACACACACACACACACACACACACACACACACATACATACATACATACACACACCCATTCTACAACAAAACACTCAATACATTATAAATGCTTGACTTCCATTTTTTAAAGATAAGTTCCTTCGTCTCGCAGATATGTAAAATGAATTATTATATATATATATATATATATATATATATATATATATATATATATATATATACTGATAAAGATGATTCTGAAAATGAACAGTCTTTCGAGTAAAAAAATATTCTAGTTTTGTACATATTGAAATTCAAGGTTTATTCCAATGACTCTTAAAGGGATTAAGGGAATACATTAGGGAAATGGAATAAACAGGGGGGGGGGATTAACACACTATCTCAGGTAATATAGTGATGATATTTTCCCCTCTATATAACATCTTTGGCGCAGAATAATTCCATTAAGGACCCACCAGGGCACCAGACGATCTACTAGATTACATAATGCCATACAGTAACTAAACAATGAGAATGGTATCGTGTGTTTTTCCTATAAATAATGTCTGACAAAACATTGGGAAAAAGAAATAACGATATCCCATGGTACTTGTTAATTCAACCTAGCAATTGCTAATTACTCCAGGTCAGTGCACCTGGGGGAAATGACAATGTAGGAGTACTCTAAAACCTCAGGAAGTTGTGCCTTATCATCAAAGGTCATTCAGTGTCATATTTACGACAACATTTTAAGGGAAGGGTATTACCCCTCTACGAGGATAGAGTCAATGCATTCCAAACCCTGCTGATAAGACACATAAAGAAAGAAAGAAAGAAAGGAAGAAAAAAGAAAAGAAGAAAGAAAGAAAAAAAGAAAATGATTTTCTATAAAAGATAGAAAAAATGATAAAAGTGATAAAAGACGCAAAAAGCGTCAATAAAAATGAAATATGATATAAATAAAAAGCACAGGACAAAATGAAACTCCAATAATGAAATGCAAATATCTCGCTTGAATAAAAAATAAAATAAAAAAAAACTCTTTTTTATATTATATCCAGTTCCAAAATGATAAATGATTCTATCTTGCTAAAAGGAACAACAAAACCAATTTGAAAGGCAAAATATTCTTTTTATTTGATAAAAATAGAAAAAGAAAAATAAGTAACTTAAAGAGAGCAGTGAATTGTAACTGAATTCAATGAATTCTTTAACTATTAGCAGACTTAACTTTTATTTTCCTAAAGAAAATGCAACTTCCTATAACAGTTAAAAGATTGTACCTGTCTCATATTTAACAATTTTTCATTTCTTTTAAATGTACATATTGAAATGATTCTATTTTCCGATGAAACCTTTACTAAAAAAGAAACAAATTAAAATATGTTTGCCAGATTGACAAATTCTCAGATCACATAAGCACTTCTGTACATACTGTCTACAATACAGGACCCGACTTTCATTTACTGAGACCCTAAGCTTTATGAAAATTGAGACTCTTCTCTAAAAGTCTTTTTCTACGAAAATTATAATGAAACAAAATAATAATATATATATAATATAATATATATATATATATATATATATATATATATATATATAATCAAAAACTTTGTATATATATATATATATATATATATATATATATATATATATATATACAAAGTTTTTTGATTAGTGTTAAAGAAGAAAAACTAATTAAAATCTGAGAATACATTTAAGAAATGTGTGTGTGTGTGTGTGCGTTGCTAAGATATACCTTAGGTAAATGCGTAGTTTACATCCAGCATTTTTTCCAATCATTTCGTTAAAGTGTAAGAGGTGAAGCCATACATTCGGATATATATATATATATATATATATATATATATATATATATATATATATATGTGTAATATTCATTATTATTAAATAACCACGACAAGCAAATTCGGCTAACATCGCGTGCAACGTACTGGACAGCTGTTTCGACCTATATTAGATCTCATCAGCAATGTGTACCATGACCCCCCCCCCGACAGAGATCGATCCAGCAACCACAAAATCGCAGAGCTAGAGACTTTCCCTACGCCACGTCACACACGAAACAAATCAACTTGTCAATAATACACGCGCAATTGCATAACCTTATGTCTTGTAGTTGCATCCATAACTTTTTTACCCTCAGAGCCACGATATATATGTGTGTCTATGTGTGCATGTGTGTGTGTGTGTGTTCATGATTATTAATAATGTTGATGTAATAAAACTGACAATATAACCATATCCACGTAGATTTTCATGGGAAGTGCTCGCACATATACATACACACTTGTATACAGATAGACATACAATTAAGATCAAAATGGCACCTTAACCATATTTAGTTGCAGTACGCATCAACACTTTTGACAAAATCACAAATTTAGAACATTTCAATTTACTTTTACTATCTTCTATGCAAGAAGCCATTTAACGATAACTGATAACACGGTGTTGGTAATTCTATTCAATATTCTTTCTGTTTTTCTTTCTTTTATTCTTTCTTTATAATATGTTCATATATTCGAGAAGCAATCATTTAGATAATATTGTACATTTCAGTTGATCTGTCTGTCAGAGGTAAAATGTAAAGTCAGTAGGTATTGTTGTGTTCACTTAAGGAAGATTTTGAACAGCCTAATCTTTAACGTATTCTGTTGTCATAAACAAAAGGCAGCATTGTGTACGCTGATACTTGGATTCAGGATTACTGACGGTGCAAACTTTGAGATATAGATGTGGAATTTGATCTTTCGAAAAAGTTTGGTCCATGAATTCGGCCATGAGAAGGTGGTATATCATCTCGGTGCGTCTAAAATAATTGAAAGCTGACGTGGCACCACGTTGTTCAGAGAGGAGAATTTGAGCTCTTTGTACCGATGAGGCATATGTATTAAATTCGATGGCGATGACCTGAAAAATTTGCATAGTAATTCTACTAAGATATGCACAATGTTCTGTTTGTATATAATGATTGTAGATTGATAAATATTGGTAACTTACATTTCTGACATTGCTCTTATATAGTGCTAAAAATATCTTCTAAGTGTGATAATTCTATAATTTCTGCCGGGGAAGTAGTTGTAGAAGTAGTATTAGATGAACACACACACACACACATACACACACGCGCGCGCACACACATATATATACAATACACATATATGTGTTGTGTGTGTGTGTACGTACTACTACTACTACTAAGTAGCCCGTGATATGCAACACCCCACTTCGTCTCTTACATGGGCTTGATGAGCGGTCGTAGAGGCTCCATCTGATATATATATATATATATATATATATATATATATATATATTATATATTCACGGGACGACTAAGTGCTTGAATCAGAGACAGCTCTGCTCAGATGGTGGGTGGTCTTACCCCTCTATAGAGGTGCAGTCGGCGTATTTTACAGCCACAGCCGACAGGGCGAGACCCGTGACTAACAGACAGATCATAGAATCAGTCTGCCATAAAGCAAGTAGAAACTAATGTTCGATCCTGATCATCAGCTACACTATTGATGCTAAGTATGGACAATAACGATATGGCGATATCTAATAAGCAATTCTCTAAAACTAAGTAACAGTTTTGTAAGTTTAATCCTCATGATATTTTTCACGACGGTGATCAAGTGCAGAAATTAAGCAATTACTATGTAATTGTCTAGGTAATTACATATATAAATGATAATTTAGCAGTTATTAACCTATTGCCGGTATTTTAATTTAAGACATATTGATAGGTTGTTTCTAAAAAATAAATAATGGTAGCTTGACTTAAGAGTTTAATTCGTTCAGGCTCGGTACTAAATTTGCTCGTGTATCAAATCAATTATCCTATTGAAATAAACAGAAATTCTATTAATCCGTTCCAGCCCCCTGTCCTGAAAAACACCCAAATTTTATTTTCTACGTTTTTTAGATAAGAAAGTTACCACTGTATTGTCTAAAAACATAAGAAAATAGAATGTAATGGATTATGTGCTGTAATGGGTTGTAATTTTTTTGGTTTCTAAATGATATTTTTGGGGCGTAATAAATTTGAAAAATTAAATTCGTTTAGTAAAGTTATTCAAATAAGCGTGTCCGAAGCTCGCACGTAGCTCAGATTTTAGGTCGCAAAACAAAGACCTAATTGACGGCACGTAACTCGGGAAACTCGTAAGTTGGGGCAATCGTAAGCTAAACTACCAATATATATATATATATATATATATATATATATATATATATATATTCCCTCTATGTGCATACGTAGATTCGTGAGGATACATAAAAGGCCTTGTCGCTTACAATCTGACAAAAATACAACGGTTGATACATAACTGAACAAACCATTCGTAGTCGCAAATTCCGAGCGAAATGTTATCGAATCAATACTGACTGACAGCGGAGGCGTAAGCGGCTTTCAGCATTTCGTTCTCAGCCATGATAATGTATGCATTTAAGCTGATCGTGAGGAATGCTGACGAGCTTAATAAAGGCTTCAATAGGATTCGGGGTTCACAATATACACAAAGACATACCTTGTTTCGACCAAAATGAAGAAATATAGATTTCAGTTTCATTTGTTTCCTTTTTTTTGTCTATAAATAAAACGCAGAACAGTTATGTTTTTATTTGGATTTTAGCCAAATATGACAACTGTTTTTGGAGTGTAAACACTATATACAAAACTACGTGTAAAACAATGAATAAGAACGTACAATGTGAATATTTTGTTTGGAATTCTGATATGAAATATTATTTTATAAATTATTCGGACTAGTATAAACAAAACTCAAATCAATATTTTCTTTCTTCTTCTTTCTTCTTCTTCTTCTTCTTCTTCTTCTTCTTCTTCTTCTTCTTCTTCTTCTTCTTCTCTATAATTATCGTAATTACCCTTCTTTTTCTTTTTCGATTGGGCACCGATTTCGATGAAATAAAATGTTATGAGTAGCACAGGGATCTCTGCGGTAAAGTAAGGAGCTGATGGTAGGTGTGGCACTCCACCTCAGATGCAAAAACAATCTCCTTGGTCTAGCGCTAGTGAAAGGGGATAGACTCCCTCACTGATTGGCTGATACCGACATTAGGCCGCCCCGACGACTTTACTTTATATATATATATATATATATATATATATATATATTCATTTGATTTAAATTTTCCTGTCCTAACACTTGCATAATATTGATAATATTAAAGTTGTTATTACATGACTGAAACATTATTGTAAGTTAGACATTCTCAATTTAATAAAGTTTAAGCCGATACGTTCTTCGACCTCCTTTTAAATTAACACCATAAATAAAAGGTAGAATAATTGATATCAGCGGTTATGTTGTCGTTATGTTGGCGGGTCACCTAACGAAGAGTAATAGGTAGAAAGATAAATTAGCAGCCCCTAGGTAATATGCTTGATTATCACTCGGCCCCTAATACATGCTGGTCTGCTGAACCGCCATCCATCGTATAAGCTTATGAGATAAATAAGTTATGTGCATTTTTACATTAGAAAATATCTGTCTGTCTCTACTTTTCGCTCTCTCTCTCTCTCTCTCTCTCTCTCTCTCTCTCTCTCTCTCATCTCTCTTCTTTCTCTCTTCCTCTCTCTCTCTCTCTCTCTCTCTTCCACTAGGTCTACCATCCTATCAACCTCTCTCTTACTCCCCTCTCTCTCTCTCTCTCTCTATATATATATATATAGAGATAGAGAGAGAGAGAGAAAGACAGACAGACAGACAGACAGACAGAAGAGAAAGAGAGAGAAAGAGAAACGTTGAGAGCGAGGGGGCATTGGTAGATAAGCCGATGAAAAATAATCTTCTTATGAGAAATAGATGAAATCGTTAAATCATCATGGCAGAAATATCGAATATTGATCTGAATAGAGTGACATATTGACATATTTTGAATCATTTCAAATTCAGGTTAGATTGAAACCGTTGCTTTCTCATATTTTGTTAGTTCATTCACCTGTTGGTGGTGGATGCCTTTAAAGTGAATGTCTGTCGAATTTGTGGATTTGTAGAAGATATTGGTAAATTTGCAGTCATTCAATCCATTGATTCTTCCTTTGCCCCTCCCCCTTCTCTCTCTCTCTCTCTCTCCCCCCTCTCTCTCTCTCTATCTCTCTCTCTCTCTCTCTCTCCTCTCTCTCACTATCTATCTATTTATCTATCTCTAACTTTGTGTGTGTGTGTGTATATAGTCTCTCTCTGCATGGCTATTGTTAAAAAGTATCGAGATTTTTTGTACTTTTTGACACACGTATTCTGAAAAAAATAACGTTCCATTCATCCTGTATTTTTATCTTGGTAAATACAGCTTTAAACATGGTACTTTTTTGACACACCTAGTATTCTGAAAAAATAATGAATGGAACGTTATTTTTTCAGAATATAACAACCATTTTCATCCTTTCACGAAAATGTTAATACGAACATCATAGACATTTTTTTCTTCTTTCAACATATACACAAAAAACCTATTATACATACACACAACCCCTGACTCCTTTTCATGTACATTATCAACAGCACTTGGTGACTGCTAGTTTCTCGCCGTTGTGATCATTGGACCAAATAACGAAGTGCCGTTGAATCTGTGTCCACACTATTCTAACTTAGATATATATGCTCTATCACCGATATTTGACACTTTATATATATATATATATTATGGTTCTGGCAGTAAATATTCCTATGAATCTCTCTCACCAACCGTCCCTGTAGCTTTTTCTGTCTTTGATTCTTTAGAATATTGTCGAGTTCATTCTTTTTAATGTATCCTAGTTCGATGTACGTTTGGTCCTTTATTTATATATATATATATATATATATATATATATATATATATATATATTATATTCAAACAAATTTAGTTAAAAATAATGGAATCCTTATTGGTTTGGATTTTTTTCTCTCAATTTTCTAACATTTTTTTAATGTTGTCGTCATGAAAGAAATTAATGGATTGTCTGAAGGAGTTTTCATTTGTAGACCACGTACTTTCAGTTCCCTTCTGAAACATTATCAAAGCTATATATGTTATGTCTTCACCAAATTTGTTTGGATGAAAAAAATGCATCACAAATATATCTATTTCATATATAAATATATATACATATTATTTTCAACGGACACATACAAGTACAAACACACACACACATGCACACACTAACACACACACACACACACACAATATATATATGTGTGTTATATATATATATATATATGTGTGTGTGTGTCTGAAGCAAATATATATTTATATAATCAAAAATCACATATATATATATTAATATATATATATATATATATATATATATATATGATTTTATGATATTGGATAATGTCTATATCATAACATGTGTGAACTGATAAGTTCTCGGTTTTCCAAGAAAATAATAAATTAAAACTAAGAAAAGAACTCTTTATTCAGTATATGTATCCTAAATTTCATCATACTTACCGCATCATTTCTTATATTCCTTTAGCCCTTCCCTCCCACAAAGATTCAATAGAAATTAGCTTCTTAGTTTGACCATGAACTTTTCAGCAACTCTTCCTGTTTTTTGTTCCGCTGTTAACAATTGCTGTACGGAATTCTCTAAAGAACATCTTGTATGACGTCATAAAGATTGGGGGATCAGTTCTTCCTTCTTGATTTTGATATAACTTTCGCAATGAGAGCCGCAGTCCGTTAAAGCCGTTAAATTTCACTTCAAACTTCGTTATCACTTAATAACCTTGGCAACCTCTCCCCTTAACTTTTTTTACTGCAATCCATGAAAATTCTGGTTTCCCACTCCTTCACATCCTTCCTAACCAGCCACAACATTTAACTATTCTGCACATGTATTTTTCCTTCAGCTTCTCACTTCTTACGAGTGACTAAACGGTACCGTATGGAAATTTGGCCAGTAGCCAATCCCTTCGACAAAGAAAAATGGATGCTCGTCACTCTTCTTAGATCTCCGGTAGAAGCGGGTGGTGATGAGCAGAGCTGTGCGTATAACCTGGAAGAGGGCATTTACAATACGCCTCTTTGGTTTTATCGAATTTAAAGTCCCAGTTTTGGCACCGGCTTCCATTAAAAGTAGAATAGAATTTAATAATAAAAAAAGGGTGTATACGATAAAGATATTTGAATCAAAGCCAATTCTTGATTTTACTGGCCCACCTTCTCTTAAAAAAAGAAAGAAATACGCAAAGGTCAATAATAATTTTGGATTACAATATCCTTTTTCATAGAGGATAAGAAAAAGGCATGCTTTCAGTGACAGTTCTCTAAATAATCTATCTTTAGATGCGGCAAATTGACGCCAAAACTGAAAGAAACTGTATAGAAAATTCTGAACTTGATGACCAGCATTTTCAAAATGAATAAAGGCAACAAACTATTATAATGAGTGAAAAGTAATGCAAAATAATCTATAATATTGTAAATATAATAATATTTTGTGAATAATGCTTTCTGCGTTACATTTAAAAACATATAGATAATCATAAGAATTTCAGTAAGATAGATATCTATACAGTAAGGATTTTTCCACATCACGGTGTCTATCATGACACATTTTTAAAATTTGTAATTAACCTCCCTTCACCAACCAAAAAATAAGGTAGCGTTATTTAGCGTCATCTTAGTACGGAAAGTACTCGGAAAGATTATTTTGGACTTTTTACTTATTACTTTCCAGACATATCTTTTTTTTCGTCCGAGCATTTAGCACAATATTTTTAAAAAGACTTCATAACGGCGAAAATCCACCGCAAAATTTACCTCCTCCTTAGGACTGTATCCGTCGAGGGAAATTATAACAGTCCTGCAAAAATGAATTTGCATTGTCATGCTCTTTTTCTTTTTCTTTTTCAAACTAAGTTGACTTTGTGCCTAAGCTAACCCAACTTATATATATAATATATATATATATATATATATATATATATATATATATATATATATATAATCAAAACAAATTCATATATGTTTTCAATCCATCTATAATTATGAGAAATGTTTTTTAAAAAAACTCATGCATTTTGGGATAGGGAATAAAGGCCCTTCAAATTTCACCATAGATAAAGATGTCTATGAACAAAAGATTATTATTAGTAGCGATAACAACAGCCCATTATGAAAGTAACCCTGTTATTTTTTGTTGAATGAACAACGGACTA
>CM042143.1:101963775-101993775 GCA_023376005.1 Doryteuthis pealeii | reverse complement strand
TATATATATATATATATATATATATATATATATATATATATATAGGTGAACAATCGTGCTAATGATAAAATTTGCTTTTAAATTTCTCTCTCTCTCTCTCTCTCTCTCTCTCTCTCTCTCTCTCTCTCTCTCTCTCTCTCTCTCACACACACACAACACACAACACACACACACACACAGATAGATAGATAGATAGATATGTTACGTGGCTGTACGAATATATTCTTTCTTAATTTATCGAGCCGTATACAGAGTTTTCTATTCTTCCATCGATTGTCCATTCTTCGCATTAGGTTCGACGTTTCTCTCCGCTAGGGGTTGTTTCTCTGGGTTCCATCTTATTTTCCTTTTTCACGAACAACACGGAGATATTTTCTTGTGTGCATACCTCCCGAATACCTTTTCTCCCGATACATTGTTAATCCGCATAAGTATAGAGAACAGAGGTAGACTTGCATCTTCCTCAGACTCAACTCAACTCAACTCACTTCTCATTCTACTTTCCCAGCGTTTCCTGATTGTGATTCTCTAAGCCAATGAGAGCCATCGATCCTGTCAATCAAACTATTTGACTTGCTATGTAATTTTCCACCGTTTTGACGTTATTTTGAATTACACCACATTTCTTGCTAAAAATGATGGGCTATGCCTATTAATAATCTAACAAATTGATAGATATGTTTCTTTGAGGAACCCCCAATTCCTTTAAGTTATCTGTTTAATGAGCAAGTCAATTGTTGGGATATGTGCAATATTAGATGCATAATTTAAAGTGACAAATAGATTAAAGTTCGATGGACATATCAACAAACAATAATCATTACACACAAACTTACAAAAAACAATACAAAAATCTTGTATTCTTAATTCATAAGTTATCATTTAGTTCTTATATTTATACTTAATTTTAAAAAGGTTCTTTATCAGTGAATCAACCATGCATTCTATCAATTTATGCAAAGGTTAGTTTACTCCAATGTAAGGACAGATTATGCCAGGAAAATTACGTATTTAGTTACCTAAATGCTCTACAGGGAGTGACACAAGGTCAATCTTTAAGAGTACAGCTGGTTTGAATCCCATACTTTTCAAAATCTTCAGTAGTGTTTATTCAGTAGTTATATTAGATCTTATGACAGCAACGTAGAGAAAAAGGATTACTTTCTCATATATATATATATATATATATATATATATATATATATATATATATATATATATATATATATGGCGGGAAAGAAAAATGGAAACGAGTCCGAAAATATATTAAAATGAGTAAGTAAGAAAAATAAGAAAATAAAGATGATTTATTGATTTTAGGTAAAATGTTCCGACACTGAGTGTTTCGATGAATGGATTCATTGCATTTGAATTAAATACTAAATACACCTTTATTTGAAATAGGTTTTAATACTACAGATTCATTAATCGAATCATTCAGTGTCGGAATATTTAACTGTCAATAAATTATCAACATTTTCTTATTTTTCACTCTTACTCATTTTTGAACACACATACACAAACACACCACACACACACACACACACACACAAACACACACACACACACACACTCATATATATATATATATATATATATATATATATATATATATATATATATATATATATATACCAACCCCTCCACACGAGTAGGATGTGACACGGCGTCTATTTCTAAATTTGAGTTCAGCAGGTTTGAATTCAATCATTTTTCTCCTAGACTAGTTGCCCACCCAAGGTTAAAGAGCCCAGTCTGTCCTACTATTTATTTAGAGCTAGGGGAGACTAATTAGATGCCCACCTTTCCCAAAGATAGGGCTTCCCATCGTGGTGCAAGTCCTGTAAGTCCATTACTACCGAATAGCGTGTTCAATCCTCACTGGAGTCATCCAGTGAGGATTGAAAACGCTATATTTGGGACGTTGAATTACGTCCTACCAGTGGGGAGCGGGTTGAGTATTAAGTGCGTCCCATCGTGTTGTAATGGTTAGCAAGTTAGTCTTTCAGGTCCATTAACAGTAGTTTTTTTAAGCGGAGTTTAACAGTTTTGAATTCAGAATTTTATTTCTCCAAAACTGGTTGACTACCCAATATTAAAGATCCCAGCCTGTCCTACTATTTATCCAAAGCTAGCATGAACATAGTTGTATGCATACATTTCTCAAGGGCATTAGCACTATGTGAAATGCGACTAGCCTCGTCCAGGATTTGAACTTCCTACAATGATAATTTTTACACCATGGTTACCTCATTTGTTGGGAAATATAGTTAGCGCCTGCAAATCACAAATGTCTCATAACACACTGGGATAGTCTACTGTCTAAGACCTTATCTGCTATTAGAAAATTACCATAAACTGGAGCTAATTCTACCCCTACATTAAAGACATTTTTCTTATTCCATCCCGATGGATTACAATCAAACGCATCTCGCAAAGAACTGGCCCCTGCCCGATAGGTATAGATTCGTGGGGAAATTTCTATATCTAATTAAACTACAACATTACCGGGAGACCTCTATAATGTGAGCATCTCCTATACGTCATCCGATACGTCACCCGTAGTCTCTCCAAGGAAATTAAATCCTGAGCTGCTAGAAAGTCAATCGATCATGGCAAGTCTGACAGTAACGACAGATCGGCACCACTGAAGCGTGACTATACAAACACTGACACTGACATCTTATTTTCGGATTCGGCCAAGACCAAGTCGAAGTCTGGATCATTTTAAGACTAAATGCTGCAGTTCTAAAACAAGCAGAACAAATCTTGGAATGTTGTAAAATCGGGATAATGTGACGTCAGAAACTTCCGATCAGGATATTACCGAGGCGTTCTCAAAGAATGTTCAAGAGACCAAGTCACTTGAACAAATTTGCAGTCTATGGCTTTGCTAGGAAGGGCATGAAGAAATTACCTCCTTCACGGAAACAGACTCTCCTCTCCCTTATAAAAATAATCCCTACTTAATCCAATTGAGAATTGGATAGGATAAAATCAAACAATGCTTCTACTTTTGTCTTCATTAAAATATGCATCATATGAGAATGTTCTTGGTTCTTTTGTACGAGGAAGACTCAAAAAGTAATGCCATTTTGTGAAGTTCTTTTTATAAAACCAAGTCCTACATGGAGAACCTAACGAGGCTCAGAGTAAGAATCCGACGAGTAAGACCCAACTTTCCAATCGACAATACCCTCCTTCTGCATAACAATGCTCGACCACACACAAGCATCAGGACAAGAAAGAAAATCGCCTCATTCCGCATTCTACATACTCACCCGATTTAGCGCCTTTAGACTATCATCTCTTCGGCTCTATGAAAGAGGGTTTGAGACGAAAACATTATTCTAGTGACGAGGAAGTGAAATCTGTAGTGAAGAAATGGCTCTAAGAACAGTTAGAATTTTATGGGGCAGGGATACATGTTCTCATGCGAGGGTGGAATATTTCTATTGAGAGAAACGGTGACTATGTGGAGAAGTAGGGATGTGAAAACCAGTTTCATTTTTATGTATGATACATGTTCCTGTATTGATAATTATACCTGTACCAAACAAAATAGCATTATTTTTTTGCTCTCTCTCGCCTAAATTACACACATATAACGTGTAAAAATTATCTATGTTAATGCTATCTGAAAATATATTATTGATTGATATAAGTATATATTTCTAAAATAATCGTACATGAAACTTTGCTTCATTTTTCTTCATATTAGCATAATTACCAAAAGAAATGACATAATTTACATATATGAAGAGGGCAATCTATGAAGAGGGCAATATCTATGAGATCTTCATGGAACTAAAATTTCGCTCCCAACCAAGAAGCGATATCTTGAACGTTAGCATGGCACCCAGAGGCTATGCTTATAACCTAGTCAAAAGTTACTGCAGACGTAAAAAAAACAAAGTTACATTATTTATTATAGTAGTAATTTAGAATAGTTGTTAATATTGGCAACAATCTGTGTGTATATTGTTCTCAAGGACACCAGCATCATCTTTATTCATTTGTATCACTCTTTTTGTTTGTGCTCTTGTAAAGAGATTAAATCATTGGCCAAGATTTTTAAGTATACATTAATGCACTTTTTAATTTCCAAAAATCATTGAATTAAAAAATATACACAATATTTTAATAAATATATATATATATGTATATTTTAACATGCACAATTTCAAGTTGCCAAAACATCGAAAAAATATTAATAATGATGAACAAATACAGTATAAAATAAATATTGAAAGTATATATATATATATATATATATATATATATATATATATATATATATAGAGAGAGAGAGAGAGAGAGAGAGAGAGAGAGAGAGAGAGAAGAGAGAGAGATGCAGTGATATTCACCCCATTTATGTGTATGAGTATACGAGAGATAAACTATGTGTAAATATATATGTGTGATAAGGAAATAAAATGAAAGCACAAACTGTATGTATATACGAACATCTACACACGTTATATGTATGCGTGTCTGCCTATATGCCAACTGATTGAATTAATTCTTTGTTTGTTTTTTTTAATCACAAATTCTGTATTTGTTTAGAAAAAAATGTTTATCTTCTCATCAAAAGGAGAAAATCATCCACGCATGATATTTTTCTAATTCGACTTCACTCCGATTAATTTTCCATGGGGAACACAAATATCATCGACCTCTGGAAATGTCAAGGGGTTCTCTTTAAAGAAATGTCAATATACTTCATGTTCTTGTTGGAAGAAAGTTTCCAACACTCAGTCATTTGTTTCTTATGAACAATAAAAAGATTTCAACGCCATACAACAAAACAACAACAGATACAATTCGAAATGACATTGTATGGCAGATTTTCAATAACTAAACCTGACGTTTCGATATTATGTCGAAAGAGCAAGAAGCTAATTTTTAAAAGATATTAATAGGTATAGTTGAGTCTGGCATAAGGTCACGCCAATGGGTTACCAGGTTAGCAGGGAAATTATCATATAAGGAATATTATGAATATACTAACCATTAGCCAAAATTAAAAACCTGACACATAAAGGATAGTTGATCCAAAAATATCAGATATATCAAAGATCATATTAATGATTGATAATAAAAAAAAATATAGATGAAAGATAGTTAAGAACTTAAATGGCAATAAAACTGGAGAAGTCTATTAATTTTATACCATCGATACCCTAACGTTGATATAAATGCTCTATCAATGATATTAAACACTCTTTACTTTTAGATATATCAAACTATATTATCAATACTAGCAGAAAAACCTTCCGGGCAGTGTAAAATTTAATTTTTGAAAGATATTGCCCAAGGAGGTGGAAAAATTAGATAAATGAAATAAAGCATTAAATATTTAAAAGATAATAATTACTTACTTGAAATGCATGATATTCTCTACTCCATTGAGATGTTTGGTTTGTTTTACGACAGACGATAATGTTCTTTTTTAAATACACTCATTTTTAAATAATTCTGAAAAATGTTATTAAAACTGAACGAATATTTTAATTTAGTATTACTATTCTTTATTCTATGCATAAATGATTTTGACTATAGATTAAGGGGCTGGTTTAGTTCAGTCGGTAGAGTGTTCGGCTAGAAACCACAAGGTTCCTAGTTCGATATCGGCCCTCGCCAACTTAGCGTATGAGCAGCACACGGGATCTGTGCGGTAAAGTAAGGAGCTGATGGTAGGTGTGGCGCTCCATCTCAGATGCTAAAATAATCTCCTTGGTCTAGCGCTATTGAAAAGGGGATAGACTCCGTCGCTGTCTGGTTGATACCGACATTAGGCGACCCCCCCAAGACGACGACGACTTTTATAGATTAAATACTTGTAGATAAATTTACTCAATTCCTGAGGACACAGTGACGTAAGTAGTTACGTATATATAAGTTCGGATAGTGTAGATAGCGTCTCTCTCTCTCTCTCTCTCTCTCTCTCTCTCTCTCTCTCTCTCTCTCTCTCTCTGGGCATGAAGTTGAGGCAATAATGACGAAAAATTATTTATATTACTTAGTAAATATTTTGCAATAGAGATAAATTAATATGCAATTAAAATTTTAAATAAAGGTTCAACCATCACCAACTTATTGCGCCACAAAATTGTTGACGGTTATCAAATTAACTATTTGTGTGAAAAGATTTTTAGCATATCAAATGGTTTTAAACTGTGTATTTATTTTTGTAGTTTTTTAAAAATGTACGTGGACAAACTTTTGCACGCATCTAATACATGCAAATAGATATACATACACAAACTCTGATATATATATATATATATATATATATATATATATATATATATATATATATATATATATATGGGGGTATTTGGTATATAAAAATCATTGATCAAGCGTATGTATCTCTTTTGGTTTGAAAATCACGTAGGTGAGAAACTGACATTTACCAAGCGACGCTGACTTTCTGTTTTCGCTAACCTAATTATATATACTAGCAAATATATATAAGTATCTAAATTTTAATGTATAAATATATATATCTATATATATATGTGTGTGTGTGGTGTGTGTGTGTGTGTGTGTGTTCATTTACTGTCTTCATTATGCATATATTTTTTAAAAAGTATTTTAATCGAATCTATGCGACATTCTGTCTGCTTTGTCTGACTTTAAATAGTAACGGGAGCCACCTTTGTTTATTCACCATAAAAATATTGTCCCGTATAAAATACAAAACCAACGTTTCATTGTTAGAATTTTTGCTTAAATCTTTGAGAAAACATAGCCCAAAACATTTCGGATTCAATCCTTGAATAAAACAAGAAAATGAACAGTTATAAATTTAGAATGAATAAAAATCGAAAAAGAAAAAAGAAAAAAATCCGTTCCGTCTTTGTATTTTGTGTATACTTGATAGTTTTGTCTCTACGTGTGGTTTTGAATACAAAAAATGTTAACGATTAAAGAGACATGTTTGTAAATACATATAGGCGTCTCTGTCGATTAATCTCTGCAAACATCCGTGTAAATACACACCTACATCTATACTGTAAGTACAAATACAACAGCATAGGCACAAACACGTATATATATATATATATATATATATATATATATATAGAGAGAGAGAGAGAGAGAGAGAGAGAGAGAGAGAGAGAGAGAAGAAAGGGGGGACTAAATGATTTAAAACTAAAAGGATTTAAACTTTGCCCTTTTGCTATAGTTTCATTACATCAACTGTATGAAATTTAAGGTTGTGTTCTCAATTCTATATTTGATACATGAAACTTATTGTTATGGCACGATAGCAAACAGGAGATATTTTAATTTATTTTAATATTTATACTGATGTTCTTGCCAGCATTTGAATACAGTACCTTCATTTTCTACAGTTTTTCAGTTCTCTGACCAGTTTGTCTATCCATTCGTTTTCTTTGATTTGCACTCTGGAGCGGCAAAATCCACGAGATGACAAGATCTTCTCTTCTTGTTAATTAACACTAGGTCTGTTCTCCTAGCCGGGTTTAGTTGATCCGTCAGTATCTCCCAGAGGATTTTATCCGTCTCGTTCTCTAGGACAGATGTGCTTATACCACTTAGTAACATGGTGAAAATTTAATTTCCTTCACAATTCCCAGTGGATTATTATTATTATTATTATTATTATTATTATTATTATTATTATTATTATTATTATTATTATTTTCGTTTTCGATAATTTACTTAATTTATTTATATTTTCTTACTCTTTGTTATTGTTAATCATCACTCTTTCCTTCTTTTTCTCTTAATGTTCTTATTTTTCTGATAATGCTTCTACTACTTCTAATCCTATTTCTTCTCTTCTTGCCTGATGTTTTGCAGACCATCTCAGATTCAAGCACACTCATTGGCAAGTGCCATGATCTGAATGGTTACAATTCTTCCTCGGATCTTTAATTCTTCATTCCTTTTTGCAAAACCATTCCTATATTTCAGTGAGTGTGACGGTAACTTTCACATTCAGGCATTTCTACAACTATTAAAACCTTGAAGACAGTGAGAAGAATTATCTTAAAATGCTTTATTGTTAGAATATTTCAGATTTTTTCATCACAAGTAAAACCATAATTCACGTCTGATCTTTCCTATAGTAAAGGAATAGATAACTTTTGTAGTTGCTATTTACTAAGCATGGCTTAACTGTAGCATTATACAAGTAAGTATTTACCTAACCCATTCGCTACGGAGAGGATGTAAAACAAAGTCGCTAATATTGGTCATCCAGCGGGAATCGAATTTGCTATACAATGATAATGGATATGAAATATCCATGCAAACCATTACATTACGATTGGACACCCTTTTATAACCAATCGCTTTGCCACGGGTAGGATGTGACCCAAAGTCGCAAGTAGGAAGCATCCGGCGAGGATCGAACTTGCAATGCAGTAGAAATTGATCTGTGGGACTAGTTTACTAACCATTCCATCACGATGGGCCACCGTTTTATATTCAACCCGTTTGCAACGAGTAGGATGTGACACAAGGTCACAAGTAGGTATTTACCTGACCCGTTCGCTATTGGTATGATGAGATACAAGTTGCAAGTATGGGACATCCAGCGAGTATTGAACTCGTAGTTATGGATTTGTGAGACCAGCCTGCTAAGCATTATGCCACGATATGGCCCTTTTTTACCTAATCAATTCACTACATATAGGATGTAACACCATTTCTTAGTTGATATTTACCCAACCAATTCGCTACGTGTAAGGATGTGACACAAGGTCGCAAGTATGGGACATCATCGGGGATCAAACTCGCTATTTAGTAGTAATGGATCTGCGAAACTAGCTTGCTAACCATTATGCAATGATGGGACGCTTTAAACTTTACCCATGCAAGTGTATACGGGTAAGTATTTACCCCACCCGTTCGCCTCGTGTAGGATATGACACAAGGTCGCAAGTATGAGCTATCCAGTGAGAATCGAACTCGCTATTCAGTAGGAATGGATCAGCGAGACTAGCTTGTTAACTATTACACCATGACGTGACGCCTCATTAGGCCAGATGCATAGGTCGAAATTATAGAGAAGTATAGAGAATCCAATTAGAAAATATCGATCAATAATGATTCTCTGGCCTAGCTCACTAACCATTATATCAAGCGAATGAATCTAAAGCTGATTGCTTCATATTAATACTATTAGGTTAAGATCAAATGTCAATCGCTGAGTTATATTGACATAAAGGGAGGCGTGTGGCGTAATGGTTACCGTATAGAAAATGGACATGGCGAGACAGGTTCAAATTCTGGACGATGCAAGTATGGGAAATCAGCGGGAATATATATCTGTATTTAGTAGTAATGGATCTGCGAAACCAGCTTGCTAACACTATGTAATGACGGGACGCTTTAAACTTGCAAGTTTATACGAGTAAGTATTTATCCCACCCGTTCGCCACGTGTAGGATATGACACAAGGTCGCGAGTATGAGCTATCCAGCGAAAATCGAACAATGTTTACATTTCACATAGCGCTAACCCCCTTGAGAAAGGTAGGAATCAAACTATTTTCCCTCCAACTATGGTTAGATAATAGAGCAGAGTGGACTCTCTAATTTTGGTTAGATAACCAGTCTAAGCGAAGGAAAACTCTGAATTCAAACCTGTTAAACTCGGCTTAAAAATTGACCTTGTGCACATCTTATTCATGTGAAAGAGTTGGTACATACATATTTTGACATAAAGAGGGTGCTTTGCGTGGTATAATGGTTAGCAATATGAAATAGCAAACCATTGTTAGTGAGTTCGATACTCACAGGTTGCCCAATAATTTTGATTTTATGCCACATCTAAGCTAAGCTTATTAAATAACTATATTGGCAAACTGATAATAACTGAGATTATATTAGTTCGGCGGAGTTAGGGAGTATTACTTTGCAGCGCAAATCTTTTAACTGGTAAAATTCTAATTATTTTGAAAAGCAATATTTAAAATCCTGACTTTTAAACAAGTCTCAAATTCTGACAGAACTGGTGAGAAATGCGCAATAATCTCAGCTATCAAGTGAAGTCAGAATTTAATCTCTTGATAAAATGGCTATCAATCATAAGTGAAGCAATCAAATACTACATTTATTGGAAAACCTAACCCATTTTTCTATGTAGTTTAAGTTAATATCCATTGAGAGTAAAATAAAATGACGGTATTATTGCATTACCACCCCATTTTATAAAAGGCATGGCGTTATTTCATTTTACATTCGTAAGCAATTCTTCTACTTGCTGTCATTGACAAGAAGGAAATATCATTTTGTTTTCTTAATATGATTTTTGGGCCAGATACTAAAATGTAGATAACTTTAAAGTGTTCATTTCAAATTCAAAATCTAATCCAGTTATCGACATCTTCCAAAGAATTAATACGTAGAAATATGCATAAGCTTTACTGTGCTTAAATACCAAAAACATGATCAATATATATTTAATTTTTGAATGAAATATAAAACTGAACATTCCTCTACCAATTGTCACTGCTTGAAAAAAAGACCAGCACGCCGACTGTATTTACCTTAAATTAGTAGGTATTTACTAATCCCGTTCGCCACATGCACACAGGCTCACACACATGCATACATGCATATATATATATATATATATATATATATATATATATATATATATATATATATATATTTTAAATTTATTCAATGTGTTTAAATTTCGTATCAATTTTAATGTTTGCGTGCATGCACACAAGTGCGTACCGGTGTGTATTGTGTATGTGTGTGCGTGTGTGCGTGTGAGTGTGTGCGAGAAAAATAAATAAACCAGTTGATAATTTATATGTAAACCTGGCAATAATAGTAGTGATTCTTAGCAGAAGTCAGAATAACTTTTTCTTTAACTCCTTTTGTTTATTAAGAAAATTATTATTCATTGATTTTCTCAGACTAGTGTCGTCAGCATTTTTCATTATAGTCACAACATGCCCAGGACACGCCATGGTTGGGGAATGAACACTGTTACCCTTTATCCCGACGTTTGTTAAAACTGCCTTGTTTTTCAGATTGTTTAGATCATTACACACACACACACAAGCACACGCACACACACACACACACACACACACACAACATATATATATATATATATATATATATATGACGAAAATATTATGAAGGGCGATTACGACCAGTATACATTATGTGTGTGCAAGGGGGGTAGATATGAATAATTTTACTAAGATCTTGGCCATCTTGTGACATGACATAGTAACACACCTGCTACTGCGCCGTCTGCACGCGAGAGTATAGGTCTTTCTTTTGACACAAAGTGTATATGCAATGTATGAATATGAGGTAGGTATTTACCCAACCCGTTCGCCATAGGTAGGATGTGACACAATATTGAATTATGGGGCATGTAGTGATGATCAAACTCATAATTCATCAGGAATGGATCTAAGAGACTTTAACTTAAACTAGTAATCCAGGAAAAAGTCTGTTTTATTTTTTTATTTTTTTATTTTAAAAGAAATACTGTCAACTATTAATGTTTATTAGTATATTTTTTTCAACTTAGATTTTAGTTTTTTATCTGAAATCTCTTGGGCCATCAAACTACAAAAATTGGTTGGAAATTGAAGAAAAGGCAACGCACAAAAAGTCCAGGACTATCTTCCAGCCAGGTACAAACTCTCAGTAAACATCGTTTTTTTTTCTCAAAACTCAGAACTCGCAGGTTCAAATTCTTGAATAAATGAGCAATAAACACTATTTTCTCCATCGTTGACACTGTCACACCGCCTGATTCGTTCTGCTTCAATGTGAACAACTGCCAGCTTTTATTAGAGTTCACCTAGGCGTTATGTAAATTACACAGCGTGCCGTTCTAGGCTTTCATGCACAGCACAGGCAATTCTTTGTCGATTACGTTGGGGGATCGCCTATACCCATTACATAAAGGATGGGTTTTTCTGTTAGAATTAGTAAAGGCGAGTTCAAATCTGACTGGGAGCTTGTGTTTTATTTCCGATTGGCGCGGTTAACTCATTATCAAAGACTCGGGAAATTTACGATAAAACAAAAAAGCAGCTAAACATTATGATGAAACAAAAGATTAGTCAAAATGAATATTAGAGAAACAGTTGTTTTGAGTGATTGTATTTGATCAATTCTTTCTTGTCATTTTCATTGTTTAAATAATGAATTCGTTTAATATGATCACTTTTCTGAATGGTAAACAAATACGGAACTAAATTTGTCTTTGTTCACCTTTTTATTTTCTAATGTTTAAGATCGATATTTGCTTATATATCTGAAATATATATTTTTCCTATAGATATCAGGTTATCTTGTTTACTTCGATTAGTGACCCACGGTTTGATTGGGAGCCAAATCTGAATTCCACGCAATGATCAAGATAATGAATTAGAAAGATTTTTAATTACCTTATGTTAGAAACTTTGTGGAAAACTAGTTATAAATCTTTCTTTAGATTAGAAGCAGACGTAGTAAATTACAAGTGTTTCTTTAAAATCTATTCTTTAATTGATAATTGGAATGTATCTTAGTACAGATCTTAGATAGGATGATGCAAAAAAGTCATTAAATTGTTTACCTTATCTTTATGAAGCGAGTTCCAATCCAATTTGCAAAATGATATTAATATTATGTGGTTGCGTTTACACACAATATAATCATTATAATTTCTAAAGGTAGATAAATATCAAATATTAATGATAGAGTAATTCGCCTTATTCATCTATCTATTCATTTGCAATTAATTAAAATATAAATTCTATCAATAAGATGTAATCTTGCTTGTCACTCACCTCAAATTCTTCACCTGCTTCTATCGGGTTTCTGTTATTCGTCATAACAGGGTTTTTGCTCTCTCTCTCTCTCTCTCTCTCTCTCTCTCTCTATATATATATATATATATATATATATATATATATATATATATATATATATATATATATTATATATATATGGGAGGAGACTGTCTCCCTGGGTTCCATCTTATTCATCTTGATATCATGGAGCAAAACGATATTTTTATGCGCATACATATTTACCTGAATAAATTCTCTCCTGGTGCATTGCCCAAACGAGTGTTGGGAACTGTTTTCCCTAATAGGCTGCTCAACTCAACTCACAAAATTCTAATTCTATTTTCCCCAGCGTCGCCTGGTTACGTGATTCTCAAATACAATGAGAGGCCTCGTTCCAAAGTGGTGACATTTTGTCAATTAAAGTACATGACTCCGGTGCTATATATTTCCACAGTATACAGTTATTTCAAATTACTTTTCACTTTTTGTTAAAGATGATAGGATATGCCAATCCGTTATCTAGCTGTAATTCGATATCGAGCTTATCGGCCACGAAAAGACTCACGAAAAGACTCCACGAATCCAGTTTGATAAAAGATTTATTTTGCATAAAACTGTTTCCATTTGTTAGGAAACTTAATTTTGATTTAAAATACGTTCATTTAGAATTTCTCTATAGATGCAATGAAATAAAAATGAAAAATATTGTGACTGTTTTCAATTCATATACAAGCTAGTGTCACATATCCATTACACTTGAAATGCGAGTTTGATCTTCGTTGAATGCCCCATACTTGCGAATTTGTGTCACATCCTACCTGTGACGAACGGGTTGAATAAGTACCTACAAAGGCATGTCAGGTAAAACAGTTTTTTTTAATAGTATCCATTTTTAAAGCATATTTCTCTCGTTTTTTGCGTGTAAAAGATGTAACACAAGTTGACAAGTGTGGGACATCCAGCAAGGATCGAACTCCCTTTTTATTAGAAATTAATCTGCGAGACTAGCTTGCAAACCATTACACCACGATGAGACAACCAACTGAAATACCAAGTATGATTTTTTTAATTTTCGCGACTGAAGCTTTATATCTTTAAATGTTGAATTTAAATGAAGACGAGGTTCAAAAAGGGATTCATACCTTTCCCAATGATATTAGCCCGATAGTGAATGTAATTGCGCAACTGGATTTCGAACTCGTTGACTACGATGTCACGTAAGCCATTACACCACGGAGACTCTTACGACGTCTAGACGGCATCTTGCCGAGTCAATGACAATTTTTAAAAATAGGATCAATTTAGCCTTAACACTTTTTGAAGATGATATTTAAGAAAAAAAAAGACTCATAATGCCGCAAGTATAGAATTCTCTATACTTGCTCCATGTAACTTTTACTTGTTTCCTATATTGAAAATTCATCTGCAGGTTATGAAAGACATTGAAAGAAATAGACGGCGTGTTTTCCCATAGTTTCAAATACGATGTTTCAGAGATGCTTCAGCTATTTGAAAATTCTCTGGAATTAGCATGCTGAATGCCAAAGGCACTATTCTGAAGAAAAGTTTTTTACATGCAAAATTCATCCCTGTAGAATAACAAGTACTATTTAACTCATATAATGGGTAAAAAGGGTTCATACCTTTCCTAAGGTTATTAGTACTAAGTGAATATTATAGCGCGATTGGATTTCGAACTAGCTTATTACGATGTTGTAACACGTTAGGCATACGCCAAGAGGACTCCCCCAATCTCTTATACATTAAGTATTTCCATTAAGCGCGTGGTGTAATGGTTAAAGTCATGAGAAATGGACTCGTTTCAATCGCTAATACCCTTGTATGAATCCTACTCTCCCTCCAGCTTGGGCTCTTTAATCTTGGTTAGGCGACCAGTCTAAGAGAAGGAAAACTCTGAATTCAAACCTGTTAAACTCCGCTTAAAAATTGAACATCCTGCTCCTGCGGAGGGGTTGGTAAATATATATACATTAAGTATTGTAAGGATGTTTCAATTCTAAAGTCAGTTCTTTTACTTATAAAATTGGAATAAAATATCGTTCAAACTGCAGAGTTGTTCATTTATATTTTTTAAAATTTTCTAATTAATACACGAATATCTGTACCCATAAGCGTGCATAACTGATATATATATATATATATATATATATATATATATATATATATATATATATATATAACGTTTGCGTACCGTAAGCAAGCGACACACAGAGATGACACTCCTTCAGGTTGGATGAATACTATCAGGAAGGATGTATAAAAGTAACCCTCCAGAAATAAATCTAAAAAGTATTTATTTGTGTGGCACATAAAAATTATCAACAACTCTACAACATCGTATTTTGGGGATGGTTTATTTTGCAGTTAAATTCACTTGAATGCAGCGTTTGAAAACTTTATATCGATTGATATTTGTGCGTCTCTGGTGATGTTACACAATTCATTTCTTCAATCAACAAAAATGTTGCATCTCTGGGGAGTATGTGAAATGGAAATACTGTTGAATAGATAGCAGTTTATTATAATATATACATTTAATTCTCCGTCTATAATTGTTTAGTCTAAAATAAATGTTGGAATTTTAAAATTCCAATATATCATTTCAAGCAACATTTGCGTTCTAGCAGGTAAATGATATATTCTTTAATTATATTTGAGGTAAATTCTAAGTTTTCGTGATTATAAAGCTAATGAATGAGATGTGAATTTAAGGTGGTCATAGAATAGATTTATCCTCCTAACATCACAGGTCTGACAAAATTACATGGGCATGTTATATGCTACTTTACGATTCAGTATGACGTTGCTTTCTATAAATTTTACAAGTTCTTGATAAATATGTTACTTAAGTTAGGTTTTAATTACAAACAATAAAAGAGTGAAAAGAGATTTCTACCAATATATATATATATATATATATATATATATATAGTCATCCATGTGTTTCGACTTATTAAGTCTCTTCATTGTGGTTAGATATTCTGTGAGCTACCCACAGCCGGGATAGAACTCCGATCGATTCAGCATCAGTTGGACAGCTTAACCGCTCGACCATCGTCACCCACAGAATGTGAAAGGGATTTTAACTGTTTTAACATACATCTGTATGTATGTAAAGGCCGCCATAGAGTGCTCCACCCATTTTATAGGAGTGCGTTGCGTTTACGCTTTAGTTGGCAGTCATCAGCGAAGTCCCTCCAAAGTACTCAACCCAATAGCATATATAGTCATCCACAACCATGTGTTTCGACTTATCAAGTCTCTTCAGTGTGGCTAGACATTCTGTGAGCGACTCACAGTCGGGATAGAACCCCGATCGGTTCAGCATCAGTTAGGCAGTTTAACCGCTCGGCCATCGTCACCCAGAGAATGCGAAAGGGATTTTAACTGTTTTAACACACATTTGTATGTATGTAAAGGCAGCCATAGAGTGCTCCAAACCTTTTTTCGGAGAGTGATATATATATATATATATATATATATATCAAACAGATTGTTCTAACAACACGGATACCCATGATACTCTCCAACCGTCTCTATTGGTCTTTCGCACGGCATTCAAAACCCGTGCAAGCTGATTGATATAGGTTTTTGCTAGTCGACCTACACTTTTGTGTCCATGTGTAGGTGTCCATAGGAGAAAGTCACTTATGAATTCGTCCTTGTATCTCCACAAGTATTCATCATGTCTTTTTTGTCTTACTTGGGTGGTTTGTGTGATTTTTATTTTCATATTTTATTGTGGTATTTTGCAAAATGAAAAACAAAGGATCATCTAAAAAAGTTGATAATGATGATAAATGTATTGAGAAATTATAGAATGTTATTTTAAGTCAAATGTACCATTGTCATGCGTGTGGGTGGGGACTGCACTTGTGTGGGTAAATCAATTTGATTCATAGCCAAATATCAATTTGAAGAATAACATATAATTCTAGTAGACATCTTTCTTTGGCTATACCACTAAGAAATCAAAAAGCTCTTCTCGAATGCCTACATTATGCATAAGTCAAGACATGGTAACAAGACAATCATTGCTCTTTTTGACTCATTGTACTATAAATAATAGAGTCTCACTGTGCCACATTCTACATAAGAAGGAAACTTTACAAATATCAATAAAACATATACATTACCCAGCTTGTACGTAATGACTTTTCTACGCACCAACAAAAACCATTGAGTCTATTTTTATAAGTTTTATATCTACCCACATATCTATTAATGAGACTATTGAAATAATAATAAAAAATCAGCGGTGCGGCCTGATGTCGGCATCAGCCATACAATAAGGGAGTCTATCACTTTTTCACTAGCGCTGGACTAAGGAGTTAATTTTAGCGTCTGGGGTGTAGCGCCACACCTACCATCAGCTCTTTACTTTGCCACACAGATGCCTGTGTTACTCATACGCTAAGTTGGCAAGGGCCGGTATCGAACCAGGAACCTTGTGATTCCTAGGCGGACGCTCTACTAACTAAGCTAAACCGGCCCTGAAAATAATAAGGATATACAAATCAGTGATACACGAAAATTTACTTTGGTTTAATGGGTTATTTAATGCCAATGTCATCCTTGTAGAAGAACAATAGTGGAACTATTTAACATATAGCTGGGGGATAAGAGGGTTCCTATTTTTCCAAAGTGCATCCGACCGAAAATAATCGACTGGGGTTCGAATACCATTACTACGATCTTAGAATCCACTACGCCACCAGGACTCATCCACAAATGGAAGACAAAGATAAAGATACAAAAGATTGCCACTGTTGCAGTTAACTTTATCCAACTTTTCAAACTGCGTGGGCAATGGAAAATTAACTAATATGTCTTTATACTTCTATCAATAAAATGTGTAAGAATTATATTTTCACATTAAAAACATGTTCAATGGAATCTAAATTACGCGTTTGATTGTAGAGACAAAATGTATTTATTACACACACTTTCAGGAGACACGTGCAGTTTTCTGTAGGGTATATGTTGATAAAAATCAAAGAGCTTCAGAGAATAAATTTCACAAGAGGAAAATATAAAATTATTGATTAAATCTCTTATCACCAAGTGGTTCGAACTAACTTCTGCAAAAAAGATTATTTGCACACGCAGACACACACACACACACACACGCACACACACATATATATATATATATATATATATATATATATATATATATATATATATATATATGCAATTTTAACAAGTGAGATTTAATCTTATAGAGAAATATGTCGTTTTGACAATCAATATTTGCTTTGAATTAGAGTGCTTCATATGGTGTAATGGTTAGTAAACTAGACTAGCAAGCTCTTACTAGTGAGTGTGGGTCATTGGGTTCGCCATACATGCGATCTTGATGGAGGCGCGTCGTGTAATGGTTATAGTCGTGGGAAATGGAATCGTCGATCCGAGTTCAAATCCCAGACGAGACTGTTTGCATTTCACATACCGCTATTACACTTGGGAATGGTATGCATCCCATCACTCTCACTCTAACTATGGGTAAATAGTAGGTCAGACTTGGCTCTTTAACCTTGGCTAGGTAACCAGTCTAGATGAAGGAAAAGTCTGAATTTAAACCTGTTAAACTCCGCTTAAGAAATTGATTTTGTGTCGCATCCTGCTCGTGCGGATGAGTTGGTAAATATATACATGTGGCCTTGTAACATAACTGGACAAAGCTTAGTATATGATTACATTTGCTGTAAATTATAAAAGATTGAATTTTATTAGTACAATGTTTAATTATGTATTTTCAAATCTCATGTTGCCCTTTGATACATATGTATTGAAAGGATATTTTGCAGAAAAGTTTTTTTAAATTCTAGATGAGGTTGTGTGCGTTTGTCTTCGCGTTAATGCCCTTGAGAAAGGCATGAATCCTCATCTACCTCTAGCTATAGATAAATAGTACGACAGACTGGGCTCTTAAGCTTTGGTTAGACAAGGTTTGGTTTGTTTTGTTTTACGGCATATCAACCTCAGTGGGTTATTTAATGCCGACAAAGTTGTGAAATAAATTCATTCTTAATGCATAATACAATTTTGTTTATCAACTCATGTTTTTCTATTTAACCCATAGATGGGACTCTAACAGGTACTACCACTCTGGGTCAGAGTGGACTAGGGAGCAATGGTGATGAAGGGGTGCTCCACATTCCCCAAACCTCCAAAACTGGAACCTCACCATCAGATAGAGTTTAACGTCATCTCCAAGACATGTAGACCCTCAGTCACTGCCTTCTAGCACCCATATGATAAAAAGGGGTTGGGGCTTGCCATAAAGGCAATAGGGTTGGGAAAATCATATAGGTACTAGGGCTTGACGTGTTCAGCCGACTGATCGGAGGGGGCCTTGGTTATAGACAAGTGGTCTAAGAGAATGAAAAACTCAGAGGAATGTTGCACGGGATAATCTGTGGTATAAAGTAAAAGTCGTCGGCTTGGTCTAAAGTCGGTATCAGCCAGACAGCGAGGGATTCTGTCCCTTTTTAACTAGCGCTAGACCAAAGAGATTGTTTTGGCGTCTTAGGTAGAGCGCCACACCTACCATCAGCTTCTCACTTTACCGCACAGATCCCTGTGCTAAGCAAACGCTGAGTTGGCGAGGACTGGTATTGATCCCGGAACCTTGTGGCTTCTAGTCGGGCGCTCTACTGACTGAGCTAAACTGGTAAAATATTCATCTGATATGAGATCACCCAAAAAGTGTGGCTATAAATAAGTAATCTGTTTAGGTAATTCAAATGATTCTTTAATTGGTTTGAGGACACTGCGTATCAATCAAATAACACTCTATCGGTAGGAAATTTTGGTATAGACAGCTTAATTATCTAAGGTCATTTTTTTCTTCTTTAGAAGAAACTGGTGTGCTTCATGTGACTATAGAGAACGTATTCGGACGTCGTAAAACAGGAAAGAATCATAAACATTCAAATAAGCTGACCACGGAATTGATCTAAAACCAGAGTATTTGTTTGGTTTGGTTTGGTTTGTTTTGTTTTACGGCACATCAACCTCAGTGGGTGATTTAATGCCCACTACGTTTTGAAATAAATTCATTTTTAATGGATACATATTTTATAGTAAACATATTTTTCTATTTAACACATAGCTGGGATCCTAACTGGTACAACCACTCCAGGTCAGAATGGACCTTGGAGCAATGGTGATGAAGGGGTGTTCCACATTCCCCCAAACCTCCAGAATTTGAACCTTACCATCAGATAGAATTTAACGTCATACCCAGGACATGAAGCCCCTCGGACACTGCCTTCTAGCACATATATGATAAAGAGGGTTGGGGCTTGTCATGAGGACAATAGGGTTGTGGCAAAATGGTCCTAGGGCTTAACGTGGCCAGTCGATTTATCGGAGGGAAGACTATATTATGAAGTTATAAAGTATCTTAATCAATGTCTTGACTTTGATCAGCATGGAGAATTTCTAGTAAGAACAGAAGGTCCGACTATATTATGAAATTATAAAGTATTTAAATCAATGTCTTGACTTTGATCAGCATGGAGAATTTCTAGTAAGAACAGAAGGTTCGACTATATTATGAAGTTATGAAGTATTTAAATCAATGTCTTGACTTTGATCAGCATGGAGAATTTCTAGTAAGAACAGAAGGTTCGACTATATTATGAAGTTATGAAGTATTTAAATCAATGTCTTGACTTTGATCAGCATGGAGAATTTCTAGCAAGAACAGAAGGTTCGAGTTCAAAAGAGTAATTCAAGAAATATTGCTCATCTGGGAATTGTCTGAAAGAATAGACAGAAATCTTTTTTTTTTTAAACCAAGAAAAAAAAAAGTTTGGTAGCATCATATCCTCGGAGATTCAAACTTAAGAAATCTTGTACGACGATAAGAAAAATCAATAAAAACTGTATCAAAAATGTGTCTGTGTTTTTAACGAACCATGTTTAACATAAAATTTCTCTCTCTTTCTCTCTCTCTCACTATATATATATATATATATATATATATATATATATATAGAGAGAGAGAGAGAGGGGGAGAGAGAGAGAGAGGTGGTCGTCGAGTAATGATTATCGGCGTAGGAAATGGACACTGCCTACCGAGTTCAAATCCTGGACGAGGCTGTTTATATTTCACATTCTTGGAAATAATTTGCATCTAATTATCCCCCCAGCTATGGATAAATAGGAGAGAAGACTGGACTCTTTAAACTTGGAATAGCACTCAATCATGGAAAAGGGAAACGTTGAATTCAAACCAGTTAAACTCCACTGAAGAATTGACCTTACGTCACATCCTACTCATGCGGAGGAGTTGATAAACATATATTTTGACATAACTCCTGCTTATTTTCATGATATTTATATAGAAATACATAACTTCTTTTGTATTCAAAATGTAATGAAAACAGGTTGATGAATGTGCATATGTTACACTGTTTAGAATCAAATATGTATGAAGTATACATTAATATTGTGAAAAAAGACCAACTCAAACATTTTTAAAATATTATCTCCCTATTTGATAGGTTTTGGTTGTTTACAGATATACATTGCAAATCTTGAGATTTCATTGAACTCAAACATCTTGTGCCAGTTTCAGACAAGTTCTCTTCTGCTTCAATCATTCTTTCTAAGATCAACACGGACAAAAATCAATAAATGGTGGGAAGGCATAAACAACGGTTTCCTATGTTTTGAAGTTCTTTATATGACCTTTACACACAAACACACAAACAAACACACACACACACATATACACACACTGATACACACACTGATACACACACGCACATACGTATATATATATATAATATATATATATATATATATTAGGGTGTCGTTGATTCCATTAACAGTTACGCCACGAACACCACACACATACACACGTACATACACACATACTCATAAACACACACATGCACATGCACACACACACACACACACACACACACACACACACATATATATATATATATATATATATATATATATATATATATATATATTCAAACTAACTGTAACCTGCTTAAAAATTTGCCTTGTGTCACATCCTATCCGTGGCGGCAGAGTTGAGTAAACACATGCATATACACACACATATAAACATATTCACATATATATGTTTGTTTGTGTGTGAGAGTGTATGTGTGTGTGGTGTAAATGCCATATACACTTATATATTTGCATTTATAATTATATATTATGTACATAGAAACACACACACAAACACATATATTGTGTGCGTGTGTGTGTGTGTGTGTGTGTACGTGTGCAGGCCCGCTTGTATGTGGTCTCATATCCTAATTGAAGTCTTTTGATCTTCCTTTTTTGTTTTTTCATTAAGATCAAAGTCGAAATTGAGTTTAACAAATATTTCTATTATTTGAATTTAGGTTTGGCTAAACAGTTTTCTTGTTTAGCATTTTACTTTTTGTCTTTTTGTCTTTTTTGTTTCTCCTCTGTGTCCACCCAATTATCTTGTCTCCCCAAAACTCCTCTTTACACTAATTACTTTAGTTGCCATTTTCCTAGCATCTTTTCATTTATGCCATCTTTTCATAACAAATCTTCAACTTCGGCTTTGACAACATTCTCTGTATCATTTTCACCGTTGTCATCATCATAATCAACTTCATGATTACCATTCATGTAAGTTCTGTATGTATCATTACTATTTTACTCTTTGTGAGTTTTCACACAAGTTTTAGCTAAGAGACAGCAAATCTCCTTATTTTTTTCAGAAGTAGCTTAAACGTTGCCTTTGTCGGCTATTAAGTTAAATTTATAGCCCCACCTTATCAAAGTATTCATTTTTTAATAAGGTGAAATACTCTTGCATTAGTATTTAATATTTATTCTTGAGAAATTATACTTATATACCAACCCCTCCACGAGAGTAGGATGTGAGGCATGGTCAATTTCTTAAGCAGAGTTTAACAGGTTTTCCTTCTCCTAGACTGGTTGCTGGACCAAAGGTAATGATCCTTGTATTTGAACTCGTCTTGTCGTGTCCATTTCCTACGACGATAAACATTATATATATGTATACGCTCACACGTACACACTGGATACGATAATTTCAAAGTTCTATGAAATGTCTTCTTCTTCTTCTTCTTCTTCTTCTTCTTCTTCTTCTTCTTCTTCTTCTTCTTCTTCTGCTACTACTTTTTCTGCTGCTGTGGTTGCTGATATATATATATATATATATATATATATATATATATATATATGTGTGTGTGTGTGTGTGTGTGTGTGTGTGCGGGTGTGTGTGCGGTGTGTGTGTGTATTTATGCGAGTGTGTATGTGTATGTTTATGTGTCAGAGACACACATAGTTCGTGGCTGTGTGTGAATATGTGGATATACATTTACGTATATATATATATATATATATATATATAGAGAGAGAGAGAGAGAGAGAGAGAGAGTAATAGAGAGATTGATATGCACACACACACACACACACACACACACACATATATATATATATATATATATATATATATATATATATAGACGAAGAGATGAATACATATAAAGTTAAGGCGGTTTGGCGCTGGTGACCAGTAAATCAAAATTGATTAATTTTCTCCTTCGAAATTAAATCGATATATTTCATGTCCTTTGATATTGCACGCTGACAACTCCAAAGAAAACGGATGATTTCTTAGCGAGAAACTGCGTATCTTCTTTCTTTATAAATCGCAATATAATTTTTCGTATCCTTTCATATTTTTCATTTAATTTGTTTTATTTGCAATATTTAATCATTATGTCATTCTATAATTTGATTGCTTTAACTTATCCACGTCGGCGTTGAATTAATGCAAATTATTGCTCCTCAGTAGATATTTTAAACATTTACCTTTGAATCGCACCGGAAACATTAATTTAGAGAAGTTTCTGTTTACCTTTGAACACAGGATTCACGTATAGGAACGTCATACACTTATTTAAAAACAACTGAACTAAACTCAAACATTGTTGAATGCAAATACACAAACAACACACACGCGAACACATATATAAACGCACACAAACGCGCGCACACATACACACACACATATGTATATGTATATATATACAAACACAAACAAATACATACACATATATATAGATACACACACACTCATATATGAATGCACACTTATATAAAAATATGTATATAAGTACACACACATTTATATAAATACGCACACATATATAAATGCACACATACCTATATATATGAATACACAATACAGAAAAAGACACGCGCGCGCGGGATGGAGGGACTTCATATGGCGTAGTGGCTAATATGCAGAACTGCGACATTGTAGTAAGTGAATTTGAACTCCATTCGTACTATTACGTTCACGTTCGGACTACTAACTTTTAGAAAGGTAATAAACCTCTCATTCCCCTAGCTACTAGTTAAATAGTATCACTACTGTTCTTTTACAAGGATAGCTCTGATATTAAATAACCCATGGGGGTTCATATGCCATTAAAAGAAAGAAACCAAATACACACACACACACACGCGCACACGCACATACACATAAAAAAACCTTCATATCTGTTCAACAACAATGTTTCCACTATTAATAAATGAATATTATTCGAAATGGGAACTGAGATTTTATATCCACGATTCAAGTTTCTTTTTCGATGTTTTTTTTTTTTTTTTTTTTTTTTTTTCTCTCTGCTATATTGTATTTGACAACCAGACTACATATTTTACAGAAGAAATATCCTGGCATAATCCGTAAACAGAGGCTCTGTAAATAGATTCATGAATAATTCCGTAGCAGAACGAAGAAAAAATATTTATTTTACACAAAAATATTAATAATTCGGCATAATCTATTTTTGTTAATGCACTTAATTCAGTGGTGAATTAAACATTATACGAGGACATTTTTTAAATCATAATTAAGCTAATAACTGTGTGTCAGTTTAAGGAATTATTGATCCATGCTAGTTGCGATTTACTAAGCTTAGCTTAATTTGGCACAAGGCCAGGAGTATAGAGCACCGAGAGTGAATCGAACTCACTAGCAATGGTCTTCTAGCCTAACTTGCTAACAATTATGTATCCTAGTACGTCTACTTTTTTGAAACACACTAATTCCATTCCAGAGGAAATACTCCTGAAATCACATGTGGGTGTGTGTCAGTCTATCTGTCTGTATATCTGTCTGTTTGTATGTATATATTCACTCAACCCCTCCGAGCCGGCATGATGCAAAACAAGGTCATTTTTTAAATGTTTCTCTTTCTCCTAACGGGTTACCTTAACCCAGTCCGCTCAACTATCTACCCATAGTTGGGGAGGGACTAGAGATGGGTTTATTACTTTTCAAACGGCGTTAATGCGATATGAAATGCAGACAACATCGTCCAGGATTTGAACTCTGGACGTCGATTCCATTTGTTACAATGATAACGGTTACGCGAAGCGCACCTCTGTCTGTATATGCGTGCGTGTGTATATGTATGTATGTATGTATGTATGTTTTACAAAGGCAAATGTTTTGTTTCATGTTTGGGTTTCTAATGTGAATTGCTTTATTTTATTTGCGAAAAGACGGGTTTTTAATATCTTGACATATCAGTCATATAATCGAATTAATATAATGATAAATTGATTTAAACTGCTGAATAAAGGAAAATAGGTTGGCAAAATGGATATACATTTTGGGGTGGTAAGGGTTGTTTATAAAGACCAGTGTCAAAAATCTACAATGCAGAAAAAGAAAGGAAAAGTTTGCTGTGATTTGAAGTAGAAAATGATCGACGTTTGACTGAAAGTGTTTTTTGTTTGTTTTTGTTTTTGTTTGTTTGTTTTTGTTTTCTTCAACAACGATGCTTTGTTGTGCAAAATTACCTCAAAATGGGAGTATAAAAAAGCCGGAAATCAAGAATATATCGTCTGGAAAAATAATCTTTATGATTTAGCTTTTGAAATGCTGATTCTGAACAAGTTATTTTTATATTTTGTAATTGAGGCTACAAATATTTCATAGTAATACGATCTTGCAATTTTATTGCTTAGTCGGGACTTTTTGGCAGCTGATTTTTAACATCCTGTAAATATATTTCCCGGTGGATACGTGTTTATTCTATCAGTGCATAATATTCAGAAGATGGTAATTAATTGATAAAAAAAGACACTCTATTCAAAATTTATACTGATTTACTTCATTGGACCGGTTTAGTTCAGTTGGTAAGCACCCGCCTTAGAATCGCAAGGTTCTGAGTTCGATACCGGTCCTCGCCATTTTAGCGTATGATTAGCATAAATTGGGTAATTTGAACTCTGCGCTAAATTGGATAGCTGACGGTAGGTGTGGCGCTATACCTTAGCAAAACAATGTCCTTGGTCTACCGCTAGCGAAAAGGGTATAAACTCCCTCGCTGTTCGGCTGATACCGATAATAGGCCACTCTATACAAACTTTACAAGTTTTACTTTATTGGATCTTTACTTACGAATGTATGTATTTATCAAGGCACGAACAGGATGCGACACATGGTCAATTTTTAAGCGTTTTTAACAGGATTGCATTCAGAGTTTTCCTTCTCCTAGACTTGTTGTCTAACCTTAGTTGAAGAGCCCATTCTAGCCCAATATTTACTCATAGTTTGAAAGAGAATAGCTGGATATATGCCTTTCCCAAAGCTATTAGCGCTGTATGAAATACAAAACCGTCTCGAGCAGTATTTGAACTCATGTCATTGAGTCGATTTCTTTCAACGATAACCATTACAGAACGCGCCTCAACACTGGAAATAGCAATACACTTAATTCACATATGACTAAGATTCTACAGACGTATTACACTAACTAGTTAATATTCGTATCCGTCCTTTTTTAATCAATGAAGACGGATAGATTATTATACTATGTTAAATTACAATTAGTTTTAAAAATCCAATGATCCACTAGATGATTGGCGTAAATGGTGGACCTTTCACATTTCTCTCATTGATTTTTTCCCTATGACAAAGCAAGTTTAAATCGGACAATATTCAGCAAACGATTATGAAGATATGGCGTTAAGATGTGGTGAATGAATAGGGAAATGATTAGAGAGTCGAAGATGACAGGAGATGGGAATATGAATATAGATATTTATCCAACGCGTTTTCCACGGATAGAATGTGACACCAAGTAAGTATGAATCATCCACCGGGGATCTAACTCCCTTAAAATATGCTGACTGTATCTCTGAAGAGGGTTAAAGAAGCCCACAAGAAGGGATGTTCTGGTATGACACTAAACTGCATCTGATAGTGATACTTCAGTCTGGAGATCTGGGTGGGGTTTGAGTACCCCTTCATTGCCATTACTCCCAGATTCAATCTGACCCTGAATGGTAGTACCTTTAGTAGGTCCAATCTATAGTCAAATAATCTGTTTTTAAATTATTTGTATTCGTTAGAACTATGTGCCAAAGGATCAGCACGCCTTTGAGTGGAACTGGTGTAGAGAACAAGGGATATCATGAAATTATCAATGAGAATGGCATATTTTGGTACATCGAGTTTCTCCCAGAAACTCCCGGATTATAGACACTACATGAACATAACGATAGAAAAGTGACACAAAACCGATGGTAGAATAATTGAACAGAGCTCCTTGACAACTAGAACTTAAAATATATCCTTCATCCTATCAAAGAATAACATGTTCTTTAAGAAACATGTCTAAATATGAGAGTACTCCACTTTTGCGTGAATCTGACATGTATAGAGATACAGTAGATCTCCAGCAGTTAAGGATTCTCTAGAGCGATAAAAAAGACAGCCTATCATTCTCAATGCAGCTACAATAGCAAGGGTTACATACGTCTCTGTTCAATCCATCTCCAAAGTCATACTGTGTTACATCGTACCAGCCAAAAAAAGGTGTAATCACTGATTCTGGACTGTCACTTCATGTTCTTCCTAAGTTCAAATTGAATACAAATCTCCTCAGTCAGAATTTAACTCTGTTTCCCGATTCAATTTTCCATGCTTTAATTATAAGTCTACTCAACACTTCCAGGGAGGTAATCTCAGTGCAATGAATATCCTCGTAAGAAATGGAATCGATAACAAGAATTTAAATTCTGGAAATTACTTGCGATTCACCTCGCGTTACTGCCCTTGTAAAAGGCACAAATCCATTTCTTCTCCCTCAAAAATGGGAAAATAGTAGGGCAGACTGGCATCCTCAGCCTTGTTAAGGCAACCAGTCTAGGAGAAGGAAATCTCTGAATCTAAACCAGGTATGCTTTACTTACAATTGACCTCGTATTCCATCCTTTTCGTTGTGGACGGGTTGGGTAAATATACACGTTTATCATAACCTTATATAAGTATAAATATCCACTTCCAGTCTTTCAGTTCCTCGTAAATTCCTCTTATTTAGACACATGTAATATCAACCGTAATTGTAGATTTTTTTAAAGACAGTATGTATAAATACGTATTTTTGTTATATATCAACTCATTTGCTATCAGCTACTCTCAGTCAGTAGAGCATTTGCCAAGGCAACGTAAGGTTCTGGGTTTGATTGCAGTCCGCGCCAAATCAGCGCATGAGTAGCACAACTTAGGTCATCTGATATGGGTGTTTAAGTATCTAGAAGCAGACGTTAGGTGTGGCTCTCCACCTCAGCAAAATACAATCTCCCTGGTCTATTGCTAGCGAAAAGACGATAGACTCCCTCACAGTTCAACAAGCTATTTCGCAGACTTTACTTTTCGCAGACTTTACTTTCGCAGACTTTACTTTTACCACAATAGATTTATTGTAGAATTGTCACTTTTTAATCTACTAGGCACCAAATCTGTAAACATTAATATCTTATGGCTACCAACGATGTTTTTTGGAACGTGTAAATGGTTATAAAAGAAAGGACAAATAACTGGTCCAATTGTTATGTCGTCAGTGTGAAGCCAAGAATAAAGAATCTAAGGTTATGGCGCGGGCAACACAGAACTTAGACAAAATAACTGAAATAAAACGAAAGGCATAAAAACAAAATTAAAATAAAAAAAAGAACATTACTTCAGGCTAAGGATTAATTCACTGCAGTTGAGAGGTAAAGAATAGATTTTTTTTTAAACTTTCAAAGAAATGTGGGAAACCTCTGAAGAAGAAAGATTGATCAACAGACTGAAAAGGAGTGCCTTCAGCTGAGTACCAAATATTTTCCCTTTGAGTGATTTGATGTGCCTTTCCCTTGTGTGAATGATGTACTAAAGAAAGGCCAAATAAATGGAACATTTAACTATCTCTGTTTATATTCATTCTAGCCAGTCTGCATCTGTTTTACATACACACACACCAGAACAAGTCCCACCAAGCATAAATATATACATATATAAATACACACATACACATACACGTGTGGGTGTGAACGAAAATATTGTTACATAAATGTTGCTAAGTAAATTTAAATAATTTATTAATCTCAACCCGTTTCGGAATTAAGCCATTAACAGAGATAATTTTATTCTAAGAGGAATACGTTTAAAAACATTAATCTATCAGGTTTACGAACGTAAAGTGGGGGTTTGTGTGTGTAAAAATTGAACGTGTATTACGACATTTCATTCAATAATCGAAACATAGGTTATTGTTCCTTCAAATTTTAGAATAATATTTAACTTTCTTTAAGATCTAGCGTTAAGTAGAAAAAGAAATTGCATTGACTAAGGATATATATATATATATATATATATATATATATATATATATATATTATATAATATATGTGTGTGTGTGTGTGTGTGTGTGCGTGCGTGCGTGCGTGCGTGCGTGTCACTTTCTAGGCTTTACGGTTTTTAAAATAAATCTGGGTTTGAAAATCGCATAGGCAAGAAACCGACCGTCTCAAAACTTTGTCTACGCTACCCTAACTTAGATATATATGTTCTATCAATGATATTGAGCATTCTTTTCTTATAATATAGCCAAATATACTATCAATTTATATATATATATATATATATATATATATATATATATATATAGAGAGAGAGAGAGAGAGAGAGAGAGAGAGAAGAGAGGGGGGAGAGGAGAAGGGAATGAGAGAAAAAGAGACAAGAGCGGAGAGAAAGAAATAAGAAGTGGATGTGTCTGAGAGAAGGGAAGAGTTCCGATATAATTTAAATAGATATGCACAGAGGTAGAATATATAAAGATATAATTCTCTTT
>CM042143.1:101931275-101958775 GCA_023376005.1 Doryteuthis pealeii | reverse complement strand
GTGACAACTTTATTTTTGCCTCGTGCTATTTGCTTGAAGATTTAGATGGTGTTAGATCTAGATTTTTACCATGAACTGTAATAATAAAATTACAATGAAATGATACTTCGTCTAAGAATCCAAACAAATTGAGAATGTTTCTACTCTTTCCACTAAATGATAAACTAGATTTAGATATAAAGAACAGGAACAATTAATATTGTTTAGCAATGAATTTGAGCTTCCGTCACAAATCATTTTATGATTTACGTTCATGTGAGAGGGACTCGTGAGATATACGGATAGGGTTCAAATCATATGCGAATTTAATTATTTATTTTCACGCTCTTTGCTTTAATAATCGAAGCGTATGGACACGAGGTGACACAAGATCGCAAGTATATAACATCCAGCCAAAATCAAACTCGCTATTCAGTATTAATGGATCGACGGAACGCTCTCTTTTATACCCAAGCAGTTCGCCAAAAGTTGAGGAGTGGTGGACCTACTCAGTATTTATATGAGTGATCATTTAATAACAACAGGTAACGTAAGCACACTGAGGTTTCTGTACTAAAGCTTAGTAAATTATATGTATTTCGGTTAAGCTAGGCACTCGCTGTGTAACGGTTATCGTTATAGACGACCTGAGTTCAAATCAAAGTAAATATTAAGACAAATTGTGATCTTGGTAGGGCAACCGGTCGAGGCAAAGACAAAACTCTGAATTCTAACCTTTTAAACTCCGCTTAGAAATGTGTTGCACCCTGGTCGCGTGGAGAGTTTAGATGAATACATATTGGTAAGTCGACTGAATGTACTAGTTCCCATAAGATCACCAAAGTTAAGCAAAGAAGAGCCTACTCAATACTGATATGGGTGATATTACTTAGTAACCGCATTAACTATAAGTAAACTGGTGCCTGTTTGATAAACTAAGCAAATCTTAGTAAATAAGAACATAAATAACATTAATCAACAATTAATAATACTTTGTTGTTGCATTATTAATTCAAGTGTGTCTATTGTATATAGTTAATCAGTTTTCCTTTGTTCATCGCAAGTCAATAAGAGAAAGGCAATCAGTGATAATAAAACTCACAATTATCAGGTGACAGAGGCTCGTTAAGCAAAACATCCTATCACACAGACTAGGTTGACTGTGTAATTTTATTGACGATAATGCAATGAAAAATTTCAAAGTATCTATAATCATAATAATTATACATACAATGGCATATGTGTACGTACATAGCCAAACACAATCACACACAACTATATATTCAAGTTATTTTCTTATATGTATGTATATATATACATATACATATATACGTATACATATATATATACATATACATATACATATAAGCATATACATATATATATATATATATATATATATATATATATATATATATATATATATATATAGAATTTCTCCTACTTACTATCGTTTCATTATTATAAGTTTCGTATATCAACTATAGAATAGAAGACACAATCATCAGATGAATCTTTATTATGAAACAAAGAAACTTACTTCTACCTATGTAGACTGGTACCCTGTCGGCGAGGCTTAGAATACATTGACTGTATCCCCTGCAAGTGAATATGCCCCCCCCCCAAAAAAAGTGCTGTCCTAGGTATGACACTAAACTACATCTAATGGTGAGGCTCTGGTGAGTGTGGAATACCCCTTTTCTCATTACTCCTAGGTCGACTCTGATTTGGAGTGGTTGTGTTTTTTAGGTCCCATCAATAGGTCAAAGATATCATTTTAAATGTATTCGTATTCAATAGTAATACTAGATGCGATATAACTAAAAATCAAAGAATAGATATTGAAAGTATAATTGTTTACTAAGGGTTATTGTTATTAGTTACTCGAAACCATTAAACGGTGTGCAAAGAAAAGAAATAGTTACTTGAAACCATATAACCATGTCTAAACTATTATTATTAGATAATAATATTGAAACCATACAACTGTGTGCAAATGATTTGTATTTGATAGGAATACTTGATATCATATAATACTGTGTAAAAACGATTAAGAAATAACAACACAAAAATATAAAAAGAAATGTACAATGTGTAAAGTAGGAATTCAAAATGTTTTTTACGACCAACAGGTCGATTATATACACACAGTCAAGGGTAGACCATTTATCTTGTCTTCATCTCGACCAATGTTCCGTTTGATGAACGGGGCCTTACTACCTCTTCTACAAGTCCCTGCTCCTGTAACCATGGGTGTGTTCAGTTATATATATACAGGTTAATGTCATAACAGAACACCTTTTTCGTGGGACAGGGTATGGTAGGAATTCAAGAATGACTCGTCTGACCACCTAATAAGTTCCTTCGCAGTATATATATATATATATATATATATATATATATATATATGTATAAATTGCCAAGGGAGGACCACTCGTCTCGCCTTGTCTATCGGTGCGTCTAGTCCGATGTCCCGTTTGTAGAATAGAATCTTACCACCTCTTCTATACAATGGACACAATTCTATGTAAAGAATAACCATAAACGGTTTGCCATTTAAATCAATCAATCATTAAATAGAATAAAGATCTGAGAGATACAATGAATATCAGCAAAAAGATGAAAGTGGGCCTAACAAAAAAGTTGATAATAATGACAATCTTCGTGAACCAATTTTTTATTCCTCCCTTGCAGGTGCGCCATTTGAAAATATCAATTTCTTAAGATACAATTCGTTTCAGTCCTCTGATATTTTCTTCTATAATTGCTTATGTTTGTTTGTTTGTTGGTTGGTTGGTTGGTTGGATTTTACGGCATGTTAAACCCTTGTTGGGTTATTTCAAGCTGAAGACGTTTTGTTTTATTTATTCTTGATGGGTACTCAGAGTGGACCTAGGAGTAATGTCGATGAAGGGGTACTCCACACTCCCCAGAGCTCGAGAATTGGAACTTCACCGTTAGACAAAGTTTAACGTCATACCCAGGACACTAAAACTCTTAGCCAACGCCTTCTAGAACATATATCATAAAAAAGGCTTGGGATTTTGGCATAAACACAGTAGGGTTGGGATAATCATATAGGCGCTAGGGCCTGAAATGACCAGCCAATTGATTGGAGGAGGTGTCCGTTTAGCCTTAGTAAGTTCCAAAGTAGAGTATTGCATGTCATGTACTGCTTAGCCACCAGGATTCCGTTCTTAAGCATCATGGGTCGCCGCCCACGGCCAACAGGCGACCCCGTTGGCGGGTTTGTATCCCTCTGCAGAGATGCAGTCGGCGTATTCGATAGCCCCAACCGACAGGGCGGTATGATAAATGTATTTCTCAATATTTTATAATCCTTTTCTTTTGTGCACTTTCACGACATCAATTATCGGAAGTGACTTTTTCATAAATTCCTTTTCTGATCATTCAATCATTTCTATGTGTTTTTACAATGCTTATTTAAGTATCTTCGACTCTCCACTTGCAAAAAATGTACTGAATATTTTTTCTCTCCTCCCAATTATTCTGTATTATCCATTGTTGGTTTAAAGATTAACGTCTCTTCAAATATTGCAATATCAAATCTTTGTTCTGATTATCAATTCTGTCTTCTTTACTCTTTACTCTTTATTCTTTTATCTTATTAATTTTCCAAGCCCTACATCTTTTATCTTGGCCTTTACTTTCTTATATATAAGTTTTCCTTACTTTTTTCTCTTTTCATCGTAGTCATATGTTGCTCTTTTTTATTGTTTTTACTTTCAAATTGTAGATTTTGGTTGTGTTCATTCTGACTGTATCACAAGACTTGTGAATTACCTCCCTTTATCTATCTATCTATCTATCTATCTCTCTCTCTCTCTCTCTCTCTCTATATATATATATATATATATATATATATATATATATATATATATATATATATATATGACAGAATGCATTGATAATCTATAAATGTCAACACTTATGAACAAGTTTACAATATCTTATATCGATTAACTTCTAATATTCATATTCATATTTCTTTAATTTTTTTTTAAAGTGAAAGTTGTGTAATCCACCAATGATGAAATTAAAACAGTAAAATGATTTACTTTTACGAAAATGTACGCAATCTTTTTAGTTTAGTTTATCTGTTTAATCTATTCATTTTATTTTCGTGTAATACATATATATTTGTGAGGGAGAATATTTCCTTACGAGCAGTTGGACTCGCCCTATAAAAGACATAAATAACAAGATACTGACTACACGGGAGATTAGTTGCTTGCTGACAACACATTAGCTGTTGCTGCTATGTAAGAACTGAGAGTTTACTTCCGATTCACGTTATAATTTTCGTGAACAAAGGTAATAAATCTTATTGGTGACCATTCCGGATTTTAATGTTGTTTTGATAACTCAGTCACAACACATACATACACACACACACACACACACACATATATATATATATATATATATATATATATATATATATATATATATAATGTCAGAATTATCTTGTAGACTCTTTCGGTGAAACCGCGGTAGGTAATTTCTGTCGGTGATTTAGTTCCCCAAATCTGTTCTACAAATATGTAGTGAGTACTTTCCAATAGTTATTATCTCGATTCGTTCCTTTATTTTTTCCTAGTGTCAAAATTGTGATTCGATTTTTTCTTGTTCCGTTGTTCTCCCTTTCGCTTACTTCGATGTCACATTCCAACTTTTTAGCCACTAATACTTCAATATATATATGGTGGACACTCCTATCGTGAACGATAGATGAGGGTCAGCAGTGAGTGATTTGTTTCCTCCCATGTTGTACATGCTATCAAGAAGACATTTTGTGTTTCCTTGAGTGTGATAGCAGCCCAGCCTTGCTGCGAGCTATGAAGCCACACTGACAGATGGAATTTCCTAAAAGGGAGTCAGATGTTTTTGTTTTAAAGTTAGACGGTGCTGATCTCGATGTTTAGGTCTATTTACTTCAAAGCTCTTTAATCTAGCAAAACATGTCTTATGACATTCTTTCCGATTTGATGCTAGATTTTCCCAAGCACTCAGGTTAATATTGAGGCGTTTCAAATTGTCCTTCAATTTGTCTTTATAGCGTAAGACCGGATGTCCAATAGAACGCTTAGCATTTGGTAATTGTCCGTATAATATCTTCTTTATAAGCCTGTTCTCATTCATTCTGACAACGTGACCAGCCCACCTAAGCTGAACCTTTGCTAGTATATATATATATATATATATATATATATATATATATATATATATTGTGTGCGTGATATCATGTATATTTTTCTACTCCCGCTCTTTGTTGGGTTGTAAAACATTTCGTTTTATAAGACATTACTCAGCTCACTCTTGACATACCTTTTGGTATGAGATTTATTCTGACTTTCGTTTAAACGGCAAAGTGGTAATTATTGATCCCGAATAACCAAAGAGTGAGATTGAGAACGATTCCAGTCTGCCCGTAATAAAGACTGTAACTGTCATTATTTTTTTTTTAATAAAAATGTAAGCACTAGAAGATTCACTGGTCCGTTCATTACTTATCTTTTCCCAAACAATCTCTGACGATTACAATATATACTTACAGGAAAGAAAACTGATGCGACCTGAAAGGTAATGGAACATCTGACCTGGCTACTGTATGGTCATTCTTAATACTATAAGATAATCTAATATAAGTTTCAAACCCTTAAACCAGATTGTGAGATTCGCAGGAAGATATTTGCCACATTTACGAGTCTATGCATGCAAGATTACAATTATGTATTAACAGCCAAATTGGATATACATTCCATTGATATATTGTTTCATTACTAATGATACTCTCTTATTTGGGAGCCTTTACACCTATTGATTTATCTGTATGAGAATTTATTTTAATCCAGTTATATTCATTTTACGTTTAATCATGAGTAAATGAACCACATATTCAGGGTGTTGCAATTTTATTTTCTGTCTATGTACTTGTCACACATGCGGATAGGAATTGCCATGGTGTAGTGGCTAGAGTGCAGGACTACAACATCGCAGTAAGCTAGTTCGAATACTAGTGCTATTAGGTTCACTTACGAACTAATACGATTGACACAAGTATAAACCCCCTTAGCTATGGGTTAAATGGCAAAACTATTCTTCTAAGAGAATGGATTTGACATTAAATAACCTACAAAGGTTGATATGCCATTAAACAAATTAACCAAATTGTCACACATGCTGTCGAAAATCCTATATCAATTTTCATCCCAGCTCATCTGTTTCTATCTATTCATAGTGTGGGTACTCGCATACACACACTCACATACAGAGGGTATATTTTTGGAAATAGAGTGATTATTTACTAAGTAGGTAGGTATTTACCCAACCCATTTGCCATTGGTATGATGTGCATGGAGCATCCAGCGAGGATTGAACTTGCTATTTATTTGTAATTGATCTGCGAAATTATCTTGCTAACCTTTATATCACGATGGAACGCCCCATTTACTAACTGTTGCTCAGTCTAGCTCACTGTTTGCTTAGTGTACCTACTGTCCCTTAATGGTTACCCATCTAAGTACTGAACAGGTTCATCGCTGCTTAACTTCGGTGATCTGGTGGGAACCGTTACTTTCAGCCAGACTTGACTGTAAGTTCCATAATTCTTTAAGTTTGACTTAGTTTAGCACAAGGCCATAAGTATGGGGCACCCAGTTAGAATCGAAATCCCTAGTAACAGCTTACTAGCTAAACATTTACCCCGTTATTTTGAAAATAGTAATCATTGCACTTATTCTTACATAACAATCTTGAAATGAATAGTTAAGCACGGGGCAATCTATTTTTCTACTGGTCATATAAGTGTGAGAGCATCTTTAGTGCAACAAATATATATATATATATATATATATATATATATATATGTGTGTGTGTGTGTGTGTGTGTGTGTGTGTGTGTGTGTGTGTGTGTGTGTGTATATATATATACTTTGGTCACGTAACATTTTTATTTTTTATTTTATTTTGTATTTATTAGCATTGTAAAGATAACAGACAGTCTAGATGGCACATATTAAGCTACCTGGAGCCATCAAGATATTTATTTTCTTTTTCTTTCTTTTTTTCTTTTTTTTTCTTTTTTTACAGGTTGGGTAAAGTCTTAGCAGTGATTTATTTGACGTGTTTAAATGCTAAGGTCAATATTGCTATTTTCTTATTATTTTTCATGTATGTTAACACTATAGTTATGTTAACTTATCAAGTATCTGCAAATCTCCAGCGCCTTTCGCAACTCTCTGTCCCAGTCAAGATAATCTCAACCTTTCTTTAAAGGCCGAACATTCCAATGATGATTTAAGTATTTCGGAACTATTCTAAGTACATATATTGGTACTAATGCATAATAGCACGCAAATGATAAAAGCATTCGATTACGTATAAAAAAGCATTGGATTTCAGTACATTCACGGAAATAACAAGAAAATTTGAGAAGCTAAAACAAAATTTTAAAAAGAGAACGCCAAAACGATTTAATAAATTTTCATAGCAAAAAAAAAAAAAAATACTTTTTTGTACATTTTTTTTTTCCTTGGGAGGGAATTGACACAAAACGGAGACTTGAAATAAGGACGAATTGGAAGAAGGGTAAGGCATCTTTTCATTACTACTACTACTAGTAGTCGAAAAGTTGTTGTTGTTGTTGTTGTTATTGATAGCAGTATTGGTAGCTCAGAATGAGAAGGAAGCAGCTTATCGGGGTACAAATCGGAGATCTTCGAAACCATATTTTATTACTGGCAACAGTTTCCAGTCTTTTAAATTACCGAATCATGTCTTTGTGTTCTTTTTTTCTGGTTCTTTTGTTTTATCTTTTTGTCTGCTGTCCCCTTCATTGCCATTACTCTTTGGTCCACTCTGACCCGAAGTGGTAGTACCTGTTTGGGTCCCATCTATGGGTCAAATAGATATGTTTAAGAATTATTCGCATTCGTAAGGACTGTGTAAAAAAAACCCTTAAGAAACAACTCCACATAAAATATAATTATGAACGTACAGTGGACGAAATTCCCTAACCCCCAGGCATGAAATAACTCTAGACGGGTTGACATGCCATTAAAACCAATAAAAAAAACTCTCAATCAAGGGAAGATCAAAATCAATTCAGTTTGCAAAATATTCATGGTAGCTATTGCTTCTTAGTAAAAAATAAAGTAAATTCGGCAGAGTGGCTTATTGTCGGTATCAGCCGAACAGCGAAGGTGTCTATGCCTTTTTCGGGGGAGCGTCACACCTACCGTCAGTGCCCCACTTTACCGCACAGAACAGATTACCCAAACAGTCCTAATCGTGCACTGATTTGGCTGGAATCCGGTATCGAACCCAGAGCCTTGCGATTACCGAAGCAAGTGCCCTACCGATTGGGGTAAGGCAGCCATATTAGATCTGTTAGTCTTTGCATGGATTTGAAGTTGTAGTTCAATGTTTTCTCTTATTGGCGCCGTGTTTATCATTGACTGAGGCGGCATAACTCATACAATGCTCAACTCAGATCCTTCAAAGACTTCCCGGCTTTATTTTGCTGAAGCATACAAAAATAAAACGCGGACATTTTCACACACAGACAAAACCGATTGCGATTTTTGTGTTTTCGCCGAAGAACAGCAAAACAAAACAAAAACATGATAATAACGCCAGATGTAGAAGATAAAAAGAATTTTAAAAAAGGAAATTTTAACAACAAAAAATGAAAAAGTAAAAGAAAAATGTGACGTCATAAATATATTCCTTTTGAATTTCATTTGCTGTGAAAGGGCAGAGAATGTTGCTTGATCTTTGATTTATTTCTTATCGTCTTATCTCTTTTAGAAAAAATAAAACAAAAATTATTATCGGCGATAGCGTTTTATCGTCAAACAGAAAATCGTCTGCCAATATGTCTGCATGTAGTCACTGTACAATTACCATTTGTTTATATCGTTTATTCAAAAATATAACAATGGCTGCATTAAGAGGATGATAGGTTTGTGATCTTTTTTGTTTTTGTTTTTGTTTTTTTGTTTTTTGTTTTTAGTGGGGTTCAATATAATATTGGTTTATGATTTCATTGTTGCTGCATTTTTATTTGTACAATTTGCATTTATTTTTCTTTTAGTTTCATTCTTTCGCTTAATTTGCGTGTAGAAAGTTTCAACATTTTTTATTGACATTCCGATAAATGCAGACATCAGCAGATACTTAACGAGATGGAATAGAAATGTAAGTCTGTTTTCCGAAATGAGGGATAACAACGTTGGACGATTCGTTTATGGAAAAAAAACAGTATCGTTTTATTTTTGATTACGGATCAGCAAAAAGAATTACGCTTCAAACCAACTGCAAATATCTTGATAAGTACTTGGAGACCTTTAAAATATACACCCATGTGCAAATTAATTGAAACAAAATGAATTCATCCGTTATTATTATAATATCTGCGATCGCTCTGTAAGGCTTACCAGTGTGTTCGTGCGGTGTTATACTTTTCATGCGTTTCCTTGAAGTAACATCCATCACAGGCAATTACCATAGGACAACTAATCGACAGTCAAAACAATAGTGTCTGGGCGTGATGAAAATCTGATGTAATCACGGATGATGCAATATTTTTCAAGGCCAAACAAATTTTATCATATACCCCGAAGGTAGATATTACTACCCACCACTGCAAATGAGCTAATCTGAGAGGAAAATAGAAACTGATTACACCCTGTCACTTCAGTGGGTCTAAAATCGACCGTATGATAGAAGAAAGAAATCTAAAGCGTTTGTTTCAATTAATTTACACAAGGTTGTATTTTCTCGTGGGTTTTAACTAACTCGAAATCTAGGCTGTCACAAGTTTATTTACAGGTTGAATGATTTTAGCAAACATAATTTAATTTCTTTCATCCCTTTGCAAAGGCGACTTGAAATCAGCAACTGTTTTCGCTGTCCCTGGCAAAACAATATATAATTGGCTTTGATTTCTTTATTTAATGGCATTCTTGGGTCATTTAATGTCAAAGCCATCCTTGCAAATAGACAACAGTGGTACTATTAATCCATAGCTGGGAGATGAAGGTTTTCATGCTTTTCCTAGAGATATTAATCCAAACGTGAACGTAATGACGCAATTGGAGTTCAATCCACTAAATACGATGTCACAGTCCACCATAGATTTATTATTTTTATAGACAAAAATATGTTTTATCATTACGTGTTATTTTATTGTTTTCTTTCTTGTACTAAAATATTTTCTTTTCTCTTTTTCAGGTAAGTTCATGTCCTTTTTTTGGATGCGTTGAGGATTGGTGAGTCAATTTCATCTCTGAAAATTTCTCAATATTCATATGTTCAGTATATATGCAGTATATGAGTAATAAAGCTTTGTACAGGCACATATTGCGGTTAAACCTTATCAGAGAATCTGATTATACCCATATTATCATTTTCATTATCATATTTATCACCATTATCAGTATCATGATTAATATCGTGATGACTTACATTTTGAGAGGATGTATGATTCATGTTCTATGAATTAATCAGGCCAGTTATTTCACAATTACGTTTAGACTAAGTTGTTCTTTGGACTTCCGAAAAGGTATTCTTTCATTCTTAACTTTTTTTTATCAGCGTGATTGGTGTTTGAAATCGCTTACTATGATGTAGCAGGTCATCACATTAGCCACTACGCTAACCTAATCCTTTCAGAAGGTGGTGTGGAGTAATAAGGATTGGTAGAAAGAGAAAAATGTTGAATTCATTCCTTTCCCAAGGTTATAAGCGCAAAGTGAAACGCCGTTTCGTCTAGAATTTGAACTGAGGCCACCAATTCCATTTCCAACGACAATAACCATAATGTTAAGAGCGCCTCTATTTTTATTTTTATTTTCAGCATGAGGGCTTTTTAATGCTTGACTCGAATCATATGATATATCATAATAATAACCCTCGTTCTCGATACAAGTTTAACACAAACAGCTTTTTCCACAAAACTGCTGAAATGATGAACAACCTTCTTCGTGAATGTTTTCCAACAGCATATGAACTATACATTTATACGTACAAGGTTAATAAGTATCTTCTTGATCTTTAGACACCTGGACCACTTCCCGTCCATCCATCTATTCATATTTTTATCTTGACTGTTGGATTAATTGTGTGTATAATGTGTGCTGAAGATCACAACTTGTGTTTTATAAACTGTTCCAAAACAGCTGAATCAGCCAATCGGCTGAATCGACCAATCAAAAACGCCCAGACATATATTTAATTTACTATTTAAAGGTGTTGATAGATTGTACTAGAATTACTCACTGCAGAAGGACAGAACAATAGACGTGAATTATATAACTCTCAAAGCACGGGTCAGAGGACAATGTCATGATCGTAACTGATCGTATTTGAAAAGAATAGTAAGACATTATCTAAATGGAGCTACCATTGTCACTTGTCTAAATTAACGTGCACCACGCAGATGAAAGATTAAAATGTAGGAGGTAATTATGCGGCACCTTTTATAAAGAAACGTATGATCCGATTTATCTATTTTTTATATTTTATGGCATGTCAAACCGTCTAGGGGTTAGGGAATCACGTTCATATTTTCTTTTTCTCTTTTTTGTCGTTGTTTCTTAAGATTTTTCCACACGGTCCTATCAAATATGAATAATTTAAATAGATCTATTTGATTCATAAACTAACCATAAACTAACAAGTACTACCACACCAGGTAAGAGTGGACCTGGAAGAAATGGCAATTAAAGGACTCCTTCAGATACCCTGTATCTCCAGATTTCCTGTATCTCCAGAACGGGAACCACACCCTCCAATGCAGTTTAGTATCATAAATTATGGGGGTCCTGCACACGAGATACATTCAATGTATTATAAGCTTCAACGACAGGGTGATGATCCGAGTTAAATAGACAAAGTAAGTGAAGAGAAAGAATAATTTCATTTAACGCATGAATATAGATCCACACATCTGTTTGTACCCACGCGCTAAGTGCAACTCTCAAGTTTTTCTGACAACAAGCGATGTTGAATTTTTTTACACAATTTAGAAAGAAAGGACCATTATCTTATTATTATTTTCTTTAAGATTAAATAGATTTAAGAAACGATAGGTAAACTGCAGAATAAATATGTAGAATAGCATGTATGTTTCACGATCCTACGTTATTCTCCTCTTGGTCGGTCCGAGACCTTTTCACCACCCATCGTATTTTAGCATATTTTTGTGTCATTGGATATTTGTAGTATTAGAAAGCCAGAATAAATATGCTATTAAGTCATTCGTCACATAAAATGTCAGGTTTTGACATTGAAAAATAAAAGAATATGCCTTAAAAAATATAAATAGGAAACTTATCCAGAATGTGTCCAGCTATTATTTTTAACACACCTTATATATATTTTTATCGTATATGTGTTAGAAGATGGTGGTTGAGAGCGTTAGTATCCCGAGTATGACATTAAACTATACCTGATGGCGTGGTTTATTCTGGAGATCCGAATAGTGTAGAGTCCCACATCATCACCTTTACTCCCATGTTCACTCGGACCCGGAGTGTTATTACTGTCGGGTTCCCATCTATAGGTTAAATAGATTTTTTAAATGAGTTTTAAAAATGTGTTTAAAATAAATTTGAATACCCAACAAAAATGAATTAAAACAAAAACGTATTCGTGATAAAATAACCCAAGTGTTAACATGTCATAAAATCCAACCAACCAATCAATTAATAACGTCTTACAGCAGACAACTTATTATGTTCCCGGCAGTATCTGCTCACATATAGACAGTAAGGTTTTCGAAGGCACATCAAGGCCACACAACCAGATGTTGATCTCTATCCGTTATGGACGGATTTCCTATGCATTTACAATTATCATAAAATATGCATTTTTCATTAGATGCAATGTCGTTTTTTTTTATAGATCGTTATTGTGCAAGAAGACAGTGATATGCACACAACAAAACGATGCAATTCCTGATTTTCTATGGATTCATTACGGATTGAGTTGTCCAATTCTTTTACATTCGAATTATGAGAAACGATCCGAGGAGAAACTGCACTATTTGCTGAAAGTTATCAAATTGCTCTTCTCTGTTTATCTTCTACAATTTCTCGTCGATTATGACGTTTGTGCGTCTTCCTCGAGGCACATGTCCAATCTTCTCATTTGGAGTATGAAATTAATAATTCCTTCCTTAGCAATTCCTTTTCTAAATGTTTCTCCAGCTTCACCGGGTGTCCATTTAAATCTATATAAAATGTATTATCATACTTATATAATATGTATCCAAGGTGGGAAAATATCAGGCTGAACTAACTCCCTACAAAGTGAGCAAAAAATATTCATATTTACAATGCCATCCTGAATTAAGCAAGCTTAAACTAATACAATCTTTTGATAGCACGGATAATAATTTTTTAAAGGATACGAATTTGAAATGATAAAAGATTAGTGGAAGGTTATGATTGATTTGTTTTCGTTTCTTTGTTTATTGACATATCGACCTTCGTGGGTTATTTAATGCCAAAGCCATCATTGCAGAACAGTTTCCGTACTATATACCCCATAGGTAGAAGAATGTGAAGGTTCATGCCTTTCCCAACGGTATTAGTCCGAAAGTGAACGTAATAGTATGACTGGAGTTAGTACTCACTTACTATGCTGGCACCATCGAGTCCGTTAGATACTACGCCACGGGTACTCCCATTGATTGATTGATCGATTGATTGATTGGTTGATTTTAACGGCATATAAACCTGTCATAATTCCTTTATGTCTAGAGGTTAGGGATTCAATTTCATTGTATGTTTATATATTGAAATTCCTGGACGAGTTGTTTATTAAAAGGTTTTTTGTTGTTTTGGGGTTTTAAGGGTTTTTTTGCATACCGTGTTATTTGACCTTGTAGGATAGGACCCTACCAAGTATTCCGGTTCTGAGTAGACTCTACACTCCACAAAAGTGAAATTGGAACATTGCCCTCAGATGCAGTGTCATGCCCAGAACTCCCCTCCCTTTTTGGAGGATTTCTGTGCATGTGATATAGACAGCGTATTCTAAGCTCCGCCGACACGGCTAAAGAAGGTTTTTATATCCAATATCCAACTATATTTTTTATTATAGCAGTTGCCGAGTCTTGTTTTATTTGTTTGTTATGCTATTAAGTAGTAGCCTAAACAAGACGAAAGCGATAATTTATCGTCATAATCCGTAAGTATGCACAGATTTAATTTATCTATCTATCTATCTCTCTCTCTCTCTCTCTCTCTCTCTCTATATATATATATATATATATATATATATATATATATATATATGTGTGTGTGTGTGTGTGTGTGTGTGTGTGCTACTAAACTGATATATATGTATATATGTGTGTGTGCTTAAATGTTAATTATAATCCTTCAAACTCTACCCCTTCCCAGAATACAAGCCTCATAGACTGCTATTATAACTATTCGAATAATTTCAAAGAGAAACGGAGTAATATATAAGTTATAATAAAGTGTTTTTTTTTTATTCTTGATATGGTGCGACACAAAATCCCTGATGGTACCATCAAACAAAGAATTTCCCATGTTAGTTATATGTATTTAACCCCTCCACACGAGCAGGTTGTGACACAGGGTCAATTTGTAAAGTAGATTTTAACAAATTCGAATTCAAAGTTTTCCTACTCCAAAACCATTTGTCATACTAAGATTAAAGAGCACAGTCCGTCCTACTATTTACACATAGTTGGGGGATAATAGTTGGATTCATACCGTATTATTGGTTTTGTGAAATACAAACATTATCGTCCAGGATTTGATCTCTTGTCACCAAGTCCATTTCTTACAACGATAACCATTACACATTGATCGCCTCCTGTGGTAGCTTTATAGTTCGATTTTTAGGAACTTCGAAATAGTTTTTAACCCTTTTGCTTTACGCATTTTCCAATTTTGTGCCTCGTTTCTTTTGTTGCAAAAAACGATTGTTTCAAATAAACGTTGCTTTCAAAATGTTATCTTCTGAGTCATTGATCATGATCAAAATCGACATCATAGTTCCTAATTTCACATAAATCTCAGAATGAATCACGCATCATTTCTTCCATTAACTTCTCAGTACGACGTGATTGATATCCTTTACCTCTGCAAGTTTCCGGGGCATCAATCACAATGAAAAAAGTCGAAATTGAAGTCAAAAGAACAAAAAAGGTTCCTGCTAAATTCCCCAGCGTGTACAAAGTAAGGAATATCAAACGTATGAAATTTGACTATATATATATAGAGAGAGAGAGAGAGACAGACAGACAGACAGACAGAGACAGACACAGAGACAAAGAGAGATAGAGATGGATGGATAGATGGATCGATAGATAGATAGATAGATGGATAGATGGATATATATATATTCATATATATATATATATATATATATATATATATATATATATATATAGATATAGATATAGATATATTCAGCAACCCCACCACCATAAGTAGGATGTGATACATGGTCAATTTCTTAAGCGGGGTTTAATAGGTTTGAATCCAGAGCGTTCGTTCTCCTAGAATGGTGGCCTAACCAAGGTTAATGAGCCTAGTCTGTCCTATTATATATCCGTAAATGGAAGGAGAGTAGTTGGATGCATACTTTTTGTAAAGGTAGGCTGTCCCATCGTGGTGTAATGGTTAGCAAGCTAGTTTCGCAAATCCATTACTACTAAATAGCGAGTTCGATCCTCTCTGAATGTTCCATACTTGCTATCCTGTGTTTCATCTTACTCATGGCGAACAGGTTGGGTAAATACCTACCTTTCCCAAGGATATTAGCGCTATGTGAAATGCAAACAGCGTCTTCCAGGATTTGATCCCGGGTCACTTAATCCATTACCTATGATGATAACTACACCAAAACGCGCCTCTATTTGATTATAGTCGCACACAATACAACTTTTGAAAGTGAAAATGTTATAAAGGCTCAACAATTTTCAAAATGTTTTACAATATTCAGGCTGTTCTTTTTTAAGCTTTTTAAACGAAAACTTGTTGTTTCTTTTAAAACTGAAATTGTGTTAAAATGCTTAAGGTAAAAAAGAATTCCTGGTGTTTTGTCAAGAATCATTGAGTGTTGAATTTGAATTTGAATTTTCACACGTTGAATGTTTATCTTTCTATGTAAAGCCCATTTACTGATTTCGTTAAGAATAATTTACCTGCAAATATCCGACAAATAACCCATATAGCCCTATTATTTACTTCTCTGATCGCCACCTCATAGCTATCTTGTGTGTTTATTATATACAGGAGCAGTACTAGATTTAATAGAAAAAATATTTCTTGGGTTAAGTACTATGAATCATTACTTATTTTAATTGGTCTTTCTTCCATCTTATGTTTGTAGTTTTTTTTTTGTTTTTTGTTTTTTTCATTTTTTGCAAATCTCAGATTGTTATTCTATTACTGTTTAATGAATATCACGAGGTTTGAGACAGTGAAGATAGTCTGTGTCGAGTTAGGATTTCCTTTCGCTTTATATTCTATTTACGAATCCACTTTACCTCGCCGAAGAATATTTGACCAAAATATTGAAGGTGTTGAAGCGAGAAAGAAGCGATTGAATCATGAACAATTTTTTTTCGCGTGGAATCCATTTTTGCTGTCTTCACAGTCGTTTTCTAATGTTTGTAATTGATTCCCTACAGATGATTAATTGCAGGAGCAACAGAAACGTTTCGAAATTGCTTTTTCTTTAACATGATGCAAAAGAGATCGCAAGGACAAGGTGCACAATGTTATGTAGGGAAATGCTTAGCGAATTAGGCTAGCAACCGATTTCTAATGAATTTCATTATCCCTGGGTGCCCATACCTCTGGCACATTTCGCGTAACGGTTTTCGTCGCAAGAAATGGAATCGGTGACCTGAGTTCAAATCCTGAACGATGCACTCGGCATTTAACTTCGACAGACAGTGTGCTTTTGCTTTGGTTCTCAACCATTCTAGGAAAAGGAAAACTCTGAATTCATACAAGGCTTAAAAATTGATCTGGTGTCACATCCTTTTCTCGTGCCATAATTAAGTTAACTTTAGTAAATAATCCCTATAATAAATGCGAATATCAGCGTGTCAAATTATTTCAACTTTACTTCTTGAGATCATAGCCCAATATAACACACCATTTTGAAATCAGACCGACTCCGAGGACAAATTAAAATCATTCTAGATCGAATCCAGACCCGCAATCCTGAAATTTTGGTTTATCAGATGTTAATTGCTGCAATTTCTCGGGGATTTTTCACGTGATTTTTTGCGGCAAATATTTTTGTACGATAACAATTTTCAAAATGTTATAAAGTTATTTATCGAAAAATATTTTTCAAGTTTAATAAAAAAAAAAATTCAGTGTGTACTCAATGAATGAAGTGTCATTGTTGAGCCAAACACAATCAAGAACATTCCACAGCAGCGAGCTTAATTCCACCCGATATAGCGGCTTTGAAGATCGTTTAATAATTATCGTGACATCTTGTCTCATTTTTGTTAGACAAGGGTTTTTAATTATGTTACTGGTTGGACATATTTATTTGATTGTGTCGGGGGGGGGGTCACAATGTATCAGCTATATGTGTTCCAGTCTTCCTCTCAGGTCTATTGGAGCTAGACATAACCCGGGTGTTGAAAACTCCAGCAAAGTTCAAGGTATTCATTGTAAGGTTAAGGGCACAGTACTTATGTCAGAAAAAGATAACCGTAGCAACACACTGACGTAGGCTCCAGGCGTGAAGTGTAAAGCAAGAAAAAGTGCACACGCTCTCAAGACAAAAGTTCATGATAAGGAAAAACCGAAGAGTAAACGACCAGAGCTTAGTGAAAAAATGAACAAAAAGAAAGAGCCAGTGAAATTAGTCCGAACCAACTGAGATATGATTAAGTTAAGACCTACCTTGAGACGTTGAATGGAACGACTTCTTGTCTCCTATTTTCATACTCCTGTTTATGTTACCTGTGGGAATTCTCCAGCTGATTGACTGACCAGACTGGGGAAATGTTTCAAAGAATCAATACATTCGTCGTTGAAGCACATCAACGCTTAACTTGTGGAACTGAAAGCTTCACTTTTGAATATTGGCCAATACTTTTTCATCGAAATCATTTAGCATATAACAGCCATTGCTCCTAGAAAGATTAGAATAAATAACAACCCAATGAATCTCTTTGCAGTAATTTTAAGGATATATAAAAATTGTCTGCTGCCTCATGGTTAAGGTAGTTGCGCATTTTTTATGCTGCTTATCGTAGTTCAAACATATAAGTATTGGTATCTTTTTTCGTGGTTAAGCTTTGTGCTATATGGATAGCCTACATACAGGATAAAGATAGTTTCCTGGATGAATTTAAAACTTTCGCTCTTGGATCGAATTCACTATATTTCAGAATATGTTCTAACTTGCTTTCTTCAAAGGGTTAACAAAATTGATGTAAACATATACACACACACACACACAAACACAGACACACATACACACACACACACACACACACACACACAAAAAAACAAACAAACAAACATACCAGCAAACAAACAAACAAACAAACAATTGTGTGTGTGAGTGTGTGTGTGTGTGTGTGTGTGTGTGTGTGTGTGTGTTTAAGTCTTGCAATCTCATTAAAAGGATTTCATATACAAACATTTTCTTTGCGTTACTTACCTGACGTAGGTGAATAAAATTATCAGTTTAGTTGCAGTGGGGCTTTCTTCCGAGACAGTACCTGCCTTCACGTCTAAAAAAGACAATGGCTAAGTTTATTAATCGGTACCTAAGGTGCCTCTAATTGGGTATGCTGGCAGATTTAACCAATTTTTGACTCCACCCTGTGGGAGCCTATATTTTTGCGGAATAACTCCTACACTAATCCGACCTTGTGTAACATCTTGGTCTCTTTTTATCCTAGAGCGGTTCAGCCTGACACATCAAATTTTCAGTGGTTATTAATAACATAATAGATAGATAGTACGTCTCAAGTAACTATCCTTAACTAACCGTAAACAGGCATTAAATTTCATTGGATGACAGACTATATTGATTTTAATTTGTCTATCTTTAAATTATCTATGAATGAGAGAAATCTAGTAAAAATGTAAAATGTTTACTTATATAGATTTACTAAACACTTTTTATTTATTTGTTTGGATTTTATTTCTGATAATTTTATATAACTTTGTTTCAAAAGTTCGAATTCAAAATATTACTTTAATATGCTTTCCAAAAAAACGTGCATACTTGGGAAGAAAATTATCTAAAACTCTTGTAGAATAAATTTTGTTTAACACAATTTGTTTTACAATATTACTTCTATCCAGAGCATTACTGGGTGTTTCTGTTTATATATATATATATATATATATATATATATATATATATATATATATATATATATATAAAGAGAGAGAGAGAGACAGTAGGGGAGAGAAGAGAGAGAGAAAAATAACTCTTATAATTTAAGAGGTTGCAATTACATGAACCTGCCAACTTCCAAGTATTTCTGCAACAGTAATCCTCAGCAGAATTGGATGTTTTCAAAGTTAAATCCGTATTCGAAACCTAACCCAAACCTGGACTAGAACACCAACTCATCAGGTGGAAATAAACTCGCGACTATTTTTCCACCAAAGATTGGGATATATACGAACAGAGATGGGCATAAGCAAAGAAAGAGATGATGATGATGATTAATAGAAGGATTGATATGTATAAACACAGATAAACTGTTAGTAAAAGATATAGGGAAGTAACTAGATATGCACACATTGGTTCTAACAGACAGGAAGAAAAGAAAGAAGATAAGAAGAAACGAACGAACCGACTGACCGAAATAGAACGTGTGCTGATAAGCAGCCAGGAAAAAGGGCCCCAAAATATATAAAATTCTAAAAACTAATAACATAGTTAAATATAGTTTTGGGTTAAATTTATGGTAGGTGTTGGCGTTGTTTTTTTATTTTATTCTATTTATTTTTTGTTGTTGTTTTTGTTATGACGTCAGTGACCAGAGTATGGGATACGGTCTCAGTTTTATTTTTTTATTTTTCATTTTTTGTTCTTTTTAATGTTATTTGTCCTTTCGGTAGATACGAAACCGAAAACTACCTGCCAGTGAAGCAGAGAGAAATGGACGCAAGGGAATAAAAATGAGATCCACTCACGAAGAAGGCAAAGCATAGTCTATACAAATGTCTATATAATATATTAACTCAAAGAATAGCCGACATAAGTGCCAAAAACGACTGATCAATAAAACAACCCGTATTTGCCAAACTTGCGGTTTTAAATAGGTGTGTATATCTCACCAGTGGCAGTGGTCAGTGGTTTGAATCCAGTGTAGCGCCATCGCCCAAATGGCTTTAACATGGTCAGCGGTCACTGCTATGTTGGTGAGGCTATTCGTCGCATGGTAATCGGGGGAGGGGAGGTAAAGAACACTATACATAACTTAGGACCGTTTGTTGTTGTTTTTTTATCCGTTCAGTCGCTGAAGCCAATAAATCAGGAATAAACGAACAATGGACACTACGTGTGTCATTTTCTTCATCGTTGTTATATATTCCTGTTCTTCGTTTTGTATTCACACCCCAGACACCAAAAGAGAAACAGAGACCTAATCCTGAAATACCGTGATATATATGTTGGGTTTTTAGAATACCCCACCCTCACTTTTGCCTTGGTTGGGTAGCATCTTCCGTCCCCCGTCACCATTAGGTGGCCTAGTTCAAGAGTGCTAAATCAAGTGTATCATGATACCCCTAGCGCTGTGGAAAAGAATGAACTATGTCTACTCGCCTTTCGTTTAGCTGCTGGCGTTTTGCCGAAAAAACGAGAATTTCGAATGCTGATTTTCAAGGTAGACACCCTTTCCACATTGGAAGATTATCCAAAAAAGATAAACCTTGCCCCATTGCCACACTTATTTTGACATTGAGCTAAGAAACTGAGTTCAAATTATGGACGAGGCTGATACATTTCGCTTTCCTCTTGGAAAAGACACAAATTCACCTATTTTCCCCACCAACTATGGGTAAATAATAAGGCAGACTGGACACTTTACCGTTGGTTTGGCAACCAGTCAAGAAGAAGGAAAACTCTGAATTTAAACCAGTTTCACCTCGCTTAAAAATTGACATTGTGTCACATCTTTTCAGTGGCGGAGGGGATAGGTAAATACTTACTAAGCTAAATATCAAAGAATAAAGATGTTCATTGTGGTATCCACTATTTAACCAAAACGAGATATACGAAATGTGTTAAATGAACCAAGATTAATTAAATGCAAAACACCAAAATCTGTTTGTGTCAAACCCTGTCCGTTGCGGAGGATTTGAGTAAATATATGCAAAACGAAGCTTTGAAAATATCGATGCATCTGCTATTTAACTAAAACAAGGGATACACAATGGGTTTGTGCGAAATTATCTATGAATAATTACATGAAAACTAAAATCTTTGTGATAGCGTTTTTTAGTTGCTCTCTCGAAATAAGAGATCAGAAAGAGAGTTTCTTTCTTTATGAAGGTATATATTACACCTAAAAATAATGAAGAATGTACCGCTCGAAACCTCGTGTAAACAATAAAGCCAACAAGTTTACTTGTCCACATAATTCTCTTGACCAATACATGTCTAATAAACTGTTTATCAATGCAAGGATGGCTATGTACTAGATGCAGTCAAGATGGAAAATTATATCCTATTATAAATGATTGTATTTGGTTTCATAGAAGCAAATATGCCTCGGAAGAAATCTCGTATTTCAGACTTCACTTATATATGAGGAGAAGATTGGCAGTTTACTGCGTGAATCCTCACTAACATCAAAGTACGCTTATTCAACTGAACCAGTTTTACAAAATTGTGATTATATCCAATTATCAATCAAAATAAACCATTAAAGTGAATAGACTTCATTAATATTTATCATTGATATAATATTTGTATAATGTTTCTATTAACTTCAGAGTAGGGAATGAGTTGAAGAGATTAGATTTGGGTTTCTGCCAACCAATGAGGTATTGTAGCTTAAGGATCTAGAAGAGATGGTGCGTTTAATTAAACTTTCCAAAGACAAAGGAGATTTGAGTTCGAATCTCACTCAGAGTTTATCCTTTACTATTACTGACACGTGTTATTTACTTGTTTCCGTTGATCGAGCTCCGAGTGAGATTAGATACAAAATAAGTAAAAGATTATCAAAGATAAGACTCCAGTCGAAGACCACCAGCTAATGATGGTGGTAAAAACTCACAAGGAGTGAAATAACGCCATTTGCAAAACATATTGTATAAACAATGGTGCAGTCGGTTAGAACCCAGTAATTTATTTCCGATTCACACAGTTTCTCTGTTACAGTAAAATGAAAAGATCGACTTGTGATAAAGTTGCACCTAAAAAATAAAAGAAAAGAATTTACTAGTTATAATTTATAATAATATTTACTAAGATTACTCTTTCACAATGACCCGGAGTAGTGTTTCCTATTAGGATACCATCTACTGATCAAATAAATATTTCATAGAATTATTCGTGTTAGATAGGAATATTTGATATTATATATTGTGTAAAACTATTTGTATTATGAATAGTTAGAGATGTAATTGCTTACTAAGGATTATTTACTTAAAACCATATAATGGCTTATTTGTGTTAGAAATATTTGAAAACGTAACTGTGCTTATAGATTATTGTTAGTGTTACCTTAAACTAAATAATTATGAATTAGATATTAGTATAAGAAAGGAATGCTTGACATTATACCACTGTGTGCAAATCATTTGTATGGGAAAAGAATACTTGAAAACATACAAGTGTGTTCAAATTATTATGTATTAGATAAGATTCATTGTTATCATATAACGGTGTGCAAACAAATTATTTAGGCAATATTACATGTTTAGCTTAGTCGGGCTTGATATCGGTTCTCGCCAACTCAGTACATGAGTAGCATAGTTTCTTAGAGAGCTGATGGTATGTGGGACATTACATGTCAAACATAAAAATCTCCTTAGCCTAGCGCTAAGGGAAATGGGATAGACTCCTGATACGGACAATAGTCTACTCCACTTATTTTACTCTACTTTTTTACTTACATATTTTTAATTGAGAACATTGAAAATATAGATATGATTATAATCAAATATTTACCAATGAATCAAATTTTGACATTAAATAACATTTTGCCATATTGTCAGTAATGATATACAAGACCTGCTCGACAACAACTGAGAGAAATTTAAAGTCATTTTGAAAGGCATTACATTATTTAATATCATTGTTTCTTTCTGATTGACTGAACAGTATCTAACAAACGCCATATTGGCGGCCATATTGGACATCGTCAATGTACAACACAAATAATTTTGCAAAAGACAGAAAATACTGACGAAGGTTTCCGGACTGAATTTATTAAGTTTTTCCCGGATGAGAATTTCAGACATGTCTCCAATTTATGATATCATGAAAGATGGTCAGCGTTAGCTTCAGCCATAATATATCAAAAACTTTGGCATGAATGTGGGGCTATAGGACATTGCTGCCAACATTGAAGTGCTTCTATTATAAATTTAAGAGGAGGACAATAGAGAAGGGGAGGAGTTTTGACACAATTTGGAATCCTTCAGAGATATTGGCTACAGTCGGTTATTATTACATTGTTTGAATGATATTTGAAATAATCAAGTAGCCAATCTATTGAACTAAGAAATGAGGAGAAGAGAAGTTGATACATACAAAGTGTGTTCAAAAATATCAACACTGAAGTTGTATTTACAATGTATAATGATATAAATGAACAAGTGCGTAACGTTGAATTCTTTATCATATTATAGCAGCGGGTTTACCATCGGTCGAAACATCTCTGTAACTTTTTTATATGGTTTTGATTTTGATCTTCAATCTTTTAATGTCGTTCATGACTTTAAGTATTACCCTTGAGATTCATTTTCAGGTTACAAAACAAGTAAAAAGTTGCACAGAGCTAATTCCGGTGATAATGAGGATAGGTATTTACCCAGCCCATTCGCCACGGTTAGGATGTGACACAAGGTCATAAGTATAAAGCATTCATCGAGAATTGAATTAGCAACTAAATAGTAATGGATCTGCAAGACTAGCTTGATAACCATTACATCACAATGGGACCCCCTTTTACCCAATCCGTTCGCCACGAGTAGAGTGTGACACAAAGTGTGACACAAAGTCGCAAGTATGAGACATCCACCCAGAACTGAACTCTTTATTCAGTAATAATTGATTTACGAGATTAGTTTATTAAGCATTACATTGCGATGGGACACCCAAGTGGTGAAAATGAGGGTTGCAGCATTTGTACAAGCTTGTCATTTCCTAAAAAACTGTTGATTGAAAAGGATCTAGACATCTAATCGTCACTGACTCATCCAAACGTGTGACTGGACATCAATATTATTGTACAAGTTGTTCAGATGCTCACATGTCTTCCTTGTGAGCTGATGGTATCTGTGGCGCCCCACCTTATTTCGAATTTTTAAAATAGAATAAATTAAATGTTTAGTTTTGACATGATCTGATCTCAACTGGTATGTAATATATATATATATATATATATATATATATATATATATATATATATATATATGTCTATATATATATATTGTTTGATATTTAGTATGAAGCATTACGTGTGAAATATAAAAAACTCAGTTTCTGAATGTTAACTTTCGTTTTAACATTCAAAAAATGAGTTTCTTATATTTCACACCTAATGTTTCATACTAAATCCCAAACAATATATATTATATATATATATATATATATATATATATATATATATATATATATATATATCAACAAAGAAGTATACGTGAATCCCACTATAACAACATAGTCGGTAGAACGTTCGGCTAGAAACCACAGGGTTCCTAGTTAGATAACGACCCTTGCCAACTCAGCGTATGAGTAGCACAGAGATCTGTGCGGTAAAATAAGGAGCTAATGGTAAGTGTGGCGCTCCACCTCAGACGCAAAAACAATCTTCTCGGTCTAGCGCTAGTGAAAAGGAGATTGGCTGATACCGACTTTAGGTCAACCCGACGACTTCAACAGGCACGGAAATTACACTACTGTCAACAAATTACAATCAAAATAACCGCTATTACCGTCGATCACAGCCTCAATCCTGTTCCTGAACCTGGAGCAAGCCGATGTTACAGTTTCCCCGGGAAGGGTCTCAAAAACTACATTAATTCTGTCGAATAACTGGGCTTGTGTAGTACTGGCACGGTGATTGGTGTCTTTCTCAACAGTGCCCCATACATAATAATCCCTGGGGTTATGATCTTGGGAGTTCGGAGGCCAAACATTGGGACTGGTGTAGTCGTAAAAATTCGCCGACAACCATTTTTGAGTTTTCCCAGAGGTGTAGCAGGGGGCCGAATCCTGCTGCCATACATATGGCCTACCATTGGCTACCCTTGTTATCCAGGGCTTGACAGTGTTTAGCAACTCTATGTAGGCATCTGAATACAACGATATACCCCCTCTGAAAACATGTGGAGGCATCACATCACCCTCACGCATCCGAAAACCATCATTGTTTTAGTAAATTTAGTCTGCCTGCTACAAGGAGTGTCCTTTGGACTGTATGCAAGTCATTTGTTATTCTGCATGTTGTGCTTTTGATCTTGGTAAAAAAAATTCTCATCGGAAAAGAACCAGATTGTTTGTGGTCCAGCAGGATATTTCACTTTGCTCAGAAGTTTCTTTGTCAGATGATTTTCACGGGCCTTTTCTGGGAGCATATGACCCCTGCGTCGCTTGTATGAGTAGTAGCAAAGGTCTTCATTGGGTGCAAGCTTCATGGTAGAGACTGAAACATTCAATTCACATGACAAAGCCCGAATTCCAATGCCAGGGTCCTTCAAAACTTTTTCTGCGGATTTTTTGGGAATCGTCTGTTATGTTACTTTCTTCTAGCCACTGCCTCGTAGTCTCCATCGAAATTCTCCAGTTCATGCCTGATTGTTTTTACAGTGTTCAAGGAGCATTGGGCAGCAATGATTTTATTCTTTTATTTCTTTCATTTCTCTTTAACACACACACACACACACACACACACACACACACACACATATATATATATATATATATATATATATATATATATATATATATATATATATTAGTTGAAAGACTCGACGGAACAAACAAAAGAAGAAAAGGAAAAAGGAAAAGGACAAAAATAAAAGGAACAAGTATAAAAATGATCAATTTCAAAACAGTCTGAAACAGAAAGAAACAGCCGAAATAATCAAGATAATCAAATATTGAAGAGTGTTCAATACATTATTGTACTTTTGGTTTTGGGAACTGAATCAGAACTTAACTACCTTAATTTCTCCGCGAAGGATTTTCAGGATTATTCTGGTTATTATAAGTGGTTGGTAAAAACGGATACATATATATATATATACACCAATACAAGAGAAAATGGCATAAAGAAGACCGGAACATGTAGCAAAGCTGCAACTGGTAGGTGAGCCATGTTTCCCTGTGCCTACATCCGTTTAATTTGTTGGATTGTTGTAGATACTACGAGAGAAAAGTTAATATTTTATAATAGCCGTAAGATGTATATTTCATGGGTATTATATGAGTATATGCCTATATATATGTGTGTGAGTATATGAACCCAAACAGAGATTATATTCGCTTAAAAAAGTTAGAAAAATGGTCTGCATTTTGTTTTTTGTTGTTTTTTTTTAATTCATTCTTTCATTCTATTGGGCGCGATACGTGTTTTGGGTCATTTAGAAACCTTTTTAAGCAAATATTATCTCTGTGTGGGTTCACACACACACACACACACATAAACACATATATAGGCATATACCCATATAATACCCATGAGATATATATCTTACGGCTCTTATGTATATATATATATATATATATATATATATATATGTGTGTGTGTGTGTGTGTGTGTGTGTGTGTGTGTGTGTGTAGAATAAATTATAATTTCAATCTCCCTGCATATTGATAACTTTCTCGAGTCTTTTTGTTGATTTCATTGAATCAAAGATATTTTTGTAGTTTTCGAAATGACACTAGATAATCTTTTCTTTTCCTAATTTACCGTAAATCTAATTATGAACGAACATGTATTGGGTATCTTTTTCCCCATGGGATCAAAAAGGGTATCAAAAGTAAAGCAACTAAGAGAAAGATATTGTTGGTTCTTGTCAAATGATCAAGATAATACTTCCCTTTGAGCGGCGAGACTGACATATCTCACTGCAAATTCCCTGAAGGTTAACCGATACACCATACATCCAAGGATTTTGGAAGATCGGAGTGTCATATATCTGAACCGTAAGAATTTAACCAATAAATAATATTCTAGATTAGAAGGCGTCTGTTGTGTTATAGTTATTCTGTTAGGAAATGAACACGGTGACATGAGTTCAAAACCTAGACAAGACTGATTTCATTTCA
>CM042143.1:101888775-101926275 GCA_023376005.1 Doryteuthis pealeii | reverse complement strand
AGTACTACAAAGTATTTGTTGCGGTCATTTTCTCTATTATTATTTTCCCCCTATGCAAAATTCTTACAAATTTTAACTGGGATATTTCATTGAGGTCTGAGTGATAGCAAGTCTTCTCAAATCTCCGGAGCAGGTACTTTAAGTAACCTGAGTCCTTTGTTTATCAAAATGACTTGATTCGCCATTAAGTGACCAGAAAAATGTTGCTATGCCGTAAAACAAAACAACCAACAAGAAAAACAGGTCTCCAGAACTCTTCTAAGTATCCTAACTGATTTTTAAGTGTTGTAGGTTGGGTGGTCTCGATTCTTCCTCTGATCTTCAGTTCAGCCAGTCTATTTTCTAGGCTTCTGCAGACTGTTCAAAGGGCACAAACCACGATTGGCATCGCCGTCACTTCCATGTTGCACAGGTTTTTCAGCTCTCTGGCAAGATCCAAGTATATGTCTATCGTTTTGCTTTTTCTCACTATAAGGTCCACTGGAACAACAAAATCCACTGGATGACAAGTTCTTTTCTTTGTGTTGATTAAGATTAGGTTTGGTCTACTGATATAGGATTTGTTGATCCGTTTGTATTTCAAAGTCCAAGAGAATTATATGGGTGTAATTTTCTAGGACAGATTATGATTTCTGATTATACCATTTGTCAGTATGGCTAAATTTTAGTCTCTTGCAAAATTCTCAGTGGATCACCCTTCCCATCCAGCTATGCCTACTCTTATATTCCTTTGGCGCCAGTTTGCTGCTTCACTTTCCATGTAACACAACCATCCTTTGAACAGATTTAATGAAAACGTGAGGAAGGCATGGAGATTACAATGACTGAAATATTACAATAAAAATAATCTAGCTAAAAATGCAATTCTGAAAGAATATTTGTGTAACAATACCTATGTAGAAAGGCAAACCTAATTGTTTCCCCTGTGATTGTAGGTGGGAATTTCAACGTCATGTATCCGTTGGTCACGTTACAATTCTCCCTTTTTATCAACTTGACCTTAAAGAGTTAAAACTTCTCTGGTTTCCTTCCTCAATTTGAGCGAACAAAGGACATATTTATCCTCGCTCTGTTCATAAAACAGAATTGATACGCACCCCAAAAACAATTATGGAAGACACTGTAGGTCTGTACAAAACATTTTATTACACTCTGTTTTGTTCATGGAAGATAATTGTGATTTGTATTGTTTGGGACATGTATCATGTTTCTGTCTTTACATGTAGGGCAATTAAACACTGTTATGTACATTTGTTAATATGAATGTGTCTTTCCTTAATGAAATATTCAGTGTAAGGTTATTCATTAGACATCCTAATGCATTATAATAACATAGTGTTGGTTTCAATTAATGCCCACTAATACTTACACCAAAAGTTTAGATAGATTGTAACGGATATATAGAACTAACAGGAGAATTCCACACTCCACTGGTTTTATTCACTAAAACCACATTTATGGTTAAAAGTTTGCTTCGTACATAGCCATAGATTTCAGAAATAGATCATTTCTGTTAATGACACCCTCAGAAAGTATCGATACACACTTAAAGCAGCAGTTGTATGGCCACATATCTCCTCGGGTAAGACGAATAATATAGGCTGAACATAATAATATAGGCTAAGAATCAATAAAGGGCTTATAAGTGACGTTATCCTATGGGTACTTACACATGGACACACCAGCGTGGGTCACCCAGCAAAAGCCTACATCGATGAGCTCTGCAGCGCCTAGTGGAGAGTAGGGGTTCATAATCATAGGAATAAAGAAAGGAATATAATAAAACAACAGTTCGAATAGTAGCAACGTTGATCAATGTTATGCTACCTAAGGCATGGCACAGAGATATAGGGTTTCCAGAAGCCATCATCTCGATCATGGGCTGCACTATGTCCTCCAGTAATTTGATGTAGGCCAACGTGTTAAGTCTGAGGACATATGTGAAAAAAATACATTAGCTCTGCACCGATATTGAACGCTGTACAGAGGACCTTCCTGAAGCAATGGCCGATAGGGACGGATGGTGATCATTGCTGTCGATATCACTTGATGATGATGATTTTTGGTAACTGATAAAACATTGAAAAAAATCAACAATTTTATCATTTTTGGTAGTAAACATATTGAAGTATGGAATTTATTCAAATTATTTTGTTTTTTATTTTAATTTCTTTTCTTTTCTTTTCTTTTCTTTTCTTTTTCTTTTCTTTTTCTTTTCCTGTCTCTAAGCATAAAGAGAATTAATTAAACTTGAAAAAAAATGTTGAAATGCATGTAAAAGATTTGAATGAATTTTATTTCAAACGCCGCCCAGTGGAAATTAAGGGATCATAATCACAGGAATAAGGAAAGGAACATAATCATAGGAATAAGGAAGAGAACATAATCAAAACAACAGCTTTCTTTTCTGTTTGAATAGTTGCAACTTTGGTCAATGTTATGCTATCTAAGACAAATAGAATTGAGGAGAAAGGAGAAACGCCCTGAGTATTCATAAAGAAAAACACCAGTTCTGTATCAAATAAAAGAATCGAAGTCGCCATGTTTTAAATAATTGCAGAATTTAGACAATTGCCACGGGCGAAAATGATTGTAGCATGTGATTAAAAGAAAAGAAAGAGAAATAGTAATAAAATCTGCTCATTCATTTGCAGTTCAAAGCTAGTGTACTTTTCATTTGAAAAGTATAGAATTCCATGCCATACAAACTAATCAATAAACTGATTACATTTTATTATTATTTTATTTTTTTTTTTTATTGTTGCTTCATTAGAGAGAATTTCTGGTCATTTTTTTTTCGAAATTTAATACTGGAAAAATGTTGATAGTTTAAGAATTCTGTCAAAAATGTCGGAAATATTCAAATAATTTGGTAATTGCATCGAGCCTATGTATGGAAGTTCGTGGTGTAATGGTTACACTCGTATGAAATAGACACGGTGAGACGAGTTCAATTCCAGGACGAGGCTGTTATCACATAGCGCCAATACCCTTGAGAAAGGTATGAATCCAACTATTCTCTCTCCAGTTATGGGTAAATAGTAGGACAGACTGGGCTCATTAATTTTCATTAGGCAACCAGTTAATTAGAAGAAGGAAGACTCTTAATCCTGCTTAAGAAATTGACACTGTGTTACATCCTACTCGTTTGGAGGAGTTGCTAAATATGTATATATACTCGGCGCGATTGGTAAATTCCCGTCTAAATTATACAAAAATTAAAATAGCAGACCTCTCACTTTATCAAATATGACACATCTCTCAATAAGTCCCGGTCCTGACATATAGATGGCACCTCTAATTTTAAAAATTCCATGGGATTTTTAGTTAGTTTAGTTAGTAATAACCTTCAAATGGCAGGTGTCGAATTTTGAGCCCAATCGGATAATTAGTTTACAAATTACAGTTATTTAAGTGAAGCTACTGTTGCAAATTTCCAAAACAATGGAAAAATCTGAATTCCGTGTGTTGATAAAGCATTGCTTTCTGATGGGAAAAATACTGTTCAAGCAAAGCAACGGCTTGATAAGTGTTATTCGGACTCTGTTACGTCGGAAATGATGGTTAAGAGGTGGTATGCTGACTTTGAACGCGGTCGTACAGACACAAATGATGCTGAACACTCAGGTGGCCCGAATTCGGTAGCTGTCCAGGAAAATACCAGCCGATTGTAAAATGAAGTTACATGAGATAGCAGAGGAGTTAAAGATATCAGAAGGCAGTGTATTCACCATTTTGCATGAACATTTGTCAATGAGAAGGCTGTGTTCACAGTGGGTGCCGTGTTTGCTCTCAGTCGATCAAAAACAACAACGCGTCGATTATTCAAAGCATTGTTTGCAAATGTTTCAACGCAATAAAAAGGAGTTTTGCATAAATATGGGACAATGGATGAAACATGAATCCGCCTCATCAATCCGGAGTCAAATCGGTAGTTAGCTGTGTTGACAGCAGCAGGTGAAAGCCGTCCAAAGTGACCAAAGACGCATACATCAGCAGGCAAGGTTTTGGCCTCCGTATTTTGGGATGCGCAAGGTATTTTCTTCATCGATTAACTTAAGAAAGGAAACACCATCAATAGTAAGTATTATGTAGTATTATTGGTGCGTTTGAAAGAAAAAATCGTAAAAGAATGGCCACAAATAAAGAAGAAAAAAGTATTCTTTCACCAAAACAATGCACCGTGTCACAAGTCGATCGCAACAATGGCAAAACTACATGAATTTCATTTCGAATTGCTTCTGCCCCCACCATATTCTCCAGATCTGACACCAGTAACTACTGGCTGTTTGTAGACATCAAAAGAATGCTCCAGCGAAAGAGATTTGGCTCCAATGAAAAAGTGATATCGGAAACCAGCGTATTTTGAGGCCAAAAACAAATCGTTCTACAAAAAAAGCATCGAATTGTTAGAGAAGCGTTGGAATCAGTTTATCACCCTAGAAGGAGACTATGTTGATGAATAAAATTGAATTTTACCTAAAAGTTGTTTTATTAATTAGGTTCGGGACTTATTGAGTCATGTGTTATTTTCCAAAATTATATGAAATAACTCCTAGACGACTTTGGAATCTCCTGCGAGTCTTTTCGGCGGCCTCTTTGTTTAAATTGGTAACAGCTTCCGTTATCCTTGCCTTCAGTTTCTCTTTGATATTAGACGGAGTTTGATTAATCAGTCAACCGTGCCCCATATGTAATAATCAAGGGGATTGCAATCTGGGAAACTAGGTGACCAGATGTTAGTGGTAATGTGGTAGCAGAAATTTTCTTATAGCCAACACTTGGTTATGCTATCTGTGTGGCATGACGTAGAGTCTTATTGCCAGATGTAAGGTTCCCAGTGACCATCCTCTCAATCGACGGCCGCACAATCTCTTCCAGGAACTTGATGTGGGCATCCGTGTTGAGTCTGAGATCATGAGAAAAGAGGAATGTAGAAGAATGACAGATGCTTGTCTGATACTTAAAGAATGTGGGATGCATTACCAAACGATTGAATCATTATCGTGTAATTGTCAGTAATGCCGAAAACTTGTGAGGACTGTTCGGTTTTGGAGAAATGCTGACGGAAATGAGCAGTTCTTTTCACCGCCCTAAGGCTGGCTTCCTGTAATACACCATTCATTAAATCTAAGTTGCGTTACATCACAACACCCAAGAGCGATTACTGAATAACTGTAACTACTGGTCGGTTTAAAAAGTTTTTATTAAGTGATTTAAAAGGAAAAGAAAATTCATCCGCAGACTATATTCGAGGTTGTATTGGCTTTGTTATTTATATACATTACATCATACAAAGGGCAAAGGATCACCGACAGAAGTAGGATCAAAAGTCCCATAAAAAACCCTCCGCTGCCTCTACCTCATCCCAAGGAAAGGCTAAGGGAGTAAACACCGAAAACAAATCAGGACACAAAATCCCTAAAGTGGTATGATGCTGAAATCAAGTGCTACCCAGCAACCCTGCTTGTACAACAGCTCATCTTCCATATGAACCCGCCTAGACAACGTAGTTCCGAAAAAAATGGGACATTACTTCATCGTCTCTCGTAGACGGAAGGAGGCCAACAACAACAACAACATTGGTTCTGTTCAAGATAGTGAGCACAGTAGAGAAATAACGGAAATTGTGTTTATTAGTGCCAATCAAGGTTTAATTTACCTAGATTTCATAAAGTAATTATTTAATACTGAATCAATGTCACAAAAATGGTTATGCAGTAGAACAACCAAACCAAACCAAACCAAAAATGAAACAAAAAAAAAATAAAAAGATGAAGATACTAACTAGTCTCATGTCAGAGTTCAATGTTCGAGTTTACGTTATCGAATGCTGATCTTCAAGACAAGCACACATTTCTAGTTAAAGAATTAGCGAAACATGATTTATATACCCATCTTTTTTCCATTTAACTTTGAGTCCCTCTTAGCTAAGATTTAAATATAATATATTAAGTTTTCTAGGAACCTTAAATGAAAGATAAAAGGGATATTGAAATTACTGATGAATTTCAAGTTGAATTTGAGAATTGTTCTGTCGTACACAGTTACTAATGTCTGAATATTTTAAAGTAAAGATGCGCTTTTCATAACTTGCTCAAATTTGGTCGATTGCCTTCGGTAAGACTTATTTACTTCATCTTTCAATTTCCCTTCGTCTATTATATTTCCGAATATTTCTTTATTATTATTATTATTATTATTATTATTATTATTATTATTATTAATGCTGGTATTCCTAAATTTTCTGTGCGTTATCATCCTGCTCTGGTTAAAAATGAGACCGTCCATATTGTTTAAGATGCAATGCAAAGATGTGAATCCAAATTATCTGGTGTCGCTTAATCACAGATTTCTTATTTGTCCCATTTTATTTCAACCCATTTTAAAAAGGAAACATTCCAAATGGTTTTGTGTCGCTTTAATGCTCAACGTAAAATTAAAATGAATTGAAAAAAAATTACATTTTTGTTTTATTTGTAATATTGAAATTATGAATTACGGAATATATTTTGGAAATGTTGATCTTATGTCGTCCCAGCTTCCTGCCTTAATTTACACTATGTTTTAGCGGACTAGCGTTAGGCGAATTTCCGGCCCAACTTAGATATTTTCCGAGTAGAGTTTTTGTCACTTTTTTGTCAGCAAACTAATGTAGATATTCTAAACGCCTCCCTCAGATTTTTATCGGCAAATCAATGTAAATATTTTACCAACACCTTCTTTTAAGAAAGTATAAGAGAGAATTAAATCTAGATAATTATATTTTTTACATATTGAACTAAATGCAATAGCTCTTAAGTAAACATATCAAACGTTGTAATAATTAAATTATCATACTGTGGTATATCCATAGGTCCAGCTCATTATTATTATTATTATTATTATTATTATTATTATTGTTGTTGTTGTTGTTGTTGTTGTTCTATACAGTCTTCATCGTTTCTGTTTTTTCTCTATTTACTTTTGAGCAGCAAATTATCTGACTTTTTAGGCTGATCGCTTCTCTTAGTATTGTTTTCCTGTACATTGACACTAAAACTGTGTATTTCGCCACAGGCTTTGAATTGCATAAGATCCAATTGTGATGTTATATTCAATGAGTTTTTGTCTTTGCTTTATATATGTTCGCCTTTTGGTATTTTTTCTTCTTTTTTAGTACATTAGTTTTGGTAATTACAATTTCTACACAGTAAGAAACAACAAAAAGGGAGAATGAGAGATAAATTTATATATATATAAATATACATATATATATATATATATATATATATATATATATAATAGTGAGAGAAAGATAGAGAAAGAGAGAGACAGAAACGTGCACAGATCCAAGTTATATTCGAGTATTAAAACCAAGATTTGTTTGTTCATTAATAGAATTGATCAATTGCGTTTCTATGTTTGACGATTTGGAAGAACCCACTTCGTGGTCAATTAAGTAAAACATTCTTGTCATGCCATGAATTTTCAATTGTACAAATTACTTACAAATTACTTTTGAAGTAATATATTCACATAACTATGCGTGTGAGAATCAAAGAATGTAAAGAGATTGTGTGCGAGATTTTTCAGTATATATCAATTATCTCTCTATTATTCTGTCCTATACATGCTCTCACATACACACACATAGTTTATGCACACACACTTTATGCACACTTTAGGCATATATATATATATATGTATTTATGTGTTCGTGTCGTTGTGTTTTTGTGTGTGTGTGTGCGTGTGTGTATGCGTGTATGTCCGTGTGTGTGTGTGTGTGTGTGTGTGTGAGAGAGAGAGAGAGAGAGAGAGAGAGAGAGAGAGAGATGTATAGAGAAATGTTTTTCCCCCAACAAATGGATATGTCATTTCGCCAATACATTTCCGTCATTACTTTTTGGCTTAGCAACTCCAATGTTAGCTGGTGATCTTTCATTAGAGTCTGGGTGACAACAAGTCTTTTCAGGTCGCCAGGACTATTCGGAGTATTCTAGCTGATCCTAACAATGCTGCTGTCTGAGTAGTCTTCATTATTCTTCTGTTCCAAGTACGCTCCAAGGGTACCAACTACAATTGACATCCCTGACACACTCATGTTCAACAATTTTTCAGTTTTATGATAAAGTTCAAGTATTTGTTTATCTTTTGCTTTTATTTCATCTCCATTGTGTGGTCTGACGGAACGGGAAAAATCACTAGATGACAATTCATTCGATCATAATTAACACTAGATCAGGTCTGCTGGTCGGGGATAGATGATCAGTTTGTATCTCAAAGTCCCAGAAAACTATATGCATTTCATTTCCCGGGTGGATTTTTGTCCATAAAACTATTTGATAGTATGGGTAAAATTTAATTTCTTGAACAGTTCACAGAGGATCAGTTTTCCCACCCAGTCGTACCCAACCTTGTATTCCCTTTGCACCAGTTTGCTTCATTTGCTTATTACGTGATTTACATTTAGTCTTTGTTCTGATATATACTACACTTGCTATTCCGTTGCGTCTTTTCAGTCTATGAAAATGTTTTTTCATCAGTTATAACTGGTTATCATTATTTACTCCTTTTGAGTTTTCACATCAGTGTTAGCTGATGGTCTTTCACTGGGGTCTGAGTGACAGCAAGTCTCCTCAGGTCTCCAGGACTCTTCTGAGTATTCTGGCAGATTGCAGCAGTGCAGTGTTCTGAATGGTTTCAATCCTTCCTCTGATATCCAAACTTTCCAAGCCCTTTTCTAATCCTTTTGGGACTGTTCCAAGTGCACCAACTACAATTGGTATAACTTTCACTTTCATATTCCATAACTTTTTCAGTTCTCTGGCAAGGTCCAGATATTTGTCAATTTTTTCATTTTCCTTTAGCTTCACCCTGTGATCTGCTGGCACTGCAAAATCAACCAGTTGACAAGTTCTTTCTTTTTTGTTAATCAAAATAAGGTCTGGCCTTCTTGCTGGGATAAGGTGATCCGTTTTAATTTCAAAGTCCCAGAGAATTTTGTGCGTTTCGTTCTCAAGAACAGATTCTGGTTTATGCATATACCATTTTGTTGTGTGGTCAAAATTTAATTTCTTGCATAATTCCCAGTGGATCACCTTCCCAACCCAGTCGTGTCTAGTTTTGTATTCTCGTTGTGCTAGTTTGCTACATTCGCAGAGTATATGGTTAACAGTCTCATCTCTATTACCGCAAAGTCTACATTTATTATTTTGTTGGGTCTTATCAATTTTCGCTTTGATGTAGTTTGTCCTTATGGCATTATTTTGTGCAGCAATTATAAGTGATTATTATTATTATTATTATTATTATTATTATTATTATTATTATTATTATTATTATAAAAGGTAGATAAATAGACAGAGACTAATATTAGAGCGGATCACATTATTTCCACACATAGATTGAAACTGAAGAAATGAGGACACACAATTGTTGGTCGAACAGCAAAGATTACCCGCATTAGCTCTGTACGGACACTGGGTTTTGTCTAGTGGACTAACCAAATGAGATGAATGATAGAAATAGATGATGAGAGTGGGAGAAAGAGAATCAAAAGAATCCCTGCTGTCAGCACGCATTGATGACGATGATGATTTCACTTCCATTGCAAGAACCCGAAAAGAAAATATTTATCTATGTTGTTCATAAAATTGCCAATTTTATTTTTCTAACAAATTTTGATTTCTAAATTATAAAATTACAATGGAAAGTGTCAAAGATGGCTGCTGTGCCGTCCATGGAGGAATCACAAGAAATCCGAACCACTAAAATTACCCGCTACAGTATCGATAAAACCGGAAATTCTTCTCTTGTTGTATTTTTAAATGCATCGGTATAGGAAAAATTTAATTAAATCCGTCTGTTTTGCTCGACTTTGTTTCCTCAGGGTAAATACGCCCATAACAGAAAAGCGGTTACTTCCATAAGAGTTTGATTATATTTGTTTTTCCCATCTGTAAACATAAATGAAATGTTCGATATTTGGAGAAGGGTCGCAATGACGAAACTTGGACCAACGTCCCTATTTAATAGATATGTGTACACACACACACACACACACACACACACACACACACACATATATATATATATATATATATATATATATATATATATATATACTTATGAGTCAAACATATTGACCAACTAGCTAATAAATTGTTCGTCGTCCGTATACTCGCAAAATAGTTAACCGATAAAACATGGATTGTACAAGATGTTTAATGTTTTTTTTCCTGAGATTTGCTTCTAGGATGTTAACGCCAATCCCTATAGCTTTAAAAGGTATAAGTTAAATGCTAGTGTTTAAGTTGAGTGAGATTTCATGGGTTTTCAATGGGATCTGGGGAGTTAGAGGTCAGGGTTAAACAAAATGTTATGTTCCTGTTGCTATTAAAGGTCTGTCATTATTGTTATATATCCTACATATGAATATTAATAGGTACGTCCCAATCCTCATAAATACGGGAGTATTATACTGGCTGGGTAGTCTGATACAACTAGCTGTGGTTTACCTTTCTTCGCACCACTAGCAAGTATTATATTTGTTAATGTTATCAAAATTCATTCCATTTCATTTCCAACCTCTATTTAGTAAATTATCATTTAGTAACCTTTGTTAGGTTACAAAAATTATGGTTGACTAATCGTGGTGTAATGGTTAGCAAGGTATCCTCGTAAATCTATTACTAACGAATAGAGAATCGATTCTGGCTGGATGTTCCATACTTCCAACCATGTGTCACATCCTAACTGTGGCAAACCCGGGCAGTATAACGGAACCCTTTGCAGACTGGGTTCCTTAGCCTTGGTTTTGCAACCAGTTTTTTTTATGAGAATGAAAACTCTGAATTCCAATCAGATTTACTCCGCCGAAAAATTGATCTTGTATTATATTCTGTGCGAGTCGTAGGAGGTGGGAATACTTTCACTGACTGTTGCTTTCCCCCAGTGTCTTTTGGCACAATCAGTTCATCAGAACAACAATACAAGTATACCCAGCCGTCCATTTTATTCAGGTGTAAGCGATATTCTTTCACTGGTTCAGTTCCGACGATTGGATGCGCATTGAAGATGCTTTTAGTAATGTAAATTGTTTTTTATTGGGTGCTTTGACGCGTTTATAGTTCCGCGCCTTCATAACTAAGAATCAGTGTATTGTGTATTGTAGCGCATTCCTTTCTTATACTTGTGTATTAAAAATTGCTTTGAGAAATCTAGGAGCAAAACAAAATGTGTGTAATATCTTCGTTGTGTCGTTTTTCTTGCTTAATAGATCCGCTCGTATACAGGGGCTGAAATCACGATCAGAACACACAAAATAAGCACCCTCTTTCTTCAGTAATCCCTTCTTTTACGGACTAGCAGAACGAACTGAAATCTGTATACGCCGCATTCGTCTCGCGAGATTCACTTCTTAACAAGAAGCTAGTTCTTTATAAATTGAGACTCTGGGAGCGGATATGTTTTCCACAACCGGCTATTTTACACGCAAGCCATATGAGTGCCCACTTCACCTCATGAGATTATGTTTCTTCTCTCGTTACATTCTACAGCATAATTTGATTAAAGACATCAGTTTCACACTAGTTCTTCTGTTGACTCGCACTTTGAATGAAATAACTCTTTTATTTTCTTCCATCGCTGTTCAATTACTTAACAACGGTTTTTGGTTTTCCTCATTGAGCCACGACTGGTAAGTACCCTCAATAACCAAAAGGCATCCTACCATTATTAAGAATTGTTACTGAATTGCATATTCGATCCTCGTTGGATGCTCCATACTTGCGACCTTGTGTCACATCCTACCAGTGGCAGAGTGGTTGGGTGAATATCTACTATTAATAACCGAATATAAGACTACTCTAAACCGTCTAGTTTCGGAAATTCTCTGACCTAGTCTTCTGGCCACGATTACTTTGACCTTTACTAAATCCAAGGGAACCTTTCTTCTTGTCAATAATGACAGCATTCAACATATCGAAATAAAGTACTTGAGGCTGGCTTTCCTGATTATATGCCTCTGACACCAACATGGCCAGTTCTAACAAGATAATACCTGTCATTCTTACGACATATCATCAATCATACTTTCGCTCGCCAGTGTATGTGTGCGAACCTTCACATTCCTGACTGTAGGTATGTGCATATATATATATATATATATATATATATATATATATATATATATATATATGTGTGTGTGTGTGTGTGTGTGTGTGTGTGTGTGTGTGTGTGTGTTATTATGAGGATCATTCCATGTAGGGTTCAACTGTAATGACACAGGACATCCGTAGTGAGAGCTCGATATGCCTTGGAAATAAATGGAGAAAAAAACTGTTAATTTGCTTCATATAATTATTTATTTTAACTAAAGACATCTATGTTTTTGCTCTATGTCTGAAGATACTGTGACTTGCAGTTGCAATAAATTATTACAAGAACCAAATTGAAAGTTTTTTTCCTTCATTTAACCCCCCTCAAAAACACACGCGCGCACGCACGCACACTAATACATATATAGTGTGTAGTTTGTTACTTTCATAAATAAGGAGTGCTTAATATATATATATATATATTATATATATATATATGATCGCATAGACACACAACCAAGTGCGTTAATGACTGTCAATTAGTCGTGATATTGAACACTCTTTATTTATAACTATAGCAGTCTACATTTACTCATTTATATATTACTCTATCTGTTTACACACACACACACACATATATATATATATATATATATATATATATATATATATATAAATTCTCTACTGATTCGGTTCTCTAAACCGGCTTTACGTACGTATTGTGCACTTTTCAATATTTGTTGCTAATGCGATTCATTATATTTATTTTTCCTTTTTCCGATGTAGTTGATATTGTGACGCTAAGTTTTTTCCTTTCTCTTTCTCTGATTAGTCATTTTCTTTTTCAACAATTTTCAAAATAATGATATATATATATATATATTATATATATATATATATATATAATATATATATTGATGATATAGTTTGGTGTATTTATAGATACATAAAGAGTGTTCGATATCATTGATAGAGCTGTTTGGTTTGAAAATTGCATAGACGAGAAAATAACAGGTACCAAACTCCATTGACTTTATGTGTACGCTACCTTCGCTTAGACATATATGCTCTATCAATAATATTGAACCCTCTTTATATATTTATAAGTATACCAAACTATATTATCAACCAAGCCTTGGTATGAAAATCGCATAGACGAGAACTGGCAGTAACCAGGAGCGGTTGACTCCATGTCCACGCAACCTTAGCCTATATATATATATATATATATATATGTGTGTGTGTGTGTGTGTGTGTGTGTGTGTGTGTGTGTGTGTGTCTGTGTCTGTGTGTGTGTGTGTGTCTGTGTCGGAGGATGGAGAGAGATAGGATGGCAAATAAGAGAGTTAGATATGCAAACATAAACGTATACTCTCCTTTGTGTCTATATATAAGTCAGAAATACAATCTTAAGTAGTGAATTCATTCTCCCAATGAAGTACTCAAACCGCTATGCATTTAGATCAGTTATGCTACAGATAAAGTATTTGCTCTTAAAAAATTAAAGTGGCTGCAGCAGTAAAAACTGTATTTCAATTTCGGTAATGGTGGCATCTGTTTGAAGATGTCAGTAGCGTACTGTCATGAATGAAATAAGTGGATATGTCGGTTCTATTTATTTGTGGAGTTAGATATGACTAGAATCCACACTTTCCTACCTATCTACTGCCCCTGGCAAAAATCATGGAAGACGTTTTTCTTTAATAGCTGAATATTCTGGCTTCTTAGAATATTCCTTAGATAAATGGGATTAAATCAAATTAATACTATATTTCTTTTTACCAAGATATGGAGATTAGAATATTATGTAGTAACCAAATACTTATGGAAAACTTATGGTTTGGCTTGTTTTGGTTTGTTTTACGGCTTATCAACCTCAGTGGGTCGTTTAATGCCGATAATTTTTTGAAATAAACTCATTTTTTATAGGTACTCAATATTTTATAAACACATTTTTTTTAATATTTAACCCATAGATGGGATAAAACTTATGGAATTAATACTAAAAAAAGTTCAAAATTAATTGTACCATTAATTTATATAATTTCATATATTTTCTTTCTGTTATATTTTATTAATCCATAATGTTTAATTAGTAAATGAAAATGTTTTGCATCTTGTGTGTTATCATTTTATTTACAGTTAAATGGAAAAAAACTAGGTGAATATCCTCTAAGTGTGCTACTAATCCATAATCATTACCAGGGATAATCATCATCATCATCATCATCATCATCAAGGCGTGCTAATTCCCTAAACTCTCTCTCTCTCTCTCTCTCTCTCTCTCTCTCTCTCTCTCTCTCTCTCTCTCTCTCTCTCTCTCTTCCATCATACCTATCAGCTATCGCTTTCAACAAATTATTTATAGGGCATTCAGTGTCCGCACAAAACTGATCGATGTAAGTTTTTGCTGGTCAGCCAATGCTGGTGTGTCCATGTCCATATAAGAATGCCGCTTTTGATTTCCTTTTTACTTCCCCAGTAGTATACAGCATATCGTGCTCGTCTTATTTGGATGGTTTGTGGGATGTGAGGTAAGTGTCTCTAAAGCTGATGTTTTGTAGAGTGATGCTACCAGGATTTTTTCAAAACATCACACAACATCCTTGTGATTTTCCCATATAGCTTTCTCTCGTGGCGTATCCAAGTGTTGCAACTATATAATAGTATTAACATGGCTACATCTTGGGATAATATCCATTTCATATTATCAGAGAGATAAGATTTTTATATGGTCGTTAATTTGATAATAGCAATATATATAAACTCAATCAAAGCGCTAATCTTAAAAATCACTTTCAAATATGAAGCGATAGGGGTTACCTCCCTTTGAATTAAATGGGTTCCCTTGTTATTTTCAAATTGTATTCTGAATAGATGTCTCATTGTTTTTATACACTTCACTCCAAAAATATAATCATTTATTATTATTTTCTTTTTTCTTTTCTGTTTCCATTCTTTCTTATCTTTCCCTACAATGATTTAACTTCATTCTTTTGTTTTCTTTATAAAGGATGGTGATTACACATTTTATTTAGAAGTGCTTTAGTTTTTGAACAATGCCAAATGTCACTTAGTGATGGGCAGCTTTTTATAGCTTACAATAAAGTACTGTACATCCGGGCTGATAATTAAGTGGTGCCTTTGTCGGAATTTAAGATCAATGTCGTGTTACGCTCTACTTATAGTATGTATATTATTATGAATTGCAAAGAAGTTAATAATGGAAAGTATTTAGAATTAGAATGTAATAGCCATCTCTTTAAAAAAAACTAATGATCCGGGTGAGCTTGAATGCAGATTTCATATTATTACTATCAAATTACACATTAAGTTAGAATGCTTTATTTTTAGAAATCTGAGCATTTTAATTCTATGGTACTAACAAGAATCTCACTAACGAGTGCCATTTTTACCATATTATGGTAAAATAATTACAATATTGAATCATCATGAAATAGATTATTGTATACACTACAGCATATTTTACTAAATTTGAGTTTTCTTAGTTTTACTATTTACAGATACCAAATGTCATTATATATATATATATATATATATATATATATATATATATATATATATATATATATATATATGGACGTGTTGGTTCCATGTACACTTCTAATATTTATATAAAGATGGAATATTTTATATACAAAAATAATCCTAAAAACTCAAGGGAATTGTTGAAAAAAAACGAAAGATACTCATATCTAAGGTCGTTGAAATTTAAGCATCGTAAGAAAAATATTATTTAGCGGTATTTCGAAGATCCTATCATCTTTACCCGGCGACAAAATGAAACTGACGTTCTGCCTTTTACACAAAGTAGCTGTAAGGTCTGGTTGTTTGATTCATGAAATATATCGCTTTTTGTATGTTATATTTGAGGAAATAGTATGGTTCTATATTTCTATTAAGTCTGTTTTTGTATGAGTGTAGTTTGAGAATCCACTTTATTTCTTTAGATTGTAGCTAAATTATTATGGGAAGTGTATTGGATTATTTATTTATATAGTACCTGTATCCCTTTAAGTCCATATTTGTGTTAAAAATTGTGAATCCATTTAATCTTTTGTTTTTACTTGTATGTACGGAACAAATCCCTATGTCTATTAGGGCGCATTGATGTTGTCTAGAGTATATTCCAGGCTGATCAAAGGTTTTGATCACAAGGAAGTACGACGATTTATCGTATATTGCTTGTTTATTGTTGTTGAATCTCAGGTGAAAACTTGTGTCTGTTTGTCCGACGTAAACTCTATTGTCGCATTCAGTGCAGGAAATATATATTACGTCGGGTCTATCACAAGAAAAATTAGGGGATGGATGTCATATATATATATTATCAAATATATAAGAACTGTAAATAAGGAAAGATTTTGCATAATAAGAGGACTCAATACTCTTTATAGTAGAGTCATAAATAAATAAAGGAAAGGACAGTTTTCTTTCTTTCGAATGTCATGTAATAACACACAATCGCGTTATTTTTTGCGTAATGTAAATGTCTCGCAAACTAACATATCACGTAATTATGCCTCACACTAAGTAAAAGTAAAGTCGTCGGGGTGGCCTAAAGTCGGTATCAGCCAATCAGCGAGGGAGTCTATCCCCTTTTCACTAGCGCTAGACCAAGGAGATTGTTTTGCGTCTGCGGTGAAGCGCCACACCTACCATCATTTCGTTCCTTACCGCACACAGATCCGTGTGCTACTCATACGCTGAACGGTCGAGGGCCGGTATCGACCTAGGAACCTTGTAGTTTCTAGCCGAACGCTCTACCGACAGCTAAACCACCGCACACTATATAAATGTTATACTGACTATTTTTTTCACACACCCGTCGGAAGATGCTATAAAACATGAAACTTTAGTAATTGGGTTTATAGTTCTAATATATATATATATATATATATATATATATATATATATATATGATAGATGAGCAAACAGGTAGTTTAACTTAGTTCGAGACCAGAAAAATGAACCCACATTTTGAAAACTCATTTTCAATATATAAAATTACCCTACGTCACGGACATGCTGGTACAGAAGATAGAGTCATGCCTTTCTCGAGGATATTAGCGCAAACTTTAACGCAAACAGTCTCGTTCAAAATTTGAACTCCGGTAATGTCCTATGGTAACGCAACACGCCTCATCTATGTAATCATAGTACCATATATATATATATATATATATATATATATATATATATATAAATGCACGCTCTCTCTCTCTCTCTCTCTCTCTCTCTCTCTCTCTCTCTCTCTCTCTCTCTCTCTCTCTCTCTCTCTCTCTCACACACACAAATAAATCGAGAGAGAAGACACACAGTATGTGGGCATGTCGTGTATATGTGTGAATAAATTTTGTAGAATCTAACACATCCAACAAAAACGATTGTTCTATATTGGTTTACACTTTCCTAATTGTCTATTAGTGGTTCCCATTTACTTCTTGCAATTTCAATTACAAAATCAATCAAGACCGAAATAATATAGCCAGAGGACAACTAGCTTAAATTTAATCCAGATATTTTTTCGCTCCGCCCCAAATCCTAATTGAATTTTACGCTTTTTTTTAAAGATCCTGCGTACATTCAGTGAATAAATTTACCTTATTTCATATAAGTTGCTGTTTTACATTTCATATATATATATATATATATATATATATATATATATATATATATATTATATATATATATGGATTTTCGAGCGAACTGTAATTTGATTCGATTTGACAGGTCGAGAAGAAAAGCAACAAAAAATACATCAAAATTTAATTAACTGAATTTTAATAGATCCCAAACTGCTGCCGTTCTGCAATACAATCTAGATTAATGTGAATTGCCTCGTTCAGTTCAGTGTCAATCCTACAAGAACCAGAGAAAGATGTCTATCTACCTTTAACCACCTCATCTCACAAGGCTAGGTTATATACACACACACACACACACACACACATATATATATATATATATATATTAATTAAACATACATTGTATATATATTATATATATATATATATATATATATATATATGTATGTATGTATATATATATGATATTATATAGATAATATGTATGTTATATTTATAAGTAAACAGTTTTCAGTATCATGGATAGAACATTTATATCTAATATAGGGTAGCGTTGGCAAGCAGTCAAAGGTAATGATAACACTATTCTATCCCCAGTTATTGGTAAATAGTAGGACATACTGTTACATAATCAATCAGTAGCCTATTGATTGTGTACGGTAATACTGAATTCAAAATGTAACTGGTAATTCTGATTCATGGAAAATACCCGCAAAATAATAGACAAGGATAGGCCTTTAGCTGACCTTTCTTTCAACCATGAAAATGGGTTAGGAGATTCAGAGTAGTTCCATGCACTGTGGCGAACGCGCGCAAGATGGCTATTTCATATGCATATGTTTATAACTTAGGTTACGAAATAAAGACGTCTAAAAATAAGCTAAGTCTTTGTGTTTGTTTATAATAACAAGAATAGACAAATATGAAGAAACGTCCAATACCAACACAGAAAGAAGATCTGAGGACAGAGGGAAACCAGCCAAGATAGCAAATAGAGGAATAGACGATCAAGCCGGCTAAGAAGATAAGTATGGCAAAAATAGAAGAAGGCTATCCAACACCAAGGCTGAGGATCTCGGTCTGTCCTGCTATCTGCTCATTGCCGGAAGGAAAATAGACGGATTCATGCCTTTTCCAACGGCATTAGCACGAGGTGAAATGTATCAGCCTCGTTTAGGATTTGAACTCAGATCACCGATTTTATTTCTTACAGCGATAACCGTTTCGTAAAGTGCGCTGCTACTTCGAAACAGCAAGTAATGTAAGTAACCCGATGCCCATTTGCCAGACTAAGAAGATTTTAGTAAATAAAAAGTCATTACAACAATATTAATACATTGATATTTTCTATTGTTAACTGTTGTAATCAGTGAAACAACGGCTTTATAGAGAAACGCTTTTACTTTGGTGGAGAATAAAATATATTGGTCTACTCCTCTATTAAATAATAGAGACATTTCTTTAGAGGTTAGACCGTCTAACAATGCTCCTCATTATAAATGAAGCCAGATAAATTACGCGTTACCTTAAAATATCCGCTTCTTGTGAAAATATAAAAGATACGTATATTTTAAGTACACTTCAATAAAAGTCCTTAGGAAACAATTAGTAGCTGTTATCATTTTTAAGGGTGTCTCATGTACATTATACAAATTCTCGCGTACAAACTTTCATGTATCCAAATATGTAGAAAATATGTGTGTGCGTGTGTTTTTGCGTGTATGTGATAAATATATACAGAAGACGTTTCTATTGAGATTCAACTCAGGCAGATATCAGGTTATCCCATAAGCTTCGACCGATCTCTTATAGCGATATATTAAATGATATTTTCGCTATTCTGAAATGCCTAAGGGATAATACATGTTAAAGTATCTTCATAGAGTTTCTTTCGCCAGCCTTGGGCATTTCCACTCATTCAACATGCTCAATCACTTTGAAAGCCAATGGCTATTTTCATGGCGAAATTCTCACTATAGAAGTGATGAAAGATGAAGACTCTCCACGAGAGGCTGGAATTGCATAAACGAAGGAGAATTTAGCAATGCAGATTTAAACCACTCTTTATTCCAGTGAGTTGATTGGGGTTACAGTCTTCTTTTTTATCGGTTTTATTACTGTTCTCTATGGCCATTGGCTTTTGGGATAATAAAGGAAGAGCAATATAAAACATAACCGTCATCGCGTATGCAATATTTGTCCATTTAAAACCTTGAATTCATAAAATATACTCATACATTATCACTCACAAATAAGTACACTCCAAACATTATTTTAAAGTTTGTTTTTTTATTTCTAAACCAATGGTACCAGAATTTTATTATTTCAAGTGGAACACTACACAATCAAGACAGCTACTATTAGGTATTATTCATTACCAAACTCTACAACATTGAAACTCTTGAAGGAAAAATAAGTACGTATATCAATACTTATGCAATTAAAATATTTTTTTAAATTTTATTTTTGTTTCAATACTATAGGGTTTGGTAATAAATACTACCTAATGATATTCTTTTTCATTGCATAATCTTCCTATAGAAATAATAAAATCTTGATATATCTGGTTTAGAAGAAAATTATCTATCTAATTTCAGACATTATTTTTAGGATAACCGAATATATCGTTATGCATGCTAACAATGTATACTAATTTCATGTTTGACCTATATTAATTATATCGGGAATATACATGACCCAGTATATTTATTTTTCATTAAAGAATAAATCCAATTTCAAAAGACCATCTTGTGGCAGAACCTACCTCCATGGTCTAAAAGGGATAAGGGCCGGGTTAGCTCTATTGGTAGAGTGTTCGGCTAGAAACCACGAGGTTCCTAGTTCGATACCGACCCTCGCCAACTCAGCGTATGAGTAGCACAGGGATCTGTGCGGTAAAGTAAGGAGCTGATGGTAGATGTGGCGCTCCACCTCAGATACTAAAATAATCTCCTTGGTCTAGCCCTAGTGAAAGGGGGATAGACTCCCTCGTTGATTGACTGATACCGACTTTAGGCCAGCCCAACGACTTTACTTTACTTACTTTACTAATTTTTAGTATGCATTCACTCAAACCCTGACTAACGAACAGAATACAACACATTGTCATTTTTAGCTAAATTAAACAGGTTTGATATCAGATTTTCTTCTTCTATTAGACTGGTTGCCATACCAATGTTAAAGGGCCGTCTGCTCTACAATTTACCCATAAATGTAAGGAAAATATTTGGATCTACATCATTCTCAAGGGTATTAAATCTATGTGTAATACAGACAGTCTCGTCCAGGATTTGAACTTGTGCCCATTTTCTACAATAACGATTACATTACAGGCGCCTCCTAAATGTCAAATATTAAACAAATCGGACTAGAGCTTAATGGAATCGAACAGGTTAAACTACAACCCAAAATTAACGAATATTCTGTATTCTCTAACCGTAACCGTCACCAAACATCACCCTATTTCTCCAATTGTAGGCGTCTTAAAAGAATTTTCAAAAAAATATATTTTTTCGAACACTTCAAAATTCTCTGTATTTTGAACGTTTTAACTTCAAATTTATATTTTACCCTGAAGAAGACCGTTTTCTCTTTATATACTTAAATGTTTTATAATTTTCTATCATTATTATTCTATTTCATATTTAAAATAATGATAAATAGAATACAATGGATACATGAACTGACTCCTGACCGAAGCACGTGTTGGCAATTCATTAATTTAATTTTATCGATTCAGCATTTTATTTCCTTTATTCATTTATCCTTTCAACACACACATACACACACACACACACACACACTTATTAGACCATCTTCAGGACTTGGATATAGTTCTTACTCAATGATGGAAATTCTCAAAATGCGCATTTTGAGAATTTCCATCATATCCAAGTCCTGAAGATGGTCTAATAAGAGACCGAAACGTTGCACCGTCGACAATAAACATCAAGTTTCCATAACATCCCGTGTTTGTCTACTTTTCTCCACATACTGTCGGATTAACCTCCTCACATTTCTACCATATATATATATATATATATATATATATATATATAGAGAGTTTCATAATTTGCTTGAAGCATTGTGTATGTATTGGTTAGGAGGTTGATTTAGAAGGCTATCACAATGCAGTTTGGAATAAATAAAAAATAATAACACGGTAACAATGGTGTTGTGTGTTGACCTGTATTTTTTATTATTTTATTATTATTTTATTATTTAAAATAATACAGGTCAACACACAACACCATTGTTACCGTATTATTATTTTTTATTTATTCCAAATTGCATTGTGATAGCCTTCTAAATCAACCTCCTAACCAATATATATATATATATATATATATATATATATATATATAAGTTAGGATAGCGTAGTCACAGAGTCAGCAGTTCTTGGTGGCTAGCCATAGTATGTTTACTTGTATTGCATTTTGGTCTACGTAGCCACCGAACAGCCCGTGTACGCATCCTTTCCAATGTTCATTGCTGAAATTATGTTCAATATGCACGCGAGTGTCGGAACTGGGCGTTTGAATTAATGGGCGAATATTCCCCTGACCGATAAATCTCGCTTATTCCGGAATAAGAGCAACGACAAAAGTTCACACCTCATCTCGGTTGCCGTGCGCTGTTTAAATCCTCCGTTGACGTTTAACGGAGAATACCTTTTATACTTTACGCATCAGTGTATCTACGCCCTTTGATAAATTATAGTGTGTAACGAAAGATCCTTTGCTCAAGTATAACTCATTTGAGTTGTGAACGTACCGACTCGATGGTCTATAATCTTCATTAGCAGACCTGATATCTAAAACGAGTCTACCGGATGCACACATTCACGCTGTGTTATCTCGATTCCATTCTTCTCTATCTTAAGGTCGAACCTAACACAATTGATGGAAATTCAAAACCCGATGAAAGAAATATGAAACATGAATCAGTCCGTCATTTTCCACAAATCAAAATCAAAAAAGGATTATCATCACTTATTTTTAAATTTTGTTATTCACATTGTTGAGTTATTAAACTGCATGTGAAATTTTGACTGAAAAAAAATAATAATTATAAATCACTGTCCTAATCTGCGGTTTAAGCAAGAAAATGTATTGTATTTACAGAAATTTTATCATGAATGATTTTTTTAGGAGTATTTTCTTTAGCTGTTTCATTCATTTTCAGCATACATTTTTACCAAGTCCTTTGCAAGAGTAGAATGTGACACAAGGTTAATCTCTTAAACAGAGTTTAACAGGTTTGAATTCAGAATTTCATTCTCCTAAACTGGTTGCCCTACTATATACCCATAGCAACAAGGAGAATAGTTGGATTCATACTTTATCAAAGGTATTAGTGTGATGGGAAATGCAAACAGACTCATCCAGGATTTGAACTCGTCTCGCCGTGTCCATTTCCTATGACGGTAACCATTACACCACGTGCCTGCTGTTATGATTTTTTAATCAATATTTTACCCATCTACCTTTTTGTACAGCGGCTTATAAATTACAATCTTAGTCGCAAGATTAATGCTAGTTTTATTGTATAGATAAAAGAGTTTTCTAAAATCCCAAGTAGCTTTCCGAGTGTTGTTTAAAAGGTTTTAAGCCTCTCCCAGAAAGAAAGGTCACTTCTTATAAAACTAGAAAGACTAATTTAGATTTCTGTCTTAATTTCTATGCATTTGAAGTCCATACAAAGGTGAGAGGTGAGCACCAATTAAAAAAATGGCCAAAACAGAGGCCCGAGCAGTCCTGAAGTATCTGGGTGATGATTAGAAATTTCTGAACTACCTTAGTAGCTACTTGGTTAACTAGGACATCAAGGGAATCACTGTTCCATGTCCAGACGAGAGAACAAATTCCTATTTTTAAGTTGTTTCTTTTTGGGGGGGCGGGTGTTGTACGAGGGAAAAATTTTAAAAATATCCACAGTTTCGCCCTAATATAATTTTATTATTGTCACACTGCGTTCTGTGCATAGGCGCCTATAGTTGGCACTGTTGTGGTCATCTGATTGAAGTTTAAGCCTCATCGGGCTATTTTGTCATTACAGTGTAAACATAGTCGCTCCACTAGCCGTATGCACCAAGGAAATAATCCGATTTCTCTTGTCGGGAGGAGTATCAGGAGCAAAAATTAATCGAAGGATTTTGCATAATACGGAGACAGTGTACTAGCACGTAGAAGCGTGTATGAGTGGATAGAGAAGTTGAAAAGTGGCAGGATAAGCACGAAGAGGGAAAAGGACGCCCGTCAACCTCCACCTCTAATGAGAAGATTCAGCAAGTTGGCGAAAATTGTAATGGCGAACCGACGAATTATCATTGATGAGGCTGCTTTTTTTTTTTGCAGATTAGTCGTGGTTCTGCTTAACAAATCATCCACAATTGTGGATGATTTTTGAATCTCCTTTGTATTTTTGTGGGGGAGGGGTGGGGGTCGATCGATAGTAAAAGTGGTGTTAGAAACCTTTTGAACCGGTGAATGCTTATGTTCTTTCTTTCAGTTTTAATGCTTCTCTGAATATCCTTATTACACTATTATAATGATAATAAACAATTATGCGAATCGAGAACCTCGTTGTGGTGTAATGGTTAACAAGTTAAGCAGACCAATTACTATTTAGTAACATGTTCAAACCTCACTAGATGCCCCATATTTTTTACCTTATACTAAAGCAGACCTATTTACTGCCGCCTCCCAGGGTGTAATGGTAAGTAAATGAGGTTAGTAGACCAATGTTCGTGAGTTCGATTCTCACTGGGTGCCCCATGATTCCAACCTTGTTTCATACTCATCTAACTTCATCAGATCGTCGAAGTTAAGCAGCGATCAGCCATTTCAGTACTTAGACGAGTAGCCACTTAGCAACAGCACCTATATGACAATATGGTGTCTATGCTGTCGACATGTGTTTTGTTTTCTTTATTCTTACATTTTTTTTCGCTCCTACATTAGTTGCTTTCGTCTTTCATCAAATCCGGAAGCATTTTTTTCGCCAAGAAATGTTAACTTTTATTCATTATTTTTGCACTTAGCATAGCAAACAATTTTCTTGTACTTTTGTTCATGTTAGTTTTCTTCGTCTAAATAAAAAATTCCCAAGCTAAAATAACAGACGGTTATATAGGTCTAAAAAATAAATATCTATATGCGAGTTCAGTAAAAACTGACAAGAAATTGTTTTTTAAGAATGTTTATAAAGTTTTCTAAAGTAAATGGAAGTAATCCACGTGGCGTAGTGGCTAACGTGCTGGACTGTGACATCGTAGTAAGCGAGTTCCAATCCCAGTCGACCTATAACGTTCACCTATAGACTAATACCCTAAGAAAAGTTATGAACCTTCTTATTCACCTAAACGCTAAACAAAAGTTTAAAACCGCCAATCTTGTCACATACAACAACTCCTCCCCCAAAACTACTCGTCTTAATGAGACCAATCTCGTGTATGAATTTAAATGCCCAGTAGGAGACTGCCCCTTCAAAGTTAATAACACGTATATTGGCCACACGACGACCACATTATCACGCAGATTAACGCTACACCTAACTGATATACCTCTATTATGCAACACCTAAAAACACATTCATCCCCCCTCTACCTACCGGAAAATTTTAACAGAAAATATACTCACTACACAAAGAAAAAAAAACTTAAAATAATCGAAGCTCTATATATCAAACAAAAAAACCCCACCTTAAACAAAATAAACTTTGAAACAAGTCAACATGTCCTCAAATGTCTATAATTTCCCGCCTATTGTCCTTCCACCATTCCCATTTCATTCTCACAAACTCGTGACCCCCTCCTACAAAAGTATCTACTGCTATTATTCGTTTGAACCCACTACCAATTCCTACTACTTCACACTACCAATTCCTACTACCTCCCACTACCAATTCCTACGCTACGGCTCGTTTTAAAAGCGAAACAACCGAAACATTGCATCAGTTTCACACCTGAAGATGGCAGATAGACATGCCGAAATTGCTCGTGAAGAAATATTTTGTGTATTGCTAAACCAGTTCAATCCTGACATTAAAAAGATAGTCAGACAGTTTAAAAACTATCGAACAAAAACTCGTCCGACAAGAATCGTCAGTAGAGTTTAACACAACATGTTTAAAAGAAAAATGATGCCAAAATACAGAGAATGGTCAACCAATGTGTTGCAGAGTTTCGAAGCAACACTACTGGGATTGTGTTTTTTTTAGATTTACCTTCTTCTAGACCGAATGCCTTAATTCCGGACGAATTACATATAGCTGGAGGGAAAAGAGGATTCCTGCCTTTCTCAAGAGCATTAATGTGAAGTTAAACACAAACAGTCTCGTCCAGGATTTGAACTCTGTTCGTTTTGAGCTCATGTCCTAACAACCTAATCGTTACGCCACAGACGTGTATGTATCTGTGTGTGGTAATGTCTGTGTGTGTGTCTCTGTGTGTGGCTAGAGCTGGCTTTGTTTTAGAACACTTAGAAATCAGGAATTTCCCGTAAGTGGTGAAAGGTCAGGTAGTCATGTTATAAATTTCGTTCCAAAAATCGCGTTCAGCACGGCTTTCAACTCATCATTAAAATATTGTATTCTTTTAGGAAGACTGACAGCACGATATGATGGCAACATCTCAATAACCTCACACGTCATTATACTTGAGTGAATTTTCTCGACAGGTGTGGCCAGTTATTTAAAGTAGTTCATATCATTCATCATTCAGATTCATTTACTAATTTACCAATGCCGTCAAAAAGGATGGCATCATTTATGTCATTTTACAGTCGCCTTTCTCTTTTTTAAATCTTGTTCATATATTTCGATCTCTTTGTCTTTTTTTTTTGCATTTTTTCTATCTCCATTTATTATTAATCTACTTGATAGATTCCTATCCAGTGTTGTTGGTCAACTTTCGAATCTTAGTTAATTTTTGCAGTAGAAATATTATTTTCACTTACCCAAGAAATTGGTACATTCATGTGACAATAAAATCTATAGTACCTTATTGGCATAGAAGTCTAAGTCGATAGAGCATCCACCAATGAATCCCAAGGTTCCGGGTACAATACCGGCCTTCGACAACTCAGCACATGAGTCGCAGAGCTTGTATCTGTGCGGTAATGTGGTAGCTGACTGTAGGTGTAGCGCTCCACCTCAGTAACAAAAGCAATGTTCCTGGTCTAGCTTTAGTTAAAAGGGGAGAGGCTCCCTCGCTGTCTGGCTGATACTAACCATAGGCCATTCTGTCGACTTTATTTTACTTTTTTTACTACACTCAGTCTCGAGGCTACAAGTTTTGGATGAATTGCCTACAGTAGTAATAGATTGTGAGATTAGCTAACTAAACCATTATTCAACAATAAAATTAATTGATTATTTACTAAGTTTAACTTAGTCTGACACGAGAACACAATTTAAATAAGAATCGAGCACACTACAATAGTAACAATGGTTTACAAAATGGCTTGTTAACCATTACCCCAAAGCGAGTTACTCTGTACTTTCTCTAAAAATAGTCATTATTCATTCTTAGTAATTAATTTTCTAGTTTTCTTTTCTTTTAATGTTATCTATGCATTTTAAACTTTTCAAAATAGAACTCATTGAAATTGGATAAAATATTGGGGGAAATTATATGGAACCAAAAAGGAAAATAAAAAGAGAATGGAGTACCAACCACGTGTCAAAATGTCAGCTTATCACCAATCATATTTAAAGATGAATGAAGTCAGTTCTAATACAGACACTTTCATAGAACTTCCCTCAAAAAGTTCAAACTTACTGATCATGGTAAATAAGACAAATATGCAACCCTGAGTATGTGTTGGCTTCTAAAAAAAAACAACGACCAATAGGTTGATAAATAATTTATATGTTGATGCTTCCGTGAGAGAATCGAATAAACGACTATGTGAGTCACCAGGGAAAGTTGACACATTGATCTATACGAAAAGGGAGATATTTAAGTCAATTATAGATAGATAGATAGATAGATAGATAGATAGATATGTAGCAAGTAGTTATGTTGGTAGGTAGGTGGGTAGGGGCTTATTGGGAAAGAAAGAAAGAATAAATACAGTCGGGTAACGCTGAAAGTAACGTGTAATTTTTAGGGTAGCATGGATATAAAGTCAACGGCACTTGGTAACTGTTGGTTTCTCGCGTATGCGGTTTTGAAAACAAATGATTTACGTACGTTTGTATTTTTTATTATATACTGATGTATGGTTAATCTTGGGGAGATTGGTTGTTTTTAAGCCATGATGAGAAGGCTGGTTTAGTTTCTGGCTCATTCTATGGGGGGGGGGGCGTCCCAGTTTATATATATATATATATATATATATATATATATAGAGAGAGAGAGAGAGAGAGAGAGAGAGAGAGAGAGAGAGTTTTACATGGATTCGAGCCTCAACTACTAGTGTAATAAACAAATACGCCACTATATGAGCCACCATGGAAATTATACACATTGATCTATACGAATAGATAGATAGATAGATAGATAGATAGATAGATAATAGATAGATATGAGTACCAGTCTGAGGAAAGCTTAGTAAATAACAAGAAAGAAAGAAAGAAAGAAAGAAAGAAAGAAAGAAAGAAAGAAATTTGAATAAAGGATGACCTGGATAAAATCTACAGAAAATAAAAGAGAAATATTGTAGCCACGAATACACAACAGAAAAGGCAAAATCAAAATGAGAGAATCAAAGGAAAAGATAATAAAAATAATTAAATGAATAAAAGCAAGAATTGAATAGAGATGAAACATACAAAGCGGCAACTGATTTAAAAGAGAAAAGAAAACAATTTAAAAAGACATGAAATGATAGAAATTATTTTTTTAAACTCAATAACGCCTGCCAAAAGCGATAAGTGTTATAAATATTTTAAATTTCTGGTAAAATGGCCGTTCTCGTTGTTGAAAAAAAAAGAAAAGCTATCCATCAAATAGAATCCGGATATAAACGGAAGTAGTTGTTTTGTTTGTTGCATCCGGACATAACCAAAAGTTTTCAGCGTTTGTCTGCTTCAAATGGCTAATTTAGTTTGCAATGGATGTGCCTACATTGATTCGAATATATCAGCAGATTCACTGTGTAGACAAATGAACACGAATCACCTCTTGTCTTATAGAAATATCGATCGGTGGAGATTTGTTTAATATTAATTCATATAACAATCAAATGAAAATCAAACGCATGAATAAGCATCAATAAACCTGAGGAATTCACTCAGAAATAAATCCACGAGCGTAAAGGCAAGGACACTGAGAACTATATACACTGTCCGTAAATATATAGTTATTTATTATATCATTATTATTTAGCTTAGTTGTGCATAGAAGTATGGGTCACTCAGTGAGAATCGAAATCACTAACAATGGTCGGCTAATATACCTTGGTTACTGTTATAGGTGATATACCCTATAGACTAATGGAATGCGCCGACGGTTACTATAGGTAACAGGGACAATTATGGCTTGAGAGTAACCCAATGCGAGTCAGCTCATAACTCTATTTGTCGGACGTAATTCCCACACTTCTTACTGTAATTTTCTACTCTTTTGTTAATCCATTTTCCTACATTTGTTACCCGTCGTTTTGTTCTTATCTGACCCCTTAAAACCCCACAACATTTACCATTACACCACGTGACGTACACTGTCCGGAAATGTGTAAAGGCTTCTAAAATCATAAAACAGTTTGAACAAGGATTAAAGTGTTGTATCTGTTCATCTGCCTTAACTATCTTCTTGTCATCGGGCAGGATAAAAAAATGTAAAAAAGAGAAAAAAGATGAGCTAGATTCTGCATATTCCAACACCACGGCTGCACCTCTATTGCATCAAAATAAGAAGTTGGAGTTATCTGACGCCTAGGTGAAAACCAGTCACGATGCCAAGGCAATGCTGGGTGGTGTGTCTCTCGTTAAAATGACCAGGTGTCACATACTATCCATGAAGGAAAGAAGTTAAATAAAAACACGTGGACTGATGCAGCTTTGGTTCGGGAAAGGAGATAGCTGTTCCAGCAGCCACAAAGCGAAACGCTGTCTGTTGTATACAATTGCAGTTTTAATGTTTTTGTATACGTTTTTTGTCACATTATAACAGAATGAGGACATCTGTTTTGATGGGAAGGACAATAAAACCTTATACAGTTGTTGACTTTAACGATTGCTTTTGTATAAAAGGAAAGATATAAAAGAACAACCAATCTCTTTCTTTCACTAGACTTGTGTTTTCTTTTTCTTTGGGGGGCATTTTTCTTTTCTTTCTTTCTTTTTTTTTCTTTTTTCGAGTTCGTGAAGATGGTATGATTGTAGTCTCTGTCATCTTGCTACACCTTTCTCAGATTACTTTTCTCAGTTCAAGCCGCCAACAATATCAACACCTACCATCTCGAACTGGACCCAAACTTTACTCTATCTCGACTCTTCGACTCGTTTATCAACTAATGTATCTTCATATATATATATATATATATATATATATATATATATATATATATATCATAGTTTCGTATATTTATAAATTAAAAGTGCTCAATATTATTGATAGAGGATGTATATCTAAGTTAGGATAGCGAAAACTTGAAGTAAACGGTATTTGGTAACTATCAGTTTCTCGTCTACGTGATTTTCAAAACATGTGCTAGATTTGTGCCTGATTAGAGAATTGCATGTGCGATAAACTGTCAGTGTTGCATAGGGCCAACTTCGAGTTGTAGTAATAGTCGTTTAGTAGTAGTAGTCTGTGTTAGTTCAGAAACAACATACTCAAGTCGTATAGTCACAGGGAGCTGTTTATTTCTTTCTAGGCTCGTAGGAGAGAGAGAGAGAGAGAGAGAGAGAGAGAGAGAGAGAGAGAGAAAGAGAAAGAGAAAGAGAGAAAAAGATAGAGGGTAGAGAGGCTACAGTCAAATTACTCTATCGTAAATCATGCTCGGTAATACAATGCGTAACCCATACGGAGAACCGGGAGGACACGTCTGGCCAAAGCATAGCTGAAAAAGGTCGATTTTCCCCTTCTTCCGTTTCTTGTCCCGGGGTGGGTGTGTTACCCAACGTCCGCTTGTGTCAAAACCCGGAACTTCCGTTTTTATTATTGAAAATCTAATTTCGGGGTCATTCGTCCGACACCTGAGTTTCAGACTTTAACCTCTCTTTGTTCTTATTTCTTTTTCCTCTCTTTCTCCAGAAATACGAATACCATTTTATTTTTAATCGCGAATTCCCCGTAGACCATAATAATTACGCTACATTAGTTATCAACTCTCTTTGACTTCATGTCTTCGCTATCCTAACTTAATATATATATATATATATATATATATATGTGTGTGTGTGTGTGTGTGTGTGTGTGTGTGTGTGTGTGTGTGTGTGTGTGTTTCTTGGTTGCATTATGATATGTTGTAATGTGGGGCACTGGATTTGTTGTTTCATTGGCTGTCGACGTCTGATTGACAGTAAGAAGTTGCAAACGAAAACATGCGTATAATGACGAGAGACAGTTCACAGAATGCCACTATAATATATATATATATATATATATATATATATATATATATATATTTGCAACTTCTTACTGTCAATCAGACGTCGACAGCCAATGAAACAACAAATCCAGTGCCCCACATTACAACATATCATAATGCAATCAAGAAATAGATCATTTTTGTTGCGTAATAGAAGCACATAGCAAATTGCATGAAGATGATTCATTTGTCGACCTTTTTGATTTTCCAATTTGGTATAAACATAAACCAAATGCTTAACTGTTAACGATTACTTCTTGATGTTGCGTGAGTTCGATTCACTAATGATCTTCAGTTGGTTGACGTTGATTGCACGATTTTGCGATCCTCTTTATCTTCAAGACTCTCGTCAACGTTACAAAATTATTGGAACCGATATTGAGCTCTACGTTCATTGACAATTCCCGAGTCAAATGATTGATTGATATTTTCCGCAGTTTCACGTTCTATTTTGAACTCATACAATAAAACCGTTAGATTTTGCTTGTTTTCTGTCTTTGATTTCACTGTCGAAAATAAACAAGGATCAACAGTGAAAACGAAACCATTAGCCTAAATAAATAGACTGAAATTCGCGCTATAAAATGGTATAGCGAGCAGGATCAGTTAAGTTACAATTTATTCCATGACACGCATATAAAGTTTAAAGTAAAAAAAAATGTGATTATATTTGTACCAACCTAATATATACTCAATCTGGTTAAGTTTGTAAGAAGCCATAAAAATAGAGTAGTTATAGGTGGCTATACGTTTTAACAAGAGTTTGCATTGAGAATTTACTAACCAACATCAATCTGCAGCAAGTGGTTATTTATGAAACACATACACACACACACACACTCTCTCTCTCTCTCTCTCTCTCTCTCTCTCTCTCTCTCTCTCTCTCTCTCTCTCTCTCTCTCTCTCTCTCTCTCTCTCTCTCTCTCTCTCTCTCTCTCTCTCTCTAACAAACAAACAAACAAACACATACACACTGTGACGGAAAACCAACAACGTAATGGGATTTACTTCTAGGATGCACTTTCTTATTAATAATGATTAAACATGGAAACCGTGCCTGACCTTAGGGTCATTATCTGATTGGTTTTGTTTGGCTTCTTTTCTTCAAAGGCATATCAACCTCCGTGGGTAATTTAATGCTAAAGCCATGTGAATGAACATTAAAATATTTTAACAAAACATTTGTTAAAATATTTCAATGTTCATTTTTAAACTGTTTTTTACATCATGAAAAATGAACATTAAAATATTTTAACAAATGTTTTGTTAAAATATTTTAATGTTAATTTTCAAACTATTTTTTACAATAATGTTAACACTCGGAGTTCCATTTTCTGTAAGATTTTCTTCTTTCTTTTTAGGAGTCATTTATAAGTTTTAGGTAAATAATGAACTTCTTACTGGAATTAAATATATATATATATCACTGCTGATCCTTGTATGAATATAAAATTATCATAAAAAGACAAAGAGAAGAATCACCCACTTTATGTAGGGTGGATATGGATCAATTGTAATTTTCTGTTTGGTGACATTTCAGACTTCAGAACCTCAAAATGAATTTTTCTAAACCTTACAAAGCGGTTATTTCTCTGTATAGTTGAATCAGTTTTATTTAACAGAGTAATAGTTATTTACTAAGCTTTGCCAAGTTGTGGCACAAGGCCGCAAGTATGGGGCACCTAATGAGAATGTAACTTACAAACAATAGTTTTGCAAATCCATCTTTAAGTGTCCTTTTAACAGTGTGTTACCCCCGAAGGAAAATATGGCAAATTACGAAGTCAAGAGATTCGGAAAAAAAATCTGTTAATGTAGTGGAATTTTTTAATCTCTTCTGTTTGTATAATTAAATTCTTTTTTCATAAAACAGTTTTCATCAAAACAATGATATAATTTGTCTAATTTGAACTTATTGCAAATTTGCATGAAAACTACATTTTTGTTCTTCTTCATTTGGGGTCTATACAAATACTTTTTTTCAATTCCCAAACTTTGAATAACCTGAATAACCAAGGCGGATGTGAGAAAATCAGAGTTCCTGAAGCCCAGTTACTTTAAATGATTGTCATTGGGGCTTATTGATTAAAATTGCATTCCTCACTCTCACTAGAAACTGAGGTATTTTATTCTATTTTATCTTTTATTTCCAACTAATAAAAATTGTTATCGTACAAAAGAAATTATTCTAAAATTTGCCGAAAACAATCGCAGTAATTAAAACTTGGGAATCACAAATTTCAGGAGTGTGAAACCAGGTTCAGACCGGAATGGTTTTAATTTCTCGCAGAATCGGCCTGATTGCAAAATGGTATGCTATGTTGGAGTAGAGTTGAAAAAGAAGTGACACACTGATATACGTATTTATTATATATATATATATATATATATAAAAATATTATATATATATATATATATATATATATATATATATATATATATATATGGTAAAACAAAATGTTACTTACCTGCTGATAGTTTGATTCAACAGTTGTTGTTTTGCTTGCATTCTTTTTCCTTTTCTTTTTATGTTTTTTGTTTTGTTTCATTGGAACGTCTTGGTGTGGTAGTGATAAGAGTAACCATATATTTACCAAATGTAATCTAGAATATGTCAAACATGTCCGATTATTTTTTCAATTCATTTCTTCTTAGTTTGTTTCAAATACTTTTTAAATGAACACTTTTTTTATACAAAATGTATTTTGGTGCAACATGAAATGCTACTTTCTTGCTGATTGGTAATAAACACTATATAAATTATAGAAATAAAAACTATTACTGTCAATTTGATGCAGTTTTGGCTTGAGTGCGACACCAATATTTTAAGAAGATTATCTTTCCACTAAATAGATTAGATCAGATTCAGTGAATTGCATATTTTTTTAACCAAAGAATTTCAAAAATCAAAACTATACAGAAAATAAGTCTCTCTCTCTCTCTCTCTCTCTCTCTCTCTCTCTCTCTCTCTCTCTCTCTCTCTCTCTCTCTCTCTCTCTCTCTCTCTCTCTCTCATATATATATATATATATATATATATATATATATATATATATTGATCAATAGACATATATCCTGATTTTCTCTATTTCAATATAATTTCTTTATTCATTTTTGTCATAGAAAGTTTCATAATCGGATATGCATTACGTATATTTTTGTGTATGTTTTTAAGTGCGTGCGCTTCAAGATGCTTGTCAGAAATGCAAATTGTAGAAAACGATGATGGAAACAAATTTGAGAAAAAGTAAAGACACTGCGAAATTTCGATTCCTTTGGAAGAAAGAAAGGAAGAAAAAGAATCACGGTTTCAAAAACTCAAAGAATATAAGAACATCGTTTAACTATGCAGAGATTTAATTTATCAGATTTAAGAGAAAGTTCTCTTATTTCTCCTTATATGATTTATTTCTACTGATTACTTTTCTTTTCTTTTACATTTTTCCAGGCGTATTTTGGAAAATAATTTTTAGTTTGATTTTATTGTCTGACATCATTTTTTTTTCTAATTCTCTTCATTTCCCTGTGTATTATTCGTTCATTGTATTCTTCTCACGAACTCTTGAGATTCTTTTCTCTCCTTTTGTTTTCCTACACCAGCATTGATCTTTAATTTCATCTTGATCGTATCCTTCATTCCCAGCTTTTTTGTATTTTTTTACTTCCGTATTTGGACTTCTTTTTATTGTCGTTTTGTTTTATTCTTATCAAGTTATTTGGATATATTAATTTGAATTTTTATGTTTAATAATTCATTTTCATTCTATTCATTGTTTCTTCTTTCACTACATTTTATTTTATCATTAGGTACACGCAAAAGTTTCAAGACTTTTTACTTTTATTAGATAAAAAGTATTTTTCTACTAAATATTACGAAGAATTTTGGACTTTTACATACAACTAATATTTTCTCATTTAAGTAATATCTACACTCATTCACACGTTCACATTCTTTCTTTTGATTTGTTTTTCTTTCTTTCTCTTTTCTTTTTTCTCTCTTGATTGCTTTATCATTTCTTGTCCTTATTTTTATGAATTATTCTTTCTTACTGTTCTTTTTTTTATCTCTTTTCTTTCTTCTATGGGTAGTTTATTCATTCTTATCTTTTATTAATTATTTTATTTATTTATTTTTCTCTTTTCTTTTTTCTCTCTTTTCTTCATTTTATGATTACTTTATTTTTTCTTACCATTATTTTTATGAATTATTTTTTCTTTTCTTTCTTTCTTTACTTTATATCTCTTTTCATTTTTCTTTATTTTTCTGGTTAATTTATTCTTTCTTACCATTAAATGTATTATACACATTCTTACTTTTTTCTTGATTTCTTTCGTTTTTACTTTTCTTTCACAAATTTTTTTCTGACTTTTTATTAATTATTTTCGTTATTCATTTTTTTCTTTTTCTCTCTTTTCTTTATTTCTTTTTCTTTTTCTCTTTTTTCTCTTCCATTTCTACCCAGCTATTTATCTCCTCTCTTTTCATACTTTCAACTTCATTTTTCTTATCGTCATATCTCCTAATTCATAAAGAATTTTTTCTTTTGCTCTTTTTTTTTTAATATTGTTCTTCTTCTTTCTGCATCATTATTCATTTCTCTTTTCATCACTTCATTCCTCGCATAGCTGCTTTTTTGGATTCACAAGTTGCGTGTTCTTCAAGCGAAAAAGATCTCCACTCCCTCATACAATTTCCTTCTGGGGATTCTGTTTCTTCGTTATTATCATTATTTTTATAATTGACTGAGTTTGTTCATGCGCAAGCAAAAACCGAACTAAAGGAATCCATCCATCATTTCCCATCGAATAAAATTACGACATGAATACATTTTATTGCATTACTAAGTTTCGTGATGCATCCTTTTTATACTAAAGTCGTTCGTTATTTTTATTATTATTTTTTCCCTTAGCCATACTTGCATAATAACCAGGATTCTATCTCTGTCTTCACCCTGAGTGAAGATATATTCACTCTCAGGCTGTACATTTCCCTGCACGCACATTATATTGACGATAACCAGGAAAGTTATTGACATAAACTTCGAAGGCACACAATGCGTTGCGTACGTACAGAAAGATACACATGTGTGTGCTCTCGTGTCTGTATAAGAAAATACGATATAAAAATTGATATTTTAAACTTGAAAAAATATTCCCAAAACTTAGTGCAGATTAGCACGTTGACTATAAAATGTACACAGAGTAGAAAATTGGAATAGCCTGCCTAAGTTCACTACTAACACTTAAAAGAATTTCTCTCTTTTCTCTCTCTCTCTCTCTCTATCTATCTATCTATCTATCTATCTATATCTATATATATATATATATATATATATATATATATATATATATATACATTTGTGTGTAGGGATAGCGTTTAAGGAATCAACAGAGCTTAGTGACTGTCAGTCTCTCGCCTCTGTGGAACATTAGGCCTGATGATCGTATAGATGATAAATTAATAATCATTCGGCACCGTTGACTCTATGCCTACGCCATCCTTAGGTATCGGTAATTATATATATATATATATATATATATATATATATATATATATATTATATATATATATATCTGTGTGTGTGTGTGTTTATGTTTGGGTATGTGGGCGTGTGTGTGTGTGTGTGTGCGTGTGGATGGGTGGAGTCCACATTTACATTATGCAACTAAGAAATTGACCGCTAAACATTATAATTTCTCCTTGAATTTTGATGTAGTCACAGATTATTTTTAACAGACAAACCTTTTGGGTGTTCCTTTGACTAAGACTTCAAATGACACATTTTCTGAGACTTTCACTGGACCCTTTGAATATCATCAGTAGATTTTACAAATACAGAGATTATGCCGATAATTGTAATAAGTTTAATCACCATAATCACAACATGAAATGTTCATACCATTACAAATCTCTCTCTCTCTCTCTCTATATATATATATATATATATATATATATATATATATATATCTTTGTCACTCATTATATATATATATATATATATATATATATATATATATATAGAGAGAGAGAGAGAGAGAGAGAGAGAGAGAGGGGGGACACATTAACTATTGATTCATATCAGATCCAAGGTTACCTTTCAGCAAATCTGAAGACATTTATTTTGGAGGTTTCGTTTAATTTTATTATAATGAAATATAACAAACGTCGCCTCGTAAAATTACAATATGAACATTTAACAATACTTCAATACTTATACCAAACATTAAACACATAACACTGACATTTATTCTCAGAATCAATGACATAGT
>CM042143.1:101876275-101886275 GCA_023376005.1 Doryteuthis pealeii | reverse complement strand
ACTTGCCCTTTATCTCTTCGTAAATTGAATGTTAATTAAGGAAATACTTGTTCTTGTGTAACGTAAATAATTAAAATTAGACTACATAAAGTTCTACCTTGGATAAAAGAAATGTCTTATGCACATAACGAAAGCCAATAATTTTAATTAAAGAAACACCCACATGCTACTAATTAAAGGTTGGGAATCCAAGAGTATAGCTTTGTAGTCTCTGTTTTATTTCTATTCCAATATTAACACTTTCTTTGCATGATCAGTAACTTTGAATATTAGGCATCCAATTCAACACGCTGAGCTTCGTGATTTATTATAATTCCGATCAGATATGTAAATTACAGAGAAATCCACGGTACTATTAAAGTTGTGCCTAACATATTAATTATATCATAATGTTTGATTAGCGTCATTGTCTGGGTAGATATTTACACAATCCCTTGGTTATTTTTACCTTTTACATAATTATTTAATGCCTGCTCGATCATTGACATGTTTATTTGTACGAATCTGTATCAGTAACACTAGGTGGTGTTACGGTCTTCAGTCCGGAAAATTAAATACCAGTTGAAGCAGCCTGTATCAGTTTAGCATTCGTTCTCTTATGTGACTTCTTTTTGCATAGACAAAAATATACGAAAGGGAATGAGATAGATAGATAGATAGATAGATAGATAGAAACAAAGAGAGTGTATGTTAGAGAGAGATAGAGAGAGGGAGAATCGCAGTACCCTTCTACTTTATTGGCCAGACTATCATACTAAAATTAATCCGCTATTTTGTTATTATTCTGAGTGGGGTGTAGAGAAAGAAAAATAAGAAAAATAGAAGAGACAGAGAGAAAAAGAGACACAGACAGACAGACAGACAGAGAAAGAAAGAAAGAAAGAAAGAAAGAAAGAAAGAAGAGTAAAGAACATAGAGAACATTTTATTTTGGTTTGGTTTATTTGTTTAGGGGCACATCAACTCCTTATGGGTTATTTAATACCTATATTCATCCTACATATTCGGTAAAGCCAAGAAAACAATTCTCTCTGAGATATGTTCCATTAATTATGGTTTTCCAGCTGGCACAGAAACAAATGTGGATGATGAATGAAATATATGCAAAACCATCAACCGCATTACAGTAACCAAAAATGACTGCTATATCTATTGTCAGTAGAAACTAGAGTGAATTTGTTCCAGATCATAATTCAAAAACGAATCCTGATTGATTAATCTTATATCTTTTATCCGTAATCAAGTTCATGCAGCGTATCTTATTATAATTCAAAAAATGTCTGTCACCGTCAAGCAAAATTTTAGTCCAATCGGTAGAGCATCGGCCGCGGAACCACAAGGTTCCGTGTTCGATACCGAACTTATCAACTCAATGCATGAGTAGCACAGTTGGAATCCACTTCAGATACAAAAACAATCTCTCCGGTCAGGCACAAGTAAAAAGGAGATCGACTCCTTCGCTGTCCGGCTCAAACCGACTATTGGCAACTCTGCCTACTTAACATTTTTCTCATCATTGTTTGTCTCTTAGTGTGTTTCGTTCATGAATTAATCTTTATGATAGGTGTGTACGTATTGGAAAACTATAGGATTGTCTATTGGTTTTTTACATTGACAATAAAAGTCTTTACTTTCCTCTGAGTTTGAATGCAACTACTAAAGCGTGAAGAGAATGCACCACTACTTGATTCACTAACACATTAGTCAAAGCTATTTGCACGATTTAATAAAGCCTTATGCAAATATATAAAAATCGTTGCGCTATTTTGCATATTGTACGTCATTTATATATTTGTAAGCAAAGGCTGATGTGATGACGGGATTGCTTTTAAAGTTAATCTCACCAATGCCGTGCAAATAACTCATTATATAATTGATAGTTGAAAATATGTGGGAGTCTATTTATGAAATAAGCTGTATTAATTACTTTCGATTCACAGAGTATATTCTAAGTACAAAGTTTTTTATGAATAAGCTCATATTTTAGTTGGTTGGTTGGTTGGTTGGTTGGTTGATTAGTTGTTTTTATGGCATTTAAACCTGTATTGGGTTATTTAATGCCGAAGTCAGTTTAACAATTACGTACTCCATATTAATAAGTATAAAAATGTATATTCACAATCATTTTGACAGGAAAACACTTCATTATCTCGCTGGTATATTTGAATCATACATAAATGGTTTAGTTTGGTTCACTTTCTTTGATTATTTGCATATAAACCTTTGTGGGTTATCTAATGCCAATACCTTTCTTGACGAAAAATATTAGTGGTACTATTTAACCCATAATTAATGGTAAGAGTATTAGTTTGAAAGTGAACGTAATAGTGTGACTGGAGTTCGAATTCCTTGACTACGATGTTACAGTTCGGCACTTTATCCGCTACGCCACGGGGGATTCCTCCTCATAGATGGAACCCTAACAGGTACTACCACTCCGGATAGAGTGAAACTGTGAGGTGTGGCAACAAAGATGTGTCTCAACACTTCCTGGAGCTCCAGAACTGGGGCTTTATCACCAGATGCAGTTTAGTATTATGTAGAAAATCTTTAGGAAAGTATTATAAACCCCTACAACATAGCATTATCCTTGGATTTATCGTGATCCCTCCCCCATAAGTATTTGAATTTATTATTTTTTCTTTCGTTACTAATGATAGTTACTTGAAGGTATAATTGTTTAATAAGGATTTTCATCAGTTACTTGAAATCATATAACTATGTGCAAACAAGGCACTATAATTAAAAAGAAATAATTACTTGAAACGATATAATTATCAGTATTAAATAAGAATACTTGAAACCATACAACTGTCTCCAAATTATTTGTATTAGATAGGAATACTTGATATTATATAACGGCGTACAAAAATGTTTAAGTAACAACACAATAATTGTAAATAGGAATGTACGCAATTTCCTAACTTGAGGTTAGGAAATTGCGTACGTAATTGACTTCATTAAAATCAATCAATCAGAACTCTTTTACGAATTTACGGAAATTTTTATGATGAGGGATCGTCAATTCAATTTCGGCGAAAGACACTGAATTTGACAAAAGAAAGACTGTAAACAATTTCCTATCAATTATGACGTAGGTACTTTTTTCTCTATGAAAGTTTCCGTTCATCAGATTTCATTTCTTCTAAAAATACCGGAATCCCAAAATACTCCCACCGGCGCGCAACAAGTATTCCATACATAATAGATATCTACAAAGGTGCGGCAGCTTTTGTTTATAGTCGGTCAATGTTGTTCTTAATTTTAATTTAATTTTTTCCCAGATTTTTTAAAATAAAAAACAATCTTCCCCTTTTCCCTTTGTTAATAAGTTGTTTTATAATATGTCAACTGCTATTAGTCATTTTATGCCGAAATTGTATATTGTGTTACTTATAGGATTATAGAATAGTTTTTAATTGTGTTTTAAGATTTTTTTATACTGACTACTGATTTATGGTAAAAGGGTTTGGTGGTATTGTTATTGTTATGCTGGTGTGTTGAGTGTTATTCTATTTGAAAACTGAGGAATGTTTTTGATAGAATTGCTGAATTCATTATTTTTTTAATAGAGTTCAAATATTCGGACATGATAATGTAAGGGTTCAGGATTTAGGGTCCGTTTCCAGATAGAAAGAAGGAGAAAATGGCATAGCAAAACAAACGGGGTAATAGCAGTATGGTATATAGGATAGCGGGTACACACTACATGGATTGCCATTCCGATCTGTCTGGATAACCCATGAATGTAACACAGTACCAAAACGGATTAGTTCAATGCGTATACAGTCGTACCTTGAGTTTTATTCGTATCATTTGTAATTCAATTTCCTCGTATATCAAATCAATTTTCCCATTAAAATAAACTGAAATCCCATTAATCAGTTCCATACCCCCCCCTACTAAAATACTCTATATTTTCTTAATTTTTTTTTTATAAGAAAACTAGCATAAAATCATAAGGAACTAGAATGTAATGAATTATTTACTGTAATATGTTTTAATGTTTATTTTTTTAATAAAATGTTCTTTGGCGTAATGAATTTGGAAACTTAAATGTTTTTAGTGAACTTATTAACAAAAGAGTATCTGAAGCTCGCTCATACCATAAATTTTACCTCTCAACACAAAGCAAAAAACCGGCTGAATTACAGCTCGTAACTCGGAAAACTTACAAGTTGGGTCCACTCAAGGTATCATTATATTTCAAAAAACTGATATTTTGTCAAATTCTGCAACTGTTAAGATAAAAGGACATAAATGTATTACTTTGTCACCCTTAAAAGAATAAAAGCAATAACTGAATATTAAGGTAAATCTTTACTCCACGATGTCAGCCCAAGCTCATGGTTGAATTAAATTAATTGATAAATGTCTGATGGGTTAAATAGTTTATTTAATGCCGATGTCATTTGATTTGTCTTTTGTTTTGTTTTTGCATGCATTTGTAGTGTTTCAAGTAAATACTGATAATCATTTGTTAATAAGTATGGCTTCAAATAACTCCATAATACTGTATATCGTTTCAGGCATTCCAATATATTTCTATCAATTTTCAAACAGATATATTTGATCCCTAAATTGGATCCTAATAAGAAGTAGGATTCCAAGTCAGAAGAGACCAAGGTGTAATGCCAACGATGAGTCTCAGGGGCGGGGGGGGGTTCGTAGCGTAATGGCTAATGTGCTGGACTGCGATATCGTAGTAAGCGAATTCAAATTCCAGTTATGCAATTACATTCACTTTCCGACAAATACCTTTGGAAAAGGTATCACCCCGATGGGGCAAATAGTACTAATAATGTTATTTTACAATAACGCATTTGTCATTAAATAACCAACGAAGGTTGATATGTGGTTAAACGAAGAAACCAAACCAGAGTTTCAGAAGTGGTACCTCACCACCGGATGCTGTTTAGTGTCATACCCAGGACACGTGATAAATTATAATTCTAGTTTGAGTATCCCTGCAGTTGTCGAGAATTTAATCACGGGAATATTTAACGAATGGATTTAATGTAATTATTCATCTAAAGAGGATGTTGTTTACGTCCGAGATAAGGGGATTTTCTTCTCCAAGAAGAGATTGCGGCTACAGGCTTCACAGGCGGGAAGGGATAAAAAGACTTAAAAGATAAAATACTTAATCCCAAAGCGGCCGTTTTCATAAATGACAAACCAAAAATACAAATAATTGAAACATCAAGTGTTTCACATGAGATCAATATGTGCAAATATGTGATAATAATAGAATCAAAATTTAAATCGAACATTGATACAAATGTAGAATTCTGCAATGCCATTCGCCAACACAGAAGTTCGATTTTTGCATCTTCCTCCATATCGCGTCCCTGTACCATACGACACTAAGCTATATAAAATAAATGGTTAGCAAGTTAGACTGGCAGACCATTATTAATGAGTCCGATTCTCGCTGGTTGTCTCAAACTGGTAAAGTATACGTTTCCGAATTAGTCTGCGTTGCAAGTTAATGTGTGCGGCTTTCAAATCACACACGGAAGGAAGCAATACATAACGTGTCAACGCACCAACTACCATGATACGACCGACAACATCGAGTACCTGTCAGAATTGCTACGAACACGGGAAATACGCAACGCAATCTAGCACGTATCAAAATATTGCAAAACTGTTGTTAGTATTCTTCAAAATAATCAAAAAATCCATGAAGAAAACAATGGCATTAGTGGTTAAAATGCCGAACTGCGACATCATAATAGTTGAGTTTGAACTGCAGTCATGCTATTACGTTCACTTTCGGTTGTTTGGATTTTACGGCATGTCAACAGTTGGGTTATTTTATTCCGAAGACATTTTTGTTTATATTCATTCTTGTCGGTATTCAAATTTTTCTTTGCACACATTTTTAAACTCATTTTTGAGACCCTAACAGGTACTGGGTCAGAGAGGACCTGTGTGTAATGTCAATGGAAAGGCACTCACGGGTCACCACCCACAGCCAACAAATGGAGGAGTATTACCCCTCTGTAGAAGTCGCCGTATTCTATAGTCCTAGCCGACAGAGCTAGTTCAATTTCATAATAATCCCCCTGGGAAAGGTATGAGTTAAATAGTACCACTACTATTCTTCTATAAGGAAGGCATTATCATTATATAACCCATGAAGGTCGATATGCCATTAAACAAAGAAACCAAATCATAGTATTAGGTTAAACATTTTAATACAATTCAAATGAGTATTTACAATTTTGTTCTCTAATTTTGGACAAAACACCTTTTTTTATAATGAACTGTTAGTTTATCATTAGTTTGTTTTTATGAAAATTAAACATAACGTATTATGAATAGTTTAGGAATAGTTTCTGAAATTTCTATTGTGATCAAACATTTCGTTCCTGAATGCTCCCATATTTCAGACACTCGTATATTATTATTGTTATTTGATAAACACTACTTATTGTAGTCATGAAGTAAAAAAAAAATTCTCACTTTGAACGACTGAATAAACGGATCATACTTCATTGGATAAATACATAGATAAATTCTAAAGCAATGGGGAAGAGATATTTTCAACTTGTCAAGCAGGAAGTTTATTTCTTAAAGAGGCGAAGGCGTATTGCTTCAATCAAAGGGAAATTTCCCCGCTGCGTTGAAATACAAATGAACTTGACGTTGGGGAAAAAACCAAAAGACGAAACAAGGAAAGCGGACGCATGTTGTTTACTCTCTAGATGCGTTTTGATCTTTTGTTTGTTTGTGTGTGGAGGTTTGAAGAGGGTCATATTGCTCCTTGTTTATAAAAAATATTTATTCTAATCATAATATATTTATCAATAATAAATATTCTATTTGATTTTTTTTAAGTATTAATTAATGTTTTTTTTTGTTTGAGACATTTTGATATTTCCCATTTGATCTATCTTCTTTCTGCTCGTTTTTTTTTCTCCCTTGTTCATTCATGTATTTGTTTAATTTTGCATCATATCTATATACTTCTTTGAATTATTTCTTTTTCACGGCGTCTTTCTCTCTACTCTTTTTCGTTTAAACTTTATTTCTTAAAAGATCAATATTTCTTTTTGTTATTTTTTCTTTCCTTCTGTCTTTATCTCACTCTCTTTCTATCTGTGTCATCATTTCTTCATTTCATTCAAGACAACTTCATGCAGGATATTTACAGCATCATTCACTTTATTTTAACTCAAAACAATCTTAAATTCAACGGAAGTAACACAAGATCGCAAGTATGGGACTTCCAACGAGGATCAAACTCGCTATTCAGTAGTAAGTTCAACCCGGGTTCAAATCCTCAGCAAGAATATTTGTATTACACTTGGCGTTAAAAACCTTGGAAAGGTATGAATCCAACTATTCTCCCTCCAGCTATGGGTAAATAGTAGGTCGGAATGAACTTTTTTTACCTTAGTTAGTCATCCATTATATAAGGAAAACTCCGAATTCAGACCTATTAAACCTCTACTCAGTGCGATCACTAACATCATCAAAATTACTTTTATCATATCTAGTACAAAAATAAGGTAAACTAGTTCATCAAAATACACCTTCAGCTATGGGTTGAATAGTACCACTACTGTTCTTCTACAAGAGTAGCTTTGGCATTTATGAACTCACGAAGTACGCTAGGTGTTATGATACTAGACACAAAGAGTACTTGCAACCATTCATATTACATTTGGTTCACACAGTGTTTATATTCTCTGAACATTTGTGTTCAAGTTCATATGCTAATGAAGGGCGTAAAAATGTCTGAAAATTTTTAAAATGTCGGCATCTTTTAAATATATCTTACATATTTTTTACTTGAATGCATCAAGTGGACGACAATATGAAATACAAAAACGTGAATCTATTGCGCCATAGCTGAATGCAAAGGGAGAGGGAATGGGCGGATGAGAACGGCAAGAATGGCTCACCTCTCTATTTTACTGGCTTAAAATTTTCTGTCATTATTCAAAGTACTCAAAGATAAGCGGGTGCTTTGAAATCAATGGTAAAAGACTATTTTTTAATTGGATAGTATTTCATAATATATATATATATATATATATATATATATATATATGGTTGGACTGAAGCAAATGACCGTTCTATTACAATGTAGTTGGCTATCCAATTACTTATACACCCGATCTCTAATAGCTTCCTATTGTGGTGAAATGGTTTGCAAGCTATTCTCGAAAATACATTACTAAATTGTAAACTTGTGCTACAACCTACACCGTGTGTGTGTGTTCATGGAGTAAATGGATCGTTGTATTTAAGTAGAAATGTCGTAAATAAAGTGTTCGGAAAAGTAAATTTGTTTCTTTGGTTAAATTTCCTGAAGTTTGTTTCCAGTATATATTGGGGAGATAGAAATAAAGAACTGGTAAAAGGGAGAAGTGCATAAGCGCATACATAAAATGTAAATATATTTAAATACCAAACAGAGCTAAGCTGTCTATGCAAATACAGAAATGCATCAACATAGAAATTGTTTTTATCTATTACGAAGATGTGTTTGAGAATTCTCACATGTGTCTGTTTTATGCTTTTTATGTAAACGTGCAGCCATTTACCTTACGTTATTTAAATGGTTTTCTCGTACATCTGCTTCCTAATATTCAAAATGCAGTTGCCTTCGGTTCACTTTCATCCCTTTCTATGACTTACGCAGCATGCTTACTTCACACTCTCTCGTCATTTTCTTCCATTTTGAATATTCTTGCTGACTTTAGTCGTTTGTAGCTGAAGGCTGCCAAGACATTTCATTTTTGTAACTTTCCATTTTCTCGAGAAACTATATATAATCTTTTTGGTCTTTTTTTCCTTTACTCTAAATGCTAAAATTATTACTTATGTTATTTAGTTCTTCTTTTTGGCTGGCCTCAGGCGGTGGTCCCTCTTGCTTCCCATCGATCTAGCACTAGAACAAATAATTGGCCCGTAAAGAATCATCTCTAACTTCAGACTGAACTATTTCCTTCATAGACAGAACTAATTTCTTTTGCTCGCTCTAAATGATGCAGCGACTTACATCGGCAAAATATTACATAAATAGAAGTTTTAAATCCGTAAAATATTATTGACATAAATAGAAGTTTTAAATCTGAAAAATATTACATAAATAAAAGTTTTAAGTCGAGTAAGTAGTACATAAATTGAAGTTTTAAATCGGGAAAGTATTCTAACGTAATGGACGACTTAGAGAAAATTTAAATTAAATAAAAAATAAGGGAACCTAATTTCTATGGGGATAGAAAGAGAAAAAAGAAGGAAAATCATATTTATTTTTAAAGAGACGCGACCTTTTAAAAATTTTAACCGGGTTTGAGATGGTCAGAATAGGGACGATCCACGAGGAGACGTAACACTGACATTTTACACAAGCAGTAAATAATGGCTTTCACTGGAGATTAAGTGACAGCAAGTCCTTTCAATGCGACAATATCTCGTCTTTATCCTTGCTTATTTTAGGAATTCTGCTGTCAGGGATATTTCTATTTTTCTCGGACCTTCAACTTTTACAACCGCCTTGCAAGGCTCTTCGAAACTGTTCTTGACTCTCCACCAACGATGGACACCAATTATTATTATCTTTTTCACTCATTTTGATTTTTTCACATCAGCGTTAGATGATGGTATTTCACTGGAGGCTGAGTGACAACAATTCTCCTCGGGTCTCCAGGACTCTTCTGAGCATTCTAGCCGAGTGCAGTAGTTTGGATGGTCGCAATTCTTCCTCTGATTTCCAGATCCACCAGTCTTTTTACCAAGTTTATTGGGACCGTTCCAAGTGCACCAACTACAATTGATATCACATTCACTTTCATATTCCATAGCTTTTTCGATTCTGGTAAGGTCCAGGTATTTATCCATCTTTTCATTTTCCTTCGGCTTCACCCTGTGATCTGCTGGAACTGCAAAGTCTACCAGTTGATACGTTCTATTATTATTATTATTATTATTATTATTATTATTATTATTATTGTTTACTCCTTTTGAGTTTTCACATCAGT
>CM042143.1:101808775-101871275 GCA_023376005.1 Doryteuthis pealeii | reverse complement strand
AAACGATCTCAAAATCCCATTCCCATCAATTACGATTATATAGCTATCATTCAAAAATGGAAGGAACATGATCTACTGATCTACCTCGAACAGGTGCACGAGTGAACGGGAAACCAGATCCATTTGTTTAAAAGTATATGCACATGCTATTCAAAAGCCTGTCGAGAATTTCAGTAGGGATCTATAGACAATTTTAAGAAGAGTTTGTAAACATACAATTAGTTGGTTCACTTTACCAAGTAAGAGTACATTCTCAAACTCGTAGAAAGATTTCTCAGCTGAGATCCATCATCATCTTGAAAGATCTGTTTCTTTATGGGACAACAATTCTTCATCTGTTTCCTCTTTATTTTACACGTGAACTTTCACCGGATGTGACCGTATCTTTATCTTCCTACTCCTTCCTCTTTTCAATTTTACTGTCTTCACTGATTCTTCAGATTCTTTGTTGTATACCCCTGTTTCTGGGTATCTATACGAGGGAACGTCCGCGGGAAGACGATAGTTGTGGCGGGACAAATCGTAATTTTTTTTCTTTTTCCCAAGCTGAAGGGATTCAAGGGGAATGCGTTGAGGCTATCGGGAGCTCCGTAACGACGGAGCTGAGAGACATACCAGAAGAATACTTCCAACAGGGAAGAAAAGCTTGACAGAGAAGGATGGGAAAGTGCATTAGATTCAAGAGGGGACGACTTTGGAGGAGAAAACATTTAGTTTGTTGTTTGGATTTTAAATGAATTGTTGTGTGTGTATGTGTGTGCACGTGTGTGTGTGTGAGAGAGAGAGTGTGTGTGTGTGTGTGTATTTAGAATTTTCTTCATTCATATATATATATATATATATTATATATATATATATAAAAGTGGATGGTATCAAGTGTTACTTTGATATCAAGTGTTAGAAACGTATATAAAATCTGTGTATATATTTACATATACATATTTTACACACATATATATATATGTATGTGTGTGTGTGTGTGTGTCTGTGTATCTGTGTGTGGGAGGGTATTACATAAATAATGAATACATATATAAATAGGGTATTAAATCCGCAACTATATAGAAAATATAAAAACATTAAGTATTACAAAAAGAATAAAATCATCAAGAATGAATTCATCTTTTTGGAATTCTTTGTGTTTTTTTTTTTCATTTTCTATACACACACCCATATATGTATATATGTGTGTGTTATATATAAAATTATTTTCATATATACCTGTTTCTTGTATGTGTATATGTATATCTATATGTATGTTTACACACAGACACACATATATATATATATATATATATAATTATCTACATATATATCTGTTTCTGTTTGTATATATATATATATATATATATATATATATATATATATATATATATATCCATGTGTGTGAAGCCATTTATGTTGGAATCAGTGATTCCTGGGAAACACCTGCAAGCACGTCAAAGCAACTAAAATCACTTCTATGTATACAAACATTGTGCACGTAAAAGAACCTCCAAAGATAAAAACATTAACTCAATCACAACTTTAAAAAAAACGTGTTCTCTCTCTCTCTCTCTCTCTCTCTCTCTCTCTCTCTCTCTCTCTCTCTCTCTCTCTCTCTCTCTCTCTCTCTCTCTCTCTCTCTCTCTCTCTCTCTCTCTCTCTCTCTCTCTCTCTCTCTCTCTCTCTCTCTCTCTCTCTCTCTCTCTCTCTCTCTCTCTCTCTCTCTCTCTCTCTCTCTCTCTCTCTCTCTCTCTCTCTCTCTCTTCATTATATGCAACCACTCTCTCCGCCATTAATCCAAGTGGACACGTGAATCAAATTACCAGATGCAACTGACACGATTGATTTCCAGTCTGTTGGACTTTTCCTTCTTTGACATCTGCTACGGACAGTTACTCACATCGATTTTCCGCTGTGTGTCTCTACCTTGACAACCCCGACCCTTCAATCCCCGTCCGCCAATTTCTGCAATCGTAGCGAAACAGGCATAACCTATTTTTCTATTATCAGCAAGGCTCTAATAATAATACTAATAATAATGATGAGGATAATTGTTCACTATCGTTGGACCAAAATCTTCGGTCACGTTTGAAGGAAATCTGAATTCCCTGCAGATGCATAACTGAAATTATCTATTTTTAGTGAACCAAGTTCAGAAGAGTACGCAAAGGTAGGCATTGCTATTATTAGAACTAGCAAATATATTCACCCTTCGGTTGCAAGTATTTAAGTTTTAGAAAGGCTAATGAAACTGAATAAGAATGCAGATAAAAAGATTTGAAACAGAGGGGAGTATAATAAAAAAAAAATTAGCACAACTTAAACGTACTCTACCGTCCCTCCTGTCTTTCATTGATAAATTTTCCTAATTTAACTATTTATTTAAAATAAGAAGTAAAGAATAGAATTACAGTTATTTCTTCCTGTTAATAAGTTTCTTTTAAGATCTATTCCCGAAATTTTTGTTTATATTCATTAAAAACCAAAAATCAACTTTTTATATCAATATAAAAATTAGACTTCCCGTTCACACTGTAAACCGATATTTTGTTGTATACATAAATACAGTTGCATGTTATTAGTATGTAAATATGGCCACCAATATTAATAAAGTAAAACAATTTTATTAATAATTCAGGTTTAAATAAAAATAAACTCATTTAGAATGTGATGTATATAACGTAAGAAATTTTGACTTGAGTAGTGATATAGTTTCAGTTACAGACAGACAAACACACCATCTCTATTATAATAAGATTATATAGAGATTTCTCATATTTTCATTGTTGTTTTTTTTTTTTTAAGCTTTTGTTATATACCCCCTTTACATCGGATATATAATTGGTGAGCGAGTAGATGAGGGAGGAGATGGATTCTTACTTGTTCTGCTTGTTTTTTCTTCGTTGCTGTCCATTTTCCTTTGGGTTACTTTCTTCTGCTGGGCTGATTTTTCCTTCTGCTGGGCTGATCCTTCTTTTGGGCTGGGAAGTCTATGCTTATTTATTGGTTAATAACTAAGCAAGACTTATTTGATTTTCATATTCTTCATTAAAAGATCCCACAGACCAAAATTGTTTTCTACCGCAGTGAGAAGCTGACATCTATTGGGAGCAACGATCCTAACGTCTGCTTGCCTCAGCTAACGGCCAGAATCTCTAACTAAACCCAATTTCCATTCTCACGCCTTCACGTTGGTCGAAGTCGGCGAGGAGGTCAAGTAAAGGTCATTGCCTATAATGGCTAACAGTAACTTTTCATTTGCCGTCCCGTTATTTGAATTTTAACTACACTTATATACATAATTCGTAGGTTACTCCACAAATTATGTAACACTTTTTGTCGGATGACTTCTGCTTTTATGTAACCTTTTTTCCTAATTATAAAGATTAAACTGGTAATTTGCTATAGTTGGATAGCTCACATGACGTAATGGTTAACAATCTAATATAGTAAACTATCGTTAGTGAATCCGATTTTCACTACATTCTCCATACTTCTGGTCGTGTGCCTCAAGTAAACTAAGCCACTGACAGGATGTGACAGAATGTCGCAAGTATGGAGCATCCAGCGAGGACTGAACTTGCTATTCCAGGAGTAATGGCTAATATGCTGGACTGCGATATTTTTAAACAAGCGAGCTAGAAATCCAGTCGCGTTTTTACGCAAACTTTCGGACTAATACCCTTAGATGTATGGACTTCATCATCCACCAATTATGCATTAAATAGTAAAACTCCTTTTCCAAAAATTGTTTTGGCGTTAAATAACCCACGAATGATAGGCCATAAATAAAGAAAAGAAAACAACTCCAGGACGCTATTCTCTCTCTCTCTCTCTCTCTCTCTCTCTCTCTCTCTCTCTCTCTCTCTCTCTCTCTCTCTCTCTCTCTCTCTCTACCTGCCACCTACCTACCTACCTACCTACCTAAACCTTCAGTCATTTTCTATGTTCTGAATTTATGATTGATTGAAACGGTATGTCAACCAGTCATACAGTCATATGATATCAAGCATTCCTATCTAATCTAAATAAGCTGCCTACAGGTTTATAGTTTGATATTCATCATTTACTTTTATCAACTTTAAAATCCTGGCCGTAATGAAAGTTTCTTGTATTTTTTTATTCATTACTTTTGCAAATTCAGTCGCAGATAAAGCGGAGTTCACTTTCGCATAATCGGAACCAACAGAATTCTGTTTGTGCTAAAATCGGGCTGTGCAGTTTGGAGTACGCTATTGTTGAACTGCAATGCAGACTTTTTTTTTATTTCAGGTGTCATTCTGCGAGAAGTGCTTGCATTACCATATATTATTTTCATACGTCTTGAACTTCAATTATAGTCCATCTTTCTCGTACTAAACGTTTTATTAATGCTGCATTCGACATAACTCGAACGTAATAACTCAATACCGTCACTCAGCAAACTGAAAGTGTGTTTTAACGATGTTTTATATGCTGCAAAATACAAGTTCAAACATTTCGTTAACTCGATTATCAGCAACACTTGGTAGTAGAAGTCTTTATTCACTAATAAACTTTTGTATCTTTTATATTTCCGTTATTGTTCCACTCGGAAGAGCAACTGACAGCTGACAATTCACCCTGTCGGCGAGGCTTGTAATCTGCTAACTGTATCCCCTGCAGAGTGACCCCCACACACACGCATCAAAAGAGTATTGTGTCACAAAACTGAATCTAGTGGTGTGGCTCAAGTTCTGAAGAGCTGAGGAGTGTGGAGTATCCCTTCATTGTCATTATTCCCAGGTTCACTCTGACATAGTGGCAGTACCTGTTAGGGTCCCATCTATATGTTAAATAGATCGGTTTGAAAATCCGTCGTATTCGATGGGAACGTGTGCAAGATAAACAAAAAACAAAAGAAACAACTACTCAAAAAGTGTTGATACATATTTACTTACCCATTTCCACTAGTATAATTTGATGGAAGGTCAATTTCTTAAGCAGAGTTTAACAGGTTTGAATTCAGAGTTTTATTTCTCCTTGACTGGTTACCTAATCAAGGTTAAAGAGTAGCAGATGGGAGAATAGTTGGATGCGTATCTTTCTCAGGGGTATAAAAATATGTAAATATGAACGTTCAATTAACCCGATTCCTTAATATGTAGGCATAAAATAACCCTAGACATGCTGAAATGCCGTTAGAATGAATGAATTAATTAGTCATCAGTAGTTGACAATTTCTTTGCTGTTATCATGATTTGGTGTATAAAATACTAGTCATTTCGTGGTTGTCAGCTAATCAAGCATCTACCATCACAGGCCACTGGTAATACATTGAGTTCATTCATTACCGGCTGGTCTACGTCTGTGCCAGACAGCCCTAGGTTTCTTAACTGCCTAGATTGTCGGGTTTCTTCTTACTACTATTTATCTCGCCCAAGGCAGAATTCGGAACACCTGTCACTTTAGGAATTTGAATTATAATTACAAGATTGGCCAACTGCCACTGCTCAAATAAATTAAGCCGTGCTAAATGCGGTTAGTTGGTAAACTTGTGCTATTTTTAGTCGTCCATTTGTCTAATTAACACATCAGCTAATGTATATATAATCTGCTGATGCAACCTCAATCAAAATAGTTTGCTAGCAGACTAGTAAAGTTTATTTCGTAGGTTGATTTTAACGTGTTGCAAGTAAATAAACGATTATGTCCCTCATTTTGAATGTCATGAAATTTGATAACTAGCAGAAATTACATAGCAGTTACCTGGAACAAAAAGAAAAATGGTGAGTTAACATTAAATGTGGCATAATGACACACAACCTGCTTTTTTCTCAAAGCTAGTGAACATTTATATTCTGTCTAAGAGAGAATGGTAATGTTTATGCAATTTGTTTTTTAAACATAAAAGAATATAAAAAATAATGGCAAGCAGCAAGTTTACTGGGTGTTAATTTGGCTTAAGATTAGAAATTAGGTTAGTATTACTCTGTGTAACGGTACCACTGCAGTATTTGATGTAAAACCCAACTAATGGAACTTTGTTTTGTTTTTGTTTGTTTTTTAATATGTTTTTGATTCGTTTTAATTTGCTATTAAGGATTGAATTTGCTATTCGTGGAGTAATGACTAATGTGCTAGACTGCTATTTTTAATCAACTCCAGTCGCGCTTTTACGTTAACTTTCGGATTTGGAGAAAGTCATGAACTCCCTTATCTCGCAGTTATGTGTTAAATAGTAAAACCTTTTTTCAGGAATGGATTACGCTTAAATAACCCAATAACTTTAATATGCCTTTAAAGAAAGAAACCAATCAAACGAACAGAAAAATAATTTCATACAGAGAACACTTAATTCTTAAAACAGCTTTCCCAATCTAAGATTTAAATGGAGGAAATCTTTATAGGCTATGTTATCAGTTAATTAATTGGAAATTATTGGATAGGTGAGATAGAGATAAAAGAATTAGACGAGATGCCATGTGCAAAATCATCGGGAAGTACATAAAAACAAACAGTATATTCTTCTCTTAGCTGGTGATGTATAGGTTAGATGTCCAGTTACCACAACCAAGTTTCTATTCCCTGGTAAACATATTGTCATGTGATTTCCCTTCTAACATCATGTTTCTATCTGTCTCTAAAAATAGGGGAGCCTATCTATTAGCAAAAATAATACTTCGTCAGTCCCTACCCTACCCGTCGCAACCTTCAAATTTGAGAAAGAGAGTAAGAAATCGACGTCCACACCAAAGTACCGGTACTTGTAAGATCTGTCACAAATCTCTATCATAATTCTCCAATTTTCGTTCAATAAAGATCTGTATTATACCTTCATTGCCGTTTGCGACTATAGTCGGATTCTCCAGCACCACGCTGTATATCGATATAGTCGGATTATGTACCTCGTCTCGTTTTGCTGGTCGTATTTTCACTCACCGGGAAACTGTTCAAGGTTTTCAATATTTCAAGATCAAATTGGATTATTTTTGCCGTATTTCTCATTTATATTGTTGCAATGGAAACACGTGTATATATATAGCATTAATTACTTCGTACTGAACAGGTTTGGGAAATGTACGTTGGTCAGGCTCAAAATGTATGGAAATTAGCGACTAAAGTTGACACATGACATATTCTACTGTACATAATGTTTGCATTATAGATTAGAAACGTGGCTAGAATAATGATAAAAATTGAATATATCATCATAGTATTCATGGTAAGTTAGACATTTTTAAGAGGCGCTTTTAAAACAGTCGTTTTTACTGAAAACATAAATCGACACTGGTATTTACTGTACTTGGGAAAGTGTTATATTATTCATCATGTCAGTTCGTAAATCAGACAATTTATGATTTGATAGTTACGGATGTAGTGTACTTTTAGCCTATGTTATTTTGCAGAACAACTGTTACGGCGGTATGTAGAGCCAAACATGCTCATTAATTACTGAGTGAGGATGATAAGGTTGGGGAATCTTCCAGATGGAAACACTTGGTTCTTACAAAAATCAAGTATGTGGCAAGCAAGGAACTTGCATTTCAAATCTTCTGAACACTGAACATCAATGAGTTCCATCTGCAGTTGTAATGGTACTTCTTTACAGTCAATATCAAAAAGCAAGGAATTTTGAGGGAAGGGCTGCACGGATGGTCGCCTATGGGCCACAGTTAGGGCGCCATTTAATCTATTAAATGTCATTAAATACTTGAATGATATAATAATTATTTTTCAACGTAAGACAAAAACTTAACCGAGTCAAAATACTATAGATTTTTAACGTAGAAGAATCGTTTTATTTTTATGGCTAGCTGTTCCCCTCGAGATGCAAGCAAAATTATAAGGGAAGGATTTATAAGGACTCTCTGAAAAGGTTTTTAAGTAGCTGCTACATCGACCATCGCCAGTGGTCTATACTATTTGTGAATCGTGACACCTGCCATCGTAGCTCCTACCATGTATATCCACTTCTTTAAAAATGTCACTTCCACACATGGACATACCAGTGTTGGCTGTCCCACAAAAGCTGCTTTCACGGGTCAAGAATTCATGTAAAAATTATGCAAAAAATGAAATTATTATGTGTAATTAATGGCCGACTTTTCAACTTTCTTTAATTTGTTTCATTTCTAAATAAACATTGTACATCATGAGTTACTTGCGTGGACACATCTACATATGTGTTTAAACATGAGACAAATAACTAACTATTTACTGTATAGGTATAATTGAAACTACATGAATACATACAAAATCAAACGAACAATTATACCTAGACAGAAAAGTCTATTTATAGATTTCATTAACAATCGACAACTCCAAAAGTCTGTTTCGATTAAGATAATAACATTAAAATCAGACTGTGAAATCACAGCAGCTGACAGTTTCATAATCTTTTACTCTGACATTATAGTTGATTTTGTCAGATTGGGGAAAAGTTGATTAATACAAGCCATCATTTCCTGTGGTTTTACTTTGAATTCTTTTAGTAAAATGAGTGAGGCAGGCGGAAAGTGAACCAATCAGTTTTACAAATTGCTGACATTATTAAAGCCCATAGTCGTCGTCGTCGTCGTCGTCGTGATGGCGTGTACCACTTACAATAATTAAACCACACGACTTTGAAGACATCGAATCGTACTGATATTATCGTCATGTGTTATAGTAGTGGTTCTGAAATGAAAGTGACTTTGTTTATAATGAGTTTTCTGACAAAAAATATTAATAGAAATGTTGGTTATTTTGAGAAAGTCTGTTAATTGTAAGACTTGCTGAGCAAGCAACATTCCCTGACTCTAAAAAGAATAATTTAAAGTTTGCTGTGTCACACAGATATAAATTATAATAATTCCGCATGTAATAATTAACAACAGTCATTGATCATTCACTTAGTTATAGTTAACAGTACTCCTTAGTTGCACCAATAAAGTAAAAGCAAAGTCGGCAGAGTGGCTTACTATCGTTATCAGCCGGACAGCGAGGGAATATATCTCCTTTTTACTAGCTTTAGACCAAGGAGATTGTGTTAGTGTGTAAATTAGAGCGCCACACCTACCATCAGCTCCCCTCTTTACTGCAAATTCCAAACTGTGCTACTTATGCACTGGGTTGGCGAGGACTGGTATCGAGCCCAGAACCTTGTTGCTCCTAAGCGGGTGCTATACCGACCGAGCTAAACTGGCCGAATGTCATATCAATCTCTGAGTGTTATTAAAATATCAAAGCCACCCTTGTAAAAGAACAGTAGGGGTACTATGTAACCCGCAGCTAGGGATGAGGGTTTCATACTTTTCCCAACAGCATTAGTTAGAAAGTTAACGTAATAGCGCGCGACTTAATTTTGAAATTGCTTACTACGATGTCGCAGTACAGCACGTTAGCCATTATGCTACAGGGACTCCCCGAACATACTGATGTTCAACGCTTTGATTGATATAAATAGAGATAGATATGAACAAAATAAAATAACAGAATAAGATAGATATGAAGATAATGAGATTGACATAAAAAGAATAAGAGAAAGTTGATAAACAATCTTAAGTAGGTATACACAGAAACATATTGCAAAACACTGAATGTATAGGTAATAGTATGTGAATTGGGTCTGGGTACTATTGATACACATATTATTTTCAGATGTGTACACTTATTAATCTGTATATATATATATATATATATATATATATATATATATATATATATATATATATATATATATATATATCAACCCTTCCGCACGAGCAGGATGTGACATAATGTCAATTTTTTAAGCGGAGTTTACTAGGTTTTAATTTAGAGTTTTCCTCCTCCTTCACCCACAAACAGAAAAATAACGAAACGCTACCTAACCTGAACCAAATACAAAACAAATTTGTAAAGGCAAATACAGAAGAAAAACCTACAAAGTCAAATGAGAAACAAGACATCTCTATGTAAAAAAAAATCAAAAATAATACTTGCTGTAATTTCCTTCTAAACTGAACAGAGAGATCAGAGAGAGAGAGAAAAAAACGATGAAAAACGGGAACATAGCAGCCAAAAATCTGTCTCAAGATCAAGTTCAATGACTACAATGCAGAACAGATTTGAGGCTATGGAAGAAATGGAATTTGAGAAAGAAAATACTCGCTCAACTAAAACCATAAAAAATCAACTAAAACAAACTCATGAAACACAGAGTCAGAGTTGAAATACCAAAAGAAAAACAATAAAAACCACAACGCAATTAAGTCAGCAACACAAAACAAAAACAATAACTAAAACAATAATCCTCCGAAGACGACCATGGATGTAGAAGAAAGTGCTTAGGGAAAATATGTAGTAACTTCTTTACCACTTTGCCTGGGATATAAGAAAAATAACACAACAATAACGTAAGCAAATGAAAAGAAGTATTCCGTGTCCAATCAAACGCGCTATTATATATATATATATATATATATATATATATATATATATATATATATATATATATATATATATAGTGGGAGAGAGAGGAGAGACATACAGACAGAGACAGAAACAGACAGACACATAGATAGATAGATAGATATGAACAGACTGATAGATAGATATAGACACAGTAAAGACAATAAATTTTATACTTGTAATTCCACTTGTTATAGGATATCAAATTCTCAAATCACTATAGTGGAAATAACAAACAAAACATAGCAGATATGAATTCGCACGTAGGTGGACCTGAAAGTAATGGTAACAAATGTGTGACTCCACACGCACCGGAACTCCAGAATTGGAGCCTCAATACCGGCTGCAGTTTAGTGTTTTATTCAAGACATCGCTATTTTAGAGGGGGTGTAATCGGAATATTCTATACTTCACCGACAGAACCACCACATTGTAGGATATCGTTACACACACACACACACACAAACACACACACACACACACACATACACACACACACACACACACATATATATATATATATATATATATATATATATATATATATATATATATATATAAACTACAGTAAATGAAGAAGCAGTCCCCATTTATCAAGCCATGTGCAGCAAGAAACAGTCAGTAGTGCTAAACACAACACTTCTACCTTCCCCGAACCATAAAATGAAACTCCTTTTCATCATCCTGTCCCCACCCTACAGAGCCTAAACAACAATATAAAATGGCGTACTATGCTAATTCTGTCACTTAGCTGAGAAACTGTCTGTAACCAATTACAGTTGACTTCATGTCCCCGCTACTCTAACTTAGATATACATGCTTTATCAACGATATCAAGTCATTATATAATCAGTATTATATATATTATATATAAACGGTACATTACCCATGTAAATTCAATTTCTTTTATTTTTTATTTTTCTAAGTGAAGTAAATAATATTGATTTATGTAATATTAGCTCGCTTCCAATTTAATTCCAATTTTCATAACAGGAATGTTGATTAAATTAATTCAATTAAGAATCGAAGGTAAAGATTTCATTAACATGACATTTCTTTAATTCAGATCACCCGGAGCTGTTTATGTAACAGGTATAAATGAGAAAAATATTAAAAGTTTTCTCGTGATGAAACTGAGTGATTTTTGCAAGCAATTCTAAATCAACATGTTATCCAAATGTTTAATTGATTTTTCATTAGATTTTCCCTAAATCCAACATAGGAGTTTTGAAATACAAAAAATAAAATATCTATTTAATTTTCATAAAGTTTTGAGGTAAAGTTCAAGATTAACCTCGAAAAACACATGACAGGATGCAAAAACGTGAGCTTAAAAAAGCAGTAGGGAATATCACAAGTACTTTTCTCTAATACTTAAGTGAATTTCTGTTGCGTAATAAATTTGGAAACTTAAATGTTTTTAGTGAAAAGTATACAGGAATTTTATGTACTGTAATATGTCTTAACGTTTATTCTTTATAGATAATATTTTAATTTTTTTATTTAATAACTTTCTATTTTTATCTAATAACTTAAATGTTTTTAGTGAACTTATCAATATAAGCCTATCTTAAGTTCGCTCGTACCTCAAAGTTTAAATCACAACACAAAACATAACCTCGACCGTGTGACAGCTCGTAACTCAGAAAAGTCGTAAGTTGGAGCACTCGTAATTCAAGATACCAGTGTATTTGTTAGTTTTTTTTACTTCTCTAAAACTTCGTTAAATGTTGCTAAGATTGCTGCTATTGAAATAATCTAAGAGGAAATTATCAACACGTTCCTTTAAGTTAGCTTCAAGAGTGTCAGCCGAGTTAATCCATCGTTTCGAAAAAAAACAAAGCAAAGAAAAAACAAAGAAAAGAACGAAACAAAAAAGAATCTTTTCCAAATAAATAATAAAAAAATTAAACAAAAACTAAAGATAAAATTTTTTTAAATTCAAAAAGAAAAGGGTAAAAATAAATAAATAATCATACTTTTCAAAAAGAAATTCTAAAATACAATCAGGATTTTCCTTTGCTGTTCTAACAAAAACGACACATGCCAATAGTTGTGCCCAGCTAACGTTGAGTGCACAACACGTATAAAACAAATCTCGGTAATATATATATAAGACAATCCGTATAATTTTCAGTTTAGTTACCATCAAAAGATACAAGCTCATTTCAGATCAAATCATCCAGATAGATTTATTAGGAGACATACTTTCCACTTCATTTATACCAACTTCAAGAGTTAAAAGAAATTTAAATCACCACAAGTTTCGTAAGCCGTAATTCTACAAATCTCGTGTGGCCCTGAGCCGAAATAACATTTGCGTTTTCTCAAATAAACTCGAACTCTTTCCTGGATTGGCCGTTAAGAAAAGTAGACTTTATTTTAATATGGTTGTCTGCCTATTTGCATAGGACGATGTCTGTAAATGTTTTAGCGAAATCAAGTTCTCTTCTATTGTAGAATGATAAATGTTCTGTTAGTCGCTTGGAGGTTATTGAGAAACATTGCCAATCAAAGAGATAGAATTCCTTTTCTCCTTCGTGTTTTAAGGGTCATTTAAGATCCAATTTGTCTTTGACACTCCTGTGTATATGGAATCCCCCATGTAATTATCTATCGTGTTATTCCCGAGGAGTTTATATAGGAAATTTATTGAACGGCGACTCTTATAACCATTTCTAACTATTTAATATGATAATATGCCTTAACATATTTTTGTGTCGTGAGTTAGGCGGTCAGTTTACTCACACTCAAAGAGAAGCAAGAGATATGTAAGAGAGTAAGGCGCAAGTCAAGGGCTTCCACAGTAGTATGTTTATTCGCTCATATATTTACATACTAACTCCTCGTCTAACATCTATTTATCAGACAGATGCAACCATTATTTTATGGTATAGAGGGGGTAGCTAGTCCTATACAACACTTATTAAAGGCTATTAGAGAATTTCAAATGATTGGTCTGTAAAATCAGCTGTCTATTATGAGTTTTCTTGTTCTTCTTGGGTGGTTTGCAGAACACTACTGTAAAAAGGTAAGGACGAACTTATAGGTGACGTTCTCCTATAGACATCAATACATGTCTTACCAGTTACCAGTGTAAGCTGATCAGTAAAAACCTACATCAATCAGCTCAGTAGTATTGACGGATAAGGACGGATGGCGAGAGAGAAAGTATATATATCTGTACTGTAAACGCGATCTGATGATGATTATAAGTTTAACAATTTTTTAAATACATTTTGATAGACTCGTCATCTAACGGTATACCGACATTTATTTATTTTGACACAAGTCCAGAAATGTGCAGCAATAATCAAGCACTATTCGAGGGGCTCATCCTCACGGAGGATTCACACATGGTTAGTTCGACAAGTGGACCCAATACGTGGGAAAGGAACAATATCGCCAGCTTCTTGTGACCAGCATCTCGAGGATTATAGATTAATCCAACCCTCTTCTCAGTTGAAATGGAAAGATGCTGCCATAGGATCTAAATCTCCAAGATCATGGATTCTCATTCTTTTGCCGCGTACCAACCAAAGATGAGAACACAGCTGAGATAGCCACAAGTATACCGCAGTCTTTACCTTGTCAGAAGGTTGGGGAGTTGGTATTAACTGTTTTTATGAGTTGCTCTTACCTTTTATCTCGAGAAATTTTACTGCATCTTCAATGATATTTCTGTTTGATGTTCCATCATCAAACCTAACATGAAACATTTTAATCTGAAAAAATCTGTAGCTTTTTTAGATCGTCATTTTTCCCCAAACATTATTACTTTTTATGTGTTTGTTCTTTGTTTTTTATGGGTTTTTTAATCTTATCTTCATATATTAATGATTTCTTCAAAGATATAATTACGCTGTGTCGGTTAGTTCATAAAAATATTATTGGGTTGGTTCAATGGACGAATTAACTACAAAGAACTAAATGATGCTAGATATATTCTAAGCATAGAGCGTGGAATGAGAACGATTTACACCGATTGTTTGAATAAAGGATTTAGTTTGAGATTTCTAGAATGTTACTGATTATAACAGACACCCAGGGAAGGCGAGATAATTTCAATGTCCGAAGGGTTATGGCTATAATAACTAAGATATACATTATTGTCAAGGAATATCAGTTATAATAATGTTCAACAATAATGAATCCGGTTTTGGAATGTCATTTGCATTGAAACATGATGAAGATGAAAATGAAGTTGTTATGTTATGTGATCTAAATGCTTTGAAAAATGTTAGTCATCGAATCTTTTATTTATTTATTCATTTGTTTTTTATACCTCCTTGGATGTCTTTCCTCTTTTTCAATCTTCTCACATCAACCTTTTCATTTTTAAAAAAGAGAATCTCTGCACAGAACATGCAGAATATTAATACAATGTCTATATACATATCAAAATCTGTTAAGTAATTCAGCCGACAGTTCCGAAAATGTCCTCTTAAATTTTTCTGGAGTCATCCAAATTTAATTAGTCTTAAAATTTTCATGGATCAAGCCAATACATAATAATGATCATAATTGCCAAAGTTCATCGATTGACTGGTTGTTTTGTTTTAATTTCTAGGATAAATAATCATAATAATAATTAATAATTATTATTATCATCTTATTATTATTATTGTTATGAAGTGACAATAACATTATTATTAATAACATTAGCATTATTATTATTGGCATTATTATTGTTGCTGTTGTTGTTGTTGTTATATGCTATTGATGCCGGAGTGATGTGCATATAGTTTATGCTATAGTCGCAAAGTTTTGGCTGTTTTCGGGTGATTGTGAGTTCAAACTCTAGGCCAGAAAGAGCAGAAAATATAATATATTCTGATTCAGACTAATTAACTAGCAAGTACGAACTATAAATCAGTGTGTAGTACTACTTACAGACACCATGAGAAGACCTAAGAATAGAAAGTCGCAACTATAATGACAATCAAGTTGAGAACGCCCCATACTTGCGACCTTGTGTCATACCCTATCTTTGGTAAACGGGTTAGATAAATTCCAATTTCATATTTTTATTGCTTTATTTTTGGTTTGGTTTGTTCAATATTGACATATATACCTTCGGGGGTTACCAACGCCATCTTGTAGAAGCACAGTAGTGGTACTATTTAACTGATGGTTGGGTGGTCATACCTTTACCAAGGTTAATCCAAATGTTAACGCTATGACGCGACTGGAGTTCGAACTCGCTTATTACAATATCGCAGTCAAGCCCGTTAACAAGTACGCCACGGGGACACCAACTTAATTTTTACTTCTTATAAATGAACACAACTCGAGTAAATATCGCCATAGATTTATTATTTTCATAGACAAAAATGTATGTTTTATCATTATATGTTGTTTTATTGTTTTCTTTCTTGTACTAAAATATTTTCTTTTCTCTTTTTCAGGTAAGTTCATGTTCTTTTGTTTTTTTTTTTTTGGATACGTTGAAATTGGTGAGTCAATTTATTCTCTGACTATTTCTCATTATTTATATATTCAGAATATATGACCATATTCATCACCATTATCAATATCGTTATTAATATCGTGATGACTTAAATTTTAAGAGGAAGTATGATCGGTATTCTATGAATTAATCGGGCTAGTTATTTCAGAAAAAGTTGTCTTTGAACTTCCGATAAGGTATTCTTTCCTTCTTAACTTGTTGCCAGTGACCTCACACATACACACACATATACACTCTCACTCATGTACACACACACACACACACACACACACACACATATATATATATATATATATATATATATATATATATAATCGGCGGGGTGACCTATTGTCGGTATCAACCAGACAGCGAGGGAGTCTATCCCCTTTTCATTAGCGCTAAACCAGGGAGATTGTTTTTGCGTCTGAGATGGAGCGCCACATCTACCATCAGCTCCCCACTTTACCGCACAGATCCCTGTGCTACTCATACGCTGAGTAGGCTAGGGCCGGTATTGAACCCAGAAACTGTATAAAAAAATTTAAAAACAAGGTATTCATAGGATGAATTTGTTATAAATAGAAGTATTAGCCAACCTTAAAATGTTTCCATTTATATCGTAAATGATGGTTTGATATACAGACCAGAATTCTTTCAGATCGGCTAATAGTTCTAACTATAATAAATCTAAATACTTTGTTTTTCATATTTTTTTACATATTTACATACCGTCGGATTTATTTCAATTTTGCCTGATATATATATATATATATATATATATATATATATATATATATATAGGATAGATCTTACATCACTTCATTTTATAAGAGAGATTCCGGTCTGTAAATAAAATGTGATTTGGTTTATTTAACAGCGTATCAATTCATTATGAGATATTTAATGCCGACATTTGATTAATTAGTAAATGTTTGATTATAATGATAACTATCTATATTTTCAATATTCCTTTTTTCCTTTTAATCGCAGTTTTTATTTGTCTATAATAAGGACCTGTTTGTCCATAGTTATATGATATCAAGTATCCCTGTTAAAATGTAATATTAACATAGTCATATGGTTTCAATACTAATAATTTTAAAACAAATACTAATCATTTTTAAAATAAGCCTATTCTACTCATAGATGAGGCTATAACTTACTATCAATCTTGGTCAGAGTAGATCGCAATTAATAGCAGGGTAGTGGTATTACACATTCCCTAGAGCTCCATAAGTGGAACCTCATTCAGTATATTCTAAGTCTCACCGACAAAGCGCGTATAAAATATTAGTCTGAATGCATAAATCACAATCATTTATGAATTTTCCATTGCATCATTCACCGCCATGAATGCTTCTTGTACTACTTTAGATCTAACTTGCTACATTCGCTCACTGTGTTGATTTAATCTTTTTATCTTCGCACAATCCGCATCTGTTATTTTCCTATTGTTATATATTGTACAAACGGAAATATGAATTTCCGGTTTTATTAAACAAAGAAATATAACAACTTCCGTTATCAGATCAAGAGATAAAAATGTGTAGGAGTTGCTATGAATATAAAAGAACCGAGGGCTCGAGACAGGTCAGTCGTCAGTCAGCCCCGGAGGCAGTCAGCCGGAGAGAAAGTGAGGTGATCGGGGTCAGTAGTCGGGAGAGTCGATGTGAGTTATTTGGCCGAGCGGGACCTGGTGTAGTTGGTGTTGGAAAAGCTAGCCTTAATATTTACCAACTGAAAAAAACTTGTCACCCAGAAATTTAATCGAAGGACTGAAAGTCTAAAGACTGAATATATTAATTAAACTGACCCTCTCTCTCGAAGTTAAGAAGCTTGAATTTATTTCAATAAACTTCTGGAGGATAACTTTGGTGTTATTGTCATCCCTTACAACGAAGATAAAACTATTGCAATTTAGTACCGTGACGACGCCGCTATGCAACACTATGTCTTATCTATATATATTTATTTAACAACATCTCGACACGAGCAGAATGAAACAAGGTCAATTTCTTAAACACAATTTAACAGATTCAAATTCAGAGTTATCCTTCTAGGCTGGTTACGATACCAAGGTTAAAAAGTCCTGTATACCCTACAATTTGACCATAGCTAGAGGGGGAATATTTAAATTCATACGTTTCCCAAGGATGTCAGCTCTATGTGAAATACAAACAGAACTCGGGTCACTGTGTCAATTTCATACGTCGATAACCATTACGCCAAGCGCATCCATGTATCTTATCTTAAGTAACTTTTATGACGTTGTTATGTGTCACTATTAAGAGCAATTCATTTTTTTTCTTTAAGAGTTGTTATTATAGTCACATCTCTTTCGATTCAACCACAATTCCTTGAATTTGTCTTCTGAAATTCCAATATGGTTGCTTTCTTTCTCACTTTTCAATTTCGTTTTTGTCTTTCCTGTTTCTCTGTTCATTTTCATATTGCAGGCTTTCCTTACTGCAATTAGGACTTCCATACTTTTACTTATACAATCGTCAAATCCCTTGATTACAGAGTAGACGCCGTCTTCGATACTAACGAGTCTTTTATTTTTTCTTTTTACGTGCAAACTTTCAACATCGTCTCTCAACGTACGAAGCAACGTCATCAGATTCATATTTCTCGATCCCTCGTCAATTGAAGAAAAGCCTTGAGCATCTCAAGTATTTAATCATTTGAACATGTTTCTCCCGAAGAATTCTGTTTATAATATCTCGCTTGTTCTTTTAAGTTATTATTTGCCTCCGTTTTTTTTGTTCTTTTATCACCTTCTGCTTAATTGTGGATGCTTCCAAAATTCCCAAGTAATTGGGATTTTCCTTCCGTGGAACGTTCTTAGAATTTCCTGCTTAAGTAATGAGATTCTGTTTAATAGATTTTTTTTTTTACTTTCTTCATCATCAGCATTGCGCGTTTTACTAAACTGTTATGCCAGTCTCACATCCGCCCTGTCGGCTGGGCTGAAGAATACGCGACTGCTCCTCTGCAGAGGGTTAAAATTCCCCAATGATGCTACCTATTTGTCGTGAGTGGCAACCCGTGATGCTTAAGGGTGGAATTCTGGCCGCTAATCAGTCCATGACATGCAACACTACACTTTGACCCTTACTTGGGCTAGACGGGTGGTCAGAGAGGTCCCCTCCGATAAATCACCTGGTCACGTTAAGCCCTAGCCTCTATATGATTGCCCCAACCCTATTGCTCTTATGGCAATCCCAATTATTTTTATCATATGTGCTAAAAGGCAGTGGCGGAGGGTCTTTGTTTCCTGGGTATGACGCTAAACTGCATCTAACAGTGAAGCTTTAATTCTGGTGATAAAACAATGTCTTCGGTATAAAATAACCCAAGGATTGCCCTGCCATAAAATCCAACCAATCAATCAATCTCTCATACATAACCGTGAAGCGCTTTAACCAATAGTCATGAATCCTATCGTAACTTTGTTGCTTCAAATTTTCTATTATTTCATTCCTTGTAAGTTTTTTTCACACCAGCGTTAACTGATTGCTTTTAACTGGGGTCTCAGTGACAGCAAGTCTCCTAAGTTCCCAGGGAGACTTCTGAGTATTCTATCCTAACAATACTGTTGTATAGATATTCTCGATTCTTCCTTTGATTTCTAATTCCTTCAGTCTTTTTATAAACCCTTGGGGACCGTTCCAACAGCACCAACTACATATTATTGTTGTGGTTGTTGTTGTGAGTGGTGATGAAGCTAAACAAATAAATTAGCCGAGAGACTAATGTTGTAAAAATATTTTTTCTATACAGCATTTTTTCACCATAACTTCCTTCTCTGGCAATGAAATGCCAACTAGCAAAAACTTACATTGATCAGCTCTGAGCGGATACTGGATGCTACGGGGACGATGACCGATAGGGACGGATGTGGCGAGAGTAATGGGAATACGTGCAGTCAGTGCAACATGATATATATATATGTGTGTATGTGTGTGTGTGTTCGTGTGTATCTATGTGTGTGTGTGTGTGAATATTTGTGTGCGTTAGGATAGCGTATACATGAATTTGGTTTTAGAATTGCATATACGAGAAACTATCAGTAACCAAGAGCCGTTGACTTAATGTCCACGCTACCCTAACTTAGATATACATGATCCATCCACGATATTGAGCACGATTTACTTATAAATATATTACACTATACTATCAATACGAATATATATATATATATATATATATATATATATATATACATATATATAACACACACACACACACACACACACATATATATATATATATATATATATATATATATATATATATATATATATATGCCAAATTGTGTCTTATATACAATACAATTGATTAGTGCAAAATTACCCGAATCCTTTACAAGTGTTATATTTTACACTCTATAAACGTCACATGATCCACTGGTGAAGTAAGCAAACAAAATAGGAACGCCTACACAAAAATAGTAACGATGCTCTGAAATTTATGAGTTTCTCTTTGAATAATTTCGTGGCTTTGTCAGTTAAGTTATTCTTGAATGAATTAAAGCCAAGAATCCAAAGGCATAAAAAGCAATCTGGTGGAAAACCGATATGGATGCGTCTGTATCTTTGTTCGTGTCCATTCACTCAACTTCTTTCCGTTTTAAATGACGAATACTTACCATTCAACCATGTTAGTGAACCGATTTTTTTCATCAACTCTCTTAATAAAGCAACTAAATTGGAAGTGAGTGATCGAAATAGATAGGAGTGATTACTGATATAAACCCCACCTATTGGTTGAATATTACCACTACTGTTCTACAAAGATGGTTTTGCTATCATGAAGTTTGACTTTAGTATTAAACAAGAAAAAAAACTAATATAAACAAATAATCTTAATAAAAGAATATATCTAATTTTTAAAAGTGGAAATGTAATGGAATGCAAGACAAAGGAAAGAAAAATAAAGAAGAGAGTTGAACCTTGTTGGAAACAGAGCCTCATTTGGAAATTATGTTTATACACTAGACATCGTTTTGTTGGGGGGGGTCTAACTTTAAAACTGGTAAAAAAACACAGAAATAGTAATAATTTATCATTATATAAGCCAACTTATTATCATTCTTAAAGTTGTATTAACGTTATATACAGATTTTGTTACCTTAATACTCATTGGACACCTTGTTGTTGGGTAAGGGTTAGCAAACTTATCCAGCTGATCATTGTTACATAGTTGTGAATTAGATTCTCACTGATCGCCCCATACTTTTATGAAGGGGACGCGTTTTGCGCAAGCTTTATTGTTGTAGAAAATAGAACCAGTGACCAGGATCCAAATCTTAGACGAGGCTGTTTACGTTTCACAAATCGCTAAAGAGAGAGGATTGCATCTCGATCCAGACGAAGATAGTCTTGTTGAGGCTAGTGGTCCATTTGAACAGATGTGTTCTCTTCTGTGTCTGCCCACCCCCACGAATATGTGGGTAGACAATGTTTCGGGGAATAATAGTCGGTGGAATAAAAATTATACCTAAAAAAAAATGTCTTCGTATTGTTCCTGAAAATAACAGAGCAAGACAGAACTTATAGAAAAAGAGAGACCCCCGGCTAGCAAAGAGTCGTCTAACCCGAAGAAGAAACTCGCAACTGGAGAGATAAAGCGGATACCAGGATAAATTTACTAACACTTATCCGGAGAAGCACAAATCCTGATAAGAGTAAGAAGAAAATGATACTGGAAAGAAGTAAAAAGAACCTAAGAAGATAAGTACGCTACAAAATAATCATACCAATTCCAACAGAATTTTCTGAACGTATGCAGTCAACGAACAATGAATAACATTATTATTTCTCACAAAATATAATTAGTTGCAACTGCAGCTACGAAAATATAAACTTAACATGAGAGGCACAAGATATAAAATTTGAAAGTGATAGTTACCAATAATTTCAGGTCTTTACGAACTCTGTGCATGAGTAGCACAACAGAGATAATCTAATCTGTGCAGTAAATTCCCTGGTCTAGCGGTAGTACAGAAGGTTGTGACAACATGCTTTTCAAGAAGATCAAAACAATACGAATAATACGACTACATTCACGTCTCCCTAATTTCATTAGGAAAGACATGAATCCAATTCTTCTCCCTTATCTATGGGGGAAACAGTAAACCAATATGAATAATCTAGTCTTGACGAGTCAACCAGCCTAGGAAGACGAGTCTGATTCCAGAACCAGGAAGTGGATACCTTAACGCTTTCAATCTCGTTTTGGAAACTTCTACGACAATACTTGTGCTTACTCGTTAGTGTCCCATCTATTTGCAAATGATAAATCTAACGTCAAAATTATTTATACCATTTTATAAAACCGAACCAAACAAAAATATGTACCTACAAACGATTTTCTAACAAATCATATATATATATATATATATATATATATATATATATATATATATATATATATATATATATATATATATATATACCTTGTGGGCTATCTAATGTAAATTCTTGTTTATATATATATATATATATATATATATATATATATATATATATATATATATATATGTGTGTGTGTGTGTGTGTGTGTGTGTGTGTGTGTGTGTGTGTGTGTAAACAAGACTTGGCATTAGTTAGTCCGCAAGGTTTGATATGCTATTAAACAAAATAACGACCCTAGTAACATAATCATTTGAACTAATAATTACATGTAAAAAATGAAAAATCTAGCATAACCACCAGTTTATTACTGCACACCTAATCTATTGATAACATGAAGTTAATAAAATTTATTTCTACCAATATATTGATACACATTGAGTTGATGAAAATTATCTCTGCAAAGCAAAAATATTTACCTACAAAATATTTGATTACAAATCACATATACAAAAAAACAAAGTGTTTCATCAAATATCCCTAAAGGGCTGATATGAAGTTAAACAAAATAACCAAGAAACTAAGATAATTATTTCTAACAATTAATACAAATGAAGTTAATTAAAGATCTACTATAATGATTATTTCTCCTAATTTATTAGTATACATGAAGGTAAACAAATCCCCACACACAATATATATATATATATATATATATATATATATATATTATATATATATATATATATATATATCTATAAAATATGTGACCTGTTGGATCACCCATTGAGCTTGCATTAGATTGTTGGAAAAATCACATGACAATATTGTTTTGTCAATTTAATGTATTTTTTAAATTTTGCTAAATTCATAAGTATATTTTAATAATATAATAAGCTAAACTGTTTAAAATTATTTTTCCTTTTATATTTTTTTTAAATCTTAATTCTTTTATATATTTTTCTAATTTTCTTATATATTTCTAATTTTCTTATATATATTTTTTAAATTTAATTTTTGACTTAAGGCCGATTTTTAGAAAAAGCTATATATATAGGCGATATATAACTCAACTGATTTATATTAAGGCATCTGCCTTTATAGTAATAATAGTTATTTCGTAAATAAAGAGATTTTTTTAATTATTTGGTGGGAGGGGTCTACCAAGAAAAATTTGAAATAATTCTAATATATTTTCTGATAAAAAACCTTTTTTTTTTTTTTTTTTTAAACATAGGGGGTAAATTTTACACATCGAATTGGAGGTCCCTAGTGACCTCCATCTGCCGTACCAAATTTACCCCCCCCCTATATTTAACACAATGAAACTTTTGAAGAAATTATGTTTTAAATATTTTCTTTCTAAAATATATTAGGGGAAATATTTTTACAAGGTCTCGCTTCCACCTATTTTATTTTATGAAATCTGAAAAAATGAACCGATAAAAATGATAAATTTTACATGTCAAATTTGAGGTTCCTACAGGTCTCTATAGGGTCAGCTATGATTTCTCTTAAAAAAACATGGACATTAGCATCAGACTGATTTTCTAAAAGAAAATACAATTTATTTACTAAAAGTTTAAATCAAATTATTAAATCAATTATCGTCAAATTTATAAGCGACAGAAGTTATTTTCCAAGAAATTCAAAAAATGAAGATACTGATTTTAAAAATTCCACTCAACTTATTTTGTTATAAACTGGTGATTTTCTTTATTGTTTCATATTAAGGAACATTAACATTACACATATATATATATATATATATATATATATATATATATATATATATATATATATATATACTTTGAAAAAGGATGGTGGTGTGATGATTGGAGATGTGCTCCATGGCCAATTGATGGTTATCCATACGACCATGCTCAGACCTGTGTCAGATCCAAGAGCAGATCTAGTACCTTGCGTGACTAAGGTGCACACACACATAACAATTAGCCTAAAACACATCTACATATAATTCCGACAAATATAGTAAAAACATACACGAATACAGATGTGAATATATTACAGTGCACATACTTGTATATGTATACACACATACATAAACCGAGCAGAACACAAATACGTGCACCTGTTGAATCTTCTCATACAAATACAAAAGGTTTACTCATATATACACAAATAGACTGTATGTAATATAAACTGGGGAAGGAAGGGGAAAATAAACAAAAGAAACCTACCAAGAAAAACGTAGATGAAATGAATACCAATTCAGCTGAATTAGCCAGTGTAACACTTTTTTTAACATTCCAAACATACCTATGTATATGAACCCAAATACAAATCATATCAGCTTAAAAAGGATTTTAAACAATCAGAAACACGTGTCACGCTCAATAAAATACTTTTTTAAACAAAATTTAAACCATTTTGCGGTCTTTTTATTATTATGTAACCCTCACATACGCACCCCCATATATATATATATATATATATGTGTGTGTGTGTGTGTGTGTGTGTGTATGCGCGCGCGTGTTTGTGTGTGTGTGTGTGTGTGGGTGTGTGTGTGTATGTTGGTGTGTGTGTGTGTATGAAGTAGAGTTCAATTAAAGTTATCAATAACTTTGCTTTCTCTTTCCTTTTCACACCCTAATGTTGTTCAATAATTTCATGAAAGACAATATTTTGAGATAAAAAGCATTTTTCTGCTTCTTCTGATTTTTTTATATCTAACCCTGTTATTTCTATTCTTATTTGAGGTGCACTAATCACATAAAAATATACAAGTTCAAATACTTGTCATTATATTTCAATGGAATTGAACATTTAAAGTCCTTTATATACTTTTAAATTTTAAGGGGGATTTTTTATTTGTTTTTTTAATTCAAAAGAATATGTCAGAAGAGTATTAAGAATTTAACCGAGATCTGTTTTTTTCTTGTCTCTCTGGTGACAATTGTCGGTTAAAAACATTGAAGTGATAGGTAAGAAGTATCAAATAGACAAATTGATATGGCTTTAAATCGGAAAAAAAAATCACAGCTTATAAAATGGTATCGTCTTGCTATACCAACTGAGTTCATTGTGTTCAGATAAATATCATTATATATGATCTCTTAACCTTTCCGAGATAGAGAATTTGCTTTCATTTAGTAACCAGTAAAATGAGTTATATATCTTATCTTATTATAATGGAGATTGTGTGTTTGTCTGTCTGAAGCCGAAACTAAATCACTACTCAAGTCACAATTCCCTTAGTTAACGTCACATTCACCATTTTATTTTTATTTAAACCTCAGTTAATAAAATATTTCACGCATGCAAATATATCTATATATTCAATAAATAGCGGTTTACAGTGTGATTGAGAAGGCTAATTTGCATATTGATATTTAAATTTGATTTTAATAAATATATGCTTAGTATTATTGATTTCTAATTGTTTGGTTTTCTCTCAACGATCTGAGCAAATGAAATGACGAAAGAACTGTAATTTTATTAAATACGTCATGGAAAAATGAATGGAAAATGATGGAAGAGTTAAATTTAAGCTGTTCTATTTTTCGATTAAAGTTTATCATTTTCTAAATAATTTGTGCATATATTTGCTAGTATTAAAATGTAAGGATTTCACGTACACTTCACATATTAGATGACACGGTTAAATAAAATGATGTACTGGATTTTTTTAAGCATGAAAAAATAATGAAACTAAAGATTCAAATATGCAAACATTCAAAAGTGCAGGTAACTTACATTTTTCGATTAGATTGATGGTGTGAATGACACTAGTCTAAATAGATTTATGTAGAAACTGATATTCATTCACTAACTAGGGCAAGAAGTAGACGATATCCCACAGAAACTATTAATGATGAGGACTACATAGATGATCTCGTGATTCTCGAAAATACACCTGCACAAGCAGAATCAATGCTGCATAAAATAGAGGAAGCAACAAGCGGTATTGGCCTCTATGTGTCTCTTAAAACGGAATTTGTGTTTTAAATAGATGGAAACATTTCCACACTGGATTGTAAGCCTCTAAAATTAGTAGACCAATTCACATACCTAAGTAGTAATATGTCATCTATAGAAAGTGATGTTAATATACGCACATGAAAGACATGGACTACAATAGACGGTTCATATCATATGGAAATCTAATCTCTGATAAGATAAAACGAGAATTTTTCCAAGTTGTAGTGCTATTGTACGGCTGCATCACGTGGACTCTAACAGGAACTACCCAATTATGCTGTGTACTGTCTTGTACAAATCCCCCCGCAAAAAGCAGCTGTACGGTCACTTACCTCCTATCGCACAAACCATTCAAGTAAGACGAATAGGACATGCTAGACACTGCTGGAAAAAAAGGATTAACTAATAAGTGACTGTTTCTGTGGAAAATTACTTAGAGACACACCAGTGTTAGTCGACCAACAAAAATCTTCATCAGTCAGCTCTTTCCGGATACTGGATGTCGTGTGGATGACTTGCCAGGGATGGTTGACAAGAGATAGACATGGGAATCCGAGCTGTCAGCACGACATTATTATTATTATTTAGTAGTATAGTAGTAGTAGTAGTAGTAGTAGTAGTAGTAGTGTTTTGTACCTCCCTGTCTAACTTTTTCCTCAGTATTAGTAGCAAAAGCCTATTAAGCTTGTAGTCAATCTTGTTTGGAAGTGAATGATATGTTATACTAAAAGAACCGATTACCGGAGTTGTTTCCGTCCAAAAAAATTACCTGCTCCAAGGGGAAAAAAGCATACAAACTTCTTGCTACTTCTGTAGGAATTATTGAAGAAAGTTATTTGCCGAGAGTACACTTTGATATCCTATGTTTGGTCTCTACCAACATTCCGGTATTATAGTTCCTTAAATTGTTAGCTTTGTAGAAAAGCATAAAGAATGGTGACACAGTGTCTGCTGCGCAGCCATTTGATTGTGTAAACACAAAATGTTACTATAATTATCTAAGAAAAGAAATATTCAGATTTGAATGTAAAGCAAGAGTAACAAGTCTATTAGCACGTGTATAATATTCAAGGTTTCAACGTGGCAACAATGAGGTGAAATGATTGTGAAAAGGAACAGAGCTGTAACTTATTTTTATATAAAAGAATAAATGAAATAAAGAAGTGAGCAGACATAAAAGAATATTTTATAAGGAAAAATATGAAAAGAAAAAAGAAAGAACGGAAAATAAAATAGAAGGATAGAAGAAAAGAAACCAAGGAGAGAACTGGGATTTTTTTTAAAAGGGAAAGAAAGAAAGAAAGAAGAAAAGAAAGAAAGATACAAAACATAAAAATATGTTTTGAAAGCAATGACAAAAATCAGAAAATGAAAAGAAAAAAAATGAAAACGATAGAATATAAATAAAAATGTATGAAAAATATTGTTTTTGAGAGAAATCGAAAAATAAAGATAATAAAAAGATAGAAAAATAAAAAGATAATATAAAAGCAGGAAAGAAGATGGTGGATGAAAATGAGAAAATAGAAATAGAGATACGAAAAAAAAAACAATAGATTAAGTGAATAAAACAAAGATAAGAAATATTAAAGAAAAGAGATTAAAAGAAGAGATAGAAACAGATTTTTAGAAATAGAAAAGGCTAAAAATACAGATTATAATTTATAAAGGGAAGAAAATTAGTTTTGTGAATCTCTTCCAATCTTAAATTCTCTACGACGTTTTGCCAATATAATTGCCTCGGTTAATGCAAATCTATGAAATTGCGAAGAAATGGTAATAAAAACCCGCGAAGTATTAAAAAAGGCCGTCCCGATAAATAATGAAATATGCAACGTTTCACAAAAGAACTGGTTGGGGTATTTCTGTTATTTTTGGCTCATGAAATAGACAAATTTAACGCGTGATCTATTGCTTTCGCTATCAGTTAGGATCTCACTCAAGACAAATTGATGTCCGTGCACAGATATTTGGCATAAAAGGAGGAAGAACAAAACATGCACCAGTTTTCTTTTTCATTGATAACGATATATATATATATATATATATATATATATATATATATATATATATACGTGTGTATGTGTGTGTGCGTGCCTGCGCTGTGAAAAAGTTCTGTAATTGGAACAGCAAGCAGGATCCGAATCTAGTATAGATATCGACGCTAGCTTTTAAGTATCAGATACTAAACCATTGGAAAACACAGTTCAAAAGAATAGTAAAACCAAATATTATATATATATATATATATATATATATATATATATATATATATAACCCGTAACACATCTATGTGTATGAATCCAAATACAGATCAAATCAGCTTGAAAATAATTTTAAACAATTAGAAATACTTTAAAACAAAAATTCAATCATTTTGCAGACTTTCTTTATTATATATTATATATATATATATATATATATATATATATATATATATATATATATATATATAACTCGAAGTTTAATGCCTATTAGTAATCCTCCTAATGCAGGTCTTGGTACAACGAGTTTGGTATGCATGTATATATATAAACATTTATGTACATGCCTTTTTACACACACACGACTACACATACACACACTCACTCACACGCATGCAACCATATTTAAATAATAATTTCACATCAAATTTTAGTGGATGGGTGTGTGTGAGAGAGAGAGAGAGAGAGAGAGAGAGAGGGGGGAAGGAAAGACAGAGAGTGGGGAGAGAGAAATGAACCAGTTGATGATCTGTAAAGTTGAAAATAACAATTGAATTATATATTGCATTAAATTTTAGTAAGGATTTTGTCTTCAGTTGTTCCATAAAAACTGGAGAGAAACGGCAATAATTTTCTTCTTTAGTTTATTAAGAAAATTATTATTCACTGAGTTTCTCAAACTGTTGTCCTCATCATTTTTTTTTCATTATAGTCACACATACCCGCATTGTCTGGGTCATTATATTATTCATATATATATATATATATATATATTTTTTTAGTATCCGTTGGGTGAATACTAGGCCGCAGTATCAGTGATGAACCAAGGTCAACAGGTGTTTCGGGTCTTTACTCACCATACACCCTCGCCCAGGAGACCCCAACCGACAGATAATTCCCGGTTTGCGACCTAGTGGCGCTTATCCAAGCATCGCTCCTGCGGATCCGAGCCATCTCGATGCTTTCTCAGCAACTCCTGATATTCTTTCATGGCTCTTCTACTTTGCTGGCCTTAATGCAAGGGTCTTAAACACCTTCAAAAGTGACCTGCCAGCAAGCCACGGCATCCAACCTCGAAAGGTTCATTTCGGGCCTTCCAGCCATTTGATCTGCATTCGACCGCAAGCTCTTGTATTTGGCCGTCTTTCCTACAATTTGCCTCCTCTAACCTATCTCCCACGGGACTGTAAGTTCTAATATCACCACCTGCTTAGTTGCCTCCGATGTCAAGACATGTTGGCGGAGAGAAGTGTGAGGATCTTTTCCGGGATTTCAACTGCCTCCCTAGATCGACTGGAGATCCCAGTCCCTGCAGTTGCGAGTAGCCCCTGCTCTGTGTGGCTTCTGATGAATCCTCTCCCAGCTTTTATAAATCTGATTCATGTTGTGGTTGCGTGATTCTTGCTTTTAGGAGTGCTTCACTTATTGATTTTGCCACGGCCTGAGTACTTGGTCGTGCCGCAGCGGTATCGCCCTTCTCCAACGCCCTGGGCAGCTGCTAAGAATATGCTCCAGAGTGCATTTCCATGGCACAGTTGACACCTGGAGAATCTGCTAACTTCCACAGGTATATATATATATATATTATATTATATATATATATATATATATATATATGGAAAAATTTCAAATTTGTTTAATGTAATTATTTATATTATTTGCAATAAGCTGAGCTCGTTACAGAATCTTCAAACACAAGATTGCAAGTATGTGAGCAGTGTATGAACATGATATACTAATAATGCTGATTAACTCATTATTCGGAAATCCGTTTCACTATTGATCTGTAAATATAATCCTTTACTCTAAAAGAGTAAAGTCAGCAGAGTGACCTGTTGTCGGTATTAGTCGGATAGCGAGGGAGAGTATTCCTTTTTAAGTAGTGCTAGACCAATGAAATTGGTCCTTTCTTAGGCTATATGGGCAGACGGAGAGGCCCCCTCCTGACAATCGGATGGTTACGACAAACCCAACCATCTAGATCATTATCCCGGTCTTATTGTCCTTATGGCAAAACCCCAACCCTGTTTATCATATATGTGCGAAAAGGCTGTGGTTGAGGGGCTTAGTAACCTGTGTATAACATTAAACTGGTGATGTTCCAATTATGGAGCTCTTGATCATCATTACTTCCAGATCCACTCTGACCCGAAGTGTTAGTACTCGTTAGCGTCCCATGTATGTGTTTAATAGAAATATAAGTTTTAAGAAAAATGAATCCCTATCAAGAATGAATAAAACTAAACGACTCCGGCATAAATAACTCAATAAGGGTTGACATGCCGTAAAACCCAATCAACCAACCAGGAAGATTGTTTTTGCATCTGAGGTTGAGTTCCATACCTACCATCAGCTCTCCACTTTACCGCACAGATCCAAGTAGTGGTACTCGTGTGCTTAGTTGGCGAGGACCGATATCGACCTCAGAACCTTGCGGTTCGCAAGGTGGATGCTCTACAGACTGAGCTAATACTACTAGATTATTTAACTATATATATTTACGTTTAATGTTTGATAAGCATATAAGAAGGTCATGCAACCTTGCCTGCAGCGCAGGACCTCCATGTTTCAAATCATTGCAGGGATATTATCAACACCTGCAGCTTTGCAACACTCGATTACATTTGCAATTTTTGTGACGTTGGTGCCAAATCTCGTTGCAACTCACGATTACCGAGGCACGTGATCAATTACAATTTCCTGAGCCTAAAGATTTGTTTAGAAATGTTTAAACTGAGGATGAAGCCTTTTTCTGGATGCAGCAAGTACCGTTCCCGTTGCGTTATACATAAAGCTCTGTTAATGAATTGCTTATATCGCAATCAAATATATTCTGATTTATTTGAATAAAGTTAATTGCCAATTTCTATCGGTAACTTATGTTATCTTTACAGGCTCCTTATCGTCATAGTAAGTGAGCTGTCAATGCGTTTAGCTTTACTTGTAGCCGGACTTTCGCAATATCGCACGACGAGAGAATTAATCAAGTTTGATTTAATATAAATTCATTTTAAAATTCAAAACGCGAATAAAAATACGCTATGACATGAAGGAGTAATCAACTATTATTTACTATAGAAATTCAATTAAATGGATGAAAATATCAATTCTGTCTCTCTAAGTAATTGTTTATATGAACAAATACAAAATTGTTAACGGTTTCAAAAAGCGATAAAAGATTTATATTTATAAATGAGGAGAAAACGAGCAAGCGAATATACAATGAGGAACCCTTGTTTTCAGTTTAATAACAATATTCGACTTCACGCCTTTACGACCAGAAAGATTAACAGCTTAACGGTTATATAATATAATTAACTAAAAGGGCTTTTGGTTATTGCAGAGCACAGCATAGCAATAAACAAATTGAAAACGAATCCACATAATTTAATGATATACAAAATATAGTTATCTAATAAGAGTTTTTGTAGTTGTGTCACAAGTATAGGACGCCCTGTGAGAACTGAAACCTCTGCAAATCTATTTTTGCTGACCATTACACCACGTGATATATAAAATATATACTGTAATATTTAGTTTTAAATTTTGACATCCACTTACAATTTCTTTTGAAAATAAAATATATAGTTACATTCAATTCGACAATTGACATTTTTCTAAATTTCATCAGTAACCCTGAATACGTTGACTATATCCCTGTAGAAGGACAAGACCGCTGAAAGTTAGCTAATTTCAAGTTATTGATGATTTTTTATTTTTTCGTAGCAAGATCAATATTCCGACGTGGCACTGCATCTATGACAAAGATTTTTTTGCCTATTAATCTTTCATATCTATTGAACATTATCTGTATCAAAAAGATAGTTTGTTTTTTGCTCAGAACCAAAGTTACAAAATTTTGTTAACATTTGTTTAAATTTCTCACTTCAATTTTTCTAAAATATAGATATTTGTAAGACCTTTTGGGTATCAAAAGAACCGGCTATTAAATTTTATGTACCTTTATATACTTATTATTTTATTCTTATGAAATAAGAAAATATACTATGTTTCGAATTTCCCAGGAAAAAAACAGAAGCTAATAAATATACATATTTGAATAAAGACACGGAAATTCAATCGAATTAAAAAATTTAAATATTTTAGAAATTAAAAAATCCAAATGTTCTGAAACAGAATTTAACACGATGATACTGGTGACAATTATAACTACTGAAAATTAATAGCATATCCTTTTTATCATTGGAATAAATGTCAACAATACAATAGTTGCCTATTGTCAGGGTCACTCGTATTGTTCGAACCTGAGAATGAAACTATTTCAACAGACGTTACTTTTGTAAAAGAGACAAAATGGAAAAATAAAAATGATATTGTATTCTCTTTTGTGGCTAATGAATATTCAAAGTTGTCTTTTGAAAATGATTTTCAAATTATTCTGATGAAAGATCTAAGTTCTTTTGTGCTTACATCGTGATCATAATTAGATATCTCTTTTTTTATTTTTATCAGTTCTAGTTTTCTCTTTCTTTTCTTTGTTTCCTCTTAGATACAACGAGTGCTTTTTCTTTGAGTATGTTTTCTTTTCATTTGTTTTATTCTTCTTCCCTCTCATATTTTATTTCTATTTTAAAACCGATTACGTCTTTTTTATTTTATTATTCTTCCTCGGTAAATTATATATATTTCACAATTTATGTCTCTTTATTCTTTTTATCATATCCTCTCGTTTATTTTTCCCTTAAACTTTAATCTCGCCAGCTATGGAATAATTAATACTACTACTGTTCTTCTACAAGGCTATGTCCTTAAAAAGAAACTAAACCAAACTACTTTAATCTCACCTTATCTATTTTTCTGATTTTTTTAGATGAGGCTTGCTGATTTTATTATTTAGATTTTTCGGATCACTTTCTATATCTTTATCCTTATATACACAACGTTTTGGGTCGATGTGCCATCCGGCTTCTTCAGATGTTTCTTGTCGAACTCAGGAACTTTCTTTATTGAACACGTTGTGTATATAACATAAAGATGAGGACAACAGCACGAAAAATTAACCAAACCTGTTGTCCTTATGGTATAACTTAGAATTAAAAAATGATAAACTACAATTTCTATTTTCATTGATCCAGAGTAAATTTGAAGGACAAAATCTTCCTACAAGACTGTCACGGAGGAACTGACTTCTAAATATACCCAATATCCACATCCAACGAAGAAAAACATGATTATTCTGATAAAGAATATAGTTGACAGTCTCAGTCAAATCCCTGTTGAATGCATAACGGCGTGAAATGACAAAGAATTGGATTTTTCTTTTGTCTTATCATCTGTTATATTTTATTTAAGTCAACAAAACTGAATCAACTGTGTGTCTGTCGTTTGTCTGATGGACTATATCACGATTGTAAGCCGTTAATGGAGGCTTTTTTTACCCGTGTGCTCTGACTTGACTTTTTGTTGATGTCTCCGTTGCTTAAGAGTAGCTATGATTTTTTTACGATGTCAGTCTGCCCGGATTACGAAAGGATTAACGTCTTCCAGTTGTTATCTTTCTTCATTCGCTTTTGATTTCATAGAACGACTACGCAAAGTTTCTGATGGTCTGAAAATCCTGTTTAACTCTTGGAATTCTCTTTTACATGGACTATTTTTCCCAAGTGTCGCTATAACTGCTTGGACAGACGTCCTTGCTGTTAATAGTTTTTAATTAGTCAGTAATGCCGACATTACGGCTGTATTAATTTATGTCTTCAATGAGTATTCCACAGAATGAGATTGAACAGACTAAGCTAGTTTATTAATGAGCTATAAGAGTTTGAAATCAAAATAGGCAAAGTTTAGACCTTATCTATCTTACATGAGTTGGTATGAGACAAGATGCAATATATATATATATATATATATATATATATATATATATATATATATTCTAAATATAACTTGCTACATTTTAAATGAAGTTTAACATGAAAGAAGTTTCTATATACGTAGAAATCGGGACAATTCCAAGTACACACACACACATACATACACACACACCACACACACAGCACAACAACACATACACATCAGACACACACACACAGAACACACACATGTATTTATAATATATATATATATATATATATATATATATATTATATATATAATATATATATATAATTATCTGATCATCCTTTGATCCTTGCAATGAAACCTGGGTAGTTAATCTCGGTCGCTTATTCAGTTCCCCAAACTGGCTCTACAAGTAGGTATTCAGCACTTTCCAATATTTATTATCCCAACTCTTCGTGTTTCTTTTTTCTGTTTTGTTTTTTGTTGGGTTTTGTGGGGTTTTTGCCAACAATCAAATTATGACTTTGTTCGTTTTGGTTTGTTTTATTTTTCCTTTTTTTAATTTTTTATTTTTATTTTTGCTTTTTTGTTCCTATGATTTTCTCCGTAAACTTCCAAAAGCCATAGATATAATGATATAAAATGATAAAGAACGTTGTTTTGGTCACCTATTTGTTGAAGATTAATATTAAAAGGAATCCCACTCAGAAATTAAGAGCTCGTTATTTGCTAATGTCTATAATAAAATGCGATAGGACGAGATATAATGGACAGAAATCTGAAGTAAAAGTTCGGGCAATGTATCCAATAGCGGCATTTATGGCGCCGCTCTTCTAGATCAAAGTGGACTTTCCCTGAAGATTATATAAATTTGAGGTTATTACAAATAAATCATATGAACACTTATTGCGAATGTTTTGTAAATTCACTACATTCTGAAAGTCACAAACTCAAAATAACTCTTTCATTTTTCTGTCATTTTAATTTTTTATTGACCGTTCACAACACTTCGTGTTCCACAGTTTTTTTTTTCTAACTCTCTTGCAAGATCCAGGTATTGTTTATCCTTTCGCTTTCTTGTATTTTTACTCTATGGTACGCTGAGAACGACAAAAGTCCACCAGATGACAACTTTTTTCTTCTTGTTATTAGTTCTAGTCTGGTCTTCTGTCTGGGATTAAGTGATCAGTTTGTATCTCAGAGTCCAGAAAATTTCAGGACTCTTTAATATGACAATTCTAGATTGTGTATATACCATTAATCAGCATGGTCAAATTTTAATCTTTTGCAAAACTCTTAGTGAATATAAGTTTCGTATTCTGTCATGTGTTTTCCCTTGTATTCCTTTTCTTTTAGTTTGAAACAGCTTCCTTACGTGATTAACTGTTTCATCTCTATCACCACACAACCTACACTTGCTATTCTCCGGCGTATTATAATTTCTTGCTTTGATATAGTATATCACTCTTTGTAGGTTTTTTCACATCAGCTAACACCTATGCTCTTTAATAGAGTGAGTTACAGCAAATCACCTCGGATCTTCAGGATATTCTGAGTATTCCGGTTGATTCTTATTAATGAGGTTGTCTGGAAGGTCTTGATGAGTTTGTTTTTTTCACGCGGTCGGGTAATAAAAATTATTATATATATACTATATTATATATATATATATTATATATATATATATATATTATTACATGACTTCCTGTGGAGCCAAAACATGAGCGTGCTAGTGTGGCCGCCCAGCCAGGACCTATATTGACCAAACTATGTGTGGATGCGGATGCTGCGCAGAGGAGCTCCCGGGGGCAATGAATGATAGGGAGGGTTGGCGTGAGATTGTCATGGATGTTCGTGCTACTTGCGCGACATATGATGATTATATATATATATATATATATATATATATATATATATATATATATATATAATATATATATATATATAACGAAGAGTGAGATGAATTCGTATGGTCTATATATTCAACTGATGTAATAAAAGAAAGAGATGAAAACATTAAATGTACTTATAATTGAAGACTGAAGAGCATGAAGCATGAGGAATGTTTTATTCTGCAAATATATCCTTACACATTTCTCATGCGATAAAAAGAATAAGAAAGTTCACTTTGATCATCAATTGTAACATCGCATAAATATCTTTGGACACAATTCGAGTTGAAAGGATTTTATTTTCACTTTATTCTACTTTATTCAATTACGTGGAAGCTACACTTCAATATATATATATATATATTGAGTGTAGCTTCAATATATATATATAATATATGAAGTAATGAGTACATATATTATATATATATATATATATATATATATATATATATATTATTATAAATGTGTTTGTTTTCTTGTATAACTTAGTTCACTGGCAACAAACTTAGCTATTGCAGTGTCTTCAGTCGCAGAGCAAATGTGTCTGAAGATGGTGTAATGAGCTAAGCTTGTTGTATTTTATATACATTATTACTGAAGCAATTTTAAAGTATTATACTTTTATTTAATTCATCTTATTACTCTGTTCGCTCACAGCTCTGAAACAATGTGCATCGAGATTCCACTACAGAAGGCGTGTATCACTATAGAAGAACTCAGCATAGGATGATCCTCAATACCAAAAATTATATGTGTGTGTGTGTGTGTGAGAGAAGAGAGAGAGAGAGAGAGAGAAAGCGAGAGAGAGAGAGTGTGTGTGTGTGTGTGTGTACGTAACCCAACAAAAATAGACATCACATGAGATTTCTATCCTCTAACATAGCTTTATTAGAAAGAATAAATATTATTAGATAATAAAACACTGTTCAATTTGAAACTCGATTATCCTTTTTGGTATCTTACTTTTGCAATAGACCCGCATTTTTCATAATCTAGATTCATGATATAATGGAAATATATGAAATGATAATTAGAATATATTACTCATTTCTAATTAATACAAATTAAATCACAAGGAACACCCAAAATAATATTGTGGAATATTAATCGGTAAATATAAAAGAAAGATTAAACTATTAAAATTTGATTTATCTATATATTTCTACCCGTGACTTGTTCATACGATTTACGAACACGTGAATTAATTCTTACATTAAACGATGCAGATAAAGAGCGAATAAAAAATACTTAGGGTTGCTTTTTAAAATTAGATGATTAATTAGTCTCAGTAAAAACGGGAAATCTACAGGCCACGGATCGTCTAGTAACATGTGTGCCAAGATTTTACTGTTTTACACAAACCTTATAACTTTGAATCGAATCATGCTTGTCTATCTTTTCAACTTTGAATTATGTCTTAAGGTCTTTGATACAATGTTAAAGCAGATGAAGAATCATTTGTGGACAAATGGTAAAAAGGAATGACAAAAACAGAAAAAGCCAATTTCATATGATGTTTATTTTACTTCTTTTAATGATTTCGATTTGCGCATTTGCAAATGCATTTTCGCATTTATTGAGTGATCGACTTATACTGGAAATAATTCTGTTGAAGTATTTCGTTCAACTAAGAAGATAATATCAATTAAGTTTGATTTAATATGAAGTCATCCTCTTTCCAAGAATTTTCAATTTGATTCCATTACATTCAAGTATTTCTATTTAATTCGATTGCTTTCAAGTATTTCTATTATATTTGCAAGTTGTTTTATTCTTTTTTGCCATATAATTCATATAGAATATATTGTAATGTGTACCCGAATGAGAGAGAGAAAGAAAGATGGATATGATAGATAGATATACATATAAGATAGAAAACCGATGAGTTGGTAGTGGGAATAATTCTATTCGGGACGCTTTTTCTTCGATAACACCACACATACACACACACACACACACACACACATATTATATATTATATATATATTATAATATATATATAATTAATATAGTGTGTGTGTGTGTGTGTGTGTGTGTGTGTGTGTGTGTGTATATAATCTATATGTGTGTGTGTGTATGAAAAAAATGTGGAAAAAACACTGGATGTTACACAGGGATAGAAATTTATTAGTCGTAGTGTGATGTTCAAAACTTTCGGTTATAAAGAAACCTTCTTCAGGAAAATGAATAGTCAATGGGGAAAAGGATTTATGTGGTAAAAGATGATGAATGTCTTGAATGTGTCGAGTTTGGAAAAATGTGTTGAAAAGGTTCGTTACATTCGTTGATTAGCCTTCATAATTTAATGTTGATGACGTGATTGGTACATGCCGAGAGCAAAAATCAAATGTGATAGAAACCGTGAAGTGGAAAAGCCAAGGTGTAATTGGCCGATGAGATGTTAACATATTACTATAGATACCAATGTTTAAAAACAAGAGAGTATTGTTTGACTATTTTACTTATATATATATATATATATATAAATATTATATATATATATATATATATATATATGCGCCAAAGAGTATGTCTGTCTCGTACTACATTCTCATCCTAATTATCATTCGAGAAAATTTCAAGACCAGTATGCTATTATACGTGGCTCTTGCGAAAGGTATGCATCAACCTATTTCTTCTCCACTTATGGGTAATAGTAGGGTGGACTGAGCTATTTAAACCTTAGTTAGGCAACCAGTCTATGATAATAAAATCTCTGAATTTCAAAACTTTTAAACTCTGCTTAAGAAATTGACCTTGTGTCACACCTACTCGTGCGAGGGGGTGGTAAAATATGTAACGTGCTGTAGACAAGAACAAAAGTTTCTTAATCCACTCAATACGTATCAGGAAGGCATCAGACTATTCCGAATTATTTCTCTCGTCTCTGAGCTCAGGCTTGCCTTTTTTTTCGAATTCCTCTTGAAGATAAGAAAACGACTAAGGAGAAGAAACAGAAACTACACTCCAATCCCAATCTAACGGCTGAGAAGTTACTCTCTATTTCTATACAGAGATCTCGGGTGTAACACTTTTATTCTGGACAGATTGCACACATGTTTTGATATTAAGGTTAAGTCACGATGAAAGTACCTGTTCCCGCTAGATCACTGAAGTTAAGCTGCGATTAGCCTGTCCAATACTTAATTGTGTGGCCATTTAAGCAACAGCTGGTACTGTAAGTTATCTGAGTCCTTTGTTTATCAAAAGGACTTAATTCGGCATTAGATGACTCAAAAATAGTTGATGTGGTAATAAACGACAACAAACCATTTATATCTATTGTATCAATATCTATCTATATATCGATTACGGTTGTCACACTGAAACACTGGTTCCTGCTAGATCACTGAAGTTAAGCAGCGATTAGTCTGTTCAATACTTAATTGGATGACTACTAAAGCAACAACAAGTAATGCTATCAAGCTGAATCCGTTGTTTATCAAAATGACTTGATTCAGCATTAAAATTGATCCAAAAGGGTTGGTATGCCGTAAATAAAACAACCAACAACCATGTTCTTATTCTAGGCATGACCTCATTTTTATGGGTATTATGCTCATCTATTATTTTTCTATAATGAATGTGGGTATCAGATCATTAATTGGGATCATTATAAAGACTAATTAATGGATAAATCAAAAGTGAAAGAAGTGAATGACGTATTAAGTGGTTCATGAATGGAAAACTGTGAATTCATGGGAAAGACAAAAGTTTGAGAAGATAAAAGAAGAGAGCGTAAGAATTTAGAGAAAGGTGAGAAGTAGATAAGAAAGAGGATAAAACCATAATGAGGCATAATAACTCAGGGTATTATTGAATTATATAATTGGAGTGAATAGATAGAAAGTTTAAACATAATAATTTTGAAAAAGAAAGATATAAGATATGAGAAGTAATAAAGGTAAAATATGAATTACGTTGTACGTTTGTTGGTTGGTTGGTTTTACAGCATGTCAACTTTTTTAAACTGTTTTATTTCGAAGTCAGTTTAACAATTATGGTCTCCATTATATTTTATATATATTTATAAGTATAACACAGCACACCCTTATGTTTTTGCTAAGGGAATAATCTACCCTTCTGTGGATATATGTCGATTAGATTATAAAAAAGAGAATGAATATAGAAAGTAAGAAAGAAAAAGGATAGAATAAAGAAAGAAATAATATCTGTAAAAACATAAATAATTCAGGCAGTGGAGAGATAAAAAGGTGTCAGGTAGGGGGCAGCTGTCGTTGGGCACAGCTTCAGAGGGGGGCGGGTTGCTCTAACCTAAAAGTCTGTTGCTCTACCATTTGAATATATCGCCCAAATTTGCCGCTATACTCCTGAACTTTGGATGCATATAGTTTTAAAGAATTTAGTTTTAAGTTGGTGTGTAGTTGAAGCTTTGAAAAATCTTAATCGGTATTTATTGGCCACTGGAGCGGTACCCGGGCAAGCTATTGCCCCCTCGGATCCTGATGCTGACACCCAGTGAACTCTGGGCATTATTGACGGATATAATGTAGTGGTAAATTGAGAGAAAGTAGAAAATATCATCGGAAAAAGAAAGTGAATGATATTACAGAAAGAAAGAAAAAAGATGATAGAAGAAAGCTCCTTGAGAAGTAACTGAAACTAACCAGAAAGCGAGCGGACGGTAGAATGCTCCTCGATCCATTAGCAAAACCAACGAGAAGTTCAACTCCATGATTTTTTTTTATGTTTGTTTTTTTATGTATTGATTTAGGGTCATCAGGAGAGATGTGCACCGTTTCGGGACCTTGTCTCCAACGTTTTATTTGCACATCAGTCCTATTCAGTGCTGTGAGTCCCATAAAATATATCCAGTATATTGAACAATCAAACATACTAATGAATAACGGCGAAAAGTTGGTTTTTTAAATTGCGCGTGTTATGGGAATATTATGGAATATAAGGTATGAGAATAAATAAAGGTAAAATGAGAATGACGAAGTTGGTTAGTTTTACCACATGTCAAACTTGTTGGACTATTTTATGTCAAAATCAATTTAACAATTATGGTCTCCAATCGTCTTCACTATCCGGTTAAGTTAGGAAACCCTTTTTTGTCGGAGAATAGTCTTACCCGTCTGAGGATTATGTGGATTAGATAACAAAAAGAAAGAATGATAAGGAATAAATGAAAAGAAATATAAAAATAAAGAGAATTAAGATCTGTAAAGAATATATGAAATGATAATGGGTTAAATTAGATCCTAAAAGAAAGAAAAAAGAAAACTTAAAATAAAAGAAAACACGACGAAAAGGGAGATGAAAATTGAGAAAGAAGAAAAATAAATTGAAAATGATTTAAATTAGATGAATAGAGAAAGAAAGAAATTTTATGTATGTAAGTAAAATAAGAGATTCAATGTGAGAAAAAAGAATAAATGATGGTTGAGGTATATAAGGAAAAGAAAGATGAGTGAAAAAGATGAGGAGTGTGGAAACGAAAGAAAGAAAGAAAGAAAGAAAGAAAGAAGAAAGAAGAAGAATAGCATCGACAGGAATCCGATAAGACCGGACACATCTTTACTCGTCTGTTTCTCGTGCAAATAAATATGGCTTTCTGTATCGACCGATTTTCAGCAAAATTTCGCCGCTAATCAATATTGCAAAGTCTGTGGATCCCAAAGTTTTTATTCATCGCTGTCTGATGACTTCTTTCTTTTTCTTCTTCTTTTTCCTTTCTTCTTTCTTTAAAGTTTTTTCTTTTCTTTTTGACATTTGCGTTTGCTTTCTAACTTAAATTTGTATTTTGTTTGTTCTTCTTCCTTCGTTCCATATTCTATTTTATTCATTTGTTCAAGTGTAATTTAACTGAAATATTTGTTTGTTTTATGATTATTCAACTGAATTGAACAAAAAACGTTGACAGGTGAGTGCATTAACGTTGCCTGCTTGAACTTTTGTTTACTTCTAAACTTTCTCTTCTCATGTTTATTTGGATTATCTTGCTTTCTACTTAATTTAAACCTCAAACAACAATACTGACCGCATTATACTCGAAATCACACCAGCATATATATATATTATATATATATATATGCGTGTGCGTGTTTATATATATATAATATATATATATATATATATATATAATATATATATAGCCTATTCGGAGAGGATCCAGCGACATAAATTAGACTTAGACCCTTTCAAGACATGGTTTTGGACAATCCACCATTGCATCTTCTACTTTTCAAAAGTCTGCAAAATCCTCTTTCCGTGTAGGGTTCTCGTTAAATCTTGTTCTCGGTTACATCTGTGTTTAAACCAGGGGACAGTCAGAAGTTGTTGGGAGCCAAATTTAACAAAAGAGCATGTCATAAAATCATTGTATCAACATATATATATATATATATATATATATATTATATTATAGAGAGAGAGAGAGAGAGAGAGAGAGAGAGAGAGAGATTATACTAAAGCTGAGTAAATCAATAATTGTTTGCAAAGGTTTTTCTATTTAGTTCAATGATACAAAATGCATCCCAAAAATTTCGTTAGTTTTGGGATTAAGTTATGTTTGTAAATTCCATTTTATTTGGTTCTAATTAGTCGTAATTTGCAATTAAGTCAAAAGCTCACCTGTCTCTTACTCTTATATTCTCGGGTGTTATAAGAGAGAGATTGGAGAGTGTGAGCGGTATATTATTAGTATGTTAATTTTCACCAGCTAATGGCTGACCCGTATTATAATACGGGGCAGTTTTTTGACTTAATTGCAAATTTTAGCCAAATAATGTTTGGTTTTTTTTTTATTCTTAGGTTGTTTTTTTTTATTTAATTCGTTTTGCAAATTAACTTTCTTCCTGATCACAATTATCTACCCAGAGCTTTTCTTGTATATATATTTTATATATATTTGCCACATTTGCCCATTTCATAACCTCAAAAATTTTTGGCGAGATTTAAAGATTTTTGCAATAAAACAATTTTAGACAATGCATGAATGCATACTTATGGGAATAAACATTCTGAAAAACTATTTTCTTTTTTTTTTAAATCCACTTATTTATTTATATTTATTCGATAAATGTTATTTTCCAGAATTCACCTTATTATACTAAATGACATTCGTATATATATATACTATATATATATATATATATATATATATATAATATATATATAGTTGTAGAAAACTTTTTCCTGAGAAGGTGTACTAAGAATACCGAAAACGTGGTAGGGAAAAATAACTTTTCTACACTATCAATGCTCTATATTTTACAAGATATATTGCAGCCCTTTGGATTAACTACTTATGCTACTACAATGTTTACATGGTAGTAACCCTTTGATATATATATATATTATTAATATATATATATTATATATATATATATATATATATAATATATATATGAGGAAAAATGAGTAAAGAAAAGATGTAGATGATAAAATTGAATTTATCGATATCACATTAATCGATATCACTTACACATGTGTTTCTGTCAGTTTTATGTGTGTGAAATATTTTCGCACACATAGAAGATTCGACCTTCATCAGAGTGAACATTTATTTTGAATGAAATTTGTTTGGGAAAAAAAAACAGAGATTTTTGAAAATAGAATAGAATTATATATATATATATATATATATACATATATATATTATAATATATGTTGTGTGTGTGTGTGTGGTATGTGTGTGTGTGTGTGTGTGTGTCCAATAAGATACTTCTAAGATACCCAGAATGTATTTTGCAAATATCCGTGAGATCTCTGAAATAACTTTAAAGTTTAGACATTCTTTATTGCTTTGAAGAATTTATTGCCAATTAATAATTTTTTCCTTATTTTTTTGAAATCAGGACCGAATACAATTCGACCACGGTTTATTCTTCATAGATAACCCAAAAGTATTGGTTTCTTGTGATTTTCCTTGTCTGTCATTTTCAATAAAACAGAAAATCTGTTGCATATATATATATTATATATATATATATATATATATTATATATATATATATTAATATCGTGTGTGTCAGTGGCTCTGTGTGTGTAAAAGAATAAAGGATGTTCGAAAACTTTCTCTAGACTGTAATATAATTAAAGCAAAATATATTCTACCATTTCTGCTATTTGGTTTTTTCTTTCGTCTCTAATTTTTGCCCATGAGCCAGAATCCTTCAAACTCAGACTGAAGTTACAAACGTAAAAGAAAAATTCTTCCTACGGTTCAGATTGCATTATTCTTTGGACAGTCGCCAAAAATGTCCTTTTATACATTTGAAATACCCTGACAACTCGGTCAATGTTTCCATGAATCAAAAGAAATCAGACGTATAAATTTGATGGAGTAGAAAAAGATGGGTTCCCACAAGAGATTACTGTCGTTACAGTACCAAGGATGTTAAACACAAAGTTGTCTTTTCGGAGCTTAACAACGAATATGTCTTAAACATGATTATGATAGATGATAGATAGATAGATGTAAACGAGCGTAATTGATATATATGTAATTAACATATGGTAGGGATTATATTATTTATAACACAGTAAATTTGATATTCATGATTCCATTAATAATATCATATTTTGCAATCCCTATAGTAGAAGGCGCGGTAGTAGAAAATTGACTCGTCGACCCGAGTTCAAGTCCTGTATGAGTCTGTTTGCATTTCAAATTGTGCTAATATTGATGTAATGGTATGCATCCAGCTATTCTCCTTCAGCTATGGGTAAATAATAGGGTAGACTGGGCTTCTTTAACCTTGGTTAGGGTAACCAGTCAAGAAGGAAAACTTAGGATTCAAAATTGTTAAACCGGATAATCTATTTACCTTGTGGCACATCCTACTGGTGCGGAGAGGTTAAAGGATAGATAGATAGATAGATAGATAGATAGATTTTCAAATGGCAATTGGTAAATATATGCATACGGAAACACTACCATAACGCAGAATATACACAGTAAAATAACTAGGCAAGCTTGGTCATATGGATTTGCGTTCAGCACGCAAAATCTAAACAATTCAGCAAAAGGGTTAGGGCCTAAACAGATGCGGCGTTATATTGGTCACATGGGCTAGGGCTATTTTAGAATTGCATATACAGGTACTCATGTGTCTCATAATCCACACACGTATACATACACATAACACAAACACATACACACACACACCCACATATATATATATTATATATATATATGTGTGTGTGTTGTGTGTGTGTGTGGTATGTGTTCTGTAAAGATTGCAAATCTAAATTTTGTTCAGATTAAGATATTGAATCATTGTTTATTATTGGTTCGGATTACAATCCTCGTTGTATTCTATTCACAAATTCCAGCCGGGTTTTTCTCAGTCTTTCTTTTGTAATCCACATAGATATACCCGACCTCAACAGACATATGAGGAAGGCAGAGACTAAACGGCCAAAACCATTGAGAAAAGAAAAAGAAAAGAGAAAAACAAAATGAACATTTGGTGAGAAACTTGGGCTTTTCCCGTGTCATTTATCATGACTATTGAAATCAACATCAAAAGAAAAGTTTTAACAATTTTTCCCCTTTTAAGAAAGACACTTGGCGTAATTTTTAGTTAGCCTTTTATATATATATATACTATATATATATATTATATATTATATATATATAATATATATAGTAATGGTATTTTATTGTATTGTTACTCACTCAGTTTATTCAGTTTTTCACACAAAGTCAGAATTGTGACTTCGTTTCATCTTTTTTCTTTTTCTTTTCCCCAGAAGTCATTTCTTTTTCATTATATTATATATAATAATATATATATATATATATATTTTATATATAAATATTATAATGAAAAGAGAAAATGCTTCTCAGGAAAAGAACTTCAGTCCGATAGTATGAGAGAAAAAGAAGACAAACAATCACGACACAAGACCTTGTCAGTATGTGAACTGAATCCTCAGCTCTTGTCACTCTTTTCTCTCATACTACGGACTGAATTTCTTTCCTGAGAAAGTCATTTTCTCTTTTCATATATATATATATATATATATATATATATATAATATTATATATTATATACTATATATAATGAAAAGAGAAAATTGACTTCTGGGGAAAAAGAAAAGAAAAAGATGAAAACGAGTCAGCATTCTGACTTTGTGTGAAAAATTGAATAAAAATGAAGTGAGTAACAAATCCAATAAAATACATTACTATATATATATATTATTATATATTATTATATATATTATATATATATTTATATAATATAAAAGCTAACTAAAAATACGCCAAGTGTCTTTATTAAAAGGGAAATTGTAAAACTTTCCCTTGTGATGTGATTTCAAAGTCATATAAATGCCACGGAAAAAGCCAGTTTTTTCTCACCAAATGTTCATTGTTTGTTTTTTCTCTTTTTTTTTTCTTTTCTCAATGTTTTGGCCGTTTAGTCCTCTGCCTTCTATATGTCTGTTGAGGTCGGGTATATCTACTTGTGGATTACAAAAGAAACGACTGGAGAAACGCCGGATGGAATGTTGAATAAGATACAACGAGATTGTAATCCGAACCAATAATGAAACAATGCTTCAATATCTTAATCTAAGCAAATTCAGATTGCAATCTCTTTACGACACATACACACACACACACACACACACACCACATATATATATATATATAGTAATATATATGTGTGGTGTGTGTGTGTATGTGTGTGTGTGTACTGTGTATGTATACGTGTCGTGGATTATGAGACACATTTGAGTACCTGTATATCAGTTCAAATAGCCCTAGCCCTGTGACCAATATAACGACGCATCTGTTAGGCTAACCTTTGCTGAATGTTTAGATTTTGCTGCTGAACCAAATGCCATATACCAACGCTTGCCTAGTTTATTTTAGCGTGTAAATCTGCGTATGGTAGTGTTTCCGTATGCATATATTTACGCAATTGCCATTTGAAAATACTATCTATCTATCCTATCTATCTATCTATCCTTTAACCTCTCCGCACCAAGTAGGAATGTGCCACAAGGTAAAATATATTATCCGGAGTTTTAACAATTTGAATCGCTAAGTTTCTTCTTGACTGTTACCTAACCAAGTTAAAGAGCCCAGTCTACCTATTCATTTACCCATAGCGAAGGGAGAATACTGGATGCATAGCATTTACAATCATATTAGCACAATTTGAAATGCAAACAGGACTCAAATACGGACTTGAACTCGGGTGACGAGTCAATTTTCTACTACCGCGCCCTTCTAACTATAGGGATTTGCCAAATATGATATTTATTATGGAATCATGAATTAAATTTACTGTGTTAATAAATATATAATATCATACTCATAATGTTACTGCATATATATCAATTTTACGCTCGTTTTACATCTATTCTTATCTATGCTATCTATCTATCTATGTTTTAAGACATATTCTTTGTTAAGCTCCGAAAGCAACTGTGTTTAACATCCTTGGTACTGTAACGAAGGTTAATCTCTTGTGGGACCCATCTTTTTTCTACTCCATCAATTTTTACTTGGGTCTGATTCTTTGAATCATGGAAACATTGACGCGAGTTGTAGGGTTATTTCAATGTATAAAGGACATTTTTGGCGATGTCACAGAATAATGAATCTGAACCGTGGAAGAATTTTTCTTTAACGTTGTAACTTCAGTCTGAGTTGGAAGGATTCTGGCTCATGGGCACAATTAGAGACGAAAGAAAAAACCAATAGCAGAAATGTGATATATTTTGCTTTATTTATATTAACAGTCTAGAAAGAAAGTTTTCGAACATGCCTTTAATTTCTTTTACACACCAGTAGCCACTGACAGCCGTATATTATATATATATATATATATATATATATTTATATATATTATTATTATATTAATTATATTATGCACAGATTTTCTTGTTTTTTTGAAATGAACGACAAGGAAAATCAAAGAAACCAATACTTTTTGGGTTATCTATGAAGAATATAACCGTGTCTTTTGGTATTCGTCCTGTATTTTTCAAAAATAGGAAAAATTAATTACTTTTGGCAATAAATTCTCAAAGCAATAAGATGATTTCTAATCTTTAAAGTTATTTCAGAGATCTCACGGAATATTTTGCAAATACATTCTGGGTATTAGAAGTATCTTATTGGGACACACACACACACACACACACACACACACACACACACACACACATATATATATAATAATATATATGTATATATATATATATATATTATATATTCTATTATCTATTTTCAAAAAATCCTCTGTTGTTTTTTTCCCAATCAAATGTTTCATTCAAAATAAATGTTCACCTGATGAAGGTCGAATCTTCTTATGTGTGCGAAATATTTTCACACACATAAACTGACAGAAACACATGTGGTGATATCGATTATGTGTATCGATTAAATTCATTTATCATCTACATTTCTTTTCTTTCTCATTTTTCCTCATATATTTATATTTATATATATATAAATATATATATATATAATATATATATATTATATAATATATTATATAAAGGTTACTAACCAGTAACATTGTTAGTAGCATAAGTAGTTAATCAAAGGGTGGCAATATATCTTGTAAAATATCAGAGCAATTGATAGTTGTAGAAAAGTTATTTCCCCTACCACGGTTTCGTATTCTTAGTACACCTTCTCAGGGGGAAATAAGTTTTTCTACAACTTATATAAAAAAAAAAAAAAAAAAAAAAAAAAAAAAAAAAATAAAAAAAAAAATCTATTATATATAATATTATATTATATATATATATATATATTATACGAATGTCATTTAGTTATAAGGTGAATTCTGGAAAATTAACATTTATCGAAATAATATAAATAAATAAGTGGTTTAAAAAAAAAGAAAATAGTTTCAGAATGTTTAATGCCATAAGTACCGCTAAATAATGTTTATTGGCAAAAATCTTTATCTCGCCAAAAATTGTTTTTTGAAGGTTAATGAGAATGGTGGCAAATGTGCAAATATATATAATATATATACAAGAAAAAGCTCTGGTAGATAATTGTGATCAGGAAAGAAAGTTATTTGGCAAAACGATTATTAAAAAAACAACCGAAGAATAAAAAAAAACCAAACATTATTTGGCTAAAATTGCAATTAAGTCAAAAACTGCCCGTATTATAATACGGGTCAGCGCTTAGCTGTGAAAATTAACATACTAATAATATAACCGCTCACACTCTTCAATCTTCTTCTTTTAAACCGAGAATTAAGGGAGTAAGAGACAGGTGAGCTTTTGCTTAATTGTAAATTACGACTAATTAGAACCAAATATAAATGGATTTACAAGCATAACTTAATCCATACGAAATTTTTGGGATGCATTTTTGTATCATTGAACTAAATAGAAAAAACTTTGCAAACAATTATTGATTTACTCAGCTTAGTTAATCTCTCTCTCTCCTCTCTCTCTCTCTCTTCTCTCTCTCTATAATATATATATAATATATAATATATATATATATATGTTGATACAATGATTTTTATGAACATGCTCTTTTGTTAATTTGCTCCCAACAACTTCTGACTGTCCCCGTTTAAACACAGATGTAAACGAGAACAAGTTTAACGAGAACCCTACACGAAAGAGGATTTTTGCAACTTTTGAAAGTAGAAGATGCAATGGTGGATTGTCCAAAACCATGTCTTGAAAGGGTCTAAGTCTAATTTATGTCGCTGGATCCTCTCGAATAGGCTTATATATATATTTATATATATATTATATATATATATATATATAATAAACACGCACAGATATATATATTAATATAATATATTGCTGTGTGTGATTTTCGAGTATAATGCGGTCAGTATTGTTGTTTGAGGTTTATTAGTTAGAAAAGCAAGATAATCCAATAACATGAGAAAGAGAAAGTTTAGAAGTAACTAAAAGTTCAAGTTCAGGCAACGTTAATGCCACTCAACCTGTCACGTTTTTTTGTTCAATTCAAGTGAATTTATCATAAACAAAGCAAATTATTCAGTAAAAATTACACTTGAACAATGAATAAAATAAGAATGGACGAAGAAGAAGAACAAAATACAAATTTAAGTTAGAAAGCAAACGCATGTAAAGAAAGAAAAAAACTTAAGTAAAGAAAAAGGAAAAAGAAGAAGAAAAGAGAAGTCATCAGACACGATGAATAAAACTTTGGAATCCACAGACTTTGCAATATTGATTTTAGCGGCGAAATTTTGCTGATAAATCGGTCGATACAGAAAGCCATTATTTATTTGCACGAGAAAAGCAGACAGTAAAGATGTGTCCGGTCTTTATCGGATTCCTGTCGATGCTATTCTTTCTTTCTTTCTTTCTTTCTTTCTTCTTTCTTTTCTTTCTTTTTTCTTCTTTCCTTTTCGTTTCAACACTCCTCATCTTTTTCACTCATGCTTTCTTTTCGCTTATATCCTCAAACGAAAAAACATCAATTTATTTTTTTTTCTACATTGAATCTCTTATTTTATTACATACATAAAATTTCTTTCTTTTTTCTAATACGTATCTAATTTAAATCATTTTCAATTTATTTTTCTTCTTTCTCATTTCTCTCCCTTTCGTCGTGTTTTCTTTTATTTTTAAGTTTTTTTTTTCTTTCTTTTAGGATCTAATTTAACGCATTATATTTCATATATTCTTTTAGCAGATCTTAATTCTTTCTTATTTATATTTTCTTTCATTTATTCCTTATTATTTTTCTTTTTGTTATCTAATCCACATAATCCTCAGACGGTAAGACTTTCTCCGACAAAAAAGGGTTTTCCTAACTTAACCGATAGTGAAACGATTGGAGACCATATTTGTTAAAATGATTTTGACATAAATAGTCCAACAAGTTTGACATGTGTAAACTACCAACTTCGTCATTCTGCATTTTACCTTTTATTTATTTCTCTCCTTATATTCCATAATATTCCCATAACACGCGCAATTTTAAAAACAACTTTCGCCGTTATTCTTAGTATGTTTGTTGTTAATATACTTGGATAATATTTTATGGGGCTCACAGACTGAATAGGAACTGATGTGCAATAAAACGTTGAGACGAAGGTCCCGAAACGGTGCACATTCTCTCCTGATGACCTCAAATCAATACATAAAAACAACATAACAAAAAATCATGGAGTTGGAACTTCTTCGTTGGTTTTGCTAATTGGAATCGAGGAGCATTCTATCGTCCGCTCGCTTTCTGGTTACGTTTCAGTTCTTCTCAATAGCTTTCTTCTATAATCTTTTTTTCTTTCTTTCTGTAATATATTCACTTTCTTTTTCCGATGATATTTTCTACTTTCTCTCAATTTACGCACTTACCATTTATCCGTCAAAATGCCAGAGTTACTGGGGTGTCAGCATCAAGGATCCGAGGGGGCAATCAGCTTGGCCCGGTACCGCCTGCAGTGGCGCAATAAATACCGATTAAGATTTTCAAAGCTTCAAACTACACACCAACTTTAAAACATAATTCTTATAAAACTATCTGCTCCAAAGTCAGGAGTATAGCGGCAAATTTGGGCGATATAATAAATGGTAGAGGCAACAGACTTTTTAGTTAGAGCAACCCGCCCCTGCTGACAGCTGTGCCCAACGACAGCTGCCCCTACTGACACCTTTTTATTCTCTCCACTGCCTGAATTATTTATGTTTTTACAGCTATTATTCTTTCTTTATTCTATCCTTTTCTTTCTTACTTTTCTATATTTCATTCTTTCTTTTTTATATATCTAATCGACATAATCCACAGAAGGGTAGATTATTCCCTAGCAAAAACCTAAGCGGTGTGGCTGTGTAATCTCTATAAATATATATAAATATAATGGAGACCATAATTGTTAAACTGACCTTCGAAATAAAACAGTTAACAAAGTTGACATGCTGTAAAACAACCAACGCAACAAACGTACAACGTAATTCATATTTACCTTTTATTACTTTCTCATATCTTATATCTTTCTTTTTCTAAATTATTATGTTTTTAAACTTTCTATCTATTCACTCCAATTATATATATCAATAATCCCTGAGTTTTAATTATGCTCATTATGGTTTTATCTCTTCTTATCTACTTCTCCCTTTCTCTAAATTCTTTACGCTCTCTTCTTTTATCTTCAAACTTTTGTCTATTTCCATGAATTCCAGTTTTTCATTCATGACACTTAATACGTCATTCCTCTTTCACTTTGATTTATCCATTAATATAGTCCTTTTAATCGATCCCATTATGATCTGATCACATCATTATGAAATAATAGATGAGCATAATACCATAAAATGAGGTCATGCCTAGAATAAGAATGGGTTGGTTGAGTTGTTTTTATTTTACGCATACCAACCCTTTGGATCATTTTAATGCTGAATCAAGTCATTTTGATAAACAACGGATTCAGCTTGATAGCATTACTTGTTGTTGCTTTGTAGTCATCCAATTAAGTATTGAACAAGACTAACGCTGCTTTAACTTCAGTGATCTAGCAGGAACCAGTTGTTATGTGCACCGTAAATCGATAATACGATAGATATTGATACAATAGATATAATTGGTTTGTTTGTCGTTTATTACCACATCAACTATTTTTGAGTCATCTAATGCCGATTAATGTTCCTTTTGATAACCAAAGGACTCAGATAACTTAACAGTACCAGCTGTTGCTTAAATGGCCACACATTAAGTTTGGACAGGCTAATCGCAGCTTAACTTCAGTGATCTAGGGGGAACAGGTACTTTCATCGTGAACTTACTTAATATCAAAACATGTGTGCAATCTGTCCAGAATAAAAGTGTTACACCGAGATCTCTGTATAGGACATAGAGAGTAACTTCTCAGCCGTTAGATTGGATTGAGTGTAGTTTCTGTTTCTTCTCCTTAGTTCGTTTTCTATCTTCAAGAGGAATTCGAAAAAAAAGGGCAGCCTGGCTTCAGAGACGAGAGAATAATCGGATAGTCTGATGCCTTCCTGATACGTATTGAGTGGATAAGAAACTTTTGTTCTTGTCTACAGCACGTATACATATTTACCACCCCTGCACGAGTAGGTGTGACCAAGGTCAATTTCTTAAGCAGAGTTTAAAGTTTTTGAATTCAGAGATTTTATATCATGACTGGTTGCTAAACTAAGTTAAATAGCTCCGTCCACCCTACTATTTTACCCTAAGTGGAGGAAGAAAGGTTGATTGCATATCCCCTTTCGCAAGAGCACGTATAAATAGTCTGTGTGAATTATTTTTCTCGAATGATAATTAGGATGAGAATGTAGTACGACAGACATACTCTTGGCGCATATAATATATAATATATATATATATATATATATACTATATATATATATATATATAAAGTTAAATAGTCAAACAATATTCTCTGTTTTTAAAACATTGGTATCTATATGTAATATGTTAACATCTCAATCCGCCAATCACCTTGGTTTAACACTTCACGTGTTCTTATCACATTTTGATTTTGCTCTCGCATGTACCAATCACGTCATCACATTAAATTATGAAGGCTAATCAACGAATGGTAACGAACCTTTTCAACACATTTTCAAACTCGACACATCAAGACATTCATCATCTTTTACCACATAAATCCTTTTCCCCATTGACTATTCATTGTCCTGAAGAAGGTTTCTTTATAACCGAAATTTTGAACATCGACCTACGACTAATAATTTCTATCCCTTGTAAGATCCAGTGTTTTTCCACATTTTTTTCACTACACACACCACACATATATATATATATACACACACACTAACACACACACACACCACACACACATATATATTATATTACTATATACTATATATTATATATATACTAGTATATGTGTGTGTGTGGTGTGTGTGTGTGTATGTGTGTGTGTATCGAAAGAAAAAGGTCCGAATAGAATTATTCCACTACCAACTCATCGGTTTTCTATCTATTGTATATCTATCTATCTTCCATCTTTCTTTCTCTCTCTCATTCGGGTACACATTACAATTATTCTATAGATTATATGGAAAAAAGGAATAAACAACTTGGCAAAATATAATAGAAAATACTTGAAAAGCACTATCGAATTAATAGAAATCTTGAATGTAGGAATCAATTGAAAATTCTTGAAAGTAGGATGACTTCATATTAAATCAAACTTAATTGATATTTCTTCTTAGTTTGAACGAAAATACTTCAACAGAATTATTTCAGTATAAGTCGATCACTCAATAGGATTGCGAAATGCATTTTGCAATATGGCAATCGAAATCATTAAAGAAGTAAAATAAAACATCATATGCAATTGGCTTTTCTGTTTTGTCATTCCTTTTTTACCATTTGTCCAAAATGATTCTTCATCTGCTTTAACATTGTATCAAAGACGCTTAATGACATAATTCAAGTTTGAAAGATAGACAGCATGATTCGATCAAAGTTATAAGGTTTGTGTAAACAGTAAATCTTGGCACACATGTTAACTAGACGATCCGTGGGCCTGTAGATTTCCCGTTTTTACTGAGACTGTAATTATCCATCTAATTTTAAAAGCTCCCCTAAGTTATTTTTATTCGCTCTTTATTCTGCATCGTTTAATTAAGAATTATTCACGGTTCGTAAATCGTATGAACAAGTCACGGGGTAGAAATATATAGATAAATCAATTTTAATAGTTTAATTTTCTTTTTTATATTTACCGAATTAATATTCCACAATATTATTTTGGGTTTTCCTGTAGATTTAATTTGTATTAATTAGAAATGATAATATATTCTAATTATCATTTCCATAATTATTTCCATTATACTCAATGAAATCTGATTGAAAAATGCGGTCTATTCAAAAGTAGATACAAAAGGATAATCGAGTTTCAAATTGAACAGTGTTTTTATTATTAATAATATTTATTCTTCTAATAAAAGCTACTGGTTAGAGGATAGAAATCTCATGTCGATGTTCTTATTTTGTTGGGTTACGTACACACACACACACACACACTCTTCTCCTCTTCTCTCTCTCTCTCTCTCTCTCTCTCTCTCACACACACACACACACATATATATTTTTGGTATTGAGGATCATCCTATGGCTGAGTTCTTTATAGTTATTTTTTACGCCTCTGTAGTGGAATTCGATGCACATTGTTTCAGAGCTGTGAGCGAACCAGAGTAAATATAGATGAATATAAAGTATAAATACTTTAAATTTTGCTTCATGTAATAATGTATATAAATACCACAAGCTTGAGCTCTTACACCATCGTTCAGACACATTTTGCTCTGCGACTGAAGACACTGCAATAAGCTAGCTTTGTCTGCAGTGACTAAGTTATTACAAGAAAAATACATTTATTATATATGATATATATATATATATATATATATATATATTATATATATATGTATCAATTACTTCATATATTATATATATATATTGAAGCTACACTTCAATATTATATATATATATTGAAGTGTAGCTTTTTCAACGTAATTGAATAAAGTAGAATAAAGTGAAAATAAATCCTTTCACTCGAATTGTGTAAAGATATTTATGCCGATGTTACAATTGATGATCAAGAGTGAACTTCTTAATTTCTTTTTATTCGCATGAGAAATGTGTAAGGATATATTTGCAGAATAAACATTTCCTCATGCTTCATGCTCTTCAGTCTTCAATTATAGTACATTTAATGTTTTCATCTCTTTCCTTTTATTTACATCAGTTAATATATAGACATACGAAATTTCATCTCACTCTTTCGTTATATATATATATATATCATATATATATTATATATAATATATATAATATATATATATATTATATCACATTATGCGCGCAAGTAACGAACATCCATACAATCTCACGCCAAACCCTCCCTATCATTTCATTGCCCCCGGGAGCTCCTCTGGCGCAGCCATCCGGCATCCACACATAATTGGTCAATATAGGTCTGGCTGGGCGGCGCCACATAGGCACGCTCATGTTTTGGCTTCACAGGAGTCATGTAATAAATATATATAATATATATATATATATATATATATATATATATATTATATATATAATTTTTATACCCGACCGCGTGAAAAAACCAAACTCATCAAGACCTTCGCACCTCATTAATAAGATCAACCGGAATCCTCGAATAGTCTGAAATCCGAGGTGATTTGCTGTAACTCGACTTATTTTAACGAGCATCGTGTTTAGCTGATGTGAAAACCTACAAGAGTGATTATTATATCACAGCAAGAATTCTACATACGCCGGAGAATAGCAAGTGTAGGTTGTGTGGTGATACGAGATGAAACAGTTATAATCACGTAAGTTGATGCATCAACTAGAAAAAAAAAAGAAAAGGAATACAAGAAAACACATGACGAATACGAAACTTATTTTCACTAAGAGTTTTTTGCAAAAGATTAAATTTGACCAGCTGATTAATGGTATTACAGCATCTAGAATTTGTCATATAAAGAGTCTGAATTTTCTGGGACTCTGAGATACAAACTGATCACTTAATGCCCAGAGAAGACCAGACTTAGAATAAATATACAAGAAGAAAGATTTTGTTCATCTGGTGACTTTGTCGTTCCAGCGTACCATAGAGTAAAAATACAAGAAAGGAAAGATAAACAATACCTGGATCTTGCAAGAGAGTTAGAAAAAAAAACCTGTGGACACGAAGGTGTTTGTGAACGGTCAATAAATAATAAATGACAGAAAAATGAAAAGAGTTATTTTGAGTTTGTGACTTTTTCAGAATGTAGTGATTTACAAAACATTCGGCAATAAGTGTTCATATGATTTATTGTAATACCTCAAAGTTTATAATCTTCAGGGAAAGTTCCGCCCACTTTGATCTAGAAGAGGCGGCGCATAAATGCCGTATGGATACATTGCTCCGGTTTACTTAGATTTGTCCATTTATATCTCGTCCTATCGCATTTATTATAGACATTAGCAAATAACTGAGCTCTATTTCCTGAGTGGGATTCCTTTTAATAATTAAATCTTCAACAATTAGGTGACCAAAACCACGTTTCTTTTATCATTTTAATTATCATTATATCTATGGCTTTTGAGTTTACGGAGAATCATAGGACAAAAAGCAAATAAATAAAAATTAAAAAAAGGAAAAATAACAAACCAAAACGACACAAGTATATTTTGCCTTGTTGGCAAACCCGCACAAGAACCCAACAAAAACAAACAGAAAAGAAACACCGGGAATGAGTTGGGATAATAAATATTGGAAAGTGCTGAATACCTACTTGTATAGGGGAAAAGGGGAAAAAGGAAAAAAAAACACCAACGAAGAAGAGCCAGTTTGGGGACTGAAATCAGCGACCCGAGATTAACTCCCAGGTTTCATTGCAAGTCAAAGATGATCAGAATAATTTATATATTATATATATATATAATATTATATATATATATATATATATATTATATATATATAAATACATGTGTGTGTGTCCTGTTGTGTGTGTGTCTGTATGTGTATCGTGGTGTGTGTGTGTGTGTGTGTGTGTGTGTGTGTATCGTATGTGGTGTGTGTGTACCTTGGAATTGTCCGAATTTTCTACCGTATATAGTACATTCTTCTGTTAAACTCATTTAAAATGTAGCAATTTATTTATATATATACTATATATATAATATAATTATATATATATTATATATATTATTGCATCTTGTCTCATACCAAACTCATGTGATAGATAGGTCTAAACTTTGCCTATTTTGATTTCAAACTCTTATAGCTCATAATAAACTTAGCTTAAGTCTGTTTCAATGCCTATTCTTGTGGAATACTCATTGAAGACATAATTAATACAGCCGTAATGTTCGCATTACTGACTAGATAACTTTAAGCAAAGACGTCTGTCCAAGCAGTTATAGCGACACTTGGGAAAATAGTCTGTAAAAAGAATTCCAAGAGTTACACAGGATTTTCAGACCATCCAAAACTTTGCGTAGTCGTTCTATGAAATCAAAGCGATGAAGAATAGATAACAACTGAGACGTAATCCTTTCGTATCCGGCAGACTGAATCGTAAAAACATCATAGCTACTCTTAAGCACGGAGACATCAACAAAAAGTCAAGTCAGAGCAACACGGTAAAAAAGCCTCCATTACGGCTTACATCGTGATATAGTCCATCAACAAACGACAGACAACAGTTTGATCGTTTTTGTTGACTTAAATAAAATATAACGATGATAAGACAAAAGAAAAATCCCATCTTTGTCATTCAGCGTTAATGCATTCACAGGGATTTGACTGAGACTGTCAACTTATTCTTTATCAGAATAATCATTGTGTTTTCTTCGTTGGATGTGGATATTGGGATATATTAGAAAGTCGTTCTCCGTGACAGTCTTGTGGAAGATTTGTCTTCAAATTTACTCTTGGATAATGAAAATAGAATTGTAGTTTATCTATTTTTTTAATTCTAATTTATCCATAAGACACAGGTTTGGTTTAATTTCGTGCTGTTGTCGCTCATCTTTATTGTTATATACCGTGTTCAATAAGAAAGTTCCTGGAGTTCGACAAGAAAACATCTGAAGAAGGCCGGATGGACATCGACCAAACGTTTGTGTAATAAGGATAAAGATATAGAAAGTGATCCGAAAATCTAAAATAATAGAAATCAGCAAGCCTATCTAAAAAAATCAGAAAACTAGATAAGGGTGAGATTAGTAGTTTGGTTAGTTTCTTTTTTAAGGACATAAGCCTTGTAGAAGAACAGTAGTAGTATTATTTTCCATAGCTGGCGAGATTAAAGTTTAAGGAAAATAAACGGAGGGATATGATAAAAAAGAATAAAGAGACATAAATTGTGAAAATATATATAATTTACCGAGAAGAAATATAATAAAAAAGACGTAAATCGGTTTGAAAATAGAAATAATATGAGAGGGAAGAAGATAAACAAATGACAAAGAAACATACTCAAAGCTAGATTGAAAAAAAAGAAGTGAAGATGAACATAGAAGGTCAAAACAATGGAGAAATAAAAAGCATCGTTGTATCTAAGGGAAACAAAAGAAAGAGAAACTAGGAATGATAAAAATAACAAAAAGAAGATATCTATTATGATCAGCGATGTAAGCACAAAAGAAACTTTTAGATCTTTCATCAGAATAATTTGGAAAATCATTTTCAAAAGAACAATCTTTGAATATTCATTACGCCACAAAAGAAATACAATTATTTTTATTTTCATTTTGTCTCTTTTTAGCAAAGTAAACGTCTGTTGAAATAGTTTCATTCTCAGGTTCGGAACAATACGAGTGACCTGACAATAGGCAACTATTGTATGTTGACATTTATTCCATGATAAGGATATGCTATTAATTTTCAGTAGTTATAATTGTTCACCAGTATCATCGTGTAATTCTGTTTTCAGGAACATTTGGATTTTTTAATTTCTAAAATATTTAAATGTTTTAATTGATTGAATTTTCCGTCGTGCTTTATCAATATGTATATTTATTAGCTCTGTTTTTTTTTCTGGGAAATTCGAAGCATAGTATATTTTCTTATTTCATAGAATAAATAATAAGTATATAGGTACATAAAATTTAATAAGCCGGTTCTTTTGATACCCAAAGGTCTTACAAATATCTATATTTTAGGAAAATTGAAGTGAGAAATTTAACAAATGTTAACAAAATTTTGTAACTTTGGTTCTGAGGCAAAAACAAACTATCTTTTTGATACAGATAATGTTCCAATAGATATGAACAGATTAATGGTCAAAAATCTTTGTCATAGATGCAGTGCCACGTCGGAATATTGACTCTTGCTACGAAAAATAAAAAAATCATCAATAACTGAAATTGATAATTTCAGCGGTCTGTCCTTCTACAGGGATATAGTCAACCGTATTCAGGGTTACTGATGAAATTTAGAAAAATGTCAATTGTCGAATTGAAAATGTACTATATTATTTTTATTTTCATAAACGAAATTGTAAGTGGATGTCAAAATTTAAAATACAATATTACAGTATTATTTTGATATATCACGTGGTGTAAATGGTCAGCAAGAAAAATAGATTTGCAGAGGTTTCATTCTCACATGGCGTCTATACTTGTGACACAACTACAAAAACTCTATTAGATTAACTATATTGTATATCATATAAATTATGTGGATTCGTTTTTCCCTTTGTTTATTGCTATGCTGTGCTCTGCAATAACCAAAAGCCTTTAGTTAATTATATTATATAACCGTTTAGTGTTAATTTTCTGGTCGTAAAGGCGTGAAAGTCGAAAATTGTTTAATTAAAACTGAAAACAAAGGTTTCTCATTGTATATTGCTTGCTCGTTTTCTCCTCATTTTATAGATATAATCTTTTATCGCTTTTGAAACCGTTTACAAATTTTGTATTTGTTTCATATAAAAATTACTTAGAGAGACAGAATTGACTATTTTTCATCCATTTAATCTGAATTTCTATAGTAATAATAGCTTGATTACTCCTTATGTCATAGCGGTATTTTTATTCGCGTTTTGAATTTATAAAATGATTTATATTAAATCAAACTTGATTAATTCTCTCGTCGTGGCGCTATTGCGAAAGTCCGGCTCAAGTAACGCTAAACGCATGAAGCTCACTTACTATGACGATAAGGAGCCTGTAAAGATACATAAGTTACCGATAGAAATTGCAATTAACTTTATTCAATAATAGAATATATTTGATTGCGATATTGCAATTCATTAAAGCGCTTTGTATATACGCAACGGGAACGGTACTTGCTGCATCCCGAAAGGCTTTCATCCTCATTAAACATTTTAAACAATCTTTAGGTCAGGAAAGTTGTAAATTGATCCCGTGCCTCGGTAATCGTCGAGTTGCAACGAGATTTGACGCAACGTCCAAGAAATTGCAATATGTAATCGAGTGTTGCATAGCCTGCAGGTGTTGATAATATCCCTGCAATGATTTGAAAACATGGAGGTCCTGCGCTGCAGGCAAGGTTGCATGCCTTCTTATATGCTTATCAAACATTAAACGTAAATATAATATAGTTAGGATAATCTAGTAGTATAGCTCAGTCTGTAGAGCATCCAACCTTGCGAACCGCAGGTTCTGAGGTGATATGGTCTCGCAACTAAGCACACGAGTAAACCACTACTTGATCTGTGGGCGGTAAAGTGGAGACTGAGGTAGGTATGGAACTCAACCTCCAGATGCAAAACAATCTTCCTGGTTGGTTGATTGGTTTACGGCATGTCACCCTTATTGAGTTATTTATGCCGGAGTCGTTTTAGTTTTATTCATTCTTGAATAGGGATTCATTTTTCTTAAAACTTATATTTCTATTAAACACATACATGGGACGCTTTTAACGGGAAAGTACTAACACTTCGGGTCAGGTGGATCTGGAAGTAATGATGATCAAGAAGCTTCCATAATTGGACATCACCAGTTTAATGTTATACCAGGTTACTAAGCCCCTCAACCACAGCCTTTTCGCACATTATGATAACAGGTTGGGGTTTTTGCATAAGACAATCAGACCGGGATAATGATGCTAGATGGTTGGGTTTGTTCGTAACCATCCGATTGTCAGGAGGGGGCCTCTCCCGTCTGCGCATATAGCCTAAGAAAGGACCAATTTTCATTGTTGTCTAGCACTACTTAAAAGGAATACTCCTCGCCTCGCCTATCGACTAATACGACAACAGGTCTCTGCTGACTTTACTCTTTTAGAAGTGAAAGGATTATATTTACAGATGCAACTAGTGAAACGGTTTCGAATAATGATTAATCAGCATTATTTAGTATATCATGTTCATACACTGCTCACATACTTGCATCTTGTGTTTGAAGATTCTGTAACGCAGCTGCAGGCTTATTGCAAATAATATAATAATTACATTAAACAAATTTGAAATACTTTTTCTCCATATATACTATATATATATTATATTATATATATTATATATATATATATTATTACCTGTGGAAGTTGCAGATTCTCCAGTTTTGTCAATACTGTGCCCATGGAAATGGCAGCTCTGGAGGCATATTCTTAGCAGCTGCCGCGCAAGGGCGTGGGAGTAAGGGCGATACCGGCTGCGGCACGAACCAAGTACCAGGCCGTGGCAATCATTAAGTGAGGCATCCTAAAAAGCAAGAATAAGCGCAACCGCACACATGAGATCAGATTTATAAAGCTGGGGAGAGGCATTCATCAGAAGCCACAACAGAGCAGGGGGCTACTCGCAACTGCAAAGGGACTGGGACTCCCAGTCGATCTAGGGAGGCCGTTGAAATTCCCGGAAAGATCCTCACCACTTCTCTGCCGCCAGACATGGTCCTTGACATCGCAGGCAACTAAGCTAGGTTGGTGATATTAGACCTTACAGTCCGTGGGAGGATAGGTTAGAGGAGGCCAAATTGTAAGGAAGACGGCCAAATACCAAGAGCTTGCGGTCGAATGCAGATCAAATGGTGGAAGGCCCGAAATGAACCTTTCGGTTG
>CM042143.1:101748054-101808675 GCA_023376005.1 Doryteuthis pealeii | reverse complement strand
CCCAAAGGTCCAAATTGGGGCTCATTCTTTTTTATAACATTGAGTTAAACTCTAAAATTGCTATATAATATATATAATATATACTATATATATATATTATATATATATAAATATATATATATATATGGAGAATCGGAGACAAACACGAGATGTTACACTTTGATGGAAGTAAACGTATTCAGTTTTTCAGGACCCTCTTCAGGACACGAGCTGAGATTCAGTTCAATACTGACAAGTGTCTTGTGTCGTGATTGTTGTCTCCTTTTCTCCATACTATCGGACTGAATTTCTTTTCCGAGAAAAGTCATTTTCTCTTTTCATTATATATATTATTATAATATATATATATATATATATATATATATTTAATATATATATATATATATAATATATAATATATATATAAATGTGAAAAGAGGAAAATGACTTCTGGGGAAAAGAAAAGAAAAAGCATGAACGAGTCACAATTCTGACTTTGTAGTGAAAAACTTTGAAATAAACGAGGAGTACAATAAAAATAAAAAAACATTACTATATTATAAAATATATATATAATATAATATATATATATATATATATAATATATATATATAATATAAAAGCTAACAAACAAATTACGCCAAGTTGTCTTTCTTTTAAAAGGAAAAATGTAAACTTCTTTGATGTGATTCAATAGTCATGATAAATGACACGGAAAAAGCCCAGTTTTTCTCACCAAATGTTCATTGCTTTGTTTTTCTCTTCTTTTTCTTTTTGCTCAATGTTTGCGCCGTTTAGTCTCTGCCTTCCTCATATGTCTGTTGAGGGTCGGTAATCTATATGTGGATTACAAAAAGAAAGACTGGAGAAAACCCGGCTGGAATGTGAATAAGAATCAACGAGGATTGTAATCCGAACCAATAATAAAACAATGATTCAATATCTTAATCTAACAAAATTCAGATTGCAATCTTTACAAAAACACATACACACACGACACACACACACACACACACACACACATAATATATATATATTATATATATATATATATATATTATGTGTATGTGTGGTGTGTGTGTGTGTGTATGTGTATATATACGTTGTGGATTATGAGACACATGAGTACCTGTATATGCAAGTTCTAAAAATAGCCCTAGCCATGTGACCAATATAACGCGGCATCTGTTTAGGCCCTAACCTTTTGCTGAAATTGTTTAGAATTTTGCTGCTGAACGCAAATTCATATGACCAAGCTTGCCTAGTTATTTACTGTGTATATTCTGCGTATGTTAGTGTTTCCGTTAGCATATATTTACCAATTTGCCATTTGAAAAATCTATCTATCTATCTATCTATCCTTTAACCTCTCCGCACCAGGTAGGATGTGCCACAAGGTAAAATATTATCCGAGTTTAACAATTTGAATCCTAAGTTTTCCTTCTTGACTGGTTGCCTAACCAAGGTTAAAGAGCCCAGTCTACCCTATTATTTACCCATAGCTGAAGGAGGAATAGCTGGATGCATACCATTTACAATCATATTAGCACAATTTGAAATGCAAACAGACTCATACAGGACTTGAACTCGGGTCGACGAGTCAATTTTCTACTACTACGCGCGCTTCTACTATAGGGATTTTGCAAATATGATATTTATTAATGGAATCATGAATATCAAATTTACTGTTTAATAAATAATATATCCCTACTCATATGTTACTGCATATATATCAATTACGCTCGTTTACATCTATCTATCTTCTATCTATCTATCTATCTATCTATCTATCTATGTTTAAGACATATTCGTTTGTTAAGCTCGAAAGACAACTTGTGTTTAACATCCTTGGTACTTGTAACGACACGGTAATCTCTTGTGGGAACCCATCTTTTTTTCTACTCCATCAATTTTTACTTGGGTCTGATTCTTTTGATTCATGGAAACATTGACCGAGTTGTCAGGGTTATTTCAAATGTATAAAAGACATTTTTTTGGCGACTGTCACAAGAATAATGCAATCTGAACCGTAGGAAGAATTTTTCTTTTACGTTTGTAACTTCAGTCTGAGTTTGGAAGGATTCTTGGCTCATGGCAAAAATTAGAGACGAAAGAAAAAACCAATAGCAGAAATGGTAGATATATTTGCTTTATATTATATTAACAGTCTAGAAGAAAGTTTTCGAACATCCTTTTATTTCTTTTACACACACAGAGCCACTGACACACACGTATATATATATATATATATATAAATATATATATATATATATATATGCAACAGATTTTCTTGTTTATTGAAATGACAGACAAGGAAAATCACAAGAAACCAATACTTTTGGGTTATCTATGAAGAATAAACCGTGTCGAATTTTGTATTCGGTCCTGATTTTCAAAAAAAATAAGGAAAATTATTACTTTTTGGCAATAAATTCTCAAAGCAATAAAGAGATGTCTAAACTTTAAAGTTATTTCAGAGATCTCACGGATATTTTGCAAATACATTCTGGTATCCTAGAAGTATCTTATTGGGACACACACACACACACACACACACACACACACACACACATATATATATATATATATATATATATATATATATATATATATATATATATATATAATTCTATTTCTATTTTTCATTTTATGATTCGAACGTTGAAAACCGAACAGTCCACTATATATATGAAAATATTTTACAAATAGCAAGCCGGAGAAAAAATACACCAAAGAAAAAGCCGAATCATCCGACCAGTCATAAAAAAACAAACTGTACCTAATGAGCAGCAAAAAGAAAAGCAACCGAAAGAGTCAAACTAAGCTGGTATATATATAAGAGGGCAATAAATTAGAAACCTAAATTTAATCAGATACTATCTATATATATATATATATATATAATATATATATATATATATAATGTGTGTGTGTGTTGTGTGTTGTTGTGTGTGTGAAATGGAAAAGGAATTGAATCCGACAATATGAGGAAAAATGAGTAAAGAAAAGAAATGTAGATGGATAAAATGAATTTAATCGATATCACATTAATCGATATCACTTCCACATGTGTTTCTGTCAGTTTATGTGTGTAAAAATATTTCGCACACATAGAAGATTCGACCTTCATCAGAGTGAACATTTATTTTGAATGAAAAAATTCGTTGGGACAAAAACAACAGAGATTTTTGGAAATATTCGAAAATCGAATTTAAAAAAATTTGGAACGCTGAAATAGAATGTAAGACCGTTATGGTTTGGATATTTGTTTTTTCTAGGGTTATGGTACAAAATAGTTTTTTTTATTTCTTTATTACAAAAAAAAAAAAAAAAATAAATAAATAAAATAAATAGAATAAAAATAAAAATAAAGTGTTATTATTTATCATTAACATGTTGAACATTTTTCTCGGAGCTTAGTTTATGTTTTCAAAAAATCGGTGAAGTGTTAAAAAGTGGTCGATTAAAAAAGAACCAAACATTGATAGTATATAATTTTGTATAAGTTGTTTAATTTATTAAGATGTTATCGTAAAAAATGTATAAGTTGTTTAATTTATTAAGATGTTATCGTAAAAAAATAAAAAAAACTATTTTGTACCATAACCCCTAGAAAAACCAAATATCCAAATCATAACGGTCTATCTCAACATTCTATTTCAGCATTCCAAATTTAAAAAAATTCGATTTTCGAATATTTCCAAAAATCTCTGTTGTTTTTTTCCCAACGAATTTTTTCATTCAAAATAAATGTTCACTCTGATGAAGGTCGAATCTTAAAACTAACGAAATTTTTGGGATGCATTTTGTATCATTGAACTAAATAGAAAAAACCTTAGCAAACAATTATTGATTTACTCAGCTTTAGTATAATCTCTCTCTCTCTCTCTCTCTCTCTCTCTCTATATATAATATATATAATATATATAATATAATATGTTGATACAATGATTTTTATGACATGCTCTTTTGTTAAATTTGGCTCCCAACAATTCTGACTGTCCCCTGTTTAAAACACAGATGTAAACCAAGAACAAGATTTAACGAGAACCCTACACGGAAAGAGGATTTTGCAGACTTTTGAAAAGTAGAAGATGCAATGGTGGATTGTCCAAAACCTTGTCTTGAAAGGTCTAAGTCTATTTATGTCGCTGGATCCTCTCCGAATAGGCTATATATATATATATATATATATATATATATATATATATATATATATAAACACGCACACGCATATATATATATATATATATATATATATATATATGCTGGTGTGATTTCGAGTATAATGCGGTCAGTATTGTTGTTGAGGTTTAAATTAGAAGTAGAAAAGCAAGATAATCCAAATAAACATGAGAAGAGAAAGTTTAGAAGTAAACAAAAGTTCAAGCAGGCAACGTTAATGCCACCTCACCTGTTAATTTTTTGTTCAATTCAGTGAATTTAATCATAAAACAAACAAATATTTCAGTAAAATTACACTGAACAAATGAATAAAATAGAATATGGAACGAAGGAGAAGAACAAACAAAATACAAATTTAAGTTAGAAAGCAACGCAAATGTCAAAAGAAAAGAAAAAAAAATTTAAAGAAAGAAGAAAGGAAAAAGAAGAAGAAAAGAAAGAAGTCATCAGACAGCGATGAATAAAACTTTGGGATCCACAGACTTTGCAATATGATTTTAGCGGCGAAATTTTGCTGATAAAATGGTCGATACAGAAAGCCATTATTTATTTGCACGAGAAAACAGACGAGTAAAGATGTGTCCGGTCTTTATCGGATTCCTGTCGATGCTATTCTTTCTTTCTTCTTCTTTCTTTCTTCTTTCTTTTTTCTATTCTTCTACTTTCGTTTCCACACTCCTCATCTTTTTCACTCATCTTTCTTTCCTTATATACCTCAACCATCATTTATTTCTTTTTTCTCACATTGCATCTCTTATTATAATTACATACATAAAATGTCTTTCTTCTTTCTATTCGTATCTAATTTAAATCATTTTCAATTTTTTCTTTCTTTCTCAATTTCATCTCCCTTTTCGTCGTGTTTTCTTTTATTTTTAAGTTTCTTTTTTTCTTTCTTTTAGGATCTAATTCAACCCATTATCATTCATATATTCTTTTACAGATCTTAATTCTTTCTTTATTTATATTTTCTTTTCATTTATTCCTTATTCTTCTTTCTTTTTATCTAATCCACATAATCCTCAGACGGGTAAGACTATCCCCCGACAAAAAAGGGTTTTCTTAACTTAAACCGGATAGTGAAGACGATTGGAGACCATAATTGTTAAATTGATTTTGACATAAAATAGTCCAACAAGTGTTGACATGTGGTAAAACTAACCAACTTCGTCATTCTCATTTTACCTTTTATTTATTTCTCATACCTTTATTTCCATAATATCCATAACACGCGCAATTTTAAAAAACAACTTTTCGCCGTTATTCATTAGTATGTTTGATTGTCAATATACTGGATATATTTTGATGGGACTCACAGCACTGAATAGGACTGATGTGCAAATAAAAACGTTGAGACGAAGGTCCCGAAACGGTGCACATTCTCTCCTGATGACCCTAAAATCAATACATAAAAACAAACATAACAAAAAAAATCATGGAGTTGAACTTCTCGTTGGTTTGCTAATGGATCGAGGAGCATCTACAGTCCGCTCGCTTTCTGGTTAGTTCGGTTACTTCTCAAGTAGCTTCTTCTATCATCTTTCTTTCTTTCTTTCTGTAATATCATTCACTTTCCTTTCGATGATATTTTCTACTTTCTCTCAATTTACCACTTACATTATATCCGTCAATAATGCCCAGAGTTCACTGGGTGTCAGCATCAGGATCCGAGGGGGCAATAGCTTGGCCCGGTACGCCTCCAGTGCCAATAATACCGATTAAGATTTTTCAAAGCTTCAACTACACACCAAACTTTAAAACTATAATTCTTTAAAACTATATGCATTCAAAGTTCAGGAGTATAGTGGCAAATTTGGGCGATATATTCAAATGGTAGAGCAACAGACTTTTAGGTTAAAGCAACCCCCCCCCTCTGAAGCTGTGTCAACGACAGCTGCCCCTACCTGACACCTTTTTGTCTCTCCACTGCCTGAATTATTTATGTTTTTACAGATATTATTTCTTTCTTTATTCTATCCTTTTCTTTCTTACTTTCTATATCATTCTTTTTTTTATAATCTAATCGACATAATCCACAGAAGGGTAGATTATTCCCTTAGCAAAAACATAAGGGTGTGCTGGGTATACTTATAAAATATATATAAAATATAATTGAGACCATAATTGTTAAACTGACGCTTCGAAATAAAACAGTTTAACAAAAGTTGACATGCTGTAAAACCAACCAACCAAAAACGTACAACGTAATTCATATTTTACCTTTTATTACTTTCTCATATCTTTATATTTTCTTTTCTAAAATTATTATTTTAAATTTTCTATCTATTCACTCCAATTATATCAATAATACCCTGAGTTATTTATGCCTCATTATGGTTTTATCCTCTTTCTTATCTACTTCTCACCTTTCTCTAAATTCTTACGCTCTCTCTTTTTATCTTCTCAAACTTTTGTCTCCCATGAATTCACAGTTTTCCATCCATGAACACTTAATACGTCATTCACTTCTTTCAACTTTTGATTTATCCATTAATTAGTCTTTATAATGATCCCATTAATGATCTGATACCCACATCATTATAGAAATAATAGATGAGCATAATACCCATAAAAATGAGGTCATGCCTAGAATAAGAACATGGTTGGTTGGTTGTTTATTTTACGGCATACCCAACCCTTTTTGGATCATTAATGCTGAATCAAGTCATTTTGATAAAACAACGGATTCAGCTTGATAGCATTACCTGTTGTTGCTTTAGTAGTCATCCCAATTAAGTATTGAACAGACTAATCGCTGCTTAACTTCAGTGATCTAGAGGAACCAGGTTTTCAGTGTGACAACCGTAATCGATATATAGATAGATATGATACAATAGATATAAATGGTTGGTTGTCGTTTTATTACACATCACTATTTTGAGTCATCAATGCGATTAAGTCCTTTTTGATAAAACAAAGGAGTCAGATAACTTACAGTACAGCTGTTGCTAAGTGGCCACACAATTAAGTATTGAACAGGCTAATCGCAGCTTAACTTCGGTGATCTAGCCGGAACAGGTACTTTCACGTGACTTAACCTTAATATCAAAACATGTGGCAATCTGTCCAGAATAGAAAAAAGTGTTACAACCCGAGATCTCCTGTATAGAAATAGAGAGTAACTTCTCAGTCCTTAGATTGGGATTGGAGGTAGTGTTTCTGTTTCTTCTCCTTAGTCGTTTTCTTATCTTCAAGAGAATTCGAAAAAAAGGGCAAGCCTGAGCTCAGAGACGAGAGAAATAATCGGAATAGTCTGATGCCTTCCTGATACGGATGAGTGGATTAAGAAACTTTGTTCTGTCTACAGCACGTATACATATTTACCAACCCTCGCACGAGTAGGGTGTGACACAGGTCAATTTCTTAAGCAGAGTTCAAAAGTTTTGAATTCAGAGTTTTATTATCATAGACTGGTTGCCTAACTTAAAGGTTAAATAGCGCAGTCCACCCTACTATACCCAAAATGGAGGAAGAATAGGTTTGATGCCATACCTTTCGCAAGGGTATCAGTCTAGAGCACGTATAATAGATACTGTGTCGAATATTTTCTCGAATGATAATTAGGATGAGAAGTGTAGCACGACAGACATACTCTTGGCATATATATATATATATATATATATATATATATACTATATATATATAAGTATTTAAATTAGTCAAAACAATACTTCTCTTGTTTTTAAACATTGGTATCTATATATAATATGTCAACATCTGATGGCTTTTCCACTTCACGTGTTCTTATCACATTTGATTTTGCTCTCGCATGTACCAATCTCTCATCAACATTAAATTATGAAGGCTAATCAACGAATGGTACACGAACCTTTTCAACACATTTCCAAACTCGACACATTCAAGACATTCATCATCTTTTACCACATAAATCCTTTTCCCCATTGTCTGAAGAAGGTTTCTTTATAAACCGAAGTTTGAACATCGACACTACGACTAATACATTTTTCTATCCCTTGTAACATCCAGTGTTTTTTCCGCCATTTTTCACACAACACACACACACACACACACATATATATATATATATACATACATATTATATATATTAATATTATATATATATATATATGTGTGTGTGTGTTGTGTGTGTGTAATGTGTGTTGTGTGTGTGTGTGTGTTGTGTGTGTGTATCGAAGAAAAAGGTCCCGAATTAGAATTATTCCACACCAACTCATCGGTTTTCGATCTAGTATGTATATTCTATCTATTCTATCTATCATCTTTCTTTGTCTCTCTCTCATTCGGGACAACATACAAATATATCTATATGAATTATATGGCAAAAAAGAATAAAACAACTTGCAAAATATAATAGAAATACTTGAAAGCAATCGAATTAATTAGAAATACTTGAATGTAATGGAATCAAATTGAAAAATTCTTGGAAAGAGGATGACTTCATATAAATCAAACTTAATTGATATTTCTTCTTAGTTGAACGAAATACTCATACAGAATATTCCAGTATAAGTCGATCACTCAATAAATGCGAAAATGCATTTTGCAAAAATGCAAATCGAAATCATTAAAGAAGTAAAATAAAACATTATATTAAATTGTCTTTTCTGTTTTGTCATTCCTTTTTTACCATTTGTCCAACAAATGATTCTTCATCTGCTTTAACATTGTATCAAAGACCTTAAACATAATTCAAAGTTGAAAAGATAGACAAGCATGATTCGATTCAAAAGTTTAAAGGTTTGTGTTTAAAACAGTAAAATTGGCACACATGTTACTGAGACGATCCGTGGGCCTGTAGATTTCCCGTTTTTTACTGAGACTGTAATAATCATCTAATTTTAAAAAGCAACCCTAAGTTATTTTTTATTCGCTCTTTCTTCTTGCATCGTTTAATGTAAGAATTAATTCACGTGTCGTAAATCGTATGAACAAGTCACGGGTAGAAATGTATAGATAAATCAAATTTTAATAGTTTAATCTTTCTTTTAATATTACCGATTAATATTCCACAAGATTATTTTGGGTGTTCCTGTGATTTAATTGTATAATTAGAAAAATGAGTAATATATTCTAATTATCATTTCATAATTATTTCCATTATATCATGAATCTAGATTATGAAAAATGCCGGTCATGCAAAAGTAGATACCAAAAAGATAATCGAGTTTCAAATTGAACAGTGTTTTATTCTCTAAGAGTATTTATTCCTCTAATAAAGCTACTGGTTAGAGGATTGAAATCTCATGTTGATGTCTCATTTTTGTTGGGTTACGTACACACACACTCTCTCTCTCTCTCTCTCTCTCTCTCTCTCACACACACACACATATATTTTGGTATTGAGGATCATCCTATGCTGAGTTCTTCTATATGTACACGCCTTTTGTAGTGGAATCTCGATGCACATTGTTTCAGAGCTGTGAGCGAACAGAGTAATATAGATGAATAAATGAAATTATAATACTTTAAATTTTGCTTCATGTAATAATGTATATAAAATACAACAAGCTTAGCTCATTACACCATCTTCAGACACATTTTGCTCTGCGACTGAAGACGCTGCAATAAGCTAAGCTTGTTGCAGTGAACTAAGTTATTACAAGAAACAAACAAATTTATATAATATATATATAATAAATATATATAATATATATATATATATATATATATATAATAATATCAATTACTTCATATACTATATATATATATATATTGAAGCTACACTTCAATATACATATATATATATGAAGTGTAGCTTCCACGTAATTGAATAAAGTAGAATAAAATAAAAATAAATCCTTTCAACTCGAATTGTGTCCAAAGGTATTTATGCGATGTTACAATTGATGATCAAAGTGAACTTCTTATTTCTTTATTCGCATGAGAAATGTGTAAGGTTATCCGATATATTTGCAGAATAAACATTTCCTCATGCTTCATGCTCTTCAGTCTTCAATTATAAGTACATTTAATGTTTTCATCTCTTTCTTTTATTTACATCAGTTGAATATATAGACCATACGAATCTCATCTCTCTCTTTCGATATATATATATATATATATATATATATATATATATATATATATATATATATATATCATCATTATGTCGCGCAAAGTAGCACGACATCCATGACAATCTCACGCCCTCCCTATCATTCATTGCCCCCGGGAGCTCCTCTGCGCAGCATCAGCATCCACACATAGTTGGTCAATATAGGTCCTGGCTGGGCGGCCCACACTAGCACGCTCATGTTTTGGCTTCCACAGGAATCATGTAATATATATAATATATAATATATATATATATATATATATATATATATATATATATATATATATCAAGACCTTCCAGACAACCTCATTAATAAAATCAACCGGAATACTCAGAATAGTCCTGAAGATCCGAGTGATTTGCTGTAACTCCCTCGTTTAAAGAGCATAGGCATTAGCTGATGTGAAAAACCTACAAAAGAGTGATATACTTATATCAAAGCAAGACATATAAATACGCCGGAGAATAGCAAGTGTAGGTTGTGGTGATAGAGATGAACAGTTAATCACGTAAGTGAATGTTTCAAACTAAAAGAAAAGGAATACAAGAAAACACATGACAGAATACGAAACTTATTTCACTAAGAGTTTGCAAAAGATTAAATTTGACCATGCTGATTAATGGTATATACACAATCTAGAATTTGTCATGTAAAAGAGTCCTGAAATTTTCTGGGACTCTGAGATACAAACTGATCACTTAATCCCAGACAGAAGACCAGACTTAGAACTAATTAACAAGAAGAAAGAAGTTGTCATCTGGTGAACTTTGTCGTTCCAGCGTACCATAGAGTAAAAATACAAGAAAGCGAAAGGATAGACAAATACCTGGATCTTGCAAGAGAGTTAGAAAAAAAACCTGTGGAACACGAAGGTGTTTGTGAACGGTCAATAAAATAATAAAATGACAGAAAAATGAAAAAGAGTTATTTGAGTTTGTGACTTTTCAGAATGTAGTGAATTTACAAAACATTCGCAATAAGTGTTCATATGATTTATTTGTAATAACCTCAAAGTTATATAATCTTCAGGGAAAGTTCCACTTTGATCTAGAAGAGCGGCGCCATAATGCCGCTATTGGATACATTGCCCGAACTTTACTTCAGATTCTGTCCATTATATCTCGTCCTATCGCATTTTATTATAGACATTAGCAATAACGAGCTCTTAATTTCTGAGTGGATTCCTTTTAATATTAATCTTCAACAAATTAGGTGACCAAAACCACGTTTCTTTTAATCATTTTATTATTCATTATATCTATGGCTTTTTGAAGTTTACGGAGAAAATCATAGGAACAAAAAAAGCAAAAATAAAAATAAAAAATTAAAAAAAGGAAAAATAAACAAACCAAAACGAACAAGTCATAATTTTGATTGTTGGCAAAAACCCCACAAAACCCAACAAAAAACAAAACAGAAAAAAAAAACACGAATGAGTTGGATAATAAATATTGGAAAGTGCTGAATACCTACTTGTAGAGCCAGTTTGGGGAACCGAATAAGCGACCGAGATTAACTACCCAGGTTTCATTGCAAGGATCAAAGGATGATCAGAATAATTATATATATATATATATATATATATATATATATATATATATAAATACATGTGTGTGTGTGTGTGTGTGTGTGTGTCTGTATGTGTATGTGTGTGTGGTGTGTATGTATGTGTGTGGTGTACTTGGAATTGTCCGATTTCTACGTATATAGAAACTTCTTTCATGTTAAACTTCATTTAAAATGTAGCAAGTTTATATATAATATATATATAATTATATATATATATTATATATTTGCATCTTGTCTCATACCAACTCATGTAAGATAGATAAGGTCTAAACTTTGCCTATTTGATTTCAAACTCTTATAGCTCATTAATAAACTTAGTTAGTCCGTTTCAATCTCATTCTCGTGGAATACTCATTGAAGACATAAATTAATACAGCCGTAATGTCTGCATTACTGACTAGAAAAAACTATTAACAGCAAGACGTCTGTCCAAGCAGTTATAGCGACACTTGGGAAAAATAGTCCATGTAAAGAGAATTCCAGAGTTAAACAGGATTTCAGACCATCAGAAACTTTGCGTAGTCTTCTATGAAATCAAAGCGAATGAAGAAAGATAACAACTGGAAGACGTTAATCCTTTTCGTAATCCGGGCAGACTGACATCGTAAAAAAATCATAGCTACTCTTAAGCAACGGAGACATCAACAAAAAGTCAAGTCAGAGCAACACGGTAAAAAAAAAGCCTCCATTAACGGCTTACAATCGGTGATATAGTCCATCAGACAAACGACAGACACACAGTTTGATTCAGTTTTGTTGACTTAAATAAAATATAACAGATGATAAGACAAAAGAAAAATCCAATTCTTTGTCATTTTCACGCCGTTATGCATTCAACAGGGATTTGACTGAGACTGTCAACTATATTCTTTATCAGAATAATCATGTTTTTTTCTTCGTTGGTGTGGATATTGGGATATATTTAGAAGTCAGTTCCTCCGTGACAGTCTTGTAGGAAGATTTTGTCCTTCAAATTTACTCTGGATCAATGAAAATAGAATTGTAGTTTATTTATTTTTTAATTCTAAGTTTATACCATAAGGACAACAGGCTTGGTTTAAATTGTTCGTGCTGTTATCCTCATCTTTATTGTTATATACACAACGTGTTCAATAAGAAAGTTCCTGAGTTCGACAAGAAACATCTGAAGAAGGCCGGATGGCACATCGACCAAAACGTTGTGTATATAACGATAAAGATATAGAAAGCGATCCGAAAAATCTAAATAATACAAATCAGCAAGCCTCATCTAAAAAATTCAGAAAAATAGATAAGGGTGAGATTAAATAGTTTGGTTTAGTTTCTTTTTTAAGGACATAGCCTTGTAGAAGAACAGTAGTAGTATTAATTATTCCATAGCTGGCGAGATTAAAGGTTTAAGGGAAAATAAACGAGAGGGATATGATAAAAAAGAATAAAGAGACATAAATTGTGAAAATATATATAATTTACCGAGGAAGAATAATAAAATAAAAAAGACGTAATCGGTTTGAAAATAGAAATAAATATGAGAGGGAAGAAGAATAAAACAAATGAAAAAGAAACATACTCAAAGAAAAAGCATTTGTTGTATCTAAGAGGGAACAAAGGAAAGAGAAACTAGGAACGGATAAAAATAATAAAAAAGAGATATCTAATTATGATCACGATGTAAGCACAAAAGAACTTAGATCTTTTCATCAGAATAATTTGGAAAATCATTTTCAAAAGACAACTTTGAATATTCATTAGCCACAAAAGAGAATACAATATCATTTTTATTTTTCCATTTTGTCTCTTTTACAAAAGTAACGTCTGTTGAAATATTTTCATTCTCAGGTTGGAACAATACGAGTGACCTGACAATAGGCAACTATTGTATTGTTGACATTTATTCCAATGATAAAAAGGATATGCTATTAATTTTCAGTAGTTATAATTGTCACCAGTATCATCGTGTAAATTCTGTTTTCAGAACATTTGGATTTTTTAATTTCTAAAATATTTAAATGTTTTAATTCGATTGAATTTCCGTCGTGCTTTATTCAAATATGTATATTTATTAGCTTCTGTTTTTTTCCTGGGAAATTCGAAACATAGTATATTCTTATTTCATAAGAATAAAATAATAAGTATATAAAGGTACATAAAATTTAATAAGTCGGTTCTTTTTGATACCCAAAAGGTCTTACAAATATCTATATTTTAGAAAAAATTGAAGTGAAAAATTTTAACAAATGTTAACAAAATTTTGTAATTTTTGGTTCTGAGCAAAAAACAAACTATCTTTTGATACAGATAATGTTCAATAGATATGAAAGATTAATAGGCAAAAAATCTTTGTCATAGATGCAGTGCCACGTCGGAATATTGATCTTGCTACGAAAAAATCAAAAATCATCAATAATTTGAAATTAGCTAACTTTCAGCGGTCTTGTCCTTCTACAGGGATATAGTCAACGTATTCAGGGTTACTGATGAAATTTAGAAAAATGTCAATTGTCGAATTGAATGTAACTATATATTTTATTTTCAAAAGAAATTGTTAGTGGATATCAGAATTTAAAACTAAATATTACAGTATATATTTTATATATCACGTGGTGTAATGGTCAGCAAAAATAGATTTGCAGAGATTTCGGTTCTCAAAAACTCTTATTAGATAACTATATTTTGTATATCATTAAATTATGTGGATTCGTTTTCAATTTGTTTATTGCTATGCTGTGCTCTGCAATAACCAAAAGCCCTTTTAGTTAATTATATTATATAACCGTTAAGCTGTTAATCTTTCTGGTCGTAAAGGCGTGAAGTCGAATATTGTTATTAAAACTGAAAACAAGGTTTCCTCATTGTATATTCGCTTGCTCTTTTCTCCTCATTTTATAATATAAATCTTTTATCGCTTTTTGAAACCGTTTAACAATTTTGTATTTTGTTTCATATAAACAATTACTTAGAGAGACAGAATTGATATTTTCATCCATTTAATTGAATTTCTATAGTAAAATAATAGTTGATTACTCCTTCATGTCATAGCGTATTTTTATTCGCGTTTTGAATTTATAAAATGAATTTATATTAAATCAACTTGATTAATTCTCTCGTCGTGCGATATTGCGAAAGTCCGGCTACAAGTAAAGCTAAACGCATTGACAGCTCACTTACTATGACGATAAGAGCCTGTAAAGATAACATAAGTTACCGATAGAAATTGGCAATTAACTTTATTCAAATAAATCAGAATATATTTGATTGCGATATAAGCAATTCATTAACAGAGCTTTATGTATAACGCAACGGGAACGGTACTTGCTGCATCCAGAAAAAGGCTTCATCCTCAGTTTAAACATTTCTAAACAATCTTTAGGCTCAGGAAATTGTAATTGATCACGTGCCTCGGTAATCGTCGGAGTTGCAACGAGATTTGGCACCAACGTCACAAGAAATTGCAAATGTAATCGAGTGTTGCAAAGCTGCAGGTGTTGATAATATCCCTGCAATGATTTGAAAACATGGATCCTGCGCTGCAGGCAAGGTTGCATGACCTTCTTGTATGCTTATCAAACATTAAACGTAAATATAATATAGTTAGATAATCTAGTAGTATTAGCTCAGTCTGTAGAGCATCCACCTTGCGAACCGCAAGGTTCTGAGGTCGATATCGGTCCTCGCCAACTAAGCACACGAGTACCACTACTTGGATCTGTGCGGTAAAGTGGAGAGCTGATGGTAGGTATGGAACTCAACCTCAGATGCAAAAACAATCTTCCTGGTTGGTTGATTGGGTTTTTACGGCATGTCAACCCTTATTGAGTTATTTATGCCGGAGTCGTTTAGTTTTATTCATTCTTGATAGGATTCATTTTCTTAAAACTTATATTTCTATTAAACACATACATGGGACGCTAACGAGTACTAACACTCGGGTCAGAGTGGATCTGGAAGTAATGATGATCAAGAGCTCCATAATTGGAACATCACCAGTTTAATGTTATACACAGTTACTAAGCTCCTCAACCACAGCCTTTTCGCACATATATGATAAACAGGGTTGGGGTTTTGCCATAAGGACAATAAGACCGGATAATGATCTAGATGGTTGGGTTTGTCGTAACCATCCGATTGTCAGGAGGGGGCCTCTCCGTCTGCCCATATAGCCTAAGAAAGGACCAATTTCATTGGTCTAGCACTATTTAAAAAGAATACTCTCCCTCGCTATCCGACTAATACCGACAACAGGTCACTCTGCTGACTTTACTCTTTTAGAGTAAAGGATCATATTTACAAATCAATAGTGAAACGGATTCCGAATGATGAGTTAATCAGCATTATAGTATATCATGTTCATACACTGCTTACATACTTGCAATCTTGTGTTTGAAGATTCTGTAACGAGCTCAGCTTATTGCAAATAATATAAATAATTACATTAAACAAATTTGAAATATTTTTCTCCATATATTATAATATATATATATATGTATATATATATATATGATATAATATAATGACCCAGACAATGCGGGTATGTGGTGACTATAATGAAAAAAAAATGATGAGGACAACAGTTTGAGAAACTCAGTGAATAATAATTTTCTTAATAAACTAAAGAAGAAAATTATTGCCGTTTCTCTCCAGTTTTTATGGAACAACTGAAGACAAAATCCTTACTAAAATTTAATGCAATATATTAAGCATCCCTATAATTCAATTGTTATTTTCAACTTTACAGATCATCAACTGGTTCATTTCTCTCTCCCCCACTCTCTGTCTTTCCTTCCTCTCTCTCTCTCTCTCTCTCTCTCTCTCTCACACACACAACCCATCCACTAAAATTTGATGTGAAATTATTATTTAAATATGCTTGCATGCGTGTGAGTGAGTGTGTGTATGTGTAGTCGTGTGTGTGTAAAAAGGCATGTACATAAATGTTTATATATATACATGCATACCAAACTCGTTTGTACCAAGACCTGCATTAGAGGATTACTAATAGGCATTAAACTTCGAGTTTATATATAATATATATATATATATATATATATATTATATATATATATATATATATATATAATAAAGAAAGTCTGCAAAATGATTTGAATTTTGTTTTTAAAGTATTTCTAATTGTTTAAAATTATTTTCAAGCTGATTTGATCTGTATTTGGATTCATACACATAGATGTGTTACGGTTATATATATATATATATATATATATATATATATATATATATATATATATATATATATATATATATATATATATATATATTTGGTTTTTACTATTTCTTTTGAACTGGTGTTTTCCCAATGGTTTAGTATCTGATACTTAAAAGCTAGCGTCGATATCTATACTAGATTCGGATCCTGCTTGCTGTTCCAATTACAGAACTTTTTCACAGCGCAGGCACGCACACACACATACACACGTATATAATATATATAATATATATATATATATATATATATATATATTATATATATATATCGTTATCAATGAAAAAGAAAACTGGTGCATGTGTTGTTCTTCCTCCTTTTTATGCCAAATATCTGTGCACGGACATCAATTTGTCTTGAGTGAGATCCTAACTGATAGCGAAAGCAATAGATCCACGCGTTATAAATTTGTCTATTTTCATGAGCCAAAAATAACAGAAATACCCCAACCAGTTCTTTTGTGAAACGTTGCATATTTCATTATTTATCGGGACGGCCTTTTTTAATACTTCGGGGTTTTTATTACCATTTCTTCGCAATTTCATAGATTTGCATTAACCGAGCAATTATATTGGCAAAACGTCGTAGAGAATTTAAGATTGGAAGAGATTCACAAAAACTAATTTCTTCCCTTTATAAATTATAATCTGTATTTTAGCCTTTTCTATTTCTAAAAATCTGTTCTATTCTCTCTTTTAATCTCTTTTTCTTTAATATTTCTTATCTTTGTTTTATTCACTTTAATCTATTGTTTTTTTTTTCGTATCTCTATTTCTATTTTCTCATTTTCATCCACCATCTTCTTTCCTGCTATTTTATATTATCTTTTTATTTTTCTATCTTTTTATTATCTTTTTTTTTTCGATTTTCTCTCAAAAACAATATTTTCATACATTTTATTTATATTCTATCGTTTTCATTTTTTTTCTTTTTTCATTTTCTGATTTTTGTCATTGCTTTCAAAACATATTTTTATGTTTTTGTATCTGTTTCTTCTTTCTTCTTTCTTTTCTTTCTTCTTCTTTCCCTTTTAAAAAAATCCCAGTTCTCTCCTTGGTTCTTTTTTTCTATCCTTCTATTTATTTTCCGTTCTTTCTTTTTTCTTTCATATTTTCCTTATAAAATATTCTTTTATGTCTGCTCACTTCTTTATTTCATTTATTCTTTTATATAAAAATAAGTTACAGCTCTGTCCTTTTCACAATCATTTCACCTCATTGTTGCCACGTTGAAACCTTGAATATTATACACGTGCTAATAGACTTGTTACTCTTGCTTTACATTCAAATCTGAATATTCTTTCTTAGATAATTATAGTAACATTTTGTGTTTACACAATCAAATGGCTGCGCAGCAGACACTGTGTCACCATTCTTTATGCTTTTCTACAAAGCTAACAATTTAAGAACTATAATACCGGAATGTTGTTAGAGACCAAACATAGGATATCAAAGTGTACTCTCGGCAATAACTTTCTTCAATAATTCCTACAGAAGTAGCAAGAAGTTTGTATGCTTTTTTCCCCCCTTGGAGCAGGTAATTTTTTTGGACGGAAACAACTCCGGTAATCGGTTCTTTAGTATAACATATCATTCACTTCCAAACAAGATTGACTACAAGCTTAATAGGCTTTGCTACTAATACTGAGGAAAAAAGTTAGACAGGGAGGTACAAAACACTACTACTACTACTACTACTACTACTAATAATAATAATAATAATAATAATGTCGTGCTGCGACAGCTCGGATTCCATGTCTATCTCTTGGTCAACCATCCCTGGCAAGTTCATCCACACGACATCCAGTATCCGGAAAGAGCTGACTGATGAAGATTTTTGTTGTCGACACACTGGTGTCTCTAAGTAAATTTCCACAGGAAACAGTCACTTATTAGTTAATTCCTTTTTTTCCAGCAGTGTCTAAGCATGTCCTATTCGTCTTACTTGAAATGGTTTGTGCGATAGGAGGTAAGTGACCGCTACAGCTGCTTTTTGCGGGGGATTTTGTACAAGACAGTACACAGCATCATTGGGTAGTTCTGTTAGATCCACGTGATGCAGCCGTACAAATAGCACTGCACGGCTACAACTTGGAAAAATTCTCGTTTTATCTTATCAGAGGATTAGATTTCACATATGATAGAACTGTCTATTGTGTCCATGTCTTTCATGTGCGTATATTAACATCACTTTCTATAGATGAGATATTACTTACTTAGGTATGTGAATTGGTCTACTAATTTTAGAGCTTACACATCCAGTGTGGAAATGTTTCCATCCTATTTAAAAACACAAATTCCGTTTTAAGAGACACATAGAGGCCATTACCGCTTGTTGCTCCTCTATTTTATGCAGAAGTGATCTCTGCTGTGCAGGTGTATTTTCGAGAATCACGAGATCATCTTATGTAGTCCTTATCATTAATTAGTTTTCTGCGGATATCGTCTACTTCTTGCCCTTAGTTAGTATGAATGAATATCAGTTCTACATAAACTCTTTAACTAGGTTCATTCACTAACTAGGGCAAGAAGTAGACGATATCCCGCAGAAACTATTAATGATAAGGACTACATAGATGATCTCGTGATTCTCGAAAATACCACCTGCACAAGCAGAATCACTTCTGCAAAATAGAGGAAGCAACAAGCGGTATTGGCCTCTATGTGTCTCTTAAACGGAAATTTGTGTTTTAAATAGGATGGAAACATTTCCACACTGGATTGTAAGCTCATAAAATTAGTAGACCAATTCACATACCTAAGTAGTAATATCTCATCTATAGAAAGTTGATGTTAAATACGCACATGAAAGACATGGACTACCAATAGACAGTTCATTCATATGGAAATCTAACTGCTGATAGATAAAACGAGAATTTTTCCAAGTTGTAGCCGTGCCAGTGCTATTGTACGGCTGCATCACGTGGACTCTAACAGGAAACTACCCAATGAATGCTGTGTTTACTGTCTTGTACAAATCCCCCCGCAAAAAGCACTGTACGTCACTTACCTCCTATCGCACAACATTCAAGTAAGACGAATTAGGACATGCTAGACACTGCTTGCGGAAAAAAAGGATTAACTAATAAGTGACCTTTTCCTGTTGGAAATTTAACTTAGAGACACACCAGTGTTAGTCGACCAAACAAAAATCTTCATCAGTCAGCTCTTTCCGGATACTGGATGTCGTGTGGATGACTTGCCAGGGATGGTTGACAAGAGATAGACATGGGAATCCGAGCTGTCAGCACGACATTATTATTATTATTATTATTATTAGTAGTAGTAGTAGTAGTAGTAGTAGTGTTTTGTACCTCCCTGTCTAACTTTTTCCTCAGTATTAGTAGCAAAAGCCTATTAAGCTTGTAGTCAATCTTGTTTGGAAGTGAATGATATGTTATACTAAAGAACCGATTACCGGAGTTGTTTCCGTCCAAAAAAATTACCTGCTCCAAGGGGGAAAAAAGCATACAAACTTCTTGCTACTTCTGTAGGAATTATTGAAGAAAGTTATTTGCCGAGAGTACACTTTGATATCCTATGTTTGGTCTCTAACAACATTCCGGTATTATAGTTCCTTAAATTGTTAGCTTTGTAGAAAAGCATAAAGAATGGTGACACAGTTCTGCTGCGCAGCCATTTGATTGTGTAAACACAAATGTTACTATAATTATCTAAGAAAAGAAATATTCAGATTTGAATGTAAGCAAGAGTAAACAAGTCTATTAAGCACGTGTATAATATTCAAGGTTTCAACGTGGCAACAATGAGGTGAAATGATTGTGAAAAGGAACAGAGCTGTAACTTATTTTATAAAAAGAATAAATGAAATAAAGAAGTGAGCAGACATAAAAGAATATTTTATAAGGAAAAATATGAAAAGAAAAAAGAAAGAACGGAAAATAAAATAGAAGGATAGAAAAAAGAAACCAAGGAGAGAACTGGGATTTTTTTTAAAAAGGAAAGAAAGAAAGAAAGAAAGAAAGAAGAAAAGAAAGAAACAGATACAAAAAACATAAAAATATGTTTTGAAAGCAATGACAAAAATCAGAAAATGAAAAAAGAAAAAAAAATGAAAACGATAGAATATAAATAAAAATGTATGAAAAATATTGTTTTTGAGAGAAAATCGAAAAATAAAAAAGATAATAAAAAGATAGAAAAATAAAAAAGATAATATAAAATAGCAGGAAAGAAGATGGTGGATGAAAATGAGAAAATAGAAATAGAGATACGAAAAAAAAAACAATAGATTAAAGTGAATAAAACAAAGATAAGAAATATTAAAGAAAAAGAGATTAAAGAAGAGAATAGAAACAGATTTAGAAATAGAAAAGGCTAAAAATACAGATTATAATTTATAAAGGGAAGAAAATTAGTTTTGTGAATCTCTTCCAATCTTAAATCTCTACGACGTTTGCCAATATAATTGCCTCGGTTAATGCAAATCTATGAAATTGCGAAGAAAATGGTAATAAAAACCCGAAGTATTAAAAAAGGCCGTCCCGATAAATAATGAAAAATATGCAACGTTTCACAAAAGAACTGGTTGGGGTATTTCTGTTATTTTGCTCATGAAAATAGACAAATTTATAACGCGTGATCTATTGCTTTCGCTATCAGTTAGGATCTCACTCAAGACAAATTGATGTCCGTGCACAGATATTTGGCATAAAAAGGAGGAAGAACAACACATGCACCAGTTTTCTTTTTCATTGATAACGATATATATATATATATATATAATATATTATATATATATATATATATATATATATATATACGTGTGTATGTGTGTGTGCGTGCCTGCGCTGTGAAAAAGTTCTGTAATTGGAACAGCAAGCAGGATCCGAATCTAGTATAGATATCGACGCTAGCTTTTTAAGTATCAGATACTAAACCATTGGGAAACACCAGTTCAAAAAAATAGTAAAAACCAAATATATATAATATATAATATATATAATATATATATATATATATATATATAATATATATATATATATATATAACCCGTAACACATCTATGTGATGAATCCAAATACAGATCAAATCAGCTTGAAAATAATTTAAACAATTAGAAATACTTAAAAACAAAATTCAAATCATTTGCAGACTTTCTTTATTATATATATAATATATATATTATATAATATATATATATAATTATATATATATATATATATAAACTCGAAGTTAATGCCTATTAGTAATCCTCCTAATGCAGGTCTTGTACAAAACGAGTTTGGTATGCATGTATATATATAAACATTATACATGCCTTTTTACACACACACGACTACACATACACACACTCACTCACACGCATGCAAGCATATTTAAATAATAATTTCACATCAAAATTTTAGTGATGGGTGTGTGTGTGAGAGAGAGAGAGAGAGAGAGAGAGAGAAGGAAGGAAAGACAGAGAGTGGGGGAGAGAGAAATGAACCAGTTGATGATCTGTAAAGTTGAAAAATAACAATTGAATTATAGGATCTTAATATATTGCATTAAATTTTAGTAAGGATTTTGTCTTCAGTTGTTCCATAAAAACTGGAGGAAACGGCAATAATTTTCTTCTTTAGTTTATTAAGAAATTATTATTCACTGAGTTTCTCAAACTGTTGTCCTCATCATTTTTTTCATTATAGTCACCACATACCCGCATTGTCTGGGTCATTATATTATATCATATATATATATATACATATATATATATATATATATATATATGGAGAAAAATATTTCAAATTTGTTTAATGTAATTATTTATATTATTTGCAATAAGCTGAGCTCGTTACAGAATCTTCAAACACAAGATTGCAAGTATGTAAGCAGTGTATGAACATGATATACTAATAATGCTGATTAACTCATCATTCGGAAATCCGTTTCACTATTGATTTGTAAATATGATCCTTTACTCTAAAAGAGTAAAGTCAGCAGAGTGACCTGTTGTCGGTATTAGTCGGATAGCGAGGAGAGTATTTCCTTTTTAAATAGTGCTAGACCAATGAAATTGGTCCTTTCTTAGGCTAATGGCAGACGGAGACCCCCTCCTGACAATCGGATGGTTACGACAAACCCAACCATCTAGATCATTATCCCGGTCTATTGTCCTTATGGCAAAACCCCAACCCTGTTTATCATATATGTGCGAAAAGGCTGTGGTTTGAGGAGCTTAGTAACCTGTGTATAACATTAAACTGTGATGTTCCAATTATGGAGCTCTTGATCATCATTACTTCCAGATCCACTCTGACCGAAGTGTTTAGTACTCGTTAGCGTCCCATGTATGTGTTTAATAGAAATATAAGTTTTAAGAAAAATGAATCCCTATCAAGAATGAATAAAACTAAACGACTCCGGCATAAATAACTCAATAAGGGTTGACATGCCGTAAAACCCAATCAACCAACCAGGAAGATTGTTTTGCATCTGAGGTTGAGTTCCATACCTACCATCAGCTCTCCACTTTACCGCACAGATCCAAGTAGTGTACTCGTTGCTTAGTTGGCGAGGACGATATCGACCTCAGAACCTTGCGGTTCGCAAGGTGGATGCTCTACAGACTGAGCTAATACTACTAGATTATCTAACTATATTATATTTACGTTTAATGTTTGATAAGCATACAAGAAGGTCATGCAACCTTGCCTGCAGCGCAGGACCTCCATGTTTTCAAATCATTGCAGGGATATTATCAACACCTGCAGCTTTGCAACACTCGATTACATTTGCAATTTCTTGTGACGTTGGTGCCAAATCTCGTTGCAACTCCGACGATTACCGAGGCACGTGATCAATTACAATTTCCTGAGCCTAAAGATTGTTTAGAAATGTTTAAACTGAGGATGAAGCCTTTTTCTGATGCAGCAAGTACCGTTCCCGTTGCGTTATACATAAAGCTCTGTTAATGAATTGCTTATATCGCAATCAAATATATTCTGATTTATTTGAATAAAGTTAATTGCCAATTTCTATCGGTAACTTATGTTATCTTTACAGGCTCCTTATCGTCATAGTAAGTGAGCTGTCAATGCGTTTAGCTTTACTTGTAGCCGGACTTTCGCAATATCGCACGACGAGAGAATTAATCAAGTTTGATTTAATATAAATTCATTTTATAAATTCAAAACGCGAATAAAAATACGCTATGACATGAAGGAGTAATCAACTATTATTTACTATAGAAATTCAATTAAATGGATGAAAATATCAATTCTGTCTCTCTAAGTAATTGTTTATATGAAACAAAATACAAAATTGTTAAACGGTTTCAAAAAGCGATAAAAGATTTATATTATAAAATGAGGAGAAAAAGAGCAAGCGAATATACAATGAGGAAACCTTGTTTTCAGTTTTAATAACAATATTCGACTTCACGCCTTTACGACCAGAAAGATTAACAGCTTAACGGTTATATAATATAATTAACTAAAAGGGCTTTTGGTTATTGCAGAGCACAGCATAGCAATAAACAAATTGAAAACGAATCCACATAATTTAATGATATACAAAATATAGTTATCTAATAAGAGTTTTGAGAACCGAAATCTCTGCAAATCTATTTTGCTGACCATTACACCACGTGATATATAAAAATATATACTGTAATATTTAGTTTTAAATTCTGATATCCACTAACAATTTCTTTTGAAAATAAAATATATAGTTACATTCAATTCGACAATTGACATTTTTCTAAATTTCATCAGTAACCCTGAATACGTTGACTATATCCCTGTAGAAGGACAAGACCGCTGAAAGTTAGCTAATTTCAAATTATTGATGATTTTTGATTTTTTCGTAGCAAGATCAATATTCCGACGTGGCACTGCATCTATGACAAAGATTTTTTTGCCTATTAATCTTTCATATCTATTGAACATTATCTGTATCAAAAAGATAGTTTGTTTTTTGCTCAGAACCAAAATTACAAAATTTTGTTAACATTTTTTAAAATTTTCACTTCAATTTTTCTAAAATATAGATATTTGTAAGACCTTTTGGGTATCAAAAGAACCGACTTATTAAATTTTATGTACCTTTATATACTTATTATTTTATTCTTATGAAATAAGAAAATATACTATGTTTCGAATTTCCCAGGAAAAAAACAGAAGCTAATAAATATACATATTTGAATAAAGCACGACGGAAATTCAATCGAATTAAAACATTTAAAATATTTTAGAAATTAAAAAATCCAAATGTTCTGAAAACAGAATTTACACGATGATACTGGTGACAATTATAACTACTGAAAATTAATAGCATATCCTTTTTATCATTGGAATAAATGTCAACAATACAATAGTTGCCTATTGTCAGGTCACTCGTATTGTTCCAACCTGAGAATGAAAATATTTCAACAGACGTTACTTTTGTAAAAGAGACAAAATGGAAAAATAAAAATGATATTGTATTCTCTTTTGTGGCTAATGAATATTCAAAGTTGTCTTTTGAAAATGATTTTCCAAATTATTCTGATGAAAAGATCTAAGTTCTTTTGTGCTTACATCGTGATCATAATTAGATATCTCTTTTTTATTTTTATCCGTTCCTAGTTTCTCTTTCCTTTGTTCCTCTTAGATACAACAAATGCTTTTTCTTTGAGTATGTTTCTTTTTCATTTGTTTTATTCTTCTTCCCTCTCATATTTATTTCTATTTTCAAACCGATTACGTCTTTTTTATTTTATTATTCTTCCTCGGTAAATTATATATATTTTCACAATTTATGTCTCTTTATTCTTTTTTATCATATCCCTCTCGTTTATTTTCCCTTAAACCTTTAATCTCGCCAGCTATGGAATAATTAATACTACTACTGTTCTTCTACAAGGCTATGTCCTTAAAAAAGAAACTAAACCAAACTATTTAATCTCACCCTTATCTATTTTTCTGAATTTTTAGATGAGGCTTGCTGATTGTATTATTTAGATTTTTCGGATCGCTTTCTATATCTTTATCGTTATATACACAACGTTTTGGTCGATGTGCCATCCGGCCTTCTTCAGATGTTTCTTGTCGAACTCAGGAACTTTCTTATTGAACACGTTGTGTATATAACAATAAAGATGAGGATAACAGCACGAACAATTTAAACCAAGCCTGTTGTCCTTATGGTATAAACTTAGAATTAAAAAATAAATAAACTACAATTCTATTTTCATTGATCCAGAGTAAATTTGAAGGACAAAATCTTCCTACAAGACTGTCACGGAGGAACTGACTTCTAAATATATCCCAATATCCACACCAACGAAGAAAAAACAATGATTATTCTGATAAAGAATATAGTTGACAGTCTCAGTCAAATCCCTGTTGAATGCATAACGGCGTGAAAATGACAAAGAATTGGATTTTTCTTTTGTCTTATCATCTGTTATATTTTATTTAAGTCAACAAAACTGAATCAAACTGTGTGTCTGTCGTTTGTCTGATGGACTATATCACCGATTGTAAGCCGTTAATGGAGGCTTTTTTTTACCGTGTTGCTCTGACTTGACTTTTTGTTGATGTCTCCGTTGCTTAAGAGTAGCTATGATTTTTTTACGATGTCAGTCTGCCCGGATTACGAAAGGATTAACGTCTTCCAGTTGTTATCTTTCTTCATTCGCTTTTGATTTCATAGAACGACTACGCAAAGTTTCTGATGGTCTGAAAATCCTGTTTAACTCTTGGAATTCTCTTTTACATGGACTATTTTTCCCAAGTGTCGCTATAACTGCTTGGACAGACGTCTTGCTGTTAATAGTTTTTATCTAGTCAGTAATGCAGACATTACGGCTGTATTAATTTATGTCTTCAATGAGTATTCCACGAGAATGAGATTGAAACGGACTAAACTAAGTTTATTAATGAGCTATAAGAGTTTGAAATCAAATAGGCAAAGTTTAGACCTTATCTATCTTACATGAGTTGGTATGAGACAAGATGCAATATATATATATATATATATATATATATATATATATATATAAACTTGCTACATTTTAAATGAAGTTTTAACATGAAAGAAGTTTCTATATACGTAGAAATCGACAATTCCAAGTACACACACACACATACATACACACACACACACACATACACATACAGACACACACACACACACACACACACATGTATTTATATATATATATATATATATATATATATATATATATATATATATAAATTATTCTGATCATCCTTTGATCCTTGCAATGAAACCTGGGTAGTTAATCTCGGTCGCTTATTCGGTTCCCCAAACTGGCTCTACAAGTAGGTATTCAGCACTTTCCAATATTTATTATCCCAACTCATTCGGTGTTTCTTTTTTCTGTTTTGTTTTTTGTTGGGTTTTGTGGGGTTTTTGCCAACAATCAAAATTATGACTTGTTCGTTTTGGTTTGTTTATTTTTCCTTTTTTTAATTTTTTATTTTTATTTTTGCTTTTTTGTTCCTATGATTTTCTCCGTAAACTTCAAAAGCCATAGATATAATGAATAATAAAATGATAAAAGAAACGTGGTTTTGGTCACCTAATTTGTTGAAGATTAAATATTAAAAGGAATCCCACTCAGAAATTAAGAGCTCGTTATTTGCTAATGTCTATAATAAAATGCGATAGGACGAGATATAATGGACAGAATCTGAAGTAAAAGTTCGGGCAATGTATCCAATAGCGGCATTTATGGCGCCGCTCTTCTAGATCAAAGTGGAACTTTCCCTGAAGATTATATAACTTTGAGGTTATTACAAATAAATCATATGAACACTTATTGCGAATGTTTTGTAAATTCACTACATTCTGAAAAGTCACAAACTCAAAATAACTCTTTTCATTTTTCTGTCATTTTATTATTTTATTGACCGTTCACAAACACCTTCGTGTTCCACAGGTTTTTTTTTCTAACTCTCTTGCAAGATCCAGGTATTTGTCTATCCTTTCGCTTTCTTGTATTTTTACTCTATGGTACGCTGGAACGACAAAGTTCACCAGATGACAACTTCTTTTCTTCTTGTTAATTAGTTCTAAGTCTGGTCTTCTGTCTGGGATTAAGTGATCAGTTTGTATCTCAGAGTCCCAGAAAATTTCAGGACTCTTTTACATGACAAATTCTAGATTGTGTATATACCATTAATCAGCATGGTCAAATTTTAATCTTTTGCAAAACTCTTAGTGAAATAAGTTTCGTATTCTGTCATGTGTTTTCTTGTATTCCTTTTCTTTTAGTTTGAAACATTCACTTACGTGATTAACTGTTTCATCTCTATCACCACACAACCTACACTTGCTATTCTCCGGCGTATTATAATTCTTGCTTTGATATAAGTATATCACTCTTTGTAGGTTTTTCACATCAGCTAATGCCTATGCTCTTTAAACAGAGGGAGTTACAGCAAATCACCTCGGATCTTCAGGACTATTCTGAGTATTCCGGTTGATTTTATTAATGAGGTTGTCTGGAAGGTCTTGATATATATATATATATATATATATATATATATATATATATATATATATATATATATATATTATTACATGATTCCTGTGGAAGCCAAAACATGAGCGTGCTAGTGTGGGCCGCCCAGCCAGGACCTATATTGACCAACTATGTGTGGATGCTGGATGCTGCGCAGAGGAGCTCCCGGGGGCAATGAATGATAGGGAGGGCGTGAGATTGTCATGGATGTCCGTGCTACTTGCGCGACATAATGATGATATATATAATATATATATATATATATATATATATATATATATATATATATATATATATCGAAAGAGAGAGATGAGATTCGTATGGTCTATATATTCAACTGATGTAAATAAAAGAAAGAGATGAAAACATTAAATGTACTTATAATTGAAGACTGAAGAGCATGAAGCATGAGGAAATGTTTATTCTGCAAATATATCGGGATAACCTTACACATTTCTCATGCGAATAAAAAGAAATAAGAAGTTCACTTTGATCATCAATTGTAACATCGCATAAATACCTTTGGACACAATTCGAGTTGAAAGGATTTATTTTATTTATTCTACTTTATTCAATTACGTGGAAGCTACACTTCAAATATATATATGTATATGAAGTGTAGCTTCAATATATATATATATATATATATGAAGTAATATATATATATATATATATATATATATATATATAATATATATATATATATATATATATATATATATAATTGTTTGTTTCTTGTAATAACTTAGTTCACTGCAACAAGCTTAGCTTATTGCAGCGTCTTCAGTCGCAGAGCAAAATGTGTCTGAAGATGGTGTAATGAGCTAAGCTTGTTGTATTTTATATACATTATTACATGAAGCAAATTTAAAGTATTATAATTTCATTTATTCATCTATATTACTCTGTTCGCTCACAGCTCTGAAACAATGTGCATCGAGATTCCACTACAAAAGGCGTGTATCACTATAGAAGAACTCAGCATAGGATGATCCTCAATACCAAAAATATATGTGTGTGTGTGTGAGAGAGAGAGAGAGAGAGAGAGAGAGAGAGTGTGTGTGTACGTAACCCAACAAAAATGAGACATCAACATGAGATTTCAATCCTCTAACCAGTAGCTTTATTAGAGGAATAAATACTCTTAGAGAATAAAACACTGTTCAATTTGAAACTCGATTATCCTTTTTGGTATCTACTTTTGCAATAGACCGCATTTTTCATAATCTAGATTCATGATATAATGGAAATAATTATGAAATGATAATTAGAATATATTACTCATTTCTAATTAATACAAATTAAATCACAGGAAACACCCAAAATAATCTTGTGGAATATTAATCGGTAAATATAAAAAGAAAGATTAAACTATTAAAATTTGATTTATCTATACATTTCTACCCCGTGACTTGTTCATACGATTTACGAACACGTGAATTAATTCTTACATTAAACGATGCAGAAGAAAGAGCGAATAAAAAATAACTTAGGGTTGCTTTTTAAAATTAGATGATTAATTACAGTCTCAGTAAAAACGGGAAATCTACAGGCCCACGGATCGTCTAGTAACATGTGTGCCAAGATTTTACTGTTTTACACAAACCTTATAACTTTGAATCGAATCATGCTTGTCTATCTTTTCAACTTTGAATTATGTCTTAAGGTCTTTGATACAATGTTAAAGCAGATGAAGAATCATTTGTGGACAAATGGTAAAAAAGGAATGACAAAACAGAAAAGACAATTTAATATATGTTTTATTTTACTTCTTTAATGATTTCGATTTGCCATTTGCAAATGCATTTTCGCATTTATTGAGTGATCGACTTATACTGGAAATAATTCTGTTGAAGTATTTCGTTCAACTAAGAAGAAATATCAATTAAGTTTGATTTAATATGAAGTCATCCTCTTTCCAAGAATTTTCAATTTGATTCCATTACATTCAAGTATTTCTATTTAATTCGATTGCTTTCAAGTATTTCTATTATATTTGCAAGTTGTTTTATTCTTTTTTGCCATATAATTCATATAGATATATATTGTAATGTGTACCCGAATGAGAGAGAGAAAGAAAGATGGATAGATAGATAGATATACATATAGATAGAAAACCGATGAGTTGGTAGTGGGAATAATTCTATTCGGGACCTTTTCTTCGATACACACACACACACACACACACACACACACACACACACACACACATATATATATATATATATATATATATATATATATATATATATATATATATATGTATATGTGTGTGTGTGTGTGTGTGTGTGTGTGAAAAATGCGGAAAAAACACTGGATGTTACAAGGGATAGAAATGTATTAGTCGTAGTGTCGATGTTCAAAACTTTCGGTTTATAAAGAAACCTTCTTCAGGACAATGGGGAAAAGGATTTATGTGGTAAAAGATGATGAATGTCTTGAATGTGTCGAGTTTGGAAAATGTGTTGAAAAGGTTCGTTACCATTCGTTGATTAGCCTTCATAATTTAATGTTGATGACGTGATTGGTACATGCGAGAGCAAAAATCAAAATGTGATAAGAACACGTGAAGTGGAAAAGCCATCAGATGTTAACATATTACATATAGATACCAATGTTTAAAAACAAGAGAAGTATTGTTTGACTATTTAATACTTATATATATATATATATATATATATATATATATATATATATATATATATGCGCCAAGAGTATGTCTGTCGTACTACATTCTCATCCTAATTATCATTCGAGAAAATATTCGACACAGTATCTATTATACGTGCTCTGACTGATACCCTTGCGAAAGGTATGCATCAACCTATTCTTCCTCCACTTATGGGTAAATAGTAGGGTGGACTGAGCTATTTAACCTTAGTTAGGCAACCAGTCTATGATAATAAAAACTCTGAATTCAAAACTTTTAAACTCTGCTTAAGAAATTGACCTTGTGTCACACCCTACTCGTGCGAGGGTGGTAAATATGTATACGTGCTGTAGACAAGAACAAAAGTTTCTTAATCCACTCAATCCGTATCAGGAAGGCATCAGACTATTCCGATTATTTCTCTCGTCTCTGAGCTCAGGCTTGCCCTTTTTTTCGAATTCCTCTTGAAGATAAGAAAACGACTAAGGAGAAGAAACAGAAACTACACTCCAATCCCAATCTAAGGCTGAGAAGTTACTCTCTATTTCTATACAGAGATCTCGGGTGTAACACTTTTATTCTGGACAGATTGCACACATGTTTTGATATTAAGGTTAAGTCACGATGAAAGTACCTGTTCCGCTAGATCACTGAAGTTAAGCTGCGATTAGCCTGTTCAATACTTAATTGTGTGGCCACTTAAGCAACAGCTGGTACTGTAAGTTATCTGAGTCCTTTGTTTATCAAAAGGACTTAATTCGGCATTAGATGACTCAAAAATAGTTGATGTGGTAATAAAACGACAACAAACCATTTATATCTATTGTATCAATATCTATCTATATATCGATTACGGTTGTCACACTGAAAACACTGGTTCCTGCTAGATCACTGAAGTTAAGCAGCGATTAGTCTGTTCAATACTTAATTGGATGACTACTAAAGCAACAACAGTAATGCTATCAAGCTGAATCCGTTGTTTATCAAAATGACTTGATTCAGCATTAAATGATCCAAAAAGGGTTGGTATGCCGTAAAATAAAACAACCAACCAACCATGTTCTTATTCTAGGCATGACCTCATTTTTATGGGTATTATGCTCATCTATTATTTTCTATAATGATGTGGGTATCAGATCATTAATTGGGATCATTATAAAGACTAATTAATGGATAAATCAAAAGTGAAAGAAGTGAATGACGTATTAAGTGTTCATGAATGGAAAACTGTGAATTCATGGGAAAAGACAAAAGTTTGAGAAGATAAAAGAAGAGAGCGTAAGAATTTAGAGAAAGGTGAGAAGTAGATAAGAAAGAGGATAAAACCATAATGAGGCATAAATAACTCAGGGTATTATTGATATATATAATTGGAGTGAATAGATAGAAAGTTTAAAACATAATAATTTTAGAAAAAGAAAGATATAAGATATGAGAAAGTAATAAAAGGTAAAATATGAATTACGTTGTACGTTTGTTGGTTGGTTGGTTTTACAGCATGTCAACTTTTGTTAAACTGTTTTATTTCGAAGTCAGTTTAACAATTATGGTCTCCATTATATTTTATATATATTTTATAAGTATACACAGCACACCCTTATGTTTTTGCTAAGGGAATAATCTACCCTTCTGTGGATTATGTCGATTAGATTATAAAAAAGAAAGAATGAATATAGAAAGTAAGAAAGAAAAAGGATAGAATAAAGAAAGAAATAATATCTGTAAAAACATAAATAATTCAGGCAGTGGAGAGATAAAAAGGTGTCAGGTAGGGGCAGCTGTCGTTGGGCACAGCTTCAGAGGGGGGCGGGTTGCTCTAACCTAAAAGTCTGTTGCTCTACCATTTGAATATATCGCCCAAATTTGCCGCTATACTCCTGAACTTTGGATGCATATAGTTTTAAAGAATTATAGTTTTAAAGTTGGTGTGTAGTTGAAGCTTTGAAAAATCTTAATCGGTATTTATTGGCCACTGGAGGCGGTACCGGGCCAAGCTATTGCCCCCCTCGGATCCTGATGCTGACACCCAGTGAACTCTGGGCATTATTGACGGATATAATGTAAGTGGTAAATTGAGAGAAAGTAGAAAATATCATCGGAAAAAGAAAGTGAATGATATTACAGAAAGAAAGAAAAAAAGATGATAGAAGAAAGCTACTTGAGAAGTAACTGAAACTAACCAGAAAGCGAGCGGACGGTAGAATGCTCCTCGATCCATTAGCAAAACCAACGAGAAGTTCAACTCCATGATTTTTTTGTTATGTTTGTTTTTATGTATTGATTTTAGGGTCATCAGGAGAGAATGTGCACCGTTTCGGGACCTTCGTCTCAACGGTTTTATTTGCACATCAGTCCTATTCAGTGCTGTGAGTCCCCATAAAATATATCCAGTATATTGAACAATCAAACATACTAATGAATAACGGCGAAAAGTTGTTTTTAAAATTGCGCGTGTTATGGGAATATTATGGAATATAAGGTATGAGAAATAAATAAAAGGTAAAATGAGAATGACGAAGTTGGTTAGTTTTACCACATGTCAACACTTGTTGGACTATTTTATGTCAAAATCAATTTAACAATTATGGTCTCCAATCGTCTTCACTATCCGGTTAAGTTAGGAAAACCCTTTTTTGTCGGAGAATAGTCTTACCCGTCTGAGGATTATGTGGATTAGATAACAAAAAGAAAGAATGAATAAGGAATAAATGAAAAGAAAATATAAAATAAAGAAAGAATTAAGATCTGTAAAAGAATATATGAAATGATAATGGGTTAAATTAGATCCTAAAAGAAAGAAAAAAAGAAAACTTAAAAATAAAAGAAAACACGACGAAAAGGGAGATGAAAATTGAGAAAGAAAGAAAAATAAATTGAAAATGATTTAAATTAGATACGAATAGAAAGAAAGAAAGAAATTTTATGTATGTAAGTAAAATAAGAGATTCAATGTGAGAAAAAAGAAATAAATGATGGTTGAGGTATATAAGGAAAAGAAAGATGAGTGAAAAAGATGAGGAGTGTGGAAACGAAAGAAAGAAAGAAAGAAAGAAAGAAAGAAAGAAAGAAAGAAAGAATAGCATCGACAGGAATCCGATAAAGACCGGACACATCTTTACTCGTCTGTTTTCTCGTGCAAATAAATAATGGCTTTCTGTATCGACCGATTTTATCAGCAAAATTTCGCCGCTAAAATCAATATTGCAAAGTCTGTGGATCCCAAAGTTTTATTCATCGCTGTCTGATGACTTCTTTCTTTTTCTTCTTCTTTTTCCTTTCTTCTTTCTTTAAAGTTTTTTTTTCTTTTCTTTTTGACATTTGCGTTTGCTTTCTAACTTAAATTTGTATTTTGTTTGTTCTTCTTCTTCGTTCCATATTCTATTTTATTCATTTGTTCAAGTGTAATTTTACTGAAATATTTGTTTGTTTTATGATTAAATTCACTGAATTGAACAAAAAACGTTGACAGGTGAGTGGCATTAACGTTGCCTGCTTGAACTTTTGTTTACTTCTAAACTTTCTCTTCTCATGTTTATTTGGATTATCTTGCTTTTCTACTTAATTTAAACCTCAAACAACAATACTGACCGCATTATACTCGAAATCACACCAGCATATATATATATATATATATATATATATATGCGTGTGCGTGTTTATATATATATATATATATATATATATATATATATATATATATATATAGCCTATTCGGAGAGGATCCAGCGACATAAATTAGACTTAGACCCTTTCAAGACATGGTTTTGGACAATCCACCATTGCATCTTCTACTTTTCAAAAGTCTGCAAAATCCTCTTTCCGTGTAGGGTTCTCGTTAAATCTTGTTCTCGGTTTACATCTGTGTTTAAACAGGGGACAGTCAGAAGTTGTTGGGAGCCAAATTTAACAAAAGAGCATGTCATAAAATCATTGTATCAACATATATATATATATATATATATATATATATATATAGAGAGAGAGAGAGAGAGAGAGAGAGAGAGAGAGAGAGATTATACTAAAGCTGAGTAAATCAATAATTGTTTGCAAAGGTTTTTTCTATTTAGTTCAATGATACAAAATGCATCCCAAAAATTTCGTTAGTTTTGGGATTAAGTTATGTTTGTAAATTCCATTTTATTTGGTTCTAATTAGTCGTAATTTGCAATTAAGTCAAAAGCTCACCTGTCTCTTACTCCTTATATTCTCGGTGTTATAAAGAGAGAGATTGGAGAGTGTGAGCGGTATATTATTAGTATGTTAATTTTCACCAGCTAATGGCTGACCCGTATTATAATACGGGGCAGTTTTTGACTTAATTGCAAATTTTAGCCAAATAATGTTTGGTTTTTTTTTTATTCTTCGGTTGTTTTTTTTTAATTTAATTCGTTTTGCAAATTAACTTTCTTCCTGATCACAATTATCTACCCAGAGCTTTTCTTGTATATATATTTATATATATTTGCCACATTTGCCACCATTCTCATAACCTCAAAACAATTTTTGGCGAGATTTAAAGATTTTTGCAATAAAACAATTTAGACAATGCAGAATGCATACTTATGGATAAACATTCTGAAAAACTATTTTCTTTTTTTTTTAAATCCACTTATTTATTTTATATTTATTCGATAAATGTTATTTTCCAGAATTCACCTTATATAATATATATATATATATATATATATATATATATATATATATATATATATATAGTTGTAAAACTTATTTCCCCTGAAGAAGGTGTACTAAGAATACCGAAACCGTGGTAGGGAAATAACTTTTCTACAACTATCAATGCTCTATATTTTACAAGATATATTGCAGCCCTTTGGATTAACTACTTATGCTACTACAATGTTTACATGGTAGTAACCCTTTGATATAATATATATATATATATATATATATATATATATATATATATATATATATATATATATATATATATGAGGAAAAATGAGTAAAGAAAAGAAATGTAGATGGATAAAATGAATTTAATCGATATCACATTAATCGATATCACTTACACATGTGTTTCTGTCAGTTTATGTGTGTGAAAATATTTCGCACACATAGAAGATTCGACCTTCATCAGAGTGAACATTTATTTTGAATGAAAACATTTGTTGGGAAAAAAACAACAGAGATTTTTGAAAATAGAAATAGAATTATATATATATATATATATATATATACATATATATATATATATATATATGTGTGTGTGTGTGTGTGTGTGTGTGTGTGTGTGTGTGTGTGTGTCCCAATAAGATACTTCTAAGATACCCAGAATGTATTTGCAAAATATCCGTGAGATCTCTGAAATAACTTTAAAGTTTAGACATCTCTTTATTGCTTTGAGAATTTATTGCCAAAAAGTAATAATTTTTCCTTATTTTTTTTGAAAATCAGGACCGAATACAAAATTCGACACGGTTTATTCTTCATAGATAACCCAAAAGTATTGGTTTCTTGTGATTTTCCTTGTCTGTCATTTCAATAAAACAAGAAAATCTGTTGCATATATATATATATATATATATATATATATATATATATATATATATATATATATATATATATATATATATACGTGTGTGTCAGTGGCTCTGTGTGTGTAAAAGAAATAAAGGATGTTCGAAAACTTTCTTCTAGACTGTTAATATAATATAAAGCAAAATATATCTACCATTTCTGCTATTGGTTTTTTTCTTTCGTCTCTAATTTTTGCCCATGAGCCAGAATCCTTCCAAACTCAGACTGAAGTTACAAACGTAAAAGAAAAATTCTTCCTACGGTTCAGATTGCATTATTCTTGTGACAGTCGCCAAAAAATGTCCTTTTATACATTTGAAATAACCCTGACAACTCGGTCAATGTTTCCATGAATCAAAAGAATCAGACCCAAGTAAAAATTGATGGAGTAGAAAAAAAGATGGGTTCCCACAAGAGATTACCTGTCGTTACAGTACCAAGGATGTTAAACACAAGTTGTCTTTCGGAGCTTAACAAACGAATATGTCTTAAAACATAGATAGATAGATAGATAGATAGATAGATGTAAACGAGCGTAAATTGATATATATGCAGTAACATATGAGTAGGGATATATATATTTATTAACACAGTAAATTTGATATTCATGATTCCATTAATAAATATCATATTTGCAAATCCCTATAGTAGAAGGCGCGGTAGTAGAAAATTGACTCGTCGACCCGAGTTCAAGTCCTGTATGAGTCTGTTTGCATTTCAAATTGTGCTAATATGATTGTAAATGGTATGCATCCAGCTATTCTCCCTTCAGCTATGGGTAAATAATAGGGTAGACTGGGCTCTTTAACCTTGGTTAGGTAACCAGTCAAGAAGGAAAACTTAGGATTCAAATTGTTAAACTCCGGATAATATATTTACCTTGTGGCACATCCTACTGGTGCGGAGAGGTTAAAGGATAGATAGATAGATAGATAGATAGATAGATTTTCAAATGGCAATTGGTAAATATATGCATACGGAAACACTACCATACGCAGATATACACAGTAAAATAACTAGGCAAGCTTGGTCATATGGATTTGCGTTCAGCAGCAAAATCTAAACAATTTCAGCAAAAGGGTTAGGGCCTAAACAGATGCCGGCGTTATATTGGTCACATGGGCTAGGGCTATTTTAGAACTTGCATATACAGGTACTCATGTGTCTCATAATCCACACACGTATACATACACATACACACACACACATACACACACACACACACATATATATATATATATATATATATATGTGTGTGTGTGTGTGTGTGTGTGTGTATGTGTCTGTAAAGATTGCAATCTGAATTTTGTTAGATTAAGATATTGAATCATTGTTTATTATTGGTTCGGATTACAATCCTCGTTGTATTCTTATTCACATTCCAGCCGGGTTTTCTCCAGTCTTTCTTTTGTAATCCACAATAGATATACCCGACCTCAACAGACATATGAGGAAGGCAGAGACTAAACGGCCAAAACATTGAGAAAAGAAAAAGAAAAGAGAAAAACAAACAATGAACATTTGGTGAGAAAAACTGGGCTTTTTCCGTGTCATTTATCATGACTATTGAAATCACATCAAAGAAAGTTTACAATTTTTCCCCTTTTAAGAAAGACACTTGGCGTAATTTTTAGTTAGCTTTTATATATATATATATATATATATATATATATATATATATATATATATATATATATATATAGTAATGTATTTTATTGTATTGTTACTCACTCAGTTTTATTCAAGTTTTTCACACAAAGTCAGAATTGTGACTCGTTCATCTTTTTCTTTTTCTTTTCCCCAGAAGTCATTTTCTCTTTTCATATATATATATATATATATATATATATATATATATATATATATATATATATATATATAATGAAAAGAGAAAATGACTTCTCAGGAAAAGAAATTCAGTCCGATAGTATGAGAGAAAAGAAGACAAACAATCACGACCACAAGACACTTGTCAGTATGTGAACTGAATCCTCAGCTCTTGTCCAGAAGAGGGTCTGAAAAACTGAAACGTTATACTTCCATCAAGTGTAACATCTCGTGTTTGTCTCCGATTCTCCATATATATATATATATATATATATATATATATATATATATATATATATATATATATAGCAATTTTAGAGTTTAACTCAATGTTATAAAAAAAAGAATGAGCCCCAATTTGGACCTTGGGAAATAGAAGAAAATGCAATACTGGGGGTAATGAATATTGGAAAGTGCTCAATATGTACTTATAGAGACGGTTTAGGGAACCAAATCTGCAATAGAAATTAACTACCTATGTTTTACCGAAAGGATCTTCAGGATATATATATATATATATATATATATATATATATATATATATATATATATATGTGTGTGTGTGTGTGTGTGTGTGTGTGTGTGTGTGTGTGTGTGTGTGAGTATAAGAAAATTGAGAATGTGGAGGATATTAATAAAAATTCGACGGCACAGCTTTACATTATACCAAAGGAAGAATTTCACAGGTTATCTAATTAAGTGAAAACTCACTCGAATACGTATGTTGAATGCCAATGGGACGATTTGAAAAAGATTAACGTTGCATTTACTGTTCGTTTCTGTCTTCCATTCTCGATATTTTTACACACTTTTCTATATATAAAGGAGTCGAGGTTTTTTTGGTATGAACGTGTCAATTTTTAACTCAGAAGATGTCATTGAGCAATACAATCGAATATATACGTTAGTATGAAATAGTTATATAATTAGGAAAACTACAAATTTAGTTTTTGACTTTTACTGATCAAATTATATAATTCGACAAATCACTCGATTTGTGGAACTCATCAAAGTTCTTCACAAGTACAAAAACTAGCAATTAGGAAAAAATATATCTTTTAACCCACTCAAGACTTTAGTGTTACATCTTTTATAAAAAAAATATTGTAAATGGAAGTAAAACCAATTTCTAAAGTAAACGAAAATTCTAATACGCGGATGTTTAGCTTCGTAAAAATTAATTCATTTTACTCCTCTTTACCCCTTTCTTTTTCACTCCTTGGTATTCCTAAAATATTTTAGTCCGGTCCTGGACCGGGTACTTCTGCAACTCGTATATAAAAAAAAAGATTTCTTTCTAATTTATTAACAAAAGTTTGTTTTGTCTTTTTTTTCTTTTCTTCTTTTTTTTTGGGGGGGGTTGTTTTTTGTTGTCGTTGCTGGTTTATTTTGTTTTTATAAGATGTTGCATTGGCCCTACGTCAAGTTTCGCTTACTTCTTTCATCAAAAAAAAAATTCAAAACTAAAGAAAGATAAAAAGCAGTATTTGATTTCTGCTTGATGTCAGTTCAGACGCGATCATTTTCATGCACTTATGCATTTCAATACTTTTTATATTTGCAACTGAAATCATCGCTGTCCAGCTGTACATCTTCTGAAAACAATAAAAGTAAAAGCTCTTCTCAAGCAAAAAAAAAAAAGAGAGAGAGAAAATATTATCATCGAATGGAAATAACAAATCCCTTATGGAAAGATGTCTGCATGAATGGATTTTTATCGCTTATTTTCTCACCCACAGACACCGAACAAATGTTTCTGAAAGATTCGGCCATTTTCCAAAATGACAACAGATACACACACTTCACTCATGAACAGTGAAGTGAATACTATAGAGAGGATTAGAGATTCTTAATAGACATTTCTTTCCTTTTCTTCTCTTTGTTTCTTGCTTTTGAATTTATTTACTTATTCATTTACTTTTATAACAAGTCAAAATAACTGTATAAGATCGAAGTGAATCACTGTGTATGTATATACTAGCATAGTACTCGTAAAAAGGACGTGTTTATTTACAAGGTGTGTCAAAAAGTATCGAGGTTTTTTCTACTTTTTGACACACCTAGTATTCTGAAAAAAATAACGTTCCATTCATTAATTTCTTTCAAAATACAAGGTGTGTCAAAAAGTATCAAGTTCAAAGCTGTATTTGCGAAGATAGAAATGAAGAATGAATTGGATTTTTTTCAGAATACAAGGTATATGAAAAAGTACAAAAATCTTGATACTTTTTGCCACACCTTGTAAATAAACACGACCCTTTTACGAGTACTATGTTAGTATATACATACACAGTGATTCACTTCGAGCTTATACATTTATTTTGACTTGTTATAAAAGTAAATGAGTAAGTAAATAAATCTTGATACTTTTTTGAGACAGCTTGTATGTATCCGGAAGATCTGACATTTGTGCCCTCATTGACGGAAAGGAAAGTGTTGATTTGTGAGACGTAAAGTTATCGTTGACATGTTAGTAATTTTAATTCGTTGGATTACTTTGCAAATCCCTAAGATAATATAGCGGTGGTTCACTTTGGATAGGCAGTTGTATCTTACTATTGTTACGGTATTTATTGAATTTGCTATCTGATAAACACTCGGATGAAAAATGTTTGGCATTGCAAAACTGGCAGACAATATTCTTGGGCCTACATGGATGAGGCAATAAATTATCTTCAGAAATATACTGTTGTTTACTCTATTATTTTCAACTCTCTCTCTCTCTCTCTCTCTCTCTCTCTCTCTCTCTCTCTCTCTCTCTCTCTCTCTCTCTCTCTCTATATATATATATATATATATATATATATATATATATATATATAATCAGATCATACCGACAACGCAGTTCTACCTAACTCTTACACCCCACCTGTACCTGCCTAGAAGGTCCTCTGCACGACATCTGGCACGTTTAGATGCCCACAGAAGTACGTCAATTACAAACTCCTCCCTGCTTCTCCAGCGTGTCTTGTTCGTTTTACCCGGATGATTTGTGTGTTAGGAGGTCGTGTAAGTGTGATTTTTTGGGTTGTTTTTTTCCAGGATTTTTTCAGCACAGCATCCTTGTGCCCTTGAACAATTCACATCAAGCTTTAGCGTTAGAGACTATGGGGTGTAGTTATACAGTAGCACTAACAATGCTATAGCCTGGAAGAATTTTTGCGTCATGTTACCCGAGATCAGATTTCCATGTGCTCAATTATCTGTCTATAGCAGTCCGAGCGTTTCTTTTGCATGTATTGACATCGGTAATATATATATATATATATATATATAATATATATATATATATATATATATATTAATATTTGATATTAGAAAATATGAAAGACAACATACATCTGTTTAGCATCACATACATACACAAATATGCAAGGACATAAAACTATCTATATAAATAAAAAATGAGTTTAGCCTTTCATCCAAGTGTATTATGTTAGTGTGTTCGCTGGTAATGTGGTAATGTTAACACTTTTACTACTCATACACCTACTACCTGGAAAAATATTTACGATAGCAGATTTAATTTTTCGTTCTTAAAATTGTTTATGTATGATTTGGTTTGGTCTAAAACCTTCCATTCTATGTTATAAGGTTTGCCCTGTTCGTAAAGGGCAAACCCTATAACATAGAATGGAAGGTTTTAGACCGGCCCAAATTATTTTACTGTGTACAACAGAAAAATTGCAAATTCTTAAAGGAATAACATCAAAAAACAAATCCCTTAATACCAAATCTGAAGTCTTCAGGGCCCGCACAGAAAAAAATCCGAATATGGTTTTGGACCGGGGAGGAAGACACACACAGACAACCATCATAATTAGAAATAATCACCTGACAGAAAAACAACAAAAACACGCAAACACAAAATAAAACCCATAAGCGACAACAAATCTATATAGCGAAACCAAAAAAAAAATCAAATGTGCAGACAGGAATGAATGAAAGCAAAAAGATCCGGGAATCAACAGAATCTTGACCTTCATCAAGATAAGCAATAAAAGGAAAAACAGGGAGACAAGCGGCAAGATAGAATACGGAAGATGCGTGCGAAAATACATGAATCCAACAACGTGAAGATACACGCACTAATTCACCAAAAAACGCGAGAAATGTAGATTCTGTCACTAACAACAAAAATACATATATAAATGAATTGACATTCACTATATATCTTAACAGGGGCGTTGTCTTGAAGAAGGGCGGCTAACATGCTGCTTGGAAACCAATGGTATAAATGACACCTTGAATGTATTGTACACTATAATAAATAAATTCAGCTCTTACACAAGTAATCGAGCACTTTATTTTCAATTCTCCAATACTAAAAATGGACAACCATATATATATATATATATATATATATATATATATATATATATATATATGAAAAGTCAGTCGGGTATCATTCCTGGTCAGAAGTAATTGATGTGTCTAGCCACACAGATGAGCAAGTTAGTGTGGTCTTGTATTATTTTCTCTAACAGTGCATAATATCCAAGATACAGCTATTAGGAAATATATTAGTACATATTAATCGCTAAGCTTAAAGGCCAGAAGTATGGGGCACCTAATGAGAATCAAACTTACTAACAATAGTTTGCAAATCTAGCTTGCTAACCATTACACTATGTGAAGTGCCACATTCTATGATCATATTAATCATAATAAAGGCTATTATTCAACCACTACAATTGTTAAACTATTCACTAAATATACACAAACAGACTGATAGATAGATAGATAGATAGATACCGGAGCCTTAAGAAAAGATGTATTATTCAGCACATCACTGATAAGGACAACTAATAGTTTCATTCAATAAACGATCTTAAACGAAACGAAATTCATGTCAAACTTTCTGATAGTGAACAGAGGAGGCTAACATTAAAAGTAAACGTTTACAGAATGGCAGCTTCTGGGCAGGTGGTTTTTATTACCTCAAAAAGATTAAAAAGAGTATTTCTCGTGATGCACCTTTCTTGTCGACACTTCATTGAACAGTATGATTTAAGTAAAAAATATTCTGTTGTAGATTGCCTGAATCTGGGATTAGGTTTTTGCCCCGAGCATCCATAAGAGTTTGTGGCTCTTTCATTTAATGCTAAAGAGATTACAATTGAATTGCACGTTTGAGGAGATACATTATTTTGTATGCTTGATTTCGTGTAGAGATATTAACCAGCTGCTTTCTAGAAAGATTTTTTTTAAATTACCTCGAAGCGAAATTTTGTTGGTTTTCTGTATATTTACTACTAGGAAAGTCTTAGTGCAAAAAAAGATTTGTGCGTGCGAGATATTGCATCCACATCTTTAGACCAAAAAAAGATCATCGCGAAATATATCAGCCGCTCCTTGTGGAGGCACGTTGTGTAATGGTTATTGTCGGAAGGAAATGGACTCAGCGTGACGAGTTCAAATCTTGGATGAGACTGTTTACATTTCATATGGTTGTATCGCGAGGTGGAAAGATACACAGAGTAATGGTGTGCTTAATATATTTATTAAGCACCAGCATCCAGTGCCAAACGGACACAGAAAAAATAGGTACACACAATTAAAAAGACAAAACACACTAAATAGGAGGATCAATTCGGTATAGAAAACGTAGCAAAGTCAGTCTGAATATTATTCTGCTAGTTAATCCACTTTAATCGTAGGCTATTTTATGGCGATGAGCCAGTCCATCTGGTAGAATGCCGAAGGGTTGTTAGCTATTCTACAACACATATAATACTAAAACACCTGGGAAAGGTATGAATCAATTACTCTCCTTCCAGCCAGGGGTAAGTAGTTCAGACTGGGCACTTAAACTTTGGCTAGGCAACTAGTCAAGGAGAAGGAAAACTCTGAATTCAAATCTGTTAAACTCCGCTTAAGAAATTGACATTGTGTTACATCCTACTCGTGCGGAGGGGTTATGTATATCAGCGACTCAAGAACTAAGAAATGTCTGTTTAGATAACTTATCAGTCACTATCAAGTAGTTTAAAAGGACAGTACTAGAAAATATACGTTTGGTGCTCCGAAAGAAATGTTTCGTATATATTTACTCATGAAATAAAATAAATACAGAGGAACAATAGGAGAGTCCCATTGTGATGTAATGGTTAGCAAACTAATCTCGCAGATCCATTACTTTTGAATAGTGAGTTTTATCCTCGCCCGATGCCCCATACCTGCGATTTTGTGTCGTATTATACCTATGGCGAATGGGTTAGGTAAATACCTACAGAGGCACAATAATTTTATATAGATCAAGTTTTCAGCTACAGTACTTTTAAACAGTAATCACTATTGGTCCAATATTATTGGCTGCGATGTATGGGAGCCTGCATGCCACTCTCGTAAAAATCTGATCAAACAGAAGTGATGAACTTTTTGGTTCCGGTTCGTAACGATAACACTCTGTCTCATCAACAGTAATGTTGCGGTCCCAGAAACTGTGACCTTCAGCAAGGTCCTAGCTAGGGAACCAACTGACACAGATTCTATGTTATACTCTTAAGAAACTACAAAAAATGTAAATAAAAATGTATAATGTATGTGATTCCCTAACTTCTAGGCATAAAATTACCTCAGAAGGGTTGATATGCCGTAAAATAAATAAATAAATCGGGCATCATATTCATATTTAACATTAACAATAAATATAAAAATGTTGGTGTAGAATTGTGCTCGAGAGTAGAAAGTATAATAATTTTGCTATGTTTCAGTTTAAGCTCAGTCGGTATAGCATCCGCCATGGAACCTCAAACTTCCGAGTTTAGTACCGGCCCTCGCCAACTCAGTACATGAGTAGCACAGCTCGGATATGTGCTGTAATGGTGGTAAGTGTGGCGCTCCACCTCAGATGCAAAATAAATCTCCTTGGTTTTGTGCTAGTAAAAACGGGATAGACTCCTTCGCTGTCCATCTGATACCGATTAGAGGCTACTCTGCCTACTTTATGATAAAAGCCAACACACATACAGAATCTGGATCTTTATTAAATAGAATATTAGGTAAATTGAAACCAAGTTTTAACTTTAAATTAAACTGAATTAATCTTAACTTTATAATTAATGAACTAGTGACAAATTTGGCACCAGAAAAATAATAATCTGATGAAATTAGAGAAATAATCAACTGAAGCACTGTGAAGAAGAAAAACACTGAAGTGCTGGCAACATAATTATATATTGATAAAGTGTCTCAAAATCTCTGACAATAAACACTTCGGTGAAGTTGACGACTGTTACAAAATTCATTGAATATTAATAAATCAAATAAAAATATAATATGAAAACTACTTAATAATTTTGGCTCAACAGAAGGACCGGTTTAGGTTAGTCGGTATAGCATCTGCTTAAGAACCGCAAGGTTCCAGGTTAGATGTTGTCCCTTGCCAACTCAGTGCATAAATGCGCACACCTTAGATTTATGCAATAAATTGGGAAAATGGTGGTAGGTGTGATGATCCACCTCAGAGACAAAACAATCTCCCCGATCTAGCACTATGGAAACGAGGATAGACCACTCTTCTGACTTTTATTAAAACCATCAGGAGAAATTAAATTTTGAATGGCCTGAAAAAATTTTTACCTCTTTAAATTCAACTGATAGTGAATTCACCTGAGGTGCTAGTTGTACAATGGTTATCGTCATATAAAATAGAGCTCAAATCCTGGACGATGTTGTTTGCATTTCCCGTAGCGCTAACACTTATGGGAAATGTAGTTATTTACCCAAGTCAATAATCACGGGTAGGATGTGAAACAAGTTCACAAGTATGGGACATCCAGGCAGGAATAACTCACTATTCAGCTGTAATGGATGAGCGAGACTAGCTTAATAAGCACCATCCATTGGAAAAGTATAAATCAACAATTCCTTCTCCAGCTATGGGTAAATATTAGGGTGGACTGAGTATCGGTAACCGGTTGAGAAAAAGAAAAACTCCGAATTCAAACATCCCTTCTCTAGTTTCGAAACAGCTGCTTATTTTCTTGCTTAAAAACAATTAATAAAATATGTTATAAACAACAAAGTACATAATAAATAATAAACAAAATGCGTTAATTTAAAGTAACTTTTCTTTTTATTATACTTTCTTTTTTCTTCCATCTACCTCTTTTTGTGCTATCTATCAATCGATCGATCGATCTATCTATTTATCTATCTATCTACTTTTCTTTCTTCTTTCTTTCTTTCTTTGATGATTTTCCTCGTTTGTATTTTTGCCTTCCCTCTTTTTTTGTTCTTGATGATGATGATGATGATGATGATGATCTTTTTTACAAAGTTTGCTAACTTTTTATATATTGCTTATATTCTTTCAGTATAGTATTTAATCAAACCCTCCACACAAGCTGGATGCGACACAAGATCATTTTATGTGGACCTTAACAGGTCTAAATGTTTCTAAATCGATTGCCATGTCAAGGTTAAATAACCCATTGTCCTAATTTACCCATTGCATTAGGAAGAATAGTTGAATCCATACCTTTCCCAATGGTTAGAGCGATTCATCGTGGTGTAATGATTAGCAAGCTTGTCTTACAGATCCATTACAATTTCATTACTATTAAATAGCGAGTTTGATCCTCACTTGATGCCCCATACTTGCGACCTTGTATCACACCCGTGGTAAACGGGTTGGGTAAATACCTTCCTTTCCAAGCGGAAATTAGCTCTAAACAACCTTCGTAGGTGTCAGTACCTACTTATTTACCTTTTCCAGAGGTAAGAGTATTTCATCCTCGCTGGATGTTCCATACTTGCGACTTTCTATCACATCCTACCCGTGACAAACTGTTAGGTAAATACCTTCCTTTTCCCAGAGGAATTAGCTCTAAACCGCCTTTGCAGGTGTCTGTACTTGTTATCTACTTGTTGTTTAGATCGGTAGCTATCACCAACATAAGGGTCAGTTTTCTTTTTTTCATTTTAAAGGCAGACATATAATTCCCATGAGAAAAACAAAAACTGACAATCGACAATTTTCTTTCTTTGATCATCACGAGGTGACTTGTGTTGAATAAAACCCGAACTTAATAAACGATATAAACAACGGGTTAATAAAAATCAATAATCCGTTAGCTTTCTTCTCAACTTTTGAGTAGAGATATATTGGAAGGTAAAAATACAAATAAGTCTCAGTGAAAGTGCCGAAAACAAAACATTGTTTACTTCGGAACTAAATATAGAAGAAGCTTGACATTAGAAATGCAACCAGAATATAAACTAGAATTCCACCTGCGTAAATCACAATATCCAAAACAGAGTAAATATTTATAACTATTTAAGAACATTAGAAATGTCACAAAACACATAGTCTGAAGACATTTGTATTCCTTTTTTGGATTTGTTTTTGCAATAACATAGAAATATACGTTGTTGGAGTAAGGAGAAGTAAACAAAAGAAGTGGATTAACATGATTTATCCACTTAAATAACTTTATTGAACGCTGGTGGTCTTTCACCAGTCTGGCTTTCTCAGGTCTCCAGGACTTTTCTGAGTATTCTAGCCGATCTTATCAATGAAGTGAACTAAATGTTCTCGATTTTTCGTCTGATGGACCGTTCCAGGGGGCACTAACTACAATTAGCACCACCTTTACCTTCATGTTCCACAGGTTTTCAGTAAGTATGTGTCAATATGTCCGTTTTCTTTCATTTTTTCTCTGTGATTCGCAGGGACGGCAAATTCCACGAGATGACAAGATCTGTTCTTCTTGTTAATTAACATTAGGCCTGGTTTCGCACTATCTTTTTAATATTGAGCCCTCTGCACGAAATATCAAAACAGAATACACACACACACACACACACACACACATATATATATATATATATATATATATATATATATATATAATAACATATCACTCAATAAGTCCGGGGCTTGACATATAGATGGCGCTACTAATAAAAAATCCATATGATTTTTATAAAGTAATAATCTTTAAATGGCACGTGTCAAAATGTGAGCCCAATCGGATTATTAGTTTATAAATTACAGTTATTTAAATGAAGCTATTGCAAAATTTCAAAATAATGGAAACATCTGAATTTCGTGTGTTAATAAAGCATTTGCTTTCTGATGGAAAAAATACTGTTCAAGCTAAGCAATGGCGTGATGAGAGTTATTCGGACTCTTCTCCGTCGGAAACAACAGTTAAGAGGTGGTATGCTGACTTTAAACGCGGCTGTACAGACACCAATGATGCTTAACGCTCAGGTCACTCAAATTCGGCGGTTGTACAAGAAAACACCAAAAACCTCCACAAACTCGTTTTGGCCGATCATGAATTGAAGTTGCGTGAGACAGCAGAGGAGTTGAATATATCAGAAGGAGGCGCATTCACCATTTTGCATGAACATTTGTCAATGAAAAGCTGTGTTCAAAGTGGGTGCTGCGTTTGCTCACAGTCGATCAAGAACAACAACGCGTCGACGATTGAAAGCATTGTTTGCAACTGGTTCAACGCAACAAAAAGAAGTTTTTGCGTAAATGGATAAAACATCGATCCCCCACTTTACTCAGGAGTCAAATCGGCTGTCAGCTGAGTGGACAGCAGCAGGTGAAAGCCGTCCAAAGCGACCAAAGACGCAAACATCAGCAGGCAAGATCTTGCCCTCCGTTTTTGGGATGCGCAAGGTATTTTGTTCATCAATTACTCTGAGAAAGGAAAAACCATCAATAGCGAATATTGTATAGCATTATTGGTGCGTTTGAAGGAATAAATCGCCTAAAAACGGTCACAAATGAAGAAGAAAAAAGTACTTTTTCACCAAGACAATGCATTCGTAACGATGGCAAAACTACATGAATTGCACTTAGAATTGCTTCTGCACCTACCCTATTCTCCATATCTGGCCCCAAACGACTACTGACTGTTTGCAAATCTCAAAGGAATTCTCCAGGGAAAGAGATTTGGCTCCAATATCGGAAACTGGGGCGTATTTTGAGGCCAAAACAAATCGTTTTACAAAAAAGTATCGAATTGTTAAAGAAGTGTTTGAATTAGTGTAACACCCTAGAAGAAGAATATTTTGATGAATAAAGTCGAATTTTGCCTAAAAGTTGTTGTTTTATTAGTCAGGCCTGGGAATTATTGAGTAATCTTATATATATATATATATATATATATATATATATATATATATATATTTGGGAGAATATGTGCTTTTTAATTTTAGTCAGACCTAATTTTTTAAAGTTAATTCATTTATGTTTAATTAGGCGGGATTTTAACTACTTTCTCCCAAATATACTGTCGGCTGAAAATAGCTAAAAGTTGTTTACATTTGCGTCGTGCGATAAAGTCTCCAAAGTGGAACATAGAATGCTACTAATACCTAAACAAAGCGAGACAAATTGCGATTTCTGTTTCGCGTGATGGTAAGATGCCAGCGTACCGTTTCGGCACAAAGGTTTCGAGTCACACGCTAGGCGGTCCTCGTATCTATAGCTCTGCTGATGAGACCTAATAGGTCGAAATATATATTCAGAGATTGATTTTTCTCGATTTGTTTAGCCTCACATTTAAGCAGTCAAAATCCCGCCTAATTAAACATAAATGAATTAACTTTCAAAAATTAGGTCTGACTAAAATTAAAAAGCACATAAAATATACTGTCGGCTGAAAATAGCTAAAAGTTGGTTATACATATATATATATATATATATATATATATATATATATATATATATATATATATGAATAAATAATATTTTCCTGATAGTATACCTTTTTTTAATTATTCTTTACGATTACACTATTACAGATATAGGAGTTGAAGACACATATGACTAATATTAATTATCACTCTTTATGTGTCTAAGTTTACTTGTCTTTAAAAAAATATTTTTGAATGAAATAATTAGGGTTAAATGTCACTGTCATTTAACTATTCCACAATTTCATTATTTGTTGAAGTGCCATTCACATTCACAGACAATGATTGCTGTTAATTTCAATTTGTATTTATTCCTTTTCCGAGAAAGCACGATATTTAATTTCAAGTTCCCTGACTGAAAAAAGAGACCATACAATTTATTCGTTTCCATTAAATAATTAACGAACACAAAAATAACATTGCTTTTCATTTAGAAATATGAGCATCTTGGTTTTCATTTTAAATTATGAGAATCTCTTAACAAAAATGGCAGGTGTCTTTATTGAAATGAAGAATACAAATTTATATTTTACAAGATGATCTTTTATTATAATAAAACATTTCCTGCCAACTGTCCGCTTTATGGGGCTAAATATTCATAAGGGAAAAAAGGAAACGAAGAAATATTGTTGAAATCCGAGATAAATTTTTCATTTAAAGGAAATCTTAAAATAGAAAAAAATAAAACGAATAAATCACAAAACAATATTCCCGGTTTTGCAGTCATCCAGTGTTTACGTCATGAAATCTATTACGTCTGGGATTATTTTACTTCAACTTCTTTCTTTTTTTACTTAATTTTCTTTATGTGTTTTTTATTCTTCTTTTTTTTACGGAATTCTTTGTTTTTTGTTTTATTTTATCTTTTGGTTGATTTTTTATTTTTTTTTTTTTTCATTTATTTATTTATTTTTATTTTTTTTTTTTTGCTTTTGCTTTTTCTATTATTGTTTTGGGTATCGGGGTGGTAATTTTCAACTAAATGATTCCGGAATAAACACGTGTCCATGAATAGAAAATAATGTAAGCGTGTTTTAAAATACCTTTTTCCTCTTTGGTCACTTGTGGGATGGACTGACGTACAGTATACGCGGCTGACTCACCAGTAATCGGATAATTGTATCGTTTGCTGATTGCTTGTTTACCTGAGGAATATATAAATGCTCACCATTTGTGTTGCTAATAATATTTGAACACAATTATTTCCCACTGCGACGTGCTTATGGCAATGTGTGACATTTAAGAATTCTAAATAACGGAAAAATAAAAATTACGAATAGTAAACGGTTTCAGACGTTCCCATAATGGCAAAGAAAAAGAATAGAAAATGAAAATATTATTTTTCTACTTGCGAGTTTTTCACAGGGGTAATGAACGGAAAATAGTCACATAAACGCTGGTAGAAGCACACACACACACACACACACACACACACACACACACACATATATATATATATATATATATATATATATATATAAAGGTATATAGGAGTTGCATCTGTTGTTGTATATACTTGTTGACTTATAACTCAGAAAAGAGATGACACTAAGCATTAAAATCGCGCACTTTCGTTCTGATTTTTAATGATTAAATGATATGATTTAATAACTAAAACTCGACCAATTCGTGGAACTCTTCACAATTCTTCATATATAAATACAAAAAGAAATAAACTATTAATAGAATAAAGGAATGGTTTGATTCAAATAAATACGCGAAATTTTCCATCTCCAAATAAGTGCAATTGTTTAAGTCTTAGTTTTTTTATTGTTATATTTTTAGCGATAAAAAAGGAAACAAATTTAACCAATATATTTTTATTACTTTGACTCAACAAGCAATTAAAAACTCAATTCAAATTGTTATCATATGTACAGAAAAAAGTTTTAGAAAAATAAAATTATGTTTCAAAACACTCACGAGTTTAGGGTAAATTTTTTTAAATAATATTTCTAATGTATGAAAAAAAAAACAATTTCTTAAATAAACGAACATTGTAATACGCGTATTCTTTCAGAAAATAGTTGTACGCTATTGCAAACCCCACACTACCATTAAGTTGCAATGGATTAGAACTTTTAATGTAAAATTAGAATTGATATAAAATTTAATGAAAGTTAGAACTAAACTAGAATTTTACATAAAGTCATTCAGCTAAACTGACAAAGAACAGCGTCTGGTCTGAAATATTAACGTGTAAGATTAAAAGTTAATATTCATTTTGATTTATTAACATTTTATGATACCAACAAAAATGCCCACCATCCGTGGACTAACAGTACAGATACAGAAACACAGACACAGACACACACACACAAAACACACACACACACACACACACACACACATATATATATATATATATATATATATATATATATATATATATATAGTATCATATGTGTTAGTGGTGGAAAGGATTCTATTCAGGACCTATTTGATATAGCTATATTAAGAATTGGTAGTCCATATGAAGAGATTAGTGTCTGATAATTTGATAATTATATACAGAGCAATATTTAGGATTGATAAAAAAAAACATGGCCGATATCTAAGCCTTTTCTTTATCAATCCTATATCTTAGTTGCGATAAGTATCTAAATGTAAGACACAAAAAGTTACTCCTCTAACATATATATTGCTATACAAATTAAATATTTTGAATATGTTACCAACAATCTTGATCTTCCGAAGTCGGTTGTCCAGGAAATCATCTACGAGAAATTTGGATATAATCATTTGTCTAAAATGGAGACTTGGCTTGACGGATATAAATGTAGATACATTTCTAAGTGACAATCCTATGGAGGTTGCAGCTTCAATCCTGACTACAGTTGACAATAACATAAAATACTTAACATAGCTTAACACTTGTACCTGGTTATGGTTAATGAAATAAGAGCAGTCTACCTCAGGGGATTGAATAAAGGGTTCGGTTCGAAGTTCCGTAAAGACTCCTGAGTATGATATGAAGGCTCCCAATTTCGACTAAACGGTTCCAGAATTCGACAAGAAACACCCCAAGAAGCCTGGATGGTACATCGATCGAAAAGTTGTATATAGCCATAAAGATGAGGACAACATTCTGAAGAATCTAAATAATACAAACTGAATATGATCAATTGAATTGAAGAACAATCGATTTGAAACCACGTTCATTATGAAAAGTGACTACATGGAAAAATAACATAGTAGTGCCGGTAAGATAAGCACAATGTTTTATTTGTATAGTATTTCATACATCCTTATTATTTTCAAATAGGCATTTTGGAGAGATTTGCTTATTCGTCTTGTTCAAATGATTCATATCAGACTTTTCATTCTATATATAGATGTAGGCTATATTTGGCACTAAGAGTCTGCTATCATAACTAAGATGGACACCAAAAATCACTTATAATACAACGTTCAAGCTGTTTTCTTTTCTTCTTATGGTGTCTGTGTCCAAAAGAATCTTTCATCTGAAAAATATTAATCGGAAACTTGTCTATCAGAAACGGTAGCCGGAATCAAAGACAAATATTTTTATGTCTAATAATGTAAATATTCCTGACCAGCATAATGCCACGTCTGTACCGTGAATGTAAAATAAAAGTGAGAGGAAAAAAATTTCATGAGAAGACACAAAAAATGACAGATCTCAAAATAGACCGGAGAATGGTAAAAAGAAAAAGTATTATGACCTCGTGATTGGTGCTAATATTGATCGTACATCTTTCTTTCTTTCTTTCTTTCTTTTATTTCTTTCTTCGTTTACTGCATGTTTTATTCATGTATTCATTCATGTATTAGAGAGATGATATTATCAAACATTTCAACCCAAAAATAAGCTATTTGTTGATATGTGTATTTCTAGAGGCATATCTATAGATACACACTTGAATTGTATATATATATATATATATATATATATATATATATATATGTGTGTGTGTGTGTGTGTGTGTGTGTGTGTGTGTGTGTGTGTGTGTGCATTTTATGGGTGTGCACTTACAGATACGAGCAGGTAAAGACATGCATGTACACAAACATTTTTATGGTTTAACAATTTTACAATATATATATATATATATATATATATATATATATATATATATATATATATATATTTGCTTACACATATACGCCCATAAACACAAATGTATATGCACAGACTTATATATATGATTTGAATATCTTTCAAAATATATATGCACACACGCACACATGCTATATATATATATATATATATATATATATATATATATATATATATATATATATATATATATTGATCCTCTGGTACAAGAGCATATATTTGATGTAATAGAAGATGACGAATCTGAATATCGCCAGAATGGCGTGCACAGAATTATGGGAAGAAGAAAGCGGGAAAAATCAGTATAAGTCACTTCAGGCGTCCCGATTCTTGCTGGACACTCACCTTATTTTATCTTAGTTTTCTTAGTAGAGATAGAAATGAATAAAAAAGATTTTTTTTTCTCTTTCAGTGTCTGTCTTTAGAAAACATTTGAACTGTTTTTTGTTGTTTTGTTTTCTTTACTTTTATTTTTCCTTCGTTTTTTACGTGTTATTTATTTTCTACCTTCACACAAGACGCAATGTGTAACTAGTAGATGTGCTGTTTGATACTAGACATAAAGAGACAGCAGATCGCCACAAACTTTTAGCCATCCTGAGTGGTACTCCAGCTGATTTCCATCGTCTATTAACCTAAATATTCTCAATTCTTCCTTGAATGCTTACCTTCTCAATATATTTTCTCTATCTAATTTTTCCAGTATATTTTCGATTGTTGAAACTTGCTTAAAGGCCGACTTAAGCGATAATTAAGTTCGATATCGATTCACATCATACTCATATAATTATAATTATAATTAATTGTAAATAAACAAATATGGTAAAGTAATAGTATTTGAGTATTATCTCCCTTCAGAATGTACAAACAACTGGATACGTGCGATCGTAAAGTATTCGCTATCATTAAGTTGCAATGGATTAAAAATTGCTTTACTATCTATGTTAGATTATTTTGATACATAACACAATCAATTTTCTCGCTACTTTATGCCATTTTTCTTTGTTACAGTCATGTATATTGGATCGGATAATCATCATATAAGGTTTTACTAGTTGAATTTTAACGGTTGCATTTTTGGCTTCACTATAAGTGAAATAGAAAGAAATAATCCAACCCTCTCGTTTCTGTTCTCTCTGATTTTAATAAAGCAACGTATGTTACAACTATCATAAAACAGAAGCAGTATTCATTTTCTCTTGTAAGAATTCATTACTCGTGTCACAGTGGAATCTGTCTTCTTATTTTTAAGAAATTAATGATTCTGTGGTTTTTAAGAACAAATTAATTAATTTTTTAATTAATCAATAAAAAATGATTACAGCTTAAGCATATTTTCAGTCCCAAAGGAACAATAGGAATATTATAAGATTAAACAGATTCTTGAAAAAATCTATTTAACTTGCTCTGTAATAAATTTATATATTTTTAATACTTTAAATATAAAAATCAAATAAAAAGTTATGTGTTTCAAATTCTAGTAGAATTTTCTCTATAGGAATCGCAAGGTTTCGGGTTCGATACCGGTCCTCTCCAACTCAGCTCATGAGTAGTACAGCTTGGTTAATCTGTTCTATGCGATAAAGGATCTGGGAGATAACAGTATGTGTGGCGCTCCACCTCAGCAAAAAGAAATCTACCTGGTCTAGCGTAAGCAGAAGAGGTGTAGACTCTCGCGCTTTTTGGTTGATACCAACTATAGCCCACTCCACCGACTTTGGTCCAACACATAACTCAAGTGTATGTAAATGCATTCTATTGACAGTGAGGAGTGTCAGTCAGCGGTGTTATCTTTTATTATCTTTCATCAGTTAATAGTTAAGTATCATATTAGATAAGACGAAATCTTTTATAGCTAAGATAAAAAAAAATATGCTTTTACTCTGCATTTTTATTCATTATCTTTCTTTCGAATCGTGCTCGTTTGATTTATTTATATCAAGTTCGAGATTTCGACATCAGAAAATACAATAAAACCTCTTTAAAAGAAATGATCACTTATTCAATTTAATTCATTGCCTTTATTTGCGATTATTATCAACATTCAGCAAAATAAATCGATCGTACGTACTCACATATATATAAAGACACACACACATATCTATATATATATATATATATATATATATATATATATATATATATATATATCGCTCTCCTAGAAAAGGGATGGCGCACTCTATGGTGGCCTTTACATATACACAGATGTGTGTATTTACAGTAAAAATCCCCCTTCCAGTTTGTAGGTAACAGTGGCTGAGTGGTTTAGCAGCCTGACTGATGATGAATCGATCGGGTTTAAATGTCTAGCCACACTGAAGAGACGTGATGTGTCAAAACACTGTGTCTGAGGATGACCTCTCTCTCTCTCTCTCTCTCTCTCTCTCTCTCTCTCTCTCTCTCTCTCTCTCAATATATATATATATATATATATGCGTGTATGCATGCATTATCATTTGGTTCTATCAAAAGCTGGTTTTGTTAATCATACACACGCAAACGTACGTAGACAGAATAAAGCTGCAAACAACATCTTAACCCCCTGAACTTAAAAGAATGCCTATCCTATATGTAGGAAAATTTGGCCTGGTACATAAAAAGGAATCAAAACATACCGCATAGTTCAGCTCTTGATATATTGACAATGTTATAGAAGGTGCTTAGTATAATGGTTATCATCATAGGAAGTGGATTCGCTGACCTGAGATCAAAATCTGGACGAGGCTGTTTGCATTTCTCATAGCTCTAATACTCTTTAGAGAGGTATACATCTAGCTAGTCTCCCTCCCGCTACGAGAAATATTAGGGAAGACTAGGCTTTAACTTTGCTAGCAATCGGTCTTGATGGCAAAATCTGAATTCAAATCTGTTAAACTCCGCTTTTTTCACATCCTACTCGCGTAGAGGGGTTAGTATATATATATATATATATATATATATATATATATATATATATATATATATATTCATTTATTTATATCTATATATATGAACTAATCAGCAAAAGAGAAGCTGGCCTGTTGAGTCATCTGCGCAGGCAAACCCGCAATCTTAATTTGGGGTTGCCATCTTCTGACAAGAAGCAGCAATCAACTTATATATATATATAAATATAAATTTATACATATATATATATATATATATATATATATGTGTGTGTGTGTGTGTGTGTGTGTGTGTGTGTGTGTAAAGAGAGAGTGGGAGAAAATCGAGAATAGAATTTATCGCCCGGGAATAACTCTTTTCATCCTTTCAACAAAACTCCCATCGGTGTAGTTTTATTTGTCTGTCAATTTTCTCTTTTTACTTGTGGTCAGATACGCTTCATGCTTTAGTCCCACCGATCCAGAAGTTTGTGAATCCCATTCATCCTTTCTTGACATCACTCATTTTCAATGCAAGTACCACACAAGCAGCCTCTTCATACGAACAGCTTAAATGTGGACAGAGTCACTCATGAATGCTTTCCAACAATAAACGATAGTGATTTCTTCAAGTCCAAAATCAATAACTTACTCGACGTCCATCCATACATTTATATTCCCATCTTCAATCATCCTCAACTCTCTAATAATTATTTATATTCATCTACCATCTCATCGCCATATCATCATCAGTACTTTGCAGAGTAATGACAAATTTGGTTGGTTGGTTGGATTTTACGGCATGTAGACCCTTAGGTTATTTTATCCCGAAAACGTTTAAACCCATTTTTCATCACTTTTTAAAAGCCATTTTGAATCTATTTAACCTATAGGTGGGATATTGTACAACCACTCCGGATCAAAGTTGACCTGAGAATAATGACGATGAGGGGGTACTCCACACCCTCTAGAGATCCAAAATTGGAACTTCTCAATTAGATGTAGTTGGAACAATAATTTGGTTTTGCATAGGACAATATGCACGCGCGCGTGTGTGTGTGTGAGAGAGAGAGAGAGAGAGAGAGAGAGAGAGAGAGAGAGAGAGAGAGAGGGAGGAATTTCTAAACAATTTTTTTTTATTAAAGACAAGGTCTGTTTAGATATTTAAAACAGTTTTTCTTCTCTCTCCGTATAATACTACGAATGTTAGATTCAAACTTATTTTGAAATTTTCAAAAGTGTTCTTTCTGAGTAGCTTGAAACATCATTGGTGATTTTAAAGAGTAAGATTTTTTTAATTAATTGAATGGTTGATTAATTTTAACGGCATGTCAACCCGTCCACGGTTAACTCATGCCTAAATGTTAGAAAATTGCGTAGATAGTATATTTCCATATACACTTTTCGGTATTTTGTTACGTTTTCTGAACTGGATTATATGATATCAGGCATTCATATATAAAAAAAAATTGTACCAGCTATAATGAATAATTTGTCAGACTGGATTATTTTACCTAAGTTAGGCAACCAATCTAGAAGAAGGAAACTCTTAATTAAAACCTGTTAAACTCTGCTTACGAAATTGACCATGTGTCACATGCTACTCGTGCTTGCAGGCGGATCTATCTTACCCATAGGTGGACCCTAATATGTACTACCATTCCGGGTCGGGGAACCTGGGAGTAATAGCAATGAAAGCATACTCTGCACTCCCCAAAGCTCAAGAACTCGGGCCTCGCCATCAGATGCAGTATAATGTCTTACACAGGATACCCTTTTTGCTTCGAATACAGTAAGAGTATTCGAAGACGGTGATTTCAAAACTCAGGTTCTTTTTGGATTCATATGGATTCATGTATGCATATTTAACTATCGCCGATAGTCAATTCTAGATGAGAATCGTGACACCTGGTGTCTCACCTTTAACCTTTGCTCTCCTCCCGTGAAAATACCCACAGGGCCACCCTCAAGAAAAAAAGAAAGAAGAACGACAACACAATGCAATAAAACCCTGGCCAGAGTTCAACTGTAGCCGCTGTGACCGTACCTGGCTGTCCTGCATTGACCATATCAGCCACGAACATGCCTGCAGTCAACGTGGGCCACCCCGTTGATATTCGCTCACGAAGCTAAGCCATGATGATGCATATCAAACTTATCTACCTTCATTAGGAAATACTCATTTTCATTTTCTGTTTCTTTTTCTTTATATGGTGACTATGTAATTCTTAACCAGACTTTCATTCTGTAATGAACAGGAAAGAAGTGAGCAAATGACCCGGTTATCAATCTAGACACTTAACTCTTTAGCCACACAATAAAAAAAACCCATCTCTAACCTTAATGACAAATTATTCTTTTAACACAATCAGACACTGTTGTGAGATGATTCTCTCTCTCTCTCTCTCTCTCTCTCTCTCTCTCTCTCTCTCTCTCTCTCTCTCTCTCTTTCATTTTTATACCTGCCTTTCACTCTTTCATTGTTTCTGTTGTCTATATTATTTTCACTTTTTGCTTTTCCGAAATGCATTTTATTATATTTTTAGATGTACCCTTCTTCTCCACACGCTTTCTTTTTTTATTTCCTCTGTCTCGGTCTGTCTGTCTGTCTGTCTGTCACTCTCTCTCTCTCTCTCTCTATATATATATATATATATATATATATATATATATATATATATATATATATATATATATATATATATATATTCAACCTGTATTATGCAATAGATTCAAAATTTATGTAAAGATAATATCGATCGAACATTAAACTGGTATTTCCTGTTTTTGTCTGCTCAAGCGAAAAACTCAAAGGAAGCACAGAGACACATATGAAAACACACACATATAAACACACACACACACACACACACACACACACACAAAAATATACACGTGCACACATGTACACACACATCCATTTGACCTCACAAACTGAAATTTAAGTCTGACTGTTGTAAGTTGCAAGCAACGACTGGAAATTCCTATGATTAAATTTATGCGTCACATATCATGTGGAGAAAGAAAGAAAGGAAGAAAGAAAGAAAGGAGAAAAGAAAGGTATAGAGGTCAAGAGAAGCCAAGAGCAAACAATCACGCAACCGTACAAAAAAGTAAAATACAATCAAATGAAAAGTGCTAAAATGTACACATCAGATTTCAGGGGATTTTAGAAATTTTACATCCTCTTTTAGTTTCATGTATATACTCTAAAAATAAAAACTGGAAAAATGAAATATAAACTATATGATGAATTTAATACGGGATTATCAGAAATCATCAATAATTTAAAAGAGGTTAACTTTAAGATATTTTTGATAGCATTTTTGAATTTATTGGGCATAAATGCTTTTATAAACCGATTTTTAATAGTAGGAAAGCTCTAGAACTCATATTACAGACAAAAATAGGTTACACAAAGTTGCTATTTTTCGCGACCCCCTCAAATTTAGAGAACTAAAGATTGCCATGACTTCGCCAATTTCTGGAATTGGAAGCTCAACTTTTGGAGATTAGCTAACTTTATCATAATCCACACTTGGACAAAATTT
>CM042143.1:101723054-101730554 GCA_023376005.1 Doryteuthis pealeii | reverse complement strand
TATAATGATTAAACTGGCATCAACATGAAATAAATTAACAGGTGTTGACACGCTGTAAAACTAACCAAATCACCAATTTGGCACCAATCATAGAGCAAGAGTTGGCCAGCTCATATTGCAGAAATAAGCTAATGGAATGTATTCAATTCTCACTAGGCACTTCATTATTATGACTGTATGTCAGTTAAGCTAAGTATATATATATATATATATATATATATATATATATATATATATATATATATATATATATATATATATATACCACCTGAGTAGACAAGGACTAGAATCGAACTCTACTTGCACTTAAAGGCAGTTGGGAATAAAGTATTTACATTATTTTTTTCATTTTTCGATATTTTATTTAGTTATCTAAATCGATTGAATATGTAGGCCATTTTATTGTCATCTGCACACACACACACACACACACACACACACACACACATATATATATATATATATATATATATATATATATATCAGTGGAGAACGACCAGCAAAACATAAATAAATCAGCTCTGTACGGATTGTGGATGCCACGCAATAGACCTGCCTGGTGCGATGACCTATAGAGACGATTGGTGATGGGGGGTCATGAGAATCCGTGCTAAGAGCACGAGATGATGATGATGATGATGATGATGATGATGATATACCTACCCCCTCTTGCACAAACGGTGCAAACTCGTATATATTCATGTAAATTTAACCAATTTCAACTATTTTTTTACAACTGCCTCATGAGCCTGACTTGCTTAAAACTCAGTCCGTATATCTCATACTTTTCAAAGATAGCTTTTTTTTGTATATAAATCGATTTATCCTTTAACGTTCGCCGTTTTATCAAATTACAAAATCGAATACATTCGAATAAATATTAATATTACATCTCATTGGAAGTAAATGGATGTTACTGTAAAAACATGGTCAAGTTTTAACGCACAGTAAAACAAACACATTTCACTCTTTCTTTTCCTTTCTCTCCCCCCCCCCGTTTTTTTTATTTGAAGAATTGCTGTAAGAACAATTATTTATAAAACCTTAATCCACACAGAAACTATCTCAAAGTAAACGGACGAAATACTTTCTTAAAAGCCTAAAGCAATGAATCTAAAACTGAAAAAAAAATTGTTGAAACAGCAAATAGACAAAGTTTAAATGGAGACTGAAATGCAATGTAAGACACAAAAAAAACTTGTATGTCTTATATAATTTATTAGTATTCAGTTATCAATAGTAAATACAAAACGTAAGACTACTAGTACTTAATCATTGCGGTCATTTAAGGTCACCATCAGATGACAAAATGGCGTAGGGTAGAGACTTTGCAGCAAGATTTTTTACCTCATAAATTGGTGGGGCAGACAAGTTCAAATCTGTGTTTTTCACATGGTCAGTTACACGTTTAATTTTCATATATGTTGGTTTGTTGTTTGCTTGGATTTTACGGCATGTCAACCTTTGGGTTATTTTATGCCAAAGATATTTTTATTCATTTTTGTTCGGTATTCAGTTTTTTTAACTCATTTTCAAACACGTTTTTACAAAACTCATTTTTTAATGTATTCAACCCATAGATGATACTCTAGCAGGTACTACCACTCCGGGTCAGATTGGACCTGGGAGAAATGGCAATGAAGGGTTACTCCACACTTCCCAAAGCTCCAAAATTTGAATTTCACCACTAGATGCAGTTTAACGTTTCATGTATGACTAATGATAAGAACTTTACATATTTGCAAACGATGGATGAACAAGGAATATAGTGTACAAAGTAACTTTTAGAAATGTGATAATCAGAATGCATCTTTATGTTTAAAACTCTTTTATATATCTGAATCTTATAGATGATGCTAGTTAATTTGTATTATTTGGATTTTTCGGAATGTTTTCATCATCTTTATTGTTATATATACAACGTTTTGTCCGATGTGCCTATCGGTCTTTTGCGAGTGTTTCTTGTCGAACTCAGGAGACTTCATGTCATAATCGGGAGCCTTCACGGAATATCGAACCAAAACTCTTTATTTGATCCATTTGAGTAGATTGTTCCTATTCCGTTAACCATGACTGGGTACAAGTGCTAAGATATGTTGAGTATTCTATGTTATTTTCTCCCATAGTTAGGTTTGAACCTGCAATCTACATATGATTGTCCCTAGAACTGTTTTAAGTCAACCCCTATATCCGTTGCGGTCTAGGTTAACAGAATGAGAACAATCTACAACCAATGGATTAAATAGAGCGTTCAGTTCAAAGATCAGTGAAGCCTCTCTATTACGATATTAAGGCTGCCGAGTTCGGCAAGAAGGGTGCCGGATACGACAAGAAACATTTGAAGAATGCCGGCGGGTGGGGGAGGGCATATCGGAATGTTGAGTATATAACATTAAAGATGATGACATTATAAAAATTCAAATAGCACAAATGTTTTTATATTTTGTTTTTATGCCATGTTCATATTCTGTGTTCAAAATATATCTGAAGTAATTTTATAGCCAACAGTTGAACTACAATGGGACGCCCTAGTGATTTAAACAATCCGTTTCCTACGGGTGGGATGTGACACAAGGTCGAAGGTGTAAGGTATTCAGAGAGGATCGAACTCGCTATTCAGTAATTATGAATCTGTAAGACTAGCTTGCTAACCAAAACACGACGACAAGATACCCATCACATTTACCCAACCCTTTTGCAACGGAGAGGATGTGACACAAGGTCGCAAGTATGGGGTATCCAGCGAGGATTGAATTCGCTAATCAGTAGTAATGGATCTGCGAGAAAAGCTTACAAACCATTCACTATTATGTCCCAGTTGGATTTTTTTGTATAACTAATGATATACATATTTGCAAATGATCAAAGAACAAAAAGTAAAGTTTACAAAGCAGCTGTAATAAATGCAAGAATCGGATTGCAATTTTATGTTTAAAACTTTCTATTTTTTATACATACCATGTCCATATTTCTGTATTTAAAATATACAAGGTGTGTCAAAATATATTGAGATTTCTTGTATTTTTGACACATCTTCTGAAAAAAATTAACGTTTCATTCATTCTTCATTTTACAACTTGTTACTTTTTGACACACCTTGTATTCTGAAAAACAAAATAATGAATGGAAGGTTATTTTTCAGAATACAATGTGTGTCAAAAAGTTTTTTAAAATCTCGATACTTTTTTCACACTTTGTATATCCGAATTATTTCATTAAAAGATTTTACCTCACAGCTATGGAGCTGTCGTCACTTGCTCCAAAGGATGATAGATTATTGATAAGAATGAGTAGATAAACATGCAGAACGAAAATCGATAAACACAGTCGATGTTTTCTCCCAATTTCTATATCGTTCCTTTAAAGAAACAATTACTCACCCTTTTATTTATTAAATACTTTTATCGAATCTTTCTCTGTTTTTTTGTTTTTTTGTTTGTTTTTTTTGGGGGGGTTCTAATGAAATAGTTTGAAAAAAATAAGAATAATTATCAAAGAATGCTTATAATTTGGTCCATTTAAGATGTTTCTGGATATTTTTATAGTAAAGATGTCTCTTTCACGAATCTAAAAATTCCCCGGAGACATGATATGAAGAGATGCGAGAAAATGAACGTTTTTAGTTTTAATTCATTAGAAATGTATGTTCCGTTTCTTCTTTTAAAATTTGGATTCAGCCTGGTTATTTCTATATATGCGTAAATAAGTATGTGTATTTATGTATGTGTTTAGGGACTTTATGTATATGTGCACGCGTGCACACGTGTGTGTGTGTGTGTGTGTGTGTGTGTGTGTGTGTGTGTGTGTGTGTGTGTGTTTTAATTTCTTATTCTATTCGGTGTGTATAAAAACATAGAACACAAGAATGATTATATGGTAGTCTTTTACATAATTGAACCTGGAGGCATAGCAAAAAAAGGAGAAAAAAGATATTGGTATGTCGGATGGACGAATTGATTACAATGAAGGCGGATACCCGACCAGTTTCGGATTTGAGCAATTGTTTTGCTATTTCCGCATCTCTCATCCAAAAACAATAAAAACAAAAACAGAAAAGAGAATCGAGAGATATTTTTTACAGTCTTGCGTTAAAGTAATGTTACAAATCGAAACTTGTGTAAAACCACCAATTAGTTATTCATAGATAGATTGATAGATAGATAGATAGATAGATATTAACAGACTGAATTAGATAGATAGATATTAACAGACTGAATTAGATAGATTGATAGATAGATATTAAGACTGTAACAGATGAATATTCATATATGTATATATGCTTCAAAAGGGTCTAATAATAGAGAAAAACTTTCCATCAGGGACTCATCTCTCAAAAAATGTATTATCATTTTTTTAACATATATATTTTTGAGAGAGGTTCTTTGGAAAGGATTTTTCATTTATCCCACTCATTTCATTCATTTTTATTTGATCTATTCATTAATTTTGCCATTAATTCTTAACTATATATATATATATATATATATATATATATATATATATATATATATATAAGAGAGAGAGAAGGCTATCCATTCTAGTCTTATATATATATATATATATATATATATATATATATATATATATATATGTGTGTGTGTGTGTGTGTGTGTGTGTGTGTGTGTGTAACTGAAATAGATAAATAGATAGCTTTTTATTAAATCTTCACTCTCACGAGACTGGGTTTGCAAGTAGATTGTGGTATAGGCCTAAGTAAGGCTCTATTAAAATTCGGCAGTTACCCATGCAACAGGTCTCCTTTCCTTACGACACTTATGTTGTCCAGAGCAATGGCAATGTGCTATACAACTTCGTATTAATTTTCTACGGAAGTTTCCTGAATGACGATAAATACAATTTCGGACCGCTACGTTATTGGGTGGGTCTTTCTCCTAGACCAGTTGCTCTTGCCAAGAATGGGGATTCCAGTCTACCCTACTATCTAATCATTTCTGTGTGGTGAAAGATTGATTCATATCTTTCGCAGTGGCATTAGCGCGAAAGGAAATGCAGACAGCCTCTTCCAGAATTTGAACTTGGGTCGCCGAGCCTGTCACGTAACAAATACTCCATCTGCACCTTCCTGAAATTCAGGAAATTCTGCTGTTTCCAATGTATCATGCTTATCTTTAAATAGATAGGTAGGTAAGGATAGAAAGATATTTTTAAATTTGAAAAACAATAAAACTCGTATGAATTTTGTTTTTAGGCAGAGAATTCTCTTTCAGACATATAGGTGAAGTCATCGGGATGTGATCAAAAAGCCCATTTGAAAAGAATTCGCAGCATTCACTGAAAAGAGCACAATTTTCTGAATTTAACACGTACTTTATAATGAACGAAAACGGTAGAAAATATTCGAACTATACCTTTAAGAAAATGTGGGCAGTGTTTATATATTCTTGATTCATATTTGCAGCATTTGACTGACTACCAAGAAAATGATGAAGAACCAGGAAACAAGTTAAAATGATGGGGAAATTAACACATTAGGGTTAGATTTAAGACGAGTATAGAAAAGGTTATAGGTACATGTTATGGGAAAGTGGCAACGATTAAGGGATTTTTAAAAAGAGAAAAAAGAAAGAAAGAAAACAATAGTAGATAGTGATGATAGATAATTAGATATGAATGGGCTGAGAGGAATACTAAATGGACTAAGAAAGAAAGAAAGAAAGAAAGAAAGAAAGAAAGAACGGAATGAGTGAAAAAAAAAAGAGTAAACGGGAACAAAAGGTTGATGATAAATATGAATGGAAATACACAGATGACAAACGAAAAGAAAAAAAGAAAGAAAGAAAGAAAGAAACAGAGGATGAAGAAAGAGTAAACGGTAACAGAGGATGATTATAGATAGGTAGATATGAGCGGACTAAGACAAATGTTAAACGGACTGAGATAGAGATAGAAGTTTCGCAACTTTGTAAACGTTATTTTATTCTGAGCGATTAGTGTAGTCAGTACCGAATAAGAAGTTCCATCTTTTTTTTTCTTTTTCGCTTCTTTTAGAGGATGCCAACGGAAATGTTTTTGGAACTATTGATGGTCGTCATGCTTTGCATTCATCAAACGCCATTTTTACACCCAACGTTTTCCTTTTCCTTAAACGTTTGCATCACAAGAAGATGATTATCGATTCTTCCCGAGATTAAAACCAGATTGATTTTGCGCTCTTCTCCTTTTGGTTCAATGATCTATTGTATCTTGAAAATATATACCTTCAGTTTCTCCTATTTTCATTACCAAGCCATCATTTTGTAGAGCTCCAGTGGAAACAAGGAGAAATAGTTTTCAGCCAACATTTTATCTAGTTGTTGGTTTTGTTGTATTTCCTCTTTATCTTTATCCCGTTACCGCATAGAATGATAAATGTGAAAGATTTGCCACATTCTTTTTTGCAATAGATGTAAGTCTCGCAAAGTATTGAAAAAGAACTCGACAGGCACCAAGGGCTTATGTATTGTGATTTTCTAATAAATTGAGTCTGACCTAAAACTCTCTCTCTCTCTCTCTCTCTCTCTCTCTCTCTCTCTCTCTCTCTCTCTCTCTCTCTCTCTCTCTGTATATATATATTATATATATCTGTGTGTGTGTGTATGCGTGTGTGTGTGTGTGCGTGTGTGTGTGAGAGGGTGTTCAGAGACGAGGTTAATCCCAAAAGTAAGGCCTCCAAAGTGCTGAGAAGGCAAGAAAACTGTTCATGCATCCATTATGTATGAACCTGCGCCTGTCCATACGCGCACCTCGCCGTCACGCTTAGTCTTGACTTGGCAAGTGGTATAGTGATTTTGCAACGACGACAAGGTGGAACATCTCCTCAATGACATGGCGGCGAGCTGGTATGACATGGTATACAAAAGCTGAAACAGCCTCAACAAAAATGTATCGATCAAAAATGGAGATTATGTAGAAAATAGATTCATATTCAAACTTGTAAATGATGTATACTTCGTTGACACTAAAGAATAAACGTTTCTGTGATTTCTAAATATTTTGAAGACCTTACCTTTGAGATTTCCCTCGTATATATATATATATATATATATATATATATATATATATATATATATATATTGAAAATATTACAACGTGTAAATGACTTGCTGTAATTTAAATTAAAATGATAAGCATTTCAACAGAATGTTGAATAATGATTAGTTGGTAGTTGATCTTGTTGTTTAAATAAAGTATGATTCCTCTACTGAAATTCTTATATCATATTAGTTGTATCAAAATTTTGTTTCAATATGTAAATATATATATATATATATGTATATATATATGTGTGTGTGTGTGTGTGTTGTGTGTGTGTGAGAGAGAGAGAGAGAGAGAGAGAGAGAGAGAGAGAGAGAAACGTCGTTTGGCAAATCTGTTTCTCGGCATGGTATTTTCAAATCATGTGTTTAGTTTGTAAATATATATATATATATATATATATATATATATATATATATATACAAACGTAAATATACATATATATATATATATTTACAAACGTAA
>CM042143.1:101668054-101718054 GCA_023376005.1 Doryteuthis pealeii | reverse complement strand
TCTTATTTGGTCTTGATTAGTGTTTATACTTTTGGTTAGTCTTTAGCATGTATCCCTTTTATTTCCTCCTCCCCCTCTCCATCTCTTTATATATATGTGTGTGTATGTATGTGTGTATGTGTCTGACTTACATTCAAATAAAAACTGTATAAAACAAAATTCAGCAAATCTTAAAGCGATGGAGAATTTGTCTTTGTTTACTCTGAATAAAAGATCATATTTATTTTGCTTTCTCTTATTGATATTGCCTTGTTGTTAGTGTCTGGTTTTATAAACACGGCCATCATTTGAGTTATTCAAACTGAACAATTTATATTGTGCATACATCTTTCAACCACATTTCTTTATTCAACATAATCCATATCAATTTATATTCGTACTTCAAAAAATAAAAATAAAATTGTTGAAATGAACAATCAATTCCTTATAACAGGTTTCTCTGATTAGATACTATGAAATGGAATTTTCTTTTTAAAAAGAAAATGCACATTTTTAACGTAATCGTCATTGAAACAGACACTGAACGTAACATACTTGGGATGCTTTAGAAAATAACTGGAAAACTATTTGAAAATTTGTTTTATGATTTAGTATTATCCCAACAGAAATAAAAAGGAATAAATTGATTATTTTAACAATTTGTATTTTTTTCAGTCAAATCTCTCTCTCTCTCTCTCTCTCTCTCTCTCTCTCTCTCTCTCTCTCTCTCTCTCTCTCTCTCTCTCTCTCTCTCTCTCTCTCTCTCTTGTGACAATATGCCCCCTCCAGCCATGGGTTAGTCCGATCGATATCGTCCAACTGTTATCAGTCTAGCCGGTTGGATTTCTTTGTCTAGTTCGCGACATGGCTTCGTCTTAAGCCACCGTCCGCTATCATTGTCCGTTTACTCAGCATAGTCTGGACCCCACTGTTGCGTCCTTTGTTTCGTACAGCAGCTGGTGAGGGGATCCGTCACAAGAAAATTTCCCTAGAACACTGCAGAACTCAGAGCATTCCAGTTTCTGTAATAAAAAATGAATAATGACTCTGCCTAGCTGACGCATAACATTTTGACAAATAGTTGAATTTAGAGCTGTCCTTCTCCTTGAATAGAACTCAATCTGTCCTTTAGTTTTTGCACCAGGGTAAGTGGCCAAAAGGATAGATTCAAAACTGGTGAAAATATTTTTACTAATACAATCTGACAACTACAAAATATATAATTGATTGTCAAAAAATGAAAGAGAAATTCCTACGTCTAGATGAAAACTAAAATAATTTCGCCGTCATATGCCAGCAGTGTTTTAAATGTACTAAGAACAGACCAAAAAGAAAGACTTCAGCTGTTTCATATTTTTACACGAAAAATAAAACTGAAAATGGATCATGGGTTAATCGGCTGTCAAGTGTGCAGAATGGCGATTATTATCTAAATCATGTCATTTTCTGAAATTAAAGAAGGCAGAACAAAAACACTTGACAAAAAATGTGCGCGTGACGTAATGGTTATCGAAATAGAAAATTAATTTTCTGTTTTCTCGCTTTTGTTGTTTTTACGCTTGTCTATATGTTGCAATTGGGGTTTTTGGTTGCTGTAATTTAACTTTCCTTGTTCTATTATTATTATTATTATTATTATTATTATTATTATTATTATTATTATTTGTGAACATGAGATGCATAAAATTATGTAGAACTTTGAGATATAAATTGTTCACTCAATCCCGGTCAGACAACCAGAAAATGGACTCCGCGAGTCAAGTTCAAATCCTGGAGGAAGCTGTTAGTCTTTCTTTTTGCCTTAATGCCCTTGAGAAATGTATGTATTTACTCTTCTCTTTTGCTATGAATAACTATAGTTGGCAGACTGATCTGTCTTGTCTTAGGTAAAAATTCTGAATCCAAAAACTATGAAGAATATTTGGCACACTAAATAAATGGTGCACGATTCTTCAGTTAATGGCTCATCTCATATGTATCTGGCTCTATACAACTCTTGACTGTTATAAACAAATTAACAAGCCTAACAAATTACATTTTCAATGGAGGTATTTGTAGTATAATGATTATCGTCGTAGGAAATGATCACGATGAACCAAGTTCAAATCCTGGACGTTGCTTTTTGCATTTCACATTGCGATAATACCCTTTGGAAATGTATGAATCTAATTGTTCTCCCTTCTAATATGGGTAAGTAGTAGGATAGACTGGGATCTTTAACCTTGGTTTTTAACACAAGTGAAGGAAAGGTCTGAATTCAAACCTGTTAAAATCCGTTTAAAATGAACATCCTGCTCGCGTGGAGGGTTGGGTAAATAAATATAAGAAAATTAATTGTATAGTCATCTACTAAACGTAGCTTAGATTTGGGACAGCGCCAGAAGTATAAGGCTCCCAGTAACAATCGAACTCATTAACAAATTAAACAACTATATAGTCATTCGATAAGTTTTAACTAATTTAATCGTTATCATCAATGCCGATGGACGAATATTATTATGACAAAATCATTTGAAACAAAACTTTTATTTTTCATCTTTATTTTCTCACAAAAACAAATCACCTTAATTTTTATTATGCAGCTAAAAATTTTAAATAAAACCATGAATTAAATAATTTTATATCTGCTCATATTTTTTCATAGTTTCTTCATTTTTCACTGAGAAATGATCATAGCCAAGTTTTATATTTTTCTACATTTTTCAGTTTTGTTTACTAATGTTTATTTTTGAACGTATCCTCAAAGCATTTTCTCTGTCTGTGTACATTTACGATTGTAAAAGTAATTTTGATCAGCCGCATGCAAGCAATTAATGAAATGGAACATATCGTCTGTTCAGACAAGCATGCCGATAAGTTTTGAAATTTCTGGCAGGAGATTGTCCGCCTCTCTTGTCAGACAAACGGACTTTAGTCTGCCTGCTCGATCACTGAAAGATCGCACTGACTGCCAAACGCGTTTCAGTATAATGATAAAGTATTTTTTCTTTTATTTTCGTTTCCGTTATAAAAATAAGAAAATGTATGAACGCTGATTTTTTACTTATTTATTTTTCTTTTCTTTCTCTTGTAGGTAAGTTCAGTCTTTGTTATGACGGTATACAGTTAAATCTGGTAAGTCACGTAAAAATCTATATCCTTTTCTTTAACATTTTTTCCACTCGGGGAGATTAGAACAAAGTCGTTTGCTTGAGTGGCCTCGTAAGAGAGAAAATAAAGACGTCATTCCTGGTCTTCAAAATATGATTTGCCAGACGGTGAGAAAAGACGGTTATTCAGGATGAATATGACTATAAAAAAAGGAAAAGACACACGCGTGTGTATATATATATATATATAGAGAGAGAGAGTAAACTACAGGCACGTGTTTCGAGGTATCACCTCTCGTCAGTGCAGTTATACCAGTTTTAGCAGCTGCCTCTGGCCGGGTTCGAGACCCGAACGAACTTACGCTCGTCGAACCTTCTTACCCATACGGCCACAATCAGCTGCCAAGTATAGAAGGCTATTTAATCGCTACATTTCTAAGTGGAAATGAATTCACTAAGAGTTCTCAAACTTTGTAAACAAAGTGAGATTTTAGCTTAACGCCGAATACGGTGAATTTGCAATTAAATTCCTCCTAAATAGAGTGCTATATATATATATATATATATATATATATATATATATATATATATATATATATATATTAAGTGCTGTTCGAACGTTGGCTGTCGGTGCAATTACTAGTACATGTATAAGATATAAAATCTGAAACACGTGTCACACCTTCAAAATATCAGAATTGGTAAACAATTGTCAAACTAATAATATCTAGTATATAAAAACAGCAGTTCTCGTTTTCCTCTGTGAAAAAATTGCGCATTTAATAAAATAAAATTCAAAAAATAAACAAAATTAAACAATTTTACGGGTCTTAGCATTAATCTTTATAGCATACATATATATGTGTGTGTGTGTATGTGCGTGCGTGTACAAATATATGTGTATATGCGAGTGTGAGTGTGTATATTTGCGCGTGCATGTGTGTGTGTGTATGTGGTATGTCCGGAGCCTCATGAGAAAAAGCGTATAATTTACACAGCAAGTATGAGGGTGAGTCAAAAAGTAATGCCATTTTCTTTATTTCATGTGCAGATTTTTTTTATAAAACTAAGGTCTACATTGATTCTCTAACGAGGCTCAGAGCCAGAATCCGATGAGTAAGAGTAAGACCCAACTTGTGAATCAACAATGTCCTCCTTCTGCATGACAAATCTTGACCGCAAACAAGCATCAGAACAATAGAGAAAATCGCCATCATTTTTTTCAAATTTTAGAAATACTTGGTCATTTACTATTACAGTAGCTATATCTTTGGATATTGAGCACTTGTTAAAAGCAGGGATCGGCGATTAGCTCAGTCGGTAGAATATTCACCTAGAAATCGCAAGGTTTCGAGTTCAGTACCAGCCCTCACCAACTCAGCAAATGAGTAGTACAGCTTGGGTAATCATCTGTGTGGGAAAGCATCAGTAAGAAGACGGTAGGTGTAGTGCTCCAGCACAGCAAAAACAATCTCCTTGGTTAGGCGCTAACGGCAAGGGGATAGAACCCCTCACTGTTTGGTTTATCTTAACAATAGGCTATAGTAAAGCCGGTGGAGTGGCCTATTGTTAAAATAAGCCGAACAGTGCGGGGGTCTATCCCCTTTTCGTGCTATCTTTCTCTTTTTCTTTCAATATTTGTATTGAGTTCTGTTCGGAAGTTACAGCATCATATACTTGTATACGTACACACACAGATACAAAATAATTACCAGGGTAAATAAAAATACATGCATAAAGCTTGAAAAGGGTTTCAAAGTTCGAAACACGTGTTGTGCATCTAATATGATAAATTTACAAAAACAAAAACATTACTCATATGCATCGAACATTATAATTTCATATAAAAATCAAGCAAATAAAAATTTAATGTTTTCGTATTTTTTTTATTTTTCTAGTGGGATACTTGCACTTTATTTTGAAGTAGGTATTTACCCAACCCGTTCGATACGGGTAAGATGTGATAAAAGGTTACAAGAATGGGGTATCCAGCGAGAATCCAACTCGCTATTCATTTATAATGGATCTGCAAGACTAAATAGCTAACCGTTACACCACAATGTGACACTTTATTATGAAGTTTAATTGAAGATTAGATAACTTGTTTTTCCTTTTTCTTTTTTTTTTTTACATGGGACCCTAGACATCTTACCGCTAATATGCTTTAAGTTTACATTCTTTACAAACGTACCTACCTATTTTCAAAACTTTTCTTATATCTATCCTTTTAAACGTATCAAAAGCAGATAGTACGACCACAAACATATTTATTTGACTTATAGATGGTTTCCTGACAGGTACTACCACATCGGGTCAGAGTGGACCGGGGAACGATGGCAATGATGTAATAAGTGTATACTCAGAACTGAAGCCTCACCATCAGATGAATGTAATAGCCAGGTCACCCTTTTTTTGTCTGCAGGGAATAGAGTCACCCTATTCTAAGCCCAACTGTCAGAGCACACACACACACACACACACACACACACATATATATATATATATATATATATATATATATATATATAGAGAGAGAGAGAGAGAGAGAGAGAGATAGTAGAAATACTACAGTGTTTTGATATCTCTCTATTTCTTCTGCTTTTTTTCTTTCTTTCTACCTTGTTTCTTTCTGATTATAACTTTATTTACTTTGCGATTCAAAGTTTGTGGTTCTGTGTCGGTAGATAGTACTGTTTGTATTTATATTTAATATTTGCATAAAACTGTTTGCAAACAATGTACCATAGGAAATCCCAAGAATAAGAGGAATTTTTAAAAATGTTAAAGTGGTTGTGTAAAAACCCAAATCTTTATGACAGAAAGAACAGTTGATAAACATGTTTTGACTAGTAATACAAGAAACAACAGAAGTATTTGTTGCTTTTATATATATAATATATATATATATATATATATATATATACTAGCAAATATATGCACCCTCCGGGTGCAAGTATTTAAATTTTAATGTAATAAAATATTGTATTAAATTAGAAAGGCTAATGAAACTAAATAAGAATACAGATAAAAAGATTTGAAACAGAGGGAGTATAATAAAAGATTTGATACAGAGGAAGTATAATAAAAGATTTGAAACAGAGGGAGTATAATAAAAAATGGAACAACTGAAACTTACTCTTCCATCACTCTCGTCTTTCATTGTTATTTTTTCTAATTTAAGTATTTAGTTATAAGAGGAAGTAAAGAATAAAATGACAGTTATTTTATCTTGTTAATGGATTTCATTTAAGATTCATTGAAGAGATTTTTGCTTATATTCATTAAAATAAAACCAAACAGTTAGAAATCAATGATACTAAGCACATATATATTAAATTCGATTTTTTAAATATTAATATGCAAATTAGCCTTCCCGTTCACACTGTAAACCGCTATTTTGTTGTATATATAAATATAATTGCATGTTATCAGTACGTAGACATAGTTAACAGTATTAATAATGTAAGACAATTTTATTAATAATTGAGATTTAGATAAAAATAAAATCATGGCGAATGTGATGTAAATAACTAAGGGAATTGTGACTTGAGTAGGAATATAGTTTCGGTTACAGACAGAAAAACACACAATCTCCATTATAATAAGATATATATATATATATATATATATATATATATATGTGTGTGTTGTGTGTGTGTGTGTGTGTGTGTGTGTGTGTGTGTGTGTTTCATTATAGACAGTAATATTTTATTCAGTTACCGGATAAAATCATGAGTAACTTCAATACTTCTGTGAAAATTTTCCAACACTTCTCTTTGTTGAAAAAATTCTCCGTCTGAAAAAGATGAATTCATTTGTAAGGACAGATGAAGATTGCAACTTGTTATAAAATATTCAAGATCAATAAATCGAGAAGAGTTGAAATGAAGAACAAAGTCGTTCATGCCTTTTTAATATCCAGAATTCTATATATAATCAACAAAAGCGTTTCTTAAATGCGGCAAAAAAATCTACGAAGTCATTGTTATGTATGAAAAGCAAAGTTACTGGACAGAAATAGATTTCTGTTGAATCTGAGAATAAAGGGAAAAAAACTATGGAGGTTACGAGACCCTAACGTTTAGAGGCCAGACTAGCCAAAGACTTGTTGCCATTGTGTCTACCAAGACGGAAAAATAACAAAACTTATCGACAAAAAATGCAAATTTGTATATGAATAGTTCGACTGCCAAATACATGAACAAAAATGACTACATCTGGTGACAAATCTTGTAAAGATTCTTAGCAAGCTAGACTCTCAGTCCATTAATAATGTTGACTGAATTCGATTCTTTGGTTTCTCTGTTTCTATCAAGCTACACTAAGCTTAATAAATGCTTTTAGGTCTGGATGCGCGGTTACCCAAAGGTTTATAGGCCATTAAACTAAGAAACCAACCAAGGAGAAGCTAAACTTTGAATTCAAACCAGCTTTACTCTGCTTAAAAAGTTACCTTCTGTCGCATCATGCTCGTGGTGGAAGGGTTGGATAATCATATACTTTTAGTCCCGACACGATGATAAAAATGTTACTTATTTCTATCTGGTGCACGATGTATACACTCCACCATGTCTCTTAAGAACAGTCGAGGTAAGACACATATTATTAATAAAAACAGAGAATATGAATAGCTATGATCCAATAAGTCCTGAAGAGTCAAGCCCACTTTACATTACATTGAATATACAGGAATAACATCATATATAAGTAAAATGTAAGTAAAGTTAACGAGGTGGCCTAATGTCGGTATCAGACAGACAACGAGAGGGTGTATCCCCTTTTCACTAGCGCTAGACCAAGGATATTGTTTTGCTTCTACGGTGGAGCACCACACCTATCATCAACTCCTCACTTTACTGCACAGATCCTTGTGTTACTCATGTGCTGAGTTGGCGAGGGCCGGTTTTCGAACCAGGAACTTTGAGGTTCTTATGCGTGCGTTCTATCGACTGAGCTAAACTGACATCATATATATATATATATATATATATATATATATATATATATATATATATATATATATCCTAATTCTAATATATATAAGATCTAGTTTCTATGCTGCCTAATTCTTCTGTATGGCATTTCTCAGAACAATGTTAGTTACTCGGCATTGCCCATCTCCTCCCCAAGTAACGTGCAAAAGATTGTACTGGATTGCAGTAATTGTCTATTAATTTATGTTTTGTAAAAAGTCCCTTGACGTCATCTCGTATTTCTTATCTGAAAGGAAAATAAAGCAACAAATACTTCTGTTGTTTCCTGTATCAAAACATGTTTATCAACTTTTCTTTCCGTCATAAAGATTTGGGTTTTTACACAACCACTTTAACATTTTAAAAGATTCCTCTTATTCTTGGGGTTTCCTATGGTACGTTGTTTGCAAACAGTTTTATGCAAATATTAAATATAAATACAAACAGTACTATCTACCGACACAGAACCACAAACTTTGAATCGCAAAGTAAATAAAATTATAATCAGAAAGAAACAAGATAGAAAGAAAGAAAAAAAAAGCAGAAGAAATCGACAGATATCAAAACACTGTAGTATTTCTACTATCTCTCTCTCTCTCTATATATATATATATATATATATATATATATATATATATATGTGTGTGTGTGTGTGTGTGTGTGTGTGCTTAATTGGAGTCGTACCTAATTTTGAAAATTAATTAATTAATAATGAATTAGGCGGGAATGCCTATTTAAATGTATGGCTAAACAAATCGAGAAAAATCAATCTCTGTATGTACATTTCGGCCTATTAGGCCTCATCAGCAGAGCTATAGATAGGAAGGCCGCCCTGTGCGTGATTTGAAACCGGACTGCCAAGCTGACAGGCCGATATCACAACCCCTACACCAAACGGACTTCCTAGATTTTACGATTTGTTTAGAGTAGGTTAATATTCCTCTTCAGTGACTTTTATTACACGACGATATGATAAGTAGTAAACACGGTATGTTTGGAATGGCTTTTTTGCCGCCTCTCCCATGCTTCGAGTGATGTTTCAACTCAATCCTTGTATTACAATAACTATAGAATTTCCAATTACTCTGAAGTGAGATCGGGTTATGCTGGGTTTATTTTATTAAGTGGGGGGATGATTTTTATGTTATCTCGTTTTTTTCTAACTGCTTTTGATTTTCAGGCAACTGCATATTTATCTCTTAGTTTGGTCGGTATGCACTCAAATACTGCTTCCAAGTTGGCGTTGACAAAGTTTTCATGTTTGTCATTTGGAGTGTGTTTATCATTTGTCTTTTGAATGGTATTAAACTTATTTATTACAATTACCGAATAGTGTTTGAAATCTGTTCCCCATGGGTAGGATGTGACACAAGGTCACAAGTATGGGTCATCCAGCGAGAATTGAATTAGCTATTTACTGGTAAAGGATCAACGAGACCAGCTTTATAACCATTACACCACGACAGGACGCTCAGATATTTAGCCAACTGTTTGTGACATAAGGTCGCAAGTATGAGGCCTCCAGTGAAGAGAAAACTCGTCTTGTAATTTTATAACATTGCTTAAATCTTTTCAAAAATATTAGATCATTAAAATCCTTATTGGCCATAACATATTAAAACTAATTCGAGCAAAGAACATTTTTTGAAAAGGTATATATAACAAGAAAGTAAAAGTCATACTAGGAAAAGGGACTTTTCTACTGATATCATTTTACATCTCAGTATAAAGATATCAGAATCATTCGTCTAGTTCATTGGCGCCATTTTTGCCAGCTATAAATATTCAAGATGGCATACATCAATGAATGTATTTTTTGCATTTTCAACTCACAGCAAACACTGCCGTGCACTTTAGTTGTTTACATTTTGGCGTCCAAAAATGAAGCATTGTCTAAATTCTATATCTGCCAACAATCCTCGCCAGACGAAGTTATTTTTGTGACTGAGTCATACTTAGTGCTGGTAATGATGATGATATTATTATTATTATTATTATTATTATTATTATTATTATTATTATTCGTGAATGTTTGTTCTCGGCTTATGTCGCTGATTTTTCTTGATAAATCTATTTGCAAATAAATGCTTACATGAAAAATGAATGCGCAAGATTTTCGTGTCTCTGCAGCTATTCTGGTATTGGTTGATTCAAATGTTTGCAACTGTCAGGAAATATTAACGCCAAATTTCATTTGTACTCAAGTAAATAGTTACCTGTCATAATTTAGGTGCACATTCACGATTAGCTGAATTCTTTAATACTCTCTCGCTCTCTCTCTCTCTCTCTCTCTCTCTCTATATATATATATATATATATATATATATATATATATATATATATATATATGCTAGATTTGTCAAAAAAGTATCGAGATATTTTGTACTTCTTGACACACCTTGTTTTCTGAAAAAGTAACTTTTTTTTTTCAGAATAGATGGTGTGTCAAAAAAGTACCAAGTTAAAGCTGTATTTATCAAGATAGAAATGAAGAATTTTTTTTCAGAATACAAGTTGAGACGAAAAATACAGAATGTCTCGATACTTTCTTTAAACACCTTGTTTATATATATATATATATATATATATATATATATATAAGTCATCCACAGACACGTGTTTCGGCGTTTCACGTCTCTTCAGTGTGGCTAGACACAATAACTATCCTTGGCTAGGGTCGAACTCAGACTGACTGTTTGCCTGTTTATCCCCTCGTCCACTGACAACTGTAGCGGGACTGGTGTTTTTAAACTATTAAATACATAGGTTTGTTTATGTATTTTAGGGTCACAGAGAGATCAAGTTTCCGGTGAAACGATCATTGCAGCTATTCTGGTATTGGTTGATTCATATATATATATATATATATATATATATATATATATATATATATATATACCCTATGTGCAAAGAGGATGCGACACAAGTTCAATCTTTTAAGTGGATTTTAACAGGTTTGAATTCAGAGTTTTACTTTTCTTAAACCGGTTACCATGCCAAAGTTAAAGAGCCTTGTCTTCCCTTTTATTTACACATAACTGGGGGAGAATAGTTGTATTCGCACCATTCTCAATGGTATTTTCACTATGTGAAATACAAACAGGTTCGTCCAGGATTTAAACTTGGTTCACCATATCCATTTCCTACGACGATAAACATTTTCTTTTCATAGATGCCCCTCATGATTTAAACACATAAATAGATTCATTTTAGAATAATTATTTTCTTCTAGAAATTTTATTGTGATATGTTTTAAGAATTTTAAATTAAGTACTACCTCTGTTCCATAATCGTTGTTTGTTTAATGTACGTCATGTTCCATAATAGTTCTACGTTATGTTTCATAATAGTCGTTTATTTAATGTACGAAATTTATATACAAATGTATGTATTTATCCAACCTCTCCACCATGGGCAGGATGTAACACAAGGTCAATTTTTAATCAGAATGAAACTAGTTTAAATTTAGCCTTTTATTCTAGACTGTTTTTTTTACCACGGCTAAAGAACCCAACTGCCCTACTATATACTATATAGATTGGAAGAGAAGAACAGATGGATTCATGCCTTTCCTAATAGCATTAGTGCGAAATGAAACGCAAACAGCTTCGTCCAGGATTTGAACACGGATCCCCAATTCCATTACTCAATATGCGCAAATGTAACGATTGTTATAGAACAGAGTTGGTATACGTTTACCAATGATTTGAATGAAATAAAACATTTCTCCTTAATTTTTTATTATTTCCTCATCCTGTAAAGATGATGCTTGAAATTAAACCACACATCATTTGAAGCTGAAACAAGTTACAATATTCTTTAAAGAATTGTAATTATTGGCATACACAAGAAAATTGTTAGACAGTAGAAACAAACAGGAAAATCGTTGAATTACGTAAGTTCAATGGTTTATACAGAGTAATAGCAGCTAAATTTGGATGTTTAAATATTACTACTTATACTGTCATAAACATCTATACATCTGGTTGTTATTTGGATAGGTCCAAATGTGGACAACTAAAAAAACACCATATAAATGTATAGGTACAACCAAGAAAACACCATATAAGTATATATGTATAACCAAGAAATCGTCATATGAATACATATGTGCAACCAAGAAAACATGTGTCCTGGGTATTAAGTTGAACTGCATCTTGTAGTGAAGTTCCAATTCTGAAATCTGGAGTACCCCTTCATTGCTATTACTTCAAAGTCTACCCTGACTCGGAGTACCTGTTAGGGTTCCATTTATTGGTTAGATAGATAAAAAAATGAGTATTAAAAATAACTTTTAAAAATTGAGTTTTTTGAAAAAGTGAATACCCAACAAGAATGAATAAAACAAAATTATTCGGTATAAAATAAACCCCGAAGGGTTGACATGCCATAAAATTCAACCAACCAAGAAAACTTCCTATGAATGCATTGGTACATTTGGTGAATGACTGCAATCGAAATAAGACATAATATAAGCTAATAAATAATAATAAATATTTGAAAGTGTAAGGTATTTGCCTCGCATCCCACTTATGATGGCGTGACACAAGGACATTTTTATGTGGGCCCACCCACAAGCCGAAGCTCATGGGTTGTAGGCACAAAAATACGTTGATCCCGTCGGCATTACCCCTCAAGGGGGTGCCTCAGACGCTGGGCAATAAACCCAGCCCTGCCGCTTTAAAAGATTTGAAAGTGTAATGATCATAAGAATTACATCATGCAAGTATACATTAAATGACGCATAACTTGCAAAAGGTTACGCGTCCTTTTTGTGAATAGATTGAAACGTGTTGGCCAAATGGCATAAAAGTTTACAGTGACATGCAGTGATGAAACGACAATTAACACAATCGGCGCTGATAAGAGTAGATAAAATGAATCACCCACACTGAAATAAAGAAATCGTCAAACACGTGAGGGTAAATTATATGACTTAAAGTTGCCTGCCAAGAAACGATCCAAGTCAGATGTTTTGAATTAAATCCATTTTCTTAGCGAAATTGTTTGATAAACTTATGCTCCAACATTCCTAAAATGATATGGGTCGGCTGTGGCATTATCAGCATGATAAGAACACACCACCCGATTTGTCTGAACTGACATTGAAAAGATTGCATTGAAATGTTTTAGTGGTCGGACCAAACATGTTAACTATATGAAAAACTCATGGCAAGGGGTTAAAATTAACATCTGACACAATCTCACAAATGCAAAAAATATCTTGTGGAAAAGCTTGCTTAAAACTGTATGTAAATTATTTGTATAAATTATCTATATACGTGATGTTATATTATAAGTTTAAGTTACCTTTCTATTCTTTAGCGTAACTTAAGATCAAGCTGTGCATAAAAGCTCCGGTTAATGCCAGATTCCAGAAGATGAACAGCGCCGAGACAGTTAATTACTTAGATGAACAACCCATTGGGAAGTTGCAAATTAATAGATTAATCACTTCGCCACGGGGAAACCCTCAGCATTTATTTTACTCAACAAATACGTATTTCAATACATAATCTTTTTATTTGTTAATGTGTTTAATTCAGTGTTTAATATATAGACTGAGGCACTCTTTAGGTAAATGTTATCGTCATTAGAAATGTACAAATCGTGGATGGGTTTGTTTTCATTTCACATGACGCCAATGCCCTGCGGAAAGCTATGAATCCAACTATTCTCCCACCAGCTATGGATAAAATAGGGTACACTGGACTCTTCAACCTTGGTATGGCAACCTGTCTTGGAGAATGGGAACTCTGATTTCATCTGTTAAACTCCGCTTTAAAAATGAACTTGTGTAGCATCTTATACAGTCACCTATTATCGGTATCAACCCGACATCGAAGAAGATATCCCCTTTTCACAAGCGCTAGACCAGGGAGATTGTTTTTTGCATTTGAGGTGGAGCGCTATGCCTACCATGAGCTCTCCACTTTATCACACAGATTCAAGTTGTGCTACTCATGTGCTGAGTTGGTGAGTGCCAGTATCGAAACCGGAGCCTTGTGATTCTTATACAGATGTTCTACTGTCTGACCCAAATAGATAGTTAATCTATATATCTATATTTTATGTTTATATGCACGACATATATATGTGCGTATATAAATATGTATATAAACAATATTGAATTGAGACAGGGAAATGTTAATACAACATTATTGAGGACACAGTCTTGAAGCATAGACTAAGAAAGTGTGGCCATCTAATTAAAACGGACGATGAAAGACTTACGAAACAGCTTTTTTGTGTAGAGAGTTAATCGATGGAAAGTGAACTCCCCATTAGCCAAAAATGAGGTGCAATATATATATATAAACTCACTCAAACTTTTGCTTGATTGACTTTAACGGAACGTCAACCCATCTAGGGTTATTTCATATGTAGATGTTAGGGAATTGTGTTCATTGCATGTTTCTATTTACATTTTTTGTGTAGTTGGTTGTTTATGAAATTATATTTTTTGTGTGTGGGGGGGGGGTTGCAAAGAGCAGGTACTCAACCCTCCCTAAACCTCCTGAACAGGAGCTTCACCATTAGATGAAATTCAGTGTCAAGACCAGGATACTCCTTTTTGCAAGACTCCTACTTTTCAGTAGGGGATATAGCCTGTGCATTGTAAGCCCACACACACACACACACACACACACACACACACACACACGAACCACACCTAATTAATTAATTATTAATTAATTAACTTTCATATATATATGAAAATAGCCATATCACAAACATTATATATATATATATATATATTGGGGTATACGTGTGGATATGGGTGTGGGTGAGTGGGTGTGTTTTGAAGAACGTGACTAAAAGTGAAACATTATGAGGGTTAGGATGAATTTATTGTTGTCAACAGCCTGTTTCGAGCTGTTTATCTATATGTACTGAGACTTATTCATAATAAATATGTACGAGGTATGCGCTTTCGATCATGTTCATGACAAGAGATAAATTTTATTCTAAATAAGTGACCCTACATCGACTTTATTTAGACAAGTGTTCGTACATAGAATTTGTTTCAAATAAGTGTCCGTACATGTAAGTTATTCGTTCTAAACACGTTGTCGACAATAATAAGTTTATCCTCTCCCTCGTGTTTTTTTTTTTTTTCACTTTTCATCACTTTCTTTAACATGGTGTCGGGTTAATCTACAATTCTCGCCTACACACACATACATGCACACACGCACGCGCGCGCACACACACACACACATATGTGTGTGTGTGTGTGTGTTGTATATATATATATATATATATATATATATATATATATATATATATATATATATATATATGTTCAGAGTTTTAGCGTAATTGTAAACATTTGGTTGCTGTTGTTTTGACCATGACCGTCACTGGTGACGCCAAGTTCCTCTCTTATCAATTCGTTACATCTATTTGTTGATTTATGTTTCTGTCACCAAATTATTTCCAAACTGAATACCGTAAAACTTACCGTACATTTTCATTTTCTATATTGTCAATAGATTTTTAGTGAGTCTTTTTTTTTTAAGTTAATATCATGTTTTTCTTATTTCTCGTATCAGACAACTAAATCTATTATTTGGCAACGCTTGCTTGTCTGCAGCAATATATTATTCGTTCAAAGAATTCTCTAGTGTTTACAGCTGGAATAAGAACAACACAAATTCTCCTTAAATTTTCTACACTATTTGCAGAAATATTACTTTAAACCGCAGTCTTGGCTTGGTTTTTATTTCTTATCGAGTGTAGATCAATATGTCATTCACCTAAAAGGCCGTTATCAGCTGAATTAGGATTCTAAATTATCAGTATATAATGTTTGATATATGAGATTAATATTCACCTCTGAATTTAAAACCAAGTTGGTAACATTGTTCATTTGCGGAACTTTTGCAAAAATTGGTACTTTAGATACCGCCAATAAAACAGACTGAGATTTTTTTAAATATAATAAATGTGTGTATCGATCTTAAATTGTACATGCATTATTTTTTAAGGTCCCTATGCTAATTATTAAAGAAAAGTTTTTAAAAGTTTTTCTTGGATAATTCCGGTGGGTGTTGGGTTAAGTGCATCGAGAAAGAATAAGATTAAATGGAAAATAGATATTTCTGTTTGGAAAACGAAATGGAAAATGTGATATATATATATATATATATATATATATATATATATATATATATATATATATATATATATATATATCAAGAGAGAGAGAGAAAGGAGAAAACTTAATTCATCATATAAATTCATTTCGGTTATTTTGGCATTTCAAATCTGATTTCAGACTTACATATTGGGGTTATCTAAATATGTTCTCTTATTTGGTTGGATCCTATCACGGAAATACCTGATACCACACACAGAGAGAGAGAGAGAGAGAGAGAGAGAGAGAAAGAGAGAGAGAGGGGGGAGAGTGGTATATTGATAAGTAAAATGTTCTCAATATCGTTGATAGAGCATGTGTATCTTAGTAAGGGTAGCGTGTACATGAAGTCAACGGTGCTTGGTTACTCACAGTTTCCCGCCTATATATATATATATATATATATATATATATATATATATATATAATGATTATTTTTTACTCCTATTCTTTTATTTTTATTAATTATTGCAACGTTTTGTCTTTTCGTTTTTGGTCGGTTGCGATTGTAATTTCTTGTCTTTTGTATATCAAATTGAACTCTGCCAACCTTTTTGACATACATTCCCCTGTGAAGGTCACATGACAGAAACTTCTTAGAAGAGTAAAAAATAATCCGCTCTTATTTTTTATTATTTAATTTTTTGTGTGTGGCGGGTATTAAATTCTTTTACCTTCAATCTCCTATTAAAACAAATATTTTAGGGCAACATAGGTGCCTTTTTCTTCATTTTATAATGCGGATTTATTAATGTGCCTGCGTACAGTTCTTTCTTTCTTAAAGTATAAAATTAACAACATTATTACTAGTATTTTCACATCAAAGTCATCAACTTGATGGAAACCGCGTGACTTCAAGTTTCCACAAATGTCCTAAATTCATTCCAAAGTCCCTTAGTCTACATCATCATTTTTCGGGACTCTTATTGATTATTTTACGTATGTTTCAAGCGTTTCAAAACTGATGAGAATGTTTATTTCTGTCGTATTATACAATTATGGCAACCCTGACTATAAGGTATTCATATTTGTCTACTTTTCATGGAGATCTTATTTTTGATTTCTTTTATTTTACATCCGATAGTTTCTTAAAAGAAAATATAATAGTTTTAGATATTTAAATTCGGTCTGGTCTGTTGGCACAAAATTATTATTGGCTGAAAAACGTCAAATACTAGAGTATGCTTGAATAAGTATATGTCTGCTTTAACTGTCAACACATTCTGATGAATTTTATTAGTGTACGACAATTTTTGCCAAAATCGAGGTCAATATAGGGAATTTGGAGTAAAAAAAACATGCATTTTTTAACAAAAAATCGCATTTTTACCGCAATAAACCATTTTCTTAAAAACGTTATTTACGGGTATTTTCATTTCTTAATTCCCCATTTATAGGTAGTAAATAACATTTTAATCTGGCTATTCAATTTGATTAATCTATTCCCTAAAACTAATGGATAATATTGGGAAAACTTAGTCATATATATATCAACTAATACTGACAGATAAGAGAAGTTCGCATATTATGTTAGCAAGTTTTACTCACCCGTAAACAGTATGTTTTCCTCTTCAAACTTTTACCTGTTCAATTTTCTTAAAAAGGTTTTCCATCAAAAACCGTACAACATTTTCGGGCATAAATTTTCAAGCAGTAAATTCCTTACAGTAATTCAAATGAGTAACATTAGCCATTTTTTTATATTAGAAGTAATTGTTACTGAGAGTCTGTTGAATAATGAAAGTCTTCCACTCTGAATTGATCCTAATGTAGATAACTAACATGTTGCATTGTTTATGTCTCAAAAAAATAATATAAAATGTGCAAAATGTTGATTTGATCTATTGATTTCTCTTTCTGTTTTAATTATTTCATTCAATTCAAAATGACATTTGGGTATTTCCGATGACATAGATCTTCGGCCTTCCTAATTTTACGGTAGGTTGAACTTTACTGATTATTTAAGAAAGTCTTTACTGAGTTCATTCCCTATGCCATCATCCCAAATTATATTATTTTTCCTATATTTATTGCAACATCCTGTTTTAATTTATTCAATGTTAAACGTACAGATAATAAACCTGGACTGCGGTAAATGTTCACATATACAGATCAATACGTGCACAGATTAAAAAGTAAGATATCTATCATAGTACCCATAAAATTTTCATTCCATGATGTTTTAATTATGAGAGGGTGCTTAAAAGTTCCTGACACAACCAAATAGAGAACGAGCTTTTCTTTTCTTTTTTATTGACTTTTTGGGCAGGGTTAAAAAGAAGAAAAAAATAGAAACTATGTACCAAATGTGTTGAAATATGGGCTAAATAGGCAGAATATTATTCATATACCATGATCCTAAATTGTTCCCTTCTTAGTCTGGCTGAGAACTTTTCAGCACCCCTCATAAAGGATTAATATTCAACACCTAATTAAGTTTATTAATAAGAAATGAGATTAATGATAAAAGATAAATATCTGTTGCTTTTTTTACATCATTAGCCTACGGATTTATCAATATACCTATTTACAAACAATGAGATGGGATCGGGTTAATTGCCTAATAATGTAGTATACAACCGAAATTGCTAATTTTACGTGAACAGTGACAGATATATACAACAATTAGAATGCTTGTGTGTGAATAGCCTCTATGTGTCATGTTATTTAGATATGTGTACGTGCGACAATGCATACGTATTTTTGTCACCTGTGTATATGTGTTTGCGCATATATGTGTGTATATGTGAGTACTTATGTCGCCCCAGGCTTATCAATGATCACTGTTTCACAAATTCACCGGTATCTATAAATATATCTATAACAGATTGAAAATATCAATAGCGTGTATTTGTAGCCATAGTAAGGTTCTAAATAGAAAAGATGAAAGAAACCATTGCCGAGCAAACAGTAAGTCCAACACGAAGAAGCCATGATTATTTTTATCCATTGCTGCTTTATTTCACTTTACTTTTCACGGTTATTATCCTTTCTTTTCTCTTAGAAAAAAAAGGAAAAAAAAGAAATTCCGGCAGCCGAGATGATAGAGTCGAGGTGATGTTTGTTGGATAGCTGAAATTTGCACAAAGATTTAGACCCGCCTTAGGCCCGGTTTTACCAACGGAAATTATGAGCGCTCAACTAACGACATCGTTTGAGCATACTGTCTCAGAAATAAAGCAGTCTGCTCTGGCGAGTCGTCTGAATAGCGGAAACAATACAAGAACGAAGTGAGGCAAGGAATAAAGGAAATTGAAAAAAGTGGCAACAACGGGTTTCGTTCTAAAATTTAAAAAAAGAAACAGTCAAACTTGTTTTAGTCGAATGGATGACTGTTGGAGAGATATAGTCGTATCGGGGCATCTAAGTGAGCATCGTTTCAAGACGATATTCATTCTTTAAATTCATTTTTATTCTCTTGAATTTTGCATTTTAATTCCTTTTTAACACTTTTCTAATTCTTAACTTTTTTGTCTTTATCTTTTTTGTTTTTTGGTCTCTATATTCAGTTCTATTTTTTTTTTTTTTTTTTGTAATCGTTTTTTGTTTTATTGTTTTTGTTTGTTTATTTGGTTTTGTATTGTTTTTTTTATGGTTTTTGTATCTCCTTACTCACTTGAACGTCAATTTATTATTACTGATTTGTATTACTATCTTGTCCAATCCTTTCTTGTTTCTTTTCTTTCTTTCTTTTCTTTCCTTGATTGTTTGCATTTTTTATTTGCTTGTTTATTTGCGTTATTTATAGCTTGCTTGTACCAATCTGTTCTTTCATGGCTTGCTTGTTTTCTTGTGTCGCTCTTTTCTTTTGTGGTTTGCTTTCTTGTATCCTTGTTTGCTTGTTTGTGTTATAACTTCGTTTCTATCCTGATCTTCTATGGGCTTTACTTAGCATCAAAGTGTCGCTTTTTTGTCCTCTGCCTAGTATCCAAGTTATATAGCTATTTATGAATTTTAGCTTAAATGGGGCTCAAGGCCAGAAGTATTGGGTGCCAAATGAGAATTGAACCCATTAGCAATGATCTGATAATCTAGCTTGCTAACCATTACATTACGTGAGTTGCGCGTATCTAAATAATATATGTCTTCTCTAACTAATGAAGTAAATTTTAATGTCCTGTTCAAGTTGCAGGCTGCTAACGTAATAAATGGAAATTACAGACAAAGAAACCAAGAATTCTAACCAAGAAATTATATCTCTACGTGAAGAAAACATCTGTAATAATATAGAAAACTATTGAATCAACCTAACTTTTTCAGCCTTTTAAGCACATATGTATACCTAAATATTCCTTAAAGGACATTTTAATCTGTTTATGTGAAATTCCCTAATTTTACATTGTTAATATTCCCATTAGTGCAATACATATATATATTTATTTATGTTTGTGTGCCCTGAGATTATTTTACTGCCGTCTCTGTCAAATATCTGAGAATTATCACTGGACCCCGATGGTCAAATAAGGCATGGTCCAAGATTTGCAACAGTATTCCTCTATCAACAAGGAGCTTTCATCATGTAATACGGTTGCCCGAAGAAGCACCTGCAAAAAATCGCTGGAATTTGCTGCAATAAGATCAAACAACTACCGGGCACGAATGAACCGTTATTGCATAAACTTGTTTGTTAAACTGTGGGTGGACCTAGAATAATACAGGACTGGAAGCCCTAAGATCTGGTAAGCGACTGGGGGAGTTATGGACTCCCGCAAGAACAGATTAGCTTCAAATGAGGAAGAATTGAATTCTGCTGTAGGATGTTCCAAAATACCTCAGCGGCAGAATAGGGTATATCATCTGCATTATGTCAAATACCTAAAACCTTATTCTGCGTTGGATTCATATTATGTGCAGATACGTTATGTTTGCTGAATCGCATTTCCAACCCAGACGGAATTTTGCGGGGTCGTTTCCCGTTATTTTAACCCTAAATTCGACTATTTTTGTCATATTTTCTTTCAGACTTTTAAAATGGACTACAGATTACAAACCTAAATCAGAAAATAATAAAAGCATGAAATTTTCTGATGTTTTTTTAACGTTAGTTTATAATATTTATATTGAATATCATAACACTTTATGTTGATTCAAAGGCTTTAAATTAATTATTCTAAAAGGTTGTTTTGATTTTTGTTTGTTTCCTCAAGAATAGGAGCTAATAAAAATTGATAAATGTCGCAGTGAAAAGGTTAATTTCCATCTGCATGTTTTAGTTAAAAGTCTCTGAAGACCGTATGTGTAAAGCTTGTAAAGCCCGTATATATAAAGCAAAATGCTAGTATGTTTCTTTATGTGTGTATCTGTTCATTGTAGGTCAGGTTTGCCAGTGGAAATGCTGTTTAATACTGTTGGGCTTCTTCCTATTCTTGTCAAAAATTCGATTGACATTTGGTTTCGATTTGAAACAAATGTTGCGTAGGCGAGGAATTTTTTTCACTTTATTCTTTTTATAGTTAATCTTGATTTCCTCGCGATCCACGTCGACAAGTCTTATCCAACTAATATGCGTCTGCACAAATTAGATCTGGGAAAGGATATTACTTCGTAGTATTACAACAGTAATAAGTTAAGTTGTGTGGTTTTACTTTGTGCTGGTTTTGATATTGTATGGTTAATTGTACTTTGTCAAAATAATCGGTGGGAAATGTTGCTTAGAGATAAAAAGAAGAAAACAATAGGGCAAACTAAAGAGAAGGTTATTTCTTCAAGAAATTCCAATTTTTTCACATTGCAAGCAAATTTTTCCTATATTTTTCTATGCATTAAAAATGATTGATACATATATATATCATTTTCTTTTCTTTTCTTTTTTTTTTACAATCTAAATCTGTCTCTTTTCTTTTACCGTATTTTTTGTATATACAAGGTGTGTAAAAAAGTATCGAGATTGAAGGAGTATTTACCAAAATAAAATTAACAATGAATGGAACGTTAATTTTTACAGAATACAAGGTGTGTCAAAAAGTACAAAAAAATCGATACCTTTTTGACACACCTTATATATATATATATATATATATTTATATATATAGGGTAAACTATAGACACGTGTTTCGAGGTATCACCTCTCATCAGTATAGCTATACGGTTTTTAGCAGCTGCCTCTGGCTGGGTTCGAAACCCGAATGAACTTACGCTCACCAAGCCTCTTACCCACACATCCACAGTCAGTCGCCAAGTATAGCAGGCCATTTAATTGCTATATTTTTAAGGGGAAATGACCTTCACCTAGAGTTCTCAAACTTTGTAAACAAAGTAAGATTTGGCTGAGCCGAATACGGTGAATCTGCAATTATATACCCCCTAATAGAGTGCTCAACCGAAATGGAAGCATATATATATATATATATATATATATATATATATATATATATATATATATATATCTTTGCGAAATTCACTTGTCATTATATCTTCTATATTATCGAATAATGCGATATTCGCATTGTAATTGCCTTAATATATATATATATATATATATATATATATATATATATATATATATAAATGTACTGGATTTTTGAAAGAATAAGACTAAAGACTAACTGACCTACTTTTTGAGTTTGGAACATTTGTTAAAATGACACTAACCTAAACTTTCTTTATATAACAACTGGTATTCGTCAACTTCCTGTTTGGAGAGATTTGTGAATTCGTAGCCAATTTTTGTATAATGTATAGAAGAATTTCAAAGTTAATGTAGATTTAAATAAAATGAATAATTTGAAAAATTATTATTTACTAGGAAAAATTTAATTAAGTGCGTCAACTATTTAATATATATGTTTATCAAGAGATTGACAAAGATTTAACTAATCTATTTTTTATTTTAATTAGTAAAGTAGAAGGAAAATATAGACATTAGTATCCAACTTGGACTTTTTAAAATAAGTATATACATATATATATTGTGTGTGTGTGTGTGTGTGTGTGTGTGAGTGATCCGGAGAGGGAGATAAAGAGGGAGGGAAGAGAGAGTTTAGGTAGGTGTGCATGACAGAGATTGTACGTGCGTGCGTAATCTCAATTTCTTTTTCGTTTGGAACAAATTACATTGAAAGCGATTACAGAAAGACCTTGAACAATGTGGAGAAGATTTTGAAATGAATTAATTGCACTTTTCAATGTATTGATGTATATTATAGTAAGACTTATGGTGTCATTTTACTATAACTTTTTGGATTGGTTGTTTCACTTTAAAAATATTCACATCACTTCCAAGTCTGCTGATGTTATACAAATGATCAATCTTACAGTTGTCTTAATGGTCACCGCCAGATGCTATATCGCCTTCCTCTTTTCAATAGTAACTGTGCATAAAATAAACAATACATCACATCCAGTTCGATATCTTATGTAGTCTGGAAACACTATCTACGCAGTAAGATTTATGATCACACCCAAAATCAGATTTAGCAAAAACACTACACATTCACATGAACACTATGAAGTTGTTATATAAGTATCACGACATACTCATATCTATAGGTATTTAATAAGAATAGTTTGGTATAAAGACTGAACTCACAAGAGTCTAGATTTGCTATAGCAAGGCGCCAAGTACTGACAGCAGTACTTGACTTTATCTCTGATTTTCTGATTTTTTATTGTACACATTTTGTTTCAAATGGTTATTGCTGGTGGCCCCCAGATATATCTTTTACGGTGGGGAAGCCTTTTGTCTATCATATATATATATATATATATATATATATATATATATATATATATAGAGAGAGAGAGGGGGAGATATAAGCCTGTATATTCATTAACTAGAGGATATTAAAGAATTTCACAAGGGTAAGTTTTGTAATCTGTATTTTCCCATCTCCAACATGAATGATCAAACAACTAAACTTTATTTTTAAATCGTCAGCCTATTTCGAGAATGATGTGCATTCTTTGCACTTAAGGTTTTGATAAATGCCAATGTTAAACCGACCAAAACCCATTGTCTTATAGTCAACATTTTACACGCGAATAAATGGATTTACATGCGAATAAGTCAATATTTTTTCTGGAAAGATAAAACACAGACTTAAGTTTACACGTTCTTCAATCTCTGATAAAGAAAATACATGACAAAACGTGTGCAAGCAAGCTACTCTCATAAATGATTGGCATAGAGTTCAATCCGAAATTTACCTTTTATAGTGGTCCGTTGCTAGAGTAAACTAAGATGGGCAAATATATAATCGCCTGCTGTAGAACAGTAGTAAGTAGTCTTGCATCCAATGACCGGTACGTTTGGTTCTTATAAAATCTCTCGTTATATCGGACTTATTCTAGTCTCGATAATTTCCCTAATATCGTCGCTTTATAGTGAAGTAAACAATTTCCAGTATTCGCATCTCTCTCATTAATCGGCTTTTTATCAAGTTTGTGTTAAGGTTGTCTAAGGGAATATGCTAGCTGCTTTGAAAAAATCCTGGTTGTTTGGTTGTTTGGTTGGTTTAATGGCATTCAACCCTTGTGGTTTATTTAATATCAAATCTATATATATATATATATATATGTGTGTGTGTGTGTGTGTGTGTGTGTGTAAAAATTGAATACATCGTAATCGATATCACTTACACATGTGTTTCGGTCAGTTTATGTGTGTGAAAATATTTCGCACACATACAAGAATCGACCTTCATCAGAGTGGTTCACTCTGATGAAATTCTTGTATGTGTGCGAAATATCACACATAAACTACACATGTATAAGTGATATGATATCGTGTGTGTGTGTGTGTGTGTGTGTGTGTGTGTGTGTACACCTATATGATAAAAGTGCTGGGTGTTTGCCATAAGAGCAATTTGAAGAATACAGTCGGGACAATCATATAGTTGCTAAGTATTGACATGAACAGAGTAATTCCCTTCTTGTTGAGTATTTTTCAGTGCATATAATGCACGTAGTTCAAAATTTCATTATTATTTCACACACACACATGCGCGCGCACACACACACACACACACACACACACACACGCCCACATACACATACACACGGAGGAAAACATAAAACAAAGACTTAGAAAACCCAAAAGAGCAAACATATAAATAGGTCGAGACAGGTGTGAAGAGATTAATGAATGTGTACACATACACACACGCACACACACACACACACACAAACAAATAAACAAACAAACAAAAAACAAACACATGATTACACATACACACACTCACACACTTGTGTGTGTGTGTGTTTAGCCACACTGATGAGATGTGATACATCAAAACACGGTGTCTGTGGATGACAATAATAATATATAATATATATATATATATATATATATATATATTTACTAGCCACTCCACAAGCAATATGTGACACTAAAACAATTTATTAAGGAAAGTTTAACAGGTTTGAATTCAGAGTTTTTCTTCTCCTAGACCGGTTGTCATACCAAGGTTAAAAGCGCATTCTTTCCAGCTATTACTCTAGTTTACGGTTGAATAGTATGATGCGTACCATGCCTAATGGTATTAGCACTATGCGAAATAGAAACAGCCTCTTCCTGGATTTAAGCTCCGGTCAACGTGTTCACTTTCTAAAATCGAAAGTCATTATTCCAAGTACTTTCAGTTATTCTTTGAACCATTATCAATGGTGTTTAAACAGCTTATCATTTGCCTACATTTTATCAAGGTTATCATTGTTTGTATCTATTATATATATATATATATATATATATATATATATATATATATATATTATATAATGATTTCACTCTAATAGTTAGTTCCCACCATTACTTTTGTAGTAGTCCTCTTGAATTTGAATACAATGATCTGATAAAGGAAACTGCTCACAAAGCAAAACTTGGCAGATTCTTCAAATTACACTTTAATATCTCGTTTAAAAAGAAAATGCTGCTTGTTCAGTGTTAAGACAAGAATAAATATTGGTATATGATACGAAAGAAAAGTCAAGGTTTTTAAGTTTTACATTATCCTTATATACAATCATTAACCCTTTTGCTGTCATATGTCGATATGTCCACTCAAAATAGTATTAATGTTATAGTATTACTACGGAAAGACGATTTACTCCATTTTTGCTTTGGAAAAAAAATCCACATGGTGTTAAACGGATGCCCCATATAATGACTTCCAAACATGGCACCAACTATCACTGACGCATTATCAATTTCATTTTTTGTGAGTAATTAAAATCCTTACGGAAATGAACATAAACTTTAATTAGGCAGTGAAACGGTTAAACAACCAAAATAGCTGTCAGTACCGGATGTACTCGAGTATAATTCGAATTTTTAAGAGTTAATTTTTAAGCTAAAAATTGGCATCGATTTATACAATTGTAATAATCCTCTTCGTTTTAAAATCCATGGATAGCGGGAAGAACTTTGAGCAGCCAATGGTATCAAAATTAATTCCATAGATTGAACGATTTCGTAAAAAAATGGTATCTACCCAAGGATGTTGCATCCTGTTTTAAACAAATCCTTGAAGAATAATTTCACAAAACAGCAGCTGTACGGCAACTTGCTTTCCATTTCACAAACCATCCAAATAAGACGAGCAAGACATACAAGGAGCAAGGACGAATGTCTTCCTATGGACTCCTACACATAGACACACCAGTGTTGACCGACCAGCAAAAACTTGTTTTAATCAGCTCTGTGCGGACGATTACCTAGATCGATCACAGATAGGGCAGATGGTAAGAGAGAGTGAAGGGAATCGGTACTGTCTTGACGATGATGATGATACGGTAGCTAATATATTGGTGATTTTTTATTTTTTCTCATGAGTTCTTTTATTGTGTTTTTCTTTTTTGGTAATTATTCTAAAAGACTAAAAATGTTTTGTTTTTTTCTTTCTTGCGTTTTTGATGCAATCAAGTAAATCTCTACTTCTCAGCTCTAAGTGAAAATCAGCTCTTTGTTTCAAAACGCAAAACCTACAAAAGTGATTATAAAAAAAGGTGTAGGACAAGCGGAAAATCCTATTATAAAATCAAATCACATAAGATGAAAGCGAAGTGATTGTCACGAAAGTATGAAAAATACTTTGACACGTCTCAGGTCGATGTTAAAGCGTGCCGTGTATAAAATCGATCCAGAATCCGGTCAACAGATCAACTTAACGAACCTGCATATCAATTAAGTAACAATTTTGCTTGTAAACAAAACACGTCTATTTACCAGTTCACGTCAACCACAAATCAGCTCAAAGAAAGTATTTATATGTACCTCATATGAATGCGCAAAATTCAATACAAAATCATTCATAGAAAACACTTTTTAAAATGCAGATACATACACACATACACACGTATATATATATATATATATATATATATATATATATATATATATATATATATATATATATATATATACGAGGGTAATCCCAAAAGAAACGTCTCCAAAGCGATAGGGACAAAGAAAACCGTCTTGCAAGAATTGCAGAACACTTCTGGAGAAGCAATGACGAACTCATATGTGATTTTCTCCTGTGGACACGTACACAGGGACATACCAGTGTAGGCCGATAATTGTAGTTGTATACTTATGAATAAACAGTGTTAAATATTTGTGAAACAAAGCCTTTGATATGAAGTATAAGATTTATTTAGCCTCATATATAATGGGATGACCAACAATAGTCTTTGATAAATAGCTATAGTTTTTCATGTTCACGGTTGAATTATGAAAAAAGATTATATATATATATATATATATATATATATATATATATATATATATATATATGCAAAAGACGGAAAATAAGAAATATTTTGTCTGAATTTGTGAGATTAGGCTTAATATGTATTATTTATATTTTGGGGCCGTTGTCTCCATCTTTATTTTCATATATAAAAAACACAACGTTTCAACCGTTGTAATCTCCTGCCTCCTTCAGGTGTACCTTGTCAGTCGGTTCCCAGGTTGAATCATTGCTATGCTCGGACGGACAAGGTACATCTTAAGAAGGCTGGAGGTTACAACAGCCGAAACGTTGTGTTTTTATATATGACCTTAAAGATGAGGACAAAAATTAATATAATTCATAAGAAATATTTTGTTTAAAGATACAAGAATTATCCCAATTCACACCGAGTATGTTTACAAGTATATATATATATATATATATATATATATATATATATGTGTGTGTGTGTGTGTGTGTGTGTGTGTGTGTGTGCGATCATGATGATACCTGTATGTTGTTCAGGTGTTATAGTCAATAGTAAACTCATCTTTCTTCGTTATTTTTGCTAAAGAAGACATGTGAAAGTCAGAGCGACAACGATTTTTTTTAAATCACCGTATCGTCTAAATGTAGGATTTTTCAAAGTCAAACATGAGTGTGTGTATGTGTGGGTGTAATCATGTTAATGCTCTGCATGTTGTTCACGTTTTATAGCCAACAGTAAACTCATCTTTCTTCGTTAATTTTTATAAGAATGTCATGAAACAGTCAGAACAACAACGAATCATCATATTGGTTAAATTTATAGATAGGATTTTCCGAAGTTGAACACGCTGTTTATCATAGAAAATAAGTTTTATCATTTCACCTTGTTGAAAATGAATTCTATGATTTCTCCTTTGGTGTTACAAGCCATACGTTATCTGTCAACTTAACAAAAAGTGTTTCACTACGAAATAGTAGCAGAAGTTCCTGGTTATAACTTCGTATTTATTAGAATGTCACACAATGTCAAATTTTAAAGCGGAGTTTAATAGGTTTTCATTGAGAGTTTTGTTTCTCCTAGACTGGCTACCCAACCAAGGTTAAAGAGCATGGTCATACCCGTAGCTGGATGGTGAATAGTTCGATACATACCGTTCTCAGGGCTATTAGCTCTATATGAAATGCAAATAGCCTTGTTCAAAATTTGATTTATATACAGTATTTTAATACAACCCGTTTAAAAATAGCTACACACACCATATATATATATGTGTATAGGTAAAGAATTTCAAGACCTAATTTAGCGTAGACCTATAAATTTCAATAATTTTGTAAGTATTGTCTAAATTTTAAAGATGAGGAATTACCATTATTATTCACAGATGTACTAAGATGTGTTCTCATCTTGATTGTAGACGGAGGGGTGGGCTACTCGCGGCGTAGTGGCTATAGTGCTGGACTGTGACATCGTAGTAAGCGAGTTCGAACCCCAGTCAAGATATTATGTTAATTTTCGGGCATACTTTTGGAAAAGATATGTATTTCTTCATCCACCTTGCAATTTTTTAGATAGTACTACCACAGGAATCTACAAGAATGGCTCTGGCATTAAATAACCCATGAATATTGACATAGCATTAAACAAAAAAGATAAATCAAACCAAAAGAAACCATGGTTTTAAAATGTTAAAAACGATAGAAATCAACAGGGAATTATAAAAAAAGAAAAAAAATACTTTTTAAAGGAATTTATTCTTAAAAAATATTACAATGATTCCTTTTAAATAAGCAGATATAAACACAGATAAGCTAATATTTAAAATTGAAATTGCATTCATATTCGGACTAATACACTTAGATAAGGTAGGAATACCATCATCCCCCTTCTATGGGTTAAATAGTACCTCTACTGATCTTCTACATAGATTGCTTTGGCATTAGATAACCCAATAAGGTTGATATGCTCTTAAAGAAACCAAGTCATCTTAATTGTTATTATAATTACAACGTTTCAGGTGTCATAACTTTCGGTCTTCTTCAAGTATTTGTCAGTAAAACGGGCATTTTGAACCGCACCCTTCATTCAATCTCCAGAGGTAGATTGTTCTCATTATGCATTTCATGCTTCATGCTCTGTCTGTGGTGATAATGGGCTAAATCTCTAACTGAGATTATAAATTGATTGAAAGGAGAAAAAAATGTCAGTATCTAACCACAGCTTGCATAATACTGGATAGGGATTTGATTCGCACTGGAAGCCTCACACTTGAGTCACATCCTACCCGGAGTGAACTGGTTGGGTAAATGCCTAAATGATTCCTTCGTTTCGAAATTTTCAAAGATTACTGACTACCATAGACGCCTGGAGAATACTGGAGTGTACAACAACTGAAGCATTGGGACTATAATAACTATAATAACAACTGTTGGATTGCCTACTTGTCTCCAATATAATGATTTGAATTTCTGTATTTACCAGGGATAAAACTCGTTTCTCAGCGAGTGGAACTGGATTCAATCGACCAATCAACACGTTCGAATACGTAGTTGGTTAACTATTTAATGGCCTTGGTGGAAAGGTGTTCAGTTGCTCGTGCTTAACACGGACGAACTGACCAACACACAATAATTCTGCTCAACACTGAGGAAACACAAGGATTCTGCTTAACACTCATGAATGCAATGATAATAGGATTCCACTCAAAATGGACCAAACTTAATGCCACATGGGATCTCCACTGTAAAGTGTTCTCACCTGCAGCCTAAATAATGCTAACAAGAATCTTAACAATTACCTCAGCATCTAAGTGGTAAAAACACAATTAGAATTACAACTTGTTTATTGATAACTGAAGTATCGCATCACCAGGTGACTTTGTGATAAGTGAAAGTATACGTGTCCGGACTCCCACACTCTTCATATTTTTAATAAGAATTGTTACTTAACGAGAATCATCGTTAGAGGAAAGAAATATCATAAACAAGAAATTAGCAAGAATATGTTTGACAGTGATTAAGCACTTCATGTATTTATTGATAAAGTAGGTAAAACTGCTGTAATTTATATATGTATACATATGTGTATGAGTGTGTGTATGTATGCGTGCATATATATCTATATCTCTCTCTCTCTCTCTCTATATATATATATATATATAATATATATATATATATATATATATTATACTAAATATGATAGAATGACACGAGCGTTATACTGAATTATTCCTTAGTTGAGTTATTTTTAATCTATTTTAATAGCTTTTAATTAGTCGTAATTTGCACTTAGGTCAACAACTTACCCGTATCTTACTTTACATTCTGCCAGTCACTTCCCCCTCTGTGTATATCTTGATTACCTCCTCGTTATATATGTTAGTTTCTCATTGAGAGTGTCAAGAGTGAGAGAGAGAGAGAGAGTTGAGTTAGACTTAATTGAGTCTAACTCAAACATTGAAAAAGAGTGACGTAGCTCCTTGAAGTATCAGTAGATAAATGGAATTTAGAATATTATATTTATTTCAGGTTTTTTTTCATTTATTTTACTCATTTCTTTCAAAACAAAACACATTATTATCCCATATATATATATATATATATATATATATATATATATATATATATATATATATATATGTGTGTGTGTGTGTGTGTGTGTGTTGTGTGTGTGTATATATATATATATAGTCATCAGATATACTTACAAAGAAACATATGTGCCTCCACAACAACATTATATATATGTGTGTGTGTGCGCGCGTGTGTGTGTGTGTGTGTGTGTGTGTGTGTGTGTGTGTGTGCGCGCGCGCGTTATGCCTAACTTATTCAAAATCCAGGTCTATCTTTTACACCTGAGAATATTCGACTTCGTAAAGTATGATGCATTGATAAAATTTAAATATAACATATTTTCAAAAGTTACGAAGAATCTGACATTTGAGATGTGTTGTAAGCATTTCTGGTTGCTTCGTTTTAACATTTATTAATCTCATTTTAAAATGATACAAGGACGAATGGTGCGCAAAGGAAAATTACATTATAAGAATGTTTGCCTCTCAACAAAATCAGTATTCAAAATATAGGAGTTTGTTTTCTGGAATGGAACACTCTTCTCTGTTACTCGAGCGGAATGAATGACTATTCCATCCAAAGAATACTCCAACTCTCAATTCCGTCTTCGGCTGAGGCTGTAGAATACGCGGACTGCACCTCTGCAGAGACGTAAGACCGCCACCTGTAGGCCGTGAGGTGTGACCCGTTATGCTTAAGAACGGAATCCTGGTGGCTGACCACTCCACTTTGGCCCTTATTTGGGCTAGACAAGTGGTTAGGGAAGCCCCATATGATCAACTGGTTGATCACGTCAAACCTATATTCTTGTCCCGACTGTAATGTGCTTATTACAAATTCCCAACCTTTTTATCATATGTGCTAGAAGACGGTGACTGAGAGTCTTGGTGTCTTGGGTGCTAAACTGTATTTAGTGGTGAGCTTTTTTTTTGGATAATATAATTCTTTATCTCTTATATATTTCTTTCTTACCTGTATATTTATTTTATTTTTGATTACAAAGATGTTGAAATTTGATTTTTGGCTATAGAGTTTTAATTTAGAATTTGGTAATGAATAATATATTATTATATTCGTTTTGAACGTATAATGTTCACAAGAAATAAAATCTTAGTATCTATGGTTTAGAAGAAAATGATCATTTTTTATAAGATGATTATGACGTGTATACTTATTTATAGGTAATACTGTAGGTCTTAACAATGAACATACGTTAGCATATGAAAATAGCTGACACAATACAAATAAATGAATGTTCTAATGAGGCTAGCGTATGACACAATCATTTCAACTGTTAAATGCTATTGTCTCTAAATAATTAATTTCTAAAATTTACGAGCGCATGAATTGTGTCCTTTTATACAAGGCAAGAAGCAGGCGATATCCTGCAGTCACAGATGCAGACTACGCTGATGACCTTGCGCTTCTTGCAGATACACCTGCACGGGCTGAGTCACTACTACATAGCTTGGAGGAGGCAGCAAAGAATATCGGCCTCTATGTGAACTGCGATAAAACTGAGTTCATGTGCGGTAAGCTTCTTAAGCCAGTGGAATAGTTCACATACCTAGGTAGTAATATCTCATCCACAGAAAGCGATGTTAATACACGTATAGGAAAGGCATGGGCGGCCACAAACAAATTATCAGTCATATGGAAATCCGATCTCACTGACAAGCTAAGCGGCAATTCTTCCAGGCTGTGGTTATATCAGTACTGCTGTATGGCTGCACCACCTGGACCCTAACAAAGCGCCTCGGGAATAAGCTAGATGGGAGCTGCACAAGGATGGTGCGTGCAGTCCTGAACAAGTCGTCGAACAGCACCACACAAGGAAGCAATTATATGGTCACCTGCCCCCCATCTCATAAATCATTCGGGTGAGACGGACTAGGCATGCAGGATACTGCTGGAGAAGCAGGGACGAGCTCATAAGCGACGTTCTCCTGTGGAAGCCAACACATGGACATGCTAACGTAGGATGCCCACTAAGGACCTACATTGACCAACTATGCGAGGATTCTGGATGCTGTGCAAAGGACCTCCCAGGGGCAATGAGTGATAGGGAGGGTTGGCGTCATGATGATGATGATGCTGACACGAGGGTCATTCAATAAATAACTTAGATTTACGTTCATTGGGCATCCCACCGTAGTCTAATGGTAAGCTAATTTCTAATTACTACTGAAAAGCGAGTTCGATCCTCGCTGGATACCTCATACATACGACCTTATATTATATCATTACACGTGGTGACTTTTTGGGTAATAAGGCCGTCTCATCATGGTGCCATGGCGAGTAAGCTAAAATCGCAGATTCATTACTACTGGATAGCGAGTTCAATTTTCACTGGATGCCACATACTTGTGACCTTGTGTCACATCCTAACCGTAGCGAACGGGTTGGTAAATACCTATATTTACGTTCATTTTTTTTTAAATACAACATTTCAGTAATTATTTATAGTACATATCAATTATATATGTATTTCAATTGTTTCTCTACTCATTCGAGCACAATGCGAAATTTAAATTTGGCAATTCGAAAAATTCATTTCTTTTCGCAACTATTCGTTTTAATCTAAAAAATTAAAAAAGGTTCATGTCCATTAAGGATTAATGTTTAATTCACGTATTATAATATGAGATAATCTTTGAAGAGTAAATATTAAGAATACTGAAAAAGAAATCATTCTAACGTATCTTGTACGGCTTTGTGTTTTCTCTCTAGGGGGAATGATATCATATGCCAAGCAAACACACCAATATTTCACATAAATATGGCTGGCAGGAATTTTCGTCCGGGCACCGCGCAACGACCATGTCAACAAATATTATTATTATTATTATTATTATTATTATTATTATTATTATTATTATTATAGTCATTATCTGAATTGCATTTTACGAAGCAAATATTGCTGGCAAAAGAAGAAAAAGATATATTGTTAATGTAAATATTTCCAATTGATGCAAGGAATGCGTTTTTATACGAATTAAGATGGCGTCGATTGATTAACTATAGTGAAAAGACGTTGTAGTCAAATGATCTTACACTCTCTATTAACATCATTCTCACAAAAACTTACATTATTTTTTAATTAAAAGTTTATTATATGTCATTAGTCAATATAAGAACTGTATGTATATAAGAATTGATTGGTCATTAGTTATATACAAAGTAAAAGATTGTATCAAAATTATTTTGTTTTTTAATCAACTGGATGTTCATAAGGGCCCTCCAGAATCTCCATTTTTTATCCACAATCATAACATGGGAAACAAAAGATATAGGACACAATTCTGTAACCGATCAGGTTAAAATCATTAGATATTTATATATTATTTAAATCCTCATATATATATATATATATATATATATATATATATATATATATATATATATATATATTAGCTTGAGAAGTGCGCTGGAAGGGACGATAGTTGTGGCAGGACACATCGTGTATTCTTTCTTTTTCCCAAGCTGAAGGGGCTCATAAAGGGGACCCGTTTTGAGACCATCAAGATGTCTGTAATGACAGAGCTGAGGAACATACAAGAATAATCCTTCCAGCAGGGCAGATAAACGTGACAAAGAAGGATGGGAAAGTGCATTAGATTCAAGAGGGGACGACTTTGGAGGAGAAAACATTTAGTTTGTTGTTTGGATGAATTATTTGTGACAACAGTCTCATTACTTTTCAGACACACCTCGTATATATATGATGGATACCCAATATATATACATATAGTAGTAGTAGTAGTAGTAGTAGTAGTAGTAGTATCTTTATTTTATTTCATTGTAGCATATTAAATTCTGTTTATCTCATCTGTACCTTTGTGACCGTGAGATCATGCTCATTGGCAATTGCTAGACCACGAAGGACAGCTCGGAAATATGATTTATCCTTTTTAACTTGTAGCATAGAAAATTATGTTTATTAAATCCATTATATATTCATATATATAAATATAAATATATATTAATATGTGGGGAGTTAAACTATCATCTGTCCATCTAATAATATTGTATATATATATATATATATATATATATATATACATATGTGTGTGTGTGTGTGAATAGACTGAGAGACAGATAAATACATATATACTTACATATATTTGTAGAAATAAGTAAAATAAAGTATTCCAAAAGATAGATTTATTTGTAGATGATGAAGCCGACGTTAAAACGTTTCGGTTTATCATAAACTTTCATCAGGACGTTAGGATGAGTACAGTGTGATTTAAACAGTGTTGTGATTATTTTAAAATCAAAACGAGAGATGAAAAAGTATTAGAGAAAATGTAATTTTTTTCTGTTAGCAGCCGTCTTTTTACATTGACGTGATTGGTATTCGGAAGAATAGTTTATATGTAACATATTTCCTAAAAGGATATAGTATGTACATTAAAGGAATATAAACATGCATGCATATGTAAATACATACTTACATAGTTACTTGCATATATACCTTTCTATTCTCGAGATATTTTCGAAATATTTTTAGAAATCTTCTAGAGTCGATTATTACATTTGAAGATTTCCTGCCGAAATGAATACACACATAATTTATACACATACCGACCTATATATCTACTGCATACATCGAAAATCTCCAACTATCCAAACTTATATTCAAGGTGTGATATCGTATTCAGTTTTTTGGATTTAAAAGTGTTTCGATTCTTATGATTGAAATTGATTTCTGATTCTTTTCACAAAACTTTCATTAGAATGAGGTTATTGAATCACAAGACATGTTTGGCTTCCTTAAAATCTTCATAGCAGCATCGGAAATTTTTTTTTTTATCTATGTCTTTATTTTAACAGCTTCTTGTACGTGCTTGTATTTTAAGCATGTTTATTATATATATATATATATATATATATATATATATATATATATATATATATATATATATATAGAGAGAGAGAGAGAGAGAGAGAGAGAGAGAGAGAGAGAGATAGATAGATAGATGGATAGATAGATAGATAGATAAAATGAAAACTCAAAATTACATGTAAATATTTGCGTATATAGATTTTATTTATGAATATATGAGTACCTTAATTCTTCTGATGTAAATTTGAATTTAATTCGGCACTTTTTGAATAGGCAGAAGTGCAGAAATAGATTTAAATTTATATCTGATGATTTAAGGTACTCATATATTCATTTATATATATATATATATATATATATATATATATATATTATATATTTACTAAGCTTAGCTTAGATGTGGCACAATGCCAGAAGTATGATGCGCCCAATGAGAATCGAACTCACTTACAATGGTCTGCAAATATAGCTTGCTAACCATTACACTATATATAGTTACTTGATAATATGAAATTGCTTGTAAATTATTAGCATTAGATAGGGATACTTAAAACAATATAATCGTGTAGATTTATGTATCAATGATAGTTACTTGAAGCAATAATTGTTTGAAATTTATTATCACTAAATACTTGAGACTATGTAATTGCTTGACTAAGGCATTAAATACCCCAACAAGAGTTGACATTCTATAAAACCAGCCAACCTAAACCTAAAGATATGAGAAAGAATTATGGGTGAAAAACTCACAAATAACTAAATCTGCAAGAATCGATCGATTTTCAAGTGTTAATTTATAAGTGTGTACGCTTGCTGACTTCTACTCTTTTTACAATGTGATCCTAAGCAGTGTTTTATTCCCATGCCTCTATCAACATTAGTTTTTGGAGATGTTTAATGAGCGAGAAAAATGAGACGGATATGAATACATTATTGATAAGAATTTTTTTCTCCCGTCTCGTATTCTTTATTGCCGTCTCACTATTTTCTGTGAGATTTATTTTATTTAGAGAACTTTTTAGGCAAAGTTTTCACTTTATCCATCTTACTTAGTGACAAGCCTGCATGATAAATGAGAATGATAATCTATTTTGATGAAATTTGATGCACCAAACATATATCTTAAAATACTCTTCAAACTTTAGTATAAACAATTCAGATTTGCGGAAAGGTGGGATTCCGGTATCATCTTAGTGATTAAAGTAATGGGCGCAGACCATCGAGAACGGCTATTTATCATCTGGATTCAGAGAATATTTTAACCACTTTCTTCTCGAATAAAAGCAATTGGTGGATTTGGATCGGAGTAAATACTTCTGTTAAATAGCTTCTTCTTCTTATTATTATTATTATTATTATTATTATTATTATTATTATTATTTGAGTTTTCACATCAGTGTTAGCTGATGGTCTTTCACTGGAGTCTGAGTGACAGCAAGTCTCCTCAGGTCTCCAGGACTCTTCTGAGTATTCTGGCAGATTGCAGCAGTGCAGTGTTCTGAATGGTTTCAATCCTTCCTCTGATATCCAAACTTTCCAAACCCTTTTCTAATCCTTTTGGGACTGTTCCAAGTGCACCAACTACAATTGGTATAACTTTCACTTTCATATTCCATAACTTTTTCAGTTCTCTGGCAAGGTCCAGATATTTGTCAATTTTTTCATTTTCCTTTAACTTCACCCTGTGATCCGCTGGCACTGCAAAATCCACCAGTTGACAAGTTCTTTCTTTTTTGTTAATCAACACTTGGTCTGGTCTTCTTGCTGGGATAAGGTGATCCGTTTTAATTTCAAAGTCCCAGAGAATTTTGTGCGTTTCGTTCTCAAGAACAGATTCTGGTTTATGCATATACCATTTTGTTGTGTGGTCAAAATTTAATTTCTTGCATAATTCCCAGTGGATCACCTTTCCAACCCAGTCGTGTCTAGTTTTGTATTCTCGTTGTGCTAGTTTGCTACATTCGCAGAGTATATGGTTAACAGTCTCATCTCTATTACCGCAAAGTCTACATTTACTATTTTGTTGGGTCTTATCAATTTTCGCTTATTATTATTATTATTATTATTATTATTATATTATTATTATTATTATTATTATTATTATTATTATTATTATTATTATTATTATTATTATTATTATTATTATTATTCATGGCCGTCATGGGTAGTCTGAGTTGTTTCTTGGATCGTATATCTCCGCATTCATTTTCTGTTAGTTTTTTAGTAATGAACTCGAAGACGTAGTTAAATTTTGACATCTTTATTTCCCAAAGAAATTTAGTAAATCTTCTTCCTAACTTTCTATGCTGGCCAGATTGAGCCGAATTCTCTCTTCCTCGTCTGGACGTCTTGGGTTGTCAGGGGTGTTTCTTGGGTCAAATATCTGCTCGTTCATTTTCTGTTAGTTTTTAATCATGAAACCGAAGACACATTTGCCTGAATTTTTTTAGATGAGGCTTGATATATATTATTTTGATTTTTCGGACTGTTTTCCTTATCTTTGTTGTGAAATATAAACACAATTTTTCAGTCGTGATACCCTCTGTCTTGCGATCCTTATTTCTTGAAGCTGATGTTCTTTAGTAAAGACTTAGTTTGTTTTTCCTTTTATTCCTCAAGACACCACATTCCATCGCGTGGAGAAAAGAATTCAGAGCATGCGGCTCAGTGGAGCGTTTAAGCCTAACTCAATAAACTGCTAATCTTTTACCACAGATTCCAGTCACGTGACATTCTAAACAAATCAGAACATCACGTCTAGGTCAATAAAGGGTTAAAAGCTGTCTGTCAGAATCCATGGTTATTTTCATGATTCTTCTTCGGAATTACCGTTAACATTTAAATTTAAATATTACACTTCGTTTAAAAAATAATGTTCAGCTTTTAGGGTGAGCAATTCAGTGTCACAAAAGATAGAATATTAAATCCGGCAATAATTGAGTATTTTCTTTAAAAATGTATCCTATCAATTCAATGAAAAGAACTCACACATTTTTTAAGATACGGACTCTAGTAGAATATATATATATATATATATATAATATATATATATAATATATATATATATGTGTGTGTGTGTGTGTGTGTGTGTGTGTGTGTGTGTTTGAAAGATTGATGAAGAAAAAGTTTAAATATCGGCCATGTTAACAGTTATAGATTTATTTCAAACGGAAAATTCTTGTCTGCAATACAAGTGAGAAATGAAAGAGATTCCCCGGACTGGGCTCAAATTGTTAGTAGTTTAATGTGTAGACTTTAGTCTCTGATTTTGAACTTCTTTTATGTTTATATTACTGAAGATATATATATATATATATATATATATATAATATATATATATATATATATATATATATATATATATACCACAAAGTATCTGGAGGTCAAAATAGATCTGTTGTTCAAAAGAGTATCGCGACTTGTGATCAGAAAGAATCAAGAATTGGCACTTATTCATCTATGCGTCTAGACAGTTGTCTAGATCTTTATACATTATCCCTTCATTTCCTCAACTTTGCTTGTATCTTCATTTTGATTTTAAATCTAAAAATTGTAAAGATTCAGTTTCCAAACTTTTTATAAAGCTTGGTAGATATCATCATAATTCCATTTCCTTTGCATTGTCGTCACAGAGAAATGTTCTATTTGTTCAATAAAACATTTTTTTTAATTCATAGAAATTCGATTTCGTATCTCTTCTACAGCACAAAACAAAATTAGTGGAAGTAAACAAACCAAAATCTAAAGGAGTTTTATATCTTTTGATTTTTTTTTTCAATATGTTGGAAGTTATTGATTTGATGCATATTTCCGAGACTTTCTGATTTATAAAAAGTTTTTTTTCTTCTTCTTTATTATCTTTCTTTATTCACGTCGACATATCTTTACTTTTTTATAGAGCATGTCATGAGAATTGTAAAATGCCTTTACAATGTCTAAAAAATCTAAAGCAAGATTTTTACTCTTTTGTCAGATGTGAACAGAAAATGAAAGGTCGACTGATGGAAATAGATCAATAGGTTTATTGTATATACATTTATTATAGGTTTTTCAAGTTAATGCATGTATATTTTCCCCAACCACTCCGCATGAGCGGGATGCGACACAATGTCAGTTTTTAAGCGGAGTTGTACAGGTTTTGAATTCAGCGTTTTCTATCTCCTAAACCTGTTGCCATACCAAGGTTCAAGTGTCCAGTCCGCACTACTATTTACCCAGAACTGAGGGAGAACGGTTAAATTCATACCTTTCTCACAGGTATTAACACTCTGTGAAATTAAAACAGCTTTGTCTCGGATTTGAACTCGGTTCGTCACGACCATTTCATACGACGATAATTATAACACCATTAGATACTCCATCACTGTAAGTTCCATCATAACATGAAAATGCAAACAGCCTATAATGATGATAATGATAATCCTCACTCCTTCTCCAAGTCTTGTGGGCTGGGGAAGTAGAATAGACCGACTGCATCTCTGAAGAGGCGTAATACCCCCTCAAAGGGGCCAGCTTAAGGACGGCACCCTGGCTGCTGAGCGGTCCTTGACTTGCAGCATTACACATTGGCCCTTACTAGGGCCAGAGAGGCGGTCAGAGAACTCACCCCTCAATCAATCGACTGATCACGTCAAACACTAGCACCTATATGATTGTCTCAAACTTATGTTCTTATGACAAATCTCAACCCTTTCATCATATATGTGTTTGAAGACGGTGGCTAGAAGTTTTAGTGTCCTGTGTATGACGATAAACAGCATTTAGTAGTAAGGTTCCAATTCTGAGTTTGAGACCAGTATGCGTTTTTCCTATGCTCATAACACTAATACGCTTGGGAAAGGCATGAATCCAACTATTTACCATCCATCCATTTATAAATAGCAGGGCAGACTGGGATCTTTAACCTTGGTATAGCAACAAGACTCGGAGAAGGAAAACTAAATTCAAACTTTTAAATACATCTTAAAACTTTCAGTTTTTCACCTATGCGATATTCAAACCAAGGTTTGAAAATCGCATTAATGTGAAACTGACAATTACCAAAGGGCGTTCATTTTATGTCTTTGCTCCCCTAACAGATGTATATACTCTATCAATCACATTGTACACTATCAACTTATATATATATATATATATATATATATATATAATATATATATATATATATATATATATATATATGAAATTTTAAGTTTCATACCTACTCTGTTAAAATATCCCAGATATTTAAAAAAAAAAAGCTTCACTGTATTTTAAAGAAAGACAACAGCAAGATTATACACACGAAAAGCACCTGTGGCGGTGGAAAGCAAGCGAGAAAATTTTGTACAGTTTTATATCAAATTTAAGCAAACTTAAGAAATCTTGTAAAGCAACATGAACAAAAAAAAATGTTTAAATTTTAAAAATTTCCCTCTATGTATATTTTGTCTTTACTCAATCTGCTCAAAAAAGACTGCTGCATAAAAATAGCTTTGATTTCAGCGAAAAACACCAGTTTCAACTGACATAAAAAAATTCCCACACAGTAAAATCATAGTACAAAGCACTTGAGATTTGTTTGAAAAATGAATTATGAGTATACATGTCCATCTTATTCTTGAATATCAGCCATTTTCTAATTTTAATATACATATATATATATATATACATATATATATGTGTGTGTGTGCGTGTGTGTATGAATGTATGTGTGCGTGTGTGATTGTGTGTGCTTAAATGTGCATAAAGTTTGTGCGCGCATATACTGTATATGTGTATGTGTGTGCAAAATAATAAAGACATATTAATCTCTTAATCTATCTTTTTAAATCTCTTATAGAAGATCTCTTTTCTTTCTTTCACTCTGGCACACATATCTAAGGGAATAGATTACTTCAAAAGTTTGAATAACTTTTAAGTAATTTGTATATTATATATATATATATATATATATATATATATATATATATATATATATATATATATAAACATTTTAATTAGCGTTATGGAAAAATGAAACGCAGTACAAATCCTAATAAGAGTATTAAATTATATATATATTCATACATATGTGTGTGTGTGTGTGTGTGTGTGTGTGTGTGTGTGTGTGCTAGAAACAACAGTTGGAATGTGTGTGTGTGTGTGTGTGTAGTGTGTGTGTTGTGTGTGTGTGTGTGTTTGTGTGTGTAATCGGATATAACAATGCAGCGCATGGTGCAACTAATGCACCTTTGAGTACGATGGATGAATTTGCACGCAATACTAAGTCGACACAAACATCAAGAGTCACGCACTGCACATGCACGCCTACATCTTGAAGACAATTATCCTCAGTCATTTTTACCTTGTTACTTAACTCACTTAGCTGAACATGGAACGATGAAATCAAATCGGCTTCCTTCTAGTTTAGAGGTGGAAAGAGAATTACAAGCTCCAATATCGAGATCGATTCCAATAGATTTGCTTACCCTGGTATCATCGTTTTCATTACTTTTTCTCCCTTCTCCTACCAAATCAATAGAAATTGTATTATGTTGATATTACTTAACCCTGTTGCTTGTATTGCTTTCAGTATTTAACGATTTACTTGCAATGAGTTTAGCCGCTTGCGGTCATTGCTGGTTGATAGAAATGAATTGCTGTCGGATGTATATAATGATTGGAAGTTTAATTCACCACTGAATTGGAATTGGAATTGGTGGGAAATCATATAAGAGGTTTGCATGTAAAAACATTTTCCTGGAGAAACAAATCAATCTTACGATAACACTGAAGTCATTAGATGTAAGAAATAGAAATCCTTATAGAAAACGATCTAAATAATTCAAAATCTTATGATTTACAACATTTTTATCACAATGACACATTTGTTTGTTCACATATTCTGTTGAAAAAAAACCCAAAGCTATCACAATATTATAAAGCATGACGATCAACATAGATTATTAAAATCACTGACGAAGTTTTGTTATGCAAATTTAGGAATTCTTTCAATTTGTATTTTTGTTTTATTCTTTTATATTGCGGCTGTTGTACTCTCCAGCTTTCATCAGGTTTCACGTATTTTTTAAAATATTGAACCTAATGTTATATATCCTTTCAACATTTTGGTTATATAAATGGCGAGAGGGGGAGAAAGGGCTAGGATGAGGGGATGATGGATTAGTTTTTCTACTTTCCTCTCCTTGTTTACTTCGTCGGCCATTTTCCTCGGTCTGATTTCTCCGGGTTGATTTCTTCTTTTCGAGCTGGGCAGTCAGTGCATTTCTTGTTGGTTAAGTAAGCAAGCAAGCCTTTATTAACAAAACAACCCCAGCCCCAAAAGTTTTCTAACCGCGCGGATGAGAAACGGCATCTTGAACGAGGGACACCTGCGTCCACTCCCGCTGACTGGTTTGCCAACAACTGATTTCTGTCACACGCTTCTACTGACCTGCCAGTCATAACGGTCGACAATAACTTTCCACACATCTCTCTGATTTTAAATCTTCCGAACTTCAATTCAAATTTTCTAACTACACTACTTACACAATGTATAGACTACCCATAAATTATGTAACACTAAGTTTTAGACGAGTGAAGGAGCTGGGTTACCTCAGTCGGTAGAGCACCCGCCTAGAAACCGTAAGTTTCCGAGTTAGATGCTGGTCTCTGCCAACTCAGCGCATGATTAACACAGATTCGATTATCTGATTTGTGCGGTAAAGTGGGATGCTGACGGGAGGTGTGGTGTTCCCCTCAGCAAAAACCATCTGTCTAGCGCTAGCAAAAATGGATAGACTCCCTCACTGTTTGGTTGATACCGACAATAGGCCACTCCACCAACTTTACTTACTTTATCCTTTTAGAAAACAATCAAAACAATCCAAAATCCAATGTTTTGCAATATTTCTCACGCTATAACATATTTATTTTTTATTTTTTATTTTTTTTGTTTTTTCGTCTACGTAATAGGTTTCACGGCTTGTACTGTTCTTTGAAAAAGGGAAAAAAACGATCATTATGTTATAAAGCGTGACGATTGACACATCTTATTGAAACCAAAAACAATGAATACGCCTCGAGGATTAAATAAAAACTAACATAAAAAAATATAGCATTTAACATCGGTACCAATATATTAAACATCTTTAATAACTAATGCACTAACCCTAGCACACCCACCTACAATAAACCTTCCTATCTGAATAAACTTTTATCCTAAAAAAAACATGTTATAAAACTCCCAAATGAATAAAACATGAACCACACACAAAAAACTACAGTTCTGCCAATTGACTATTCGACTGTTTTTTTTTTATCGTAATACTCAGGTTGTCTTTAGATTGAATCATGAGAAAGTAAGCAATATGGATTAGAAATAATTAATAGATTTTAAAATGAACTCGCATTAGGAGTCCATCAAAATTAAATCATATCTTAGATGTTTGGCTACAAAATCTAAGCAATAGATATCGTTCAGCTTTGGCCATGTAGCTACAGTTTTAGCTAATCTGAATTTCATTCCATTTCCTATTACCTTTTTACAGTAGTGTAAATATATATATATATATATATATATATATATAATATATATATATATATATATATAATTTTTTTTAATTAATATTGGAGAAATGATTATAAAGTGCTCAATTATTTCTTTAAGAGCTGTATTTATTGTTATTAATTGTTTTTTTTTTTTTTTTTTTTTTTAATTTATATATATATATATATATATATATATATGAGAGAGATAGAGGTTGGGAAAATACAGATCCGAACTACGAACACCATAGATGATGCAGGTCGAGGGAACTTCGATGACTGACAAGGTGAAGTGGATTGGTTCCGAAAGCTTACGTTCTTACCGCTACACTAAAGTACAAAAAGTATATTTTAACTGCATCTAGGGGTGTAACTTAGCTTTTTGTTGCTTTTTTTATCTACGAATTTTACTCTTATCGCTACGGTGAGATCGCTTTTTTTTTGTTCTTTTGTTTTTGTTGGGGTTTTTTTGTTGTTTTTGTTTTGTTTTTTTTTTTGGTTATTTGTTTGTTTGTTTTACATTTATTCTACGATTTCTACGTAACATTGATCAAAAATATAGAATAATCTTTCAGTGAGATTTTAGTTTGCAAGTAAAGACTGGATAAATATCACCAATAAAATTACTAAATCTCGGATATTGTTGAAGAGTTCTTCCTCGGAGTTAACCCATGGGGAAAACGCATAAAATATCTTTGGGTAATCTATTTTCATGGCAAAGTTTAAGGTATCTACTATTTTAACTTTCTTGAACTTCACCAAAATGAATTATTGCGACGATGGAGGGAATTGGCCGCGGCTTCTAAATGGATAATCGATAATTTTATGTGCTGAGTGCTTTCTGTCATCATCAAATATCTAATAAGTTGTGACAAGTCGTGTGATCTGACGGGAGGTGGTCGTCATGAGTCTAACAACACGTTGATAAAATGAGAAAGGACAGGCTTTATGATATTCATAAATATCAGATTATTAAGTAAAAAAATAGAGAGAGTTAATAGATAGATAGAGAGAAAGAGAGAGAGAGAGAGAGAGAGAGAGAGTGAGTGAGTGTGTGTGTGTGTGTGTGTGTGTGTGTGTGTGTGTGTGTGTGTGTGTGTGTGTGTGTGTGTTGTTATACGAAAGATAGGGGAAAGAAAAGAGTTTTGATAGATCTAATTCTTCTTTATGGATATGTAATTCGCTAATCCTAGGGTGTATCAGCAAAAGACTTTTTTCTCGAAATGAAAATAATTAATTGTTTTTGTTCTAAAATTTTACGATTCAAAAATAGATGCACCCATCAACCTAAATAATTTTTTTACATGATGACTGAGTTTTTGTTCAAATATTCAAGACTATGAACTGCATTTGATTTCATTTTCAGCTGACTAATGAAACTTTATGACACATAAAAATGATATTCAATCCTCTGTTTAGATACACACTGTTTGGTTATTGTCGGCAACCCGAGTTTAAATCCTGGACGAGACTATTTGCATTTCACATAGTGCTAATATCCTTGAGAAAGGTATGTATCTAGCTATAACTCCAGCTACGGGTAAATAACATACGGGCTTTTTAACCTTGGGTAGGCAAGTAGTCTAGAAGGAAATCTCTGAATTCAAACCTGTTAAACTCCGCTCAAGAAATTGACCTTGTGTCGCATCCTACTCGTCTGTAGGGGTTGGTAAATACATATATTCAATTCTCTGAATTTTCACCTATCTGATTATGCTTATGACAAACCCCAACGCTCTTTATCATATATGTTCTAGAAGGTGATGACTGAGGGTTTTAGTGTTTTGGGTATGACGTTAAACTGTATTTAGTGGCGAGGTTCCAATTCTGGAGCTTTGTGGAGTATGGAGTACTCTTTTATTGCCATTACTTCCAGGTTTACTCTGACCCGGAGTGGTATTACCTATAATGGCCCCATCCATAGGTTAAATAGATTTTGCAAAAATGAGTTGAAATAATGAGTTTAAAAAATGAGTTATTAAAAACATTTGAATACCGAACAAGAATGAATAAAACAAAAACCTCTTCGGTATAAAATAACACATAGGATTGACCTGCCAAAAAATCCAAAAAAAAAAACAAACAACTTCTTACATTGTCACCTAATGAATATGTTAATAGTCACCCTAGCTCCTTTCAAATACCGTCGTCCAGCTAACGTGGCAATAGATTTTATATCTCCTTTTTCTCTTCCGTTCTGCTGATCTACGGTAAAGTCACACTAAAAGCATCAGTTCCTGCTAGATTATCAAAGTTAAGCAGCGATTATCCTATTCAATACTTAGATGGATTACCACTTAAGCAACAGTAGGTACTATCAGCAACCTGAGGCGTGAGTGCCATATTGAAGTAGAGCTTTGTAAATAAAATCTTCCATTCTTCTGACTTACAGTCGTCATATTAAAAGCACAGATTCCTGCTAGATCACAGAAGTTAAGCAGCAATGAGCCTGTTCAATACTTAGATGGGTGACCACTTGAACAACAGCGGGTACTGTAAGCAGCCTGGGGCATGTGTGCCATATCTAAGCAAAGCTTAGTAATTAATAACTACTGAGGTTGAGACATACGGTCAAGTCACGCTGATAAGCACTGGTTCCCGCTAGATCACTGGAATTAAGCAACAATGGGCCTGTTCAATATTTGGATAGGTGAATATTTGAGCAAGAGCAGGTACCTGATATGTGTGCCATATCTAAGCAAAGCTTAGTAAATGGCAACCTCCCTTCTGCAGATTTATGGTCATGTTGGAAGCACAGGTTCCCATTAAATCACCGAAGTTCAGCAGCGATGAGACTGTTCAGTACTTAAATGGGTTACCACTTGAGCAACAGCGGGTACTTCAAGCCACCTGAGACCTGTGTGTCATATTGAATTAAAGCTTAGTAAATAAACTTTCGTTTTGATTGTCATTTTTGGCATGCATATTTTGGATTGTGTGGCTTTAATGTGCAACTTTATTACAAATTTACTTCGGAAATTTTCCATGTGAAAAGTACCAGCTATTTCTTACTCTAATTTTCTAGTATAGCATTAGTAATGTTAAGAACCAAGTGGAAGATTATTTAGATTAATATCTGACATTTAATAATCTCCACTTTCCTATTTAGATTTATCGTTAGAAAACGTCTTGTTACGCTTCGTTAGTTTTTAAGTGCAATGAAGTCGGGAATCATGTTCACTTTTTTAATATAATTAAACTGAAGTGCCAAAAGAAATAGTGACCGCAGCACACTGAATGGTTTCACTCTCCCCCACTTATAGAAATCTACACCACCGGCTGACGTATGCGTAACGTAATCAGGTAAAGAGGTGGTGTTGGGTCCAGAAAGATAGGTCACGCTATCTCCGAGACCGCAGTCGCTCTAGGGTTTTTTGTGTAAAAGCAGTAAGGGCATACGATGAACAATGGGAATTTTGGTGAGACATCAACGACACGTGGAAATCACGTAGGGCGTTCTTAATGTAATGGTTATCGTCGTAGGAAGTGGACACGGCGAGATAAATTCTGAATGAGGCTTTCACTTCAGTAAATTCCCTTGGGAAATACATGAATCCATCGTTTCTCTCCCTGCCCCCATTATATGGGTAAATAGTAGGACTGACCGGTTCATTTGGCTTTGGTTTGGCAACTATTCTAAAAAAAGAAAAACTCTGAATTGAAACCAAGTTTACTCCGCTTAAAAATTGATCTTGTGTCACACCCTGTCCGTGGTGGAAGGGCTGTGTAAATACATATATCCACATTTGTTGTCTTCTCAGATATGTGTAAATTGTAGGGAAGATTGGGTTCTTTAGATTTGGTTAAGCAACCGGTATGGGAAAGAAATTAATACCAGCTTTATACCGCTTGAAAATTGGCCTCTTGTCGCATTCAGCCCGTGGGAGAGAGGTTGGGTAAATACAGATACTTGCAAACTCAGACATCTCCAGGTGATGCAGTAATCATTTTACATATAATATATATATAAATATGTCAAAAAGTACACAAAATCTCGACACTTTTTCGACACACCTTGTAAATTAGATTTTGTATTAGAGCACTACGTTAAAAAGTCATTTTACAGAATGAAGCAGTTTATATTCATTACCCATTCGAGTTGAATTTTAATGACTAAAAAATAAGGGTTTTTGGTCATCGACATTCTCTCTACAATGATAATTCTGAAATGATAATTGCAATTCTTCACTCCTTCCTAAATTGAATAATCAATATCATGGACAACTGTTTATTATGAAATGCTAGGTAGAATTTCTTACTCCTTCCAAAATATACCCATGAATTGATATCCCTACGGAAATCCTACGATTTTTTTTTTTTTTTTTTTTTTGGTGGGGGTTACTTTTTAATAGAAAATGTTATCTATTCCGAAAATCTAACGGTTAAATTTTAATATATGCATTTTATTTATTTATTTTGAAGTAGATGCAAGAATATCTATAAGAATATTTAGACCAATTTTTTTTACTCTCTAATTCCACTTATTGTCGAGATATTGTAAAATGGTCTACTCTTTTCTTTCTTTTTATTCCTAATTTTTATTTTCAGTTGAAACAGAAAATATCAGAATTTGTTGTTGTTTTTTTGCTGTCACACAAGTCACACTAAATCAGTCCAAGTAATGGAAGTTCTATCGATCAAGCAAAGGGATTTCATGTTAAACAAAACCTATTTCCAACATAAGTGCTTAGACTAGTTTTAATAACATTATCTTTACTTTCTATCAGACTTTATTTAGCTCAAATGACAGACACAAATTGACGATTAAGTTTAGCATTATACTTACATTGTAAATGGAATGTCTCGCCTAAAACTTTTTCGAATTTTCATGAACTAATATGACAGGAACATACTCTCCGACCGATGGTGGGTACTTAAATAAGTGACTACTTAGTAACAGCAGATGCTATAATATACCTGGTTTGCGTGGTGCAACGGTTATCGTCGTAGGAAAGGGACTCGGTGACATGAGTTCAAATCCTCAATGATGCCGTTTGCAATTCACATAGCGCTAATTGCCTTGGGAAGGACATACATCCAACAATTCTCCCTGTAGTTATGAGTAAATAGTAGACTGGGCTGGGTTATTTAACCTTGGTTAGACAATCAGTCTAGGAGTAGGAAAACTTTAAATTCAAACCTGTTAAACTTAACAGCTGTTAATTTTTTAAAATTGACCATGTGTCGCATCCTATATATATATATATATATATATATATATATATATATATATAT
>CM042143.1:101653054-101665554 GCA_023376005.1 Doryteuthis pealeii | reverse complement strand
GTTTCTGCTGTAAACAATTCGCTGCCCCCCTCTACTATAAGTCTGCGTTAACTCGGGACATTGCTGTTGATGAAAATTAAACTATATTTGCCATGTATTTTACAACGGGTTTTTTTCTAGAGGATTTTGTCCATTTCATCTGATTCTGTGTTCAGCCGCGAGTAATGATCTAAAAAGCCGTATCTACAAGCCAACTAGATGCTACAACGTGTTCAGACCCAAACAGAAATGTGCACACAGAATGTAGCATGATAATAAACGCACTAAAAGATAAAGAGGCAATTAGGAATATATTTTACATAAATAGATTTAAACAAACTGAAACATATATTGCAACAAAGATTGTTTTTCCTCTTGGGTTTACATCTATATCACACCCACCCACCTCCTCACACACACACATATATATATATATATATATATATATATATATATATGTGTGTGTGTGTTTGTGTGTGTGTGTGTTTAATGAATGCTCTTATATAAAATCGGGAAAAACGCCTACTGAATTTCTAACTATACATGCATGGATAGTTTAACAGACATTCGATGTGCAACCTGTCAGAATTGCAGGTAAAAGGGGGCAACGATAAAAACATTGCAAGTTAATATGAGAAACTGCTAAAACGTCGGAATTTCATTGCATTAACCTTGCAGTAATAGAAATGTGCATTTCCTAAGGTAAACTTGAGTGCATTTGCTGCTTCTACTCTTTCTCATGTAAAACTCATGCTGAAGAAATCAACTATTCGAAGTCAAATATCTACGTAACTTTGTATTTAGAAGATACGAGAGAAAATATTGCTTTGTTCAGACGATCGTCTCAGTTGTTACCAAATAAGAAAAGAAAAAAAAAGAAAAAAGAAAAGGAAATTACCCTACATAATTACAAACCATATTATTTTCGGTGTAAAATTATTTAAAGAACATTTAAAATTTAAATTCCTGAAAAATATAGAATTAATGTACTATTTCTCTGAATTTTTAGATGAGGTTTGATAATTAGTATTATTTGGATTATTCAGAGGGCACATCGGCTGAAACGTAGTAAAGATAATAAAGATGAGAACAATAGTCTGAATAATCCAAATAATGCTAATTACAATTAATGTAACGCATCAAACGTTCTTTTTTATACTTGTCACACTAGACTGTAAAAAGGAAGCACTCAATTTGTAATGGTTATCGTCGGAAGAAATGGACACGGCGACACGAGTTTAATTCCTGCTGATTGCCTTAGGTAAGGTAATTATTTGCCCAACCCATACGTGACGGGTAGGATATGGCACAAGGTCGCAAGTATGGCGCTAGTTTCGAACGTGCTATTTAGTAATGAATCTGCAAAACTAGCTTGATAACCGCTACACCACGGTGATACGCACTATTCTTAATTAAGGCATGTATCCAAATATTCTCCCTCAGCTATGGTAAATAGTAGGACAGACTTGGCTCTTTAACCTTAGTATGGAAACCGGTTTAGGAGAAGGAAAACTTTGAATTCAAACTAGTTAAACTCTGCTTAAAAAATTGACATTGAGTCGCATCTTGCTCGTGTGGAGGTAAATTCATAGACTATGAAAATTAAATGCAAAATGATTGTTTTGAATTTCCAAAAGATTAACAGGCAATTCAATGGATAAAATGGGTTTGAGATGATTTCAACTCTAAGGTCTTAGAAAATTCGATCTAAAATTGTGTCCACAAAATTTGATCCCGGAAAATTTGGTCTCTAGATATGAATATCAAGGATACGTTTGTTTTAAATAGCATAAAAAGATATTTCAATGTAGAAATATATGGCTATAGGAATCTTTTTTTTTTCATTCAGCCAAATAAAAAAGAACTTTGAAACACAAAGGTTCTCATTTTGCCGTCTTGCGTTTCTTTGTAAAGAATTGAGACATTTAAAAAGTATAAGTTATCATCGCAAGAAATGGACACGGTGACCCGAATTAAAATCCTGGACAAGTCTGTTCGCATTTCACATAGGACTAATGACGTCCTTGATGACGATATAGATCCAACTATTCTCCCTCCGGGTTATCATTGTAGAATAGACGGCAACTGGCCAGGGAGAAGGAAAACGCTTAATTCAAAACAGCTGTACTCCGCTTAAAATTTTACTTTATGTCCCATCCTTATCGTGGCGGAGGGGTTGGGTAAATACACAAAAAGTTACTTCAAAAGCAAAAACAAAGATGAAAGTGTTTATAATACTTGTGAGATCGAATATTCTTAGCACTGTTCTCAGGGCGAATCTCGTCATAAGATGCGGTGAATCTGTTTAGTTCTTAGTTGGGTGAACACATACGAACACTAGGTACTGTAAACAACGTGCAGCTTGTGTGCTAGACAAAGTAACGCATTGTAAATAACAAAAAAAACAAAAGAATACCGAATAGTAGGAACGACTGTTCGACATTTATTTCAACAAACATAACTTACTTGAAGAGCTATCCAACGTTGCCCAGGATTTGAAAATTTGAAAATAAATCTCTTATATATATTTATACATGGATTGATAAAAGTTATTTTTCTATATATTTGTTTTATTATATTTCATTGTTTATTTTAATCGTACAAAAAACTCACCCAAAAAAAAAAACGTAAACAATCGCAGTAATTAAAACTTAGGAATCCAAAATTTCCTGATCACGGATCCGGATTCAGCGCGGAATGTTTAATTAATAGAAAAAATTGTGATAATAGAGGTTCTAATTCTCAAAGTATGGGCTTCCAAATATTCACTCTAGAGGGTAGTTTAACCCATTAGGGTCTCTTAATACTATCGAAATTTGCTGAAATTTTCTGAATAGGCATAATTATTTTCCATTTACCTATGGTTTAAATTCCATTTAAATCGAAGGGAAAAAAGTCAGTAGAAGGTTTGTGTCCCCGGGGACCCCTTTTGATCAAAATGAAATATACTTATATGAATACCCTGAGTAGTGTAATTTCAGAATATATATGGTTATGGAGTCCAAAATCCTGGGATGAGTACGTAAACATACAGGAACTACAACTTTATATAGAGAGAGATGCAAGGAGCAAACAAAATAAAATATAGAGAAACGCACGAGAGACTTTGTTTTATACTAGCTTAAAAATCAGAAATCGAATTTACTCTTTATCAGCCCAAGTTCCATGAATTTTGAGAATATAAAATAATATTTTGTTCAAATATGAAATGGTTTTCACTTCTTTGTTGAATATTTGAACTTTGATCGTACATACAAGTACAAGAGTAAATACGCCGCCGTTTTAATCGTTGTAGTATGGAGGGGAGGAGGAGAATGAGTACAAGAATAAGAAAAATAGCCTTAATGCCTAAAGGAATCTTCTTTTTTTTTCATTTGACCAAATAAATAAAACTTTGTAACACAAATGGTCTCTCTTCGCCATCTTGCATTGCTTTGAAAAAAGAATTTAGACTTTTAAGAAGTACAAGTATAGCGGCTTATTTCCTTTTCATGTCACACGACATGAAGAAGAAGAAGAAGAAGAAGAAGAAGAAGAAGAAGACAATGAGGTGCTTTATAAAGAAGATCAACAAAAACAAGAAAAGTAAAAAGAAACAAATGAAAAAATGGACAAAAGAAGAAATTCATTGGGGAGGCAAAAGAAAAAAAAAAGAATAGATATATAAGAGGAAAGAAAAGGCAATTACTAGCATTAAAAAGAGGGTAAAACAATTACAACAACAACAACAACGATAATAATAATAATAATAATAATAATAATAATAATAATAATAATAATAATAATAATAATAATAATAATAACAACAACAAACGTAAAGGAAGTCGCCACAAAGTGAATAAGAGTGCAGATGAACAAGGTTGAAAAAAATGAAAGAAAAAAAAGTAAGAAAAGAGATTAAAGGTTCAATCCAACTGAAAAAAAAAGAATATACTGGAACAACAATAAAGTAAAATATATGACAACCATTTTCTATTCCATTTGCACGAATTTCAGTTTTTAAAAATAAAATAAAAAGATCGAGTGAAACTTATACTTGACAAAGAACTTTTTTCTTTACTTTTCAAAGGATCTGTTTAAGTTCCGATGTTTCGCGGCAGAAAAAAATGCACCATTTCTTTTTCACTGCATTTTCTTCTGATCACTGACTTTGTGAATGTAGATCGTCCACAACGTCACTGCATAAAAACAAAATAAACGTCATATAAATACAACGTGATCACAACTAAATGTCCTATTATTCTATGCATCGTTTTTTCCACTAAGTGTTTTTCGATTTTATGTACAAATATCCATATTTCTATTCCCTTTTTCTTTCCTTCGTTTTTTCATTCATTTTTTTTTATTTATTTATTTCTATTTTATTTATTTATTTATTTTTTTACCTTTTCGTTTCAAGCTGTTCTTCACTCTACAGGTTCTTCCAACTGAAATTTCTCTCATAACTTTTTTCATTATTTTCTTGTTACTTTCGTTTTTACTTTGTATTTCTCTTTGTTTACAAATTTACACCTCTCTATAACTTCTTTTGATCTTATTTTTCGTTTTCTTTCGTTATTTAGTCTGACACTTTACTCTCTCTCTCTCTCTCTCTCTCTCTCTCTCTCTCTCTCTCTCTCTTCTCTCTCTCTCTCTCCTAATCTCTCTTATCACTTTATTTGTATCTCTCCAAATCTCTCCTGTTTCTTTACTTGTCTCTCTCATAAGCTTTACAATCTTTCCCTATCTTACTCATACGCATATAGCCCCTTTCTGTCTGTTTCTCTCTATTTTCTGTGTCTGTCTGTCTGACTCTCTCTATCTCTATCTCTATCTCTCTCTCTCTCTCTCTATATATTATATATATATATATATATATATATATATATACACGTGGATCGGGGGAAAAGTTAGAATGTGACGAAAAGAGATTTATTTTTCAATCTTGCTCTTCTTTTTTGATGTTACAAAGTTTTAATCATTTGTCAAAATATTCAACAGCAGATATGATGAAATTGAAGTTTTCAGCCCATTATCATTTTAGCCTACCACGTAATATATATATATATATATATATATATATATATATATATATATATATATGTGTGTGTGTGTGTGTGTGTTGTGTGTGTGTGTGTGTGAGCTAAGATAACTGGCTGATGCCGAGGTTTCAATTTTGGAGATAGCTGTTCTTATTTTACTTCATGCTAATATTCTGGGGGAAGTAATCAATCTATCTCTTCCCCTAAATATAGGTAAACAGTAGAGCTTTTCTAGGTCAACCAGTCTATGAGAAACGAACCTCTTAATTCTAACCACTACATTATTGCAGGATAAGGTCCATTGCACTCCATGTCTTGCAGGTCTTTCACAGAGAATGAGAGATAAAGAAGAGAAAGGTAATATATATATATATATATATATATATATATATATATATATATATATATATATATGTATTCTTTCTCTCTTTCTTCTCTCTTTATATATATATATATATATATATATATATATATATATATATATATATATAATATATATATATATATATATATAGGATAGAGAGAAAAATACATAGATCATACATACATATATACATACATAACCTTCTATATCTATTTTACATTCAATCGCACACTTTTAAAAATAAATTGTGTACTTTCTTTCTGTTTTTTATTGTTATTATTATTCAGTTCCATTCTTTACCCTTCTTTTCAATTCACTTTGCAATTCTTCTTCTTCTTCTTCTTCTTCTTCTTCTTCTTCTTCTTCTTCTTCTTCTTCTTCTTGTGTCCTTATGTGTCTGTAACTTTAGTCGCTGTTTGCTAAGTAAAATGAAGAAGAAGGTTCGTTGACCCAAGTCACATTGCACATACAATCAAGAAATACAGTAAGACAATCGCGGAACGTGATAAGAGAGATTGTTGAGAAGTTAATAGCTCTTTTGAAAGACAGAGCTGTCATTTCTCGTGTTCAACAATACGGAAACGGTGAGGCATTATTGTCAAGCAACCGAAAAACTGTCTGCTTGTATTCCATGCTCGAGCAGAAATCAGAAGAAAGAAGAAGAAACTGTTAAAGTGCTCTTGTGTTCCTCTTGATAGGTCAATTGACTCTCAATTGACTATTATTGACTGCTTGAAGCAACCTATCTATATAACTAAGAGCTTAAACATACATTTTCGTTTGATCAAAATAGTGTCCAGTCTTAAATAGTGACTGTTTAAGAACAGCAAAAGTGACTTACTTTATTCTCTAGCAAGTTATTGTTCGTATATTTTACATAATTTAGACTTTTTCACAAGGTTGTCTTAGTCTGAAAAGTCTAACTAAGCCTTTCTTACTAAGCATTGTTTGTCCTAAAACAGGGGTCTCAAATTGTTTATGGCACCTGCTGTTTCTGGAAGTAGAGAGCATCTACTGTTGACCAATGATTGAATAGATATTTGTGCAGGAATGTTACTTTGATAAGTGTTGTTTCCTTTCAAGAAACAATTACGCACACCCTAATTTTTCAGTTATTTTAGGAATTCTACCTTCAAATTAGCAGCAGGAGCCACTCTCTTACGCTCTTTTGATTTGCTTTTTTAGGGAAAATAAATTTGTTTTTCATCTGAATTTTTAAATAGTTTTGTTTTACAATAAATTGTTTTGTGCATTTTTCAATAAATATGTCTAAATTAACTTTTTTTTAACAATTAATTAACATTTTTCAATTATAAAATTTGAAATCTTTTTTACAGATGAATTGAAAACAAATAAAAAATCAATTCAGATGAAAAATAACCAGTATATTTTCCCGAACAAAAAAACAGATCAAAAGAGCGTACGAGGTTGGCTCCTGTTGCTAATTTGAAGGGATGATTCTTTAAATAATAAGATGTGCGTATCTTGAAGATAGCCATAATTTTATGCCTCATAAATAGCAAGAATGCAAGTAAATAAAGGTGTATATGTGAAAATCTTATCGTACGGGAATGAAAAGTTCCTAACTGATGAAAGAGAGACTTGTTGGTTATGTGGACCCAAATATGCCTGTGTCTAAGCAAGTAAGTTTGGTTACATTATATGTCATTTACTAATCTATGGTGTCATGTTTCATAAGACGAGCCTTATTTTTAAGACATTCTAAGAATAAAGAGGACGGTATTTTCGCTTTCTCTTCCTTTATATTGCTTTGGCGATGCCATCTAGCTGTTACTCGCAGAAATTCCTTGGCATACAAGGAAAGTAATCCACATATTATTTCAAAGCATTGTTGACCAATTCGTTCTGGTATACTCTATCTATCTTTTTTTTTCTATTAAACTACGAAAAACTGACTAGGCAAAACTATCCGACCATTAATAATGAATTCAATTGTCAGTGAGTGAACCATATTTCTGTCATTGTGCTTAACTAAGCCAAGTTTAGTAAACGACTACATTAAATGACCTATGAAAGGAAATATTTTGTAAACAAGAATTTAGAATAACATTCACTAAATACTGATGCTCAGGTGAATCATTTTAAAGGCCTGGTTACCAAACTCATACCATGTTATTCTATTCCTCAAATTATTTAAAGTTTCATGAAGTTTAGACCTAAGAAAATGGGAAACGGACTCTCTTGTATTGCAAAGATCATAGATACTAGCAATGAGTAAATATTTAAGGTGGAATATAAAGTTATGTGCTTTTCTTTACATTACCATAACTTTCTAGTGAGAGATTGAAATGGTTTTACATTATCCTTCTCCAAGACAGACTGCACACAACTTCGGTTAATGTAATGCTCTATTATTGCAGGTGTTATTGCGTATATTTTTTACCTAACCTTCCGATACGGACAGGATGCGACTTAAGGTCAATTTTTAAGCGGAGCAGTGCTAAGGCTAAAGAGCCCAGTCTACCCTACTATTTACTCATAGTTGGGGAGACTATAGAGTAATCAAAGCCTTTCTCAATTGCATTGTTAGTGAAATTGCCTTCCTTGTGGAGAAAAAGACTTTATGTATTTACCCGACCCCTTTTCACAAACAGGATGCGACACAACTTCATTTTTAAACGGAGTTTAACAGGTTTCAATTCAGAGTTTTCCTTCGCCTGCACTCGTTGCCTTACCAAGTTAAAGAGCCAGGTCTGCTCTGCTATTTTCTAATAGCTGGAATGATAAAAGTTGGATTCATGCGTTTCATAATGTATTAGCTCTATGTGAAATGCAAACAACCTCGATTAGAATTTTAACTCGAGTGACCGTCCCTACGACGAAACCATTACACCAAAGACATGTATCCCTAAAACAGATGCTATATTGGTGAAGATATCTATCATTTGTATCTTTTTGTAGAAATGTTTTACGCAGAAATAAATTCTGTGATTAAACATGTACTCTGTATGGAACTAGGATTGTTTCCATACTTTTTTCATTCTTCAGAAAGAAGTTGAACAAGAAATTTTCGCCAAACTAGCGATCATTTTTGCCTGTTATTTTATATTAATATAATTGATATGAGATTACTTTATAAGTACACACGTACACACACACTAAACGCTTGTACACACACGCACCCACACACACAGAGACAACTTTATTTCCCTTGCCTTTAATATGGGATAAAGTATAGTATCTGTTCATCTCTCTCTCAATGTTGTCTTTGTGTTATATAATTCATAGAGGGTCATTTAACAATATACGGTAAGTTTAGAACTTATAAATTAATTGGTAAGATTCATTGAAAATAACAGTAAGAACAATGTCACCATAATGGATAAGACTTAACCTTTAGTTGACCTTGTTAGGGTTCTCTGATTGGTTGGTTCGATCGTCATAACGGGTTAGCTAGTTATTAAATGTTAGGTGAATAACCGCGGGAGACGGACACGAATGACATCTCTCCTATGGGCTATCTCTCTACGCGTGTTAGTTACGTTTGTGTTTTGAAATAAAGACGTCTAAAGTAATACCAAGTCTTGTGTCTATTTGTAAGAACATGGACACAAAGATTAAGAAATACTCAAGAGCAACCCAAATCAACCGAAGAAAAGAAAACCAGATGAACAGAAAAATAGCTCATATAGCAGCCAAGAAGAAATAGAAGATAACAAAAAATAGGTACAAGAATATGAAGAGAAGTAAAAAGACTATCCAACACATGTCTTTTGACTAGATGCAGTAAATAAAACACTAAGAGAACATGAATGTCGTGTTAGTTGTCACGAGAATGGAGTAAGTTTGGTCTTCATTATTAACATATCTAAACGGTTCGATTTTAATAAAACCTTAGGAGTGGCGTTCCACCTCAGACATACAAAAAAACATCTAGGTCTAGTGCTAATGAGAAGGGGATAGACTCCCTTGCTGTCCGGCTGATACCGACTTTAGGCCACCCCGACGACTTTTTTACTATAAAATCCGTGAACCTGTTGTGTTTCAATTGTAACAGCGTACGATGATCATGATAATGATTCTGATTTGGAAGGAATTAAGGTTTCTAGCATTTTATAATTATCTGTTATAATAAACATTTTAATGATTAAAAAACGATCTTCAGGGTGAATGAAAACCCGTAAAATCATGATTCTAGCACAGATTTAACTGGAAATTGCTTCATTTTATGAGGGTTTTTGTTGGGCGTATAGTTTTAATAAAAACAATCATGCTATGATGAAAGAGTACTATTTCTGTTGAGTTACGATTATATATACTCAAGCATAATGTAGATTTTACAAATACATTGTAATGCAAGAAATTCAAAATAATCTATACCATTTGAGATATACTGAGTGTTTCAGAAAATTTGATATCATTTCGGAATCTAATAACTTGACAAATTTTTGTTCAAATGATCTCAAATTTTGACAGCATTTCAAGAAACAATTAAAACTTCTATATTTCATGTTGAAACGGCTTTTCCGTTTCAGTAAATGGTATTTTAAGTTGTTTCTAAGCTAGCTGTTAAAATTTGGGATCATTTGAATGAGAATTAGTCAAGTTGTTAGATTACGAAATGATATAAACCAGTTTTAAAAATTAAACATTTAATAACTCACATTGTACAAATGATAAGATAATTTAGTAACAAAAAACTTATAAAAGATAAACTCTTGAAGTTTTATCATTGACGTACTTTTTTTATTATCGTACTTCTGCGTGAGCGCCATCTTTGTTGATACATTTTAAACCTACTGAAAGACTTTATGGATACCCTGTATATTTTCTGAAACACCCTGCATATAGATATATATCATTAACGATTATTACAAAAAATGTTAAATGTTGATTTATCTAAGTATATGATGTATCCCAGATCACCACTCCTATTTATGAACTTTCTCAACAGCAGCAGGAACTCCCGGTAAAAATTGGTCACTCGGAAATGAGCACCGAAAAGCATTTTAAGATCGTCGTCAGCTGTCCTCGAATCAATTGCTAATTGGACTAGATCTACTGATACTACACTATTTTCTACGTAAGATTTCAAGGAATACTACAGACTCGGAATATAACTGAACCCAAACTCAATAGCGACTTGGATTTACCAACAGAAGAACTAAACGCCTAAAATGGCGGCCAGAATTTAATTTTAATACACTTTAAATTATTCGATTTTTCATATTTTATTGACGATGGCTGCACACTAACCAATGTGCCGTTGAGATAGGGTTTGTTTTGTTGTTTTTTGTTTTGTTTTGTTTTTTGTTTTGTTTTTGGTTTTTTTTTTGCAAATAGCATAGGCAGGAGAATTTCACTTATTCTCGTTATTCTGAATTACATTGTTCATTTTTCTTTTAAGTATTCCTCAACAGGCATTATTTCTAATTAAATCATATTTCCATATATGGATATAATTTAATCTTACGCCACAAATAATCCATCCAAGGTATGTGTTAATCTCTGAGATGCTTCACGTGCGGTCGGATCTTGACGTTGGCAGAGGGGCTGTGGAGTCGGAACGCAAAACCTCCGACTCCGACTTCTCTATTTTGGTAGCTCCGATTTTGACTCCTTTGTATGTAGTTAAGTGGGTATGGCCTACAAAGGAATATAAAACCATGATTATTTTATAATTCTGTATAAGAGGTGTGCACTGAATTAGCGTATAGTATACCGACTCTGACTTCGACTCTAGTCACCCTTAATTGCTTCCTATTCGGAATCCATCTCCATGACTCCGAATCCGAATCCGACTCCGACACAATAGTCCTGGTTAGCAGTTGTCCATGCAGCAAGTCTCCGATCTCCACGACACAGATGTTCTCCAAGGAAAAGGAACAGCCTACATTTTTTTAGGACTATAAGTTTCAGAATAGCTTTAACTATAGGAAAATTTAATGGAATAACCTCCCTCCGTCAGCTGTAAAATACACTGACTGCAACTCTGCAGAGGAGTAAGGTCCCTCACTCAATGGGGCCGTGGTGAGGACGTGTAATGGCTGAAGACGAGATCCTGGAAGCTAAGTGATCTGTGACCCGGGTACTAGTGGTCACATCTGCACTGGCCACTTTGGCCTTTACTTGGACAAGATGGGTGGTCGAAGAGGCCCGAATCAATCAATCAGCTGCTTATGTCAAGCCCAGCAGCTATATAACCGTATTCTTCAAATTGCTTTTATGACAAACACACAAGCTTTTTATCTTAAAGGTGCTGGAAGGCGGTGGCTAAGTGTCAACCACCAGTTTATTAATACAATATATTATACATTCTAATGTATTTGGGCTTACGGTCAACTCATGTTTAAGTTCCTGATTTTAACCATAGGGTTCTCTTTCTCTTAAATTTCTGCCCACCCCCTTATTTTACGGATAGCTGGAGGCCGAAAAGATGGATTCATGCCCTTTCCAAAATCACCACGGTCAAAGTGAATGTAAATAGTCCCGACCTTAATTCAAAGTCAGATCGCCGATTCAATTTTCCGCGTCGATGACCATTTCCTCCGCGCCACAAATTAAGAGACTTGTTATACTGGTCTATTGAATTATTAGAAATGCCTACATCGACTCTATTCAATGTAATTAATAAATAGCTAAAAGGATATCTGAATGATCTCCAGCGATTGGCTAGAGGTTTTGTTTGGGAATATAAGAGGCAAAATGAATTAGAAAACCTGAGAGACCTTCGGACCAAAACAATGAGATTAGCAACGATTCTGGGATTAAAACCTTATATATAAAGCGGTTAGATGTTGAACTGAATAAACACCAAGATTTTAATTGATTTAAAAAGTATTTTATTATTATTTTTCCCCGGGGCAGCTTATTACCAGATTTACCAATTATTACCAGGTTCTGCTAAAAAAAAAAAGTCATTTTTCATGGATAAGATTTAAAGGACATTAAGTTATAATGTAGGCCGGTATATGACTTTTTAACCTAACAAGAGATCTTATAAAAAAAACTTAGGGGGATCTTTAGAGTACAAGATATGTAAAATAAATTATCTGATGTGCGTTACGTATATACCCAACACAGGATGCACAAAAGATTACTTTTTAAGCAGATTATAACTGGTTTGAATTCAAAGTTTCCCTTCTGCTAGACCTGTTGCCAAAGCAAGGTTAAAG
>CM042143.1:101600554-101648054 GCA_023376005.1 Doryteuthis pealeii | reverse complement strand
TGCGAGCGACTTTTCTCGCTATTAATTAGGACCGCTGAGTCACCTGACTTAAAATCAGAATGACGATGGTTGCGCTCCATAAAAGAATCACAAAGACAGTCGTTATCTCATCAGTGACTTATGGCATTTAAATCTTTCATCACAGCCTGTTTTGTATTTCTTCTAATTGTGCTGCTTGAAAATATACTGGCATTACTATTGACAGTAACTTTTCAGAACTTTTAGGAAATATATTGCCGTTGGAAATAAGTTTATATATATATATATAGAGAGAGAGAGAGAGACAGAGACAGAGAGACAGAGACAGAGAGAGAGAGACAGAGAGAGAGAGAGAGAGAGAGACAGAGAGACAGAGAGATTGTGATAGACAGAGAGAAATAGACAGCGAGAGACAGAAAGTGAGAGAAAATTAAGAGACTATATTAGATAGATGCATACATAAATTGATAGATAAATAGATCGATAGATATTGGTGCACTGGATTACATAGATATTAACAAACTAAATTAAATAAATAGATATTAAAAGACTAAATAGATATTAAAAGACTAAAGATAGATTTATAGATAGTTATGATTACGTATTTATTAATGATTTTAGTAAATCTCGTTAACCTTTAAGCAACAAGTCTTTTATATTAGTTGTCATAAGTACAGTATGTTTATTATAGTCAGCAAATGATACTTGTAATTAAAATGCAGTAAAATAGGAATGTAACCATCTATATAATCCCCACACAGTATTATATAAAACATGATGAAGAAACTGACAATGAATTATACAACCGCTATTTTTGAATTAAAAAGTTTAATCATGGTTTATTTGTAAGAGTAAATCGCAAATGCCATGGAACTTTACAAATTTTCCTGACAATTGTACGTCAGGAAAATTCGTAAAATTTCATGTTATTCGTAGATATTTCTCAAGTGATATTTTACCAACAGAACTATGCGAAAATGGAAACAAAGCCTAGATATGACATTGAATTTCATTCTTAAATTTTACTTTTGCTCAGAAATACCCTAAAAATTAGTAGCTCCTTTTTCAAACAGTAAATTTGGTCTCGACCCTAATTAAAAGCGTGCGAACTGTTTTTTTAGCGTTTGGACTTGGTATTAAATAACCTACAAAGGTTGATATGCCATAAAAGGAAGAAACTAAACCAAACACATTTTACTTACAATCGATTTATCTCAACGAACTTTAACTCCAGAATGAAGCTTTCACAATAAGAAGTGGTAAGGAGAGACTTCACATTTTTAGAAAGGGGAACATGATATATGGTCAGAGTGATGCGAATAACCATTGACAGGGAGGACAGATATGGGAACTCTTTTAATTTAAGGAGACCAGTCTAGCAAGAAAGTGAGAGAGGCGAAGTTCCAATCGAGCATAAAACCCTCGAACCTCACAAGTAGTGGTCACACTAATATATGCTCATGAGAATATAATGCTTAATTCTTTTCGTCTCAGATGAAGACTCTCTTTGTAGACACAGCTAATAAGACTAATTTTATTTTCACGTACGTCGTGCTTGCTTTGTCGTTTAAGCAGAATAATGGATAAAATTACTTTCACAGTTTATAGGAGGCGCGTTTAGCGTAAAGGTTATCGTCGTAGGAAATGGAATCGGTGACCCAAGTTCAAATCCTAGACGAAGCTGTTTTCCTTTAACTTCGTGTTTGGAAAAGGCATGAATCCATAATTTCTCCTCTCCTAGCTTTGGGTAAATAGTAGGGCAGATGGACTCTTTAACCTTAGCTGGAAAACCAGTCTTGGTGAAGGAAAAATTCAGAATTCAGACCTATTAAACTCTGCTTAAGAAATTGACCTTGTGTCAAATTCTGCCTGTGGCGGAGGGCTGGGTAAATACATAAATCCTCATTTCATAACCATTTTTCGTCTATGTTTCCTTTTCCCGGCTTACTTATGTTCTAATTATTTATCTTTTCAAGGAAGACAACGCATATCTTGACTTACGGTCAAAACACTTCAGTTCCCGTCATGTCAATGGAACTAAGCAGTTTGTATTAACCAAACCCGTTCATCACGGGTAGGATGTGACACAAATATCGGGCATACAGAGAAAATCGAACTTGCTCTTTAATAGTAATTAATCAGCGAGACTAGCTTGCTAACCATTACACCACGTTGAGATGCCCTAACTGAAATTAGGCAGTAATTAACCTATTTAGTTCTTAGATGGTTGACCACTTTGTAACACCAAGTACTATATGTAAACTAAGGTCCATATGTGAGAATAAACAGATCTGAATAAATAAAAGCACAATGCATTTACCTCAGGGGAAATATTTTGATTGCTCGTCGACCATATACATTCTTCGAGTTTCTTCAGATTATTTGACATCGCTAGCACCGAGACATTGTTTGCTGCCACCGAAAGTGGAAACAGTTTGCGGTGTGACACAGAACATTAAACGCTTTAGCCAATGGTTCAAGTAAATTTATTTTTGTACTTTGGCAACAAATCTAACCGTTCGTTCCACTTGCCATAAGTTTAGTATGTTTAGTATGGTCGACCAGCGGTGCTTGTAATTGAACTGAGATAAAATATGAAAAGAGTCGCCTATACAATTCATAGACAGTATTATATAAAAATACAATGAAGAATGCGGCGATAAAATATTGCCAAAGTTAAACTGGATGAAGAGCCACAGAATACAGTCACTGTCCAAGCATCTTAGTAAAATTGTTGGCAGCACCAAAATCAAATTGCTACCAATTCCTTTGTATCTATAAAAGACCTGCAGACTTCAATGACTGAGTTCAAAGTATATACTCATACATCTTCCAAGCTACTAAACTTAACTGGCATGAACGTAGAATGTTCCAAAGGAAGAATATCTATACTATAATGATTCCATTTCTATATTTTACTATAATACGACAAAAATGACATGTCGTAGCGATATTTTCTCAGTGCAGTGACATTAAAATGTTCTTAGTCCCCTGTCCCTAAGAACACGCCGACTGAATCTTCTGTGGGTGGATAAGAACTCCTCCCCAAATAGATGTTCTTGGTATGTAACTAAACTGTATCAAGTGGTGAGGCTTGTGTTCTGGTACTCTAGAAAGTGTTCATTACCATTACTCCCAGGACCAAAAGTGGTAGTACCTGTAAAGATCCTAACTATGTGTCAAATATATTTGTTTGAAAAGGATTCGTATTGGATAGGAATACCAAACCAACCCAATATTCTTAGACAATAAAGCCATTTAGACTATATATAAAACACACACGCACGCACGCACACACACACACACACACACACATATATATATATATATATATATATATATATATATATATATATATATACCAACCCCTACGCACGAGAAAGATATATATATATATATATACGTCATATCCTATAAGAAAGTGATCAGTAGACGCGTATATATATATATATATATATATATATATATATACGCGTCTACTGATCACTTTCTTATAGGATGTGACGTAAGGTTGCAAGTATGGGGCATCAAGCGGGGAACGAACTCGCTATTCAGTAGTATGGAATCTCCGAAATTAGCTTATTAACCATTACACCACGATGGGACGCACCTCCGAGTCAATATGCATTTTTAATTAGAAACTTTGAACACTTGAAATAATTTATCATTCAAATAAGCATTGCTTTCATATCTTTAGAATAAAATTTTCTCTTCACCATAAAATAATCGAATTTAAACTACAAAAGAAAGACAGCGGTTATCAGCAAATTACGTCTTTTATATTTTTGCGATGCCCTGCGTATCTACGTACAAAATATGAATATTTATGACTGAGGCAATTCGTCAAAATTTTTTTATTTATTTTAGAAGTCGTATTGGTAATAGTATTGAAAACATACATCGATTGAAAGCGTTGTGTTTTTAAAAAAGGAGATTCTATTCAAAAAGCATTATTGATTTCATCATCATCATCATTATCATCAGGTTGCGCTGATGGCATGGATTTCCTCTCTCTCTCTCTCTCTCTCTCTCTCTCTCTCTCTCTCTCTCTCTCTCTCTCTCTCTCTCTCTCTCTCTCCGTCAACCGTCCCTATCGGTCATCGCCCCAGGCAGGTCTTCTGCACGGCATCCAAATACCACACAGAACTAATTGATGTAGATTTTGATATTCGGCCAATACTGGCGTGTTCACGTGTACGTGTACAGTGGAGAACGTTACTTTTGCCTTGCTTCTCCAGCAGTACTATCCCCTAAATTAATTGTTCAAAATTTTGATAAAGTGATACTCTATTTTAATGAGCAAAATGCTATTGATAGATTTGCAATGATTTTTTAAAAAGTCTACTTCAGACTGATATGATTCGTTTGTATAACTCACAGATGCAAAATAATACACAATGGGTGGGTGCTAAATCACTTATCCATAGATAACAGAAGGTATCCTTGACTCCCACTTACATGGTGCAATGGAGTGGTACTGTCTGATGTACGTATTACATAGGGCTTATATATATATATATTTTATATATATATATATATATATATATATATATATATATATATGTATATGTGTGTGTGTGTGTGTGTGTGTGTGTGTGTGTGTAAAGGAATTATATAAAATTAAATGATCACGACAAGCAAATTTGACGAATAACGTATGTGATGTGTGGAACACTGGACATCTGTTTGGATATATACACTGCTATTTTTGGATTCCTAGGCAAAAATGTTTTTATAAACCAATTCTTAGGAGTAAGGGAAGCTCTAGGACTCATTTACAGACAAAAATAGATTACAAAAAGTCGCCATTTTTCGCGACCCCCTCAAATTTGGAGAGCTAAAAATCGACATAACTCCGCCAATTTTTGGAATTGGAAGCTCAAATTTTGGGGATTGTCTAACGTTAACATAATCCACAACTGTACAAAATTGTACAAAATTGAAGGGAGTGGGTGACAATTTTACTTTTTTCTGGATGATTTGACATGGAATTACCCAAAGATTAAATGAAATATTAGATCCTGTATATTTTGCCTTGAGCCAATGCTGGCAAGATGAGAATTATTAAATGCATCGCTTCAAAGTCGGTTTTAAAGAAAATCTAAATACGAGAAACTCAGCTAAGATATAAACTAAAATATGCACGCATAGAGAATGAGAAAAAGAAATTAGTGCTTTTTTTCTTCTTCTCTTTCTTTCCTTTCTTTTCCTTTTTCTTTTTGTTTGTTTCTTTTATTATTCATTTATTTATTCTGTGCACAGGAGTAAAAAAAAAAATTAAAAAATAAAAACTTATTGCCATTTTTTAATATCTGACAAGCTGTCTGACGACAAGTGGATGAGTGTGGTCGGCCATTTTTTTTCTTCTCGAGTGTTGATGTTAAAGTTCTGCATTGACGACCGGACGGACGTTGATGAAACGAAGTGAGAGTTTCAAATTAATGGCGGAATGTTACTAAATATGGCCGCCCCAGACAGTGGATTCCGTGGATGATCAACCACACTGTATGTTGCTGATGACAAAAGGTTCTGATTCTTCAAAAGCATATAAAATCGATAAAAACGATAATGCCGTTAGCGTTAGTTTCTCAAGAATCCAAAATTCTATTATTTGGTTTCCTTTCCGAGTGGTAAAATTTACCATGGTAATTTTTATGGTTAAATGTCTGCTTTTTGATATTATGATTACGAGGATCGGCTGTGAAAAATTCGTAGGCTAACCAATATACTTTCATGGAATGTGACTAAATGTGGTTTATTTTTTTAAGATAGTCCCCCTTGCAGCCCGCACACATTTTCCATTCGTGTTGTAGAGCTTGGACCCCATTGGTAAAAAGTGTCATCAACGGCAGATCTGACGTTATCATATACATTTTTTAGCCTATGAACTTTCAACCCTCCCTCGAATTATTTTATCATTTCCATTGATTTTTTACTCTATATATAGTGGTTTTGTGTTGGGTTAGCTATAGGTTAAATAGTACCACTACTGTTTTTCTACAATAATGGCTTTGGCGTTAAATAACCCAAAAACGTTGATATACCGTTAAACAAAGAAACCAAACAAAACAAAACAAAACGATCTTTTTTAAGTCTGGATCCAATTGATTTATGATATTTCCCATACTTATATCCCGGGCACTTTCGACTGTTTCGCCAGTCGTCATCATGGGGTAAAATAGATAAAAGAACTAAAAAATGAATTAAAACCAAGTTATTTACCCCATGATGACGACTGGCGAAACAGTTGAAAGCGCTCGGGATATAAGTATGGGAAATATCATAAATCAATTGGATCCAGACTCAAAAAAGATCGCAAGAAGACTGGAAAAAACACTAATCCCAAAAATGAAGAAGGAATAACCCGTGTTGTTTAATAAAACATGCTTAGAATATATATATATATATATATATATATATATATATTATATATATATATATGTCTCTCTCTCTCTCTCTCTCTCTCTCTCTCTCTCTCTCTCTCTCTCTCTTCTCTCTCTCTCTCTGTGTGTGTGTGTGTGTGTGTCGAACACTCAACAAATATTGATTAACTAGAAAAGATATTAGAGAAATATGAGTATTTATTTGATTAAATATCCCTTTTAATTTTGTGAATCCAAGTTGTCGCATAGTTCTTACGAGGTTGATTTGTTTTAATATCAGCGAAGATTTATCTTTACAATAAATCAAAAGTTTATTTTCTTATAAAACTTAGTTGATATTATTTTCTTTTGATTAATGACACGGGAATATATTGAAGGAAAAAATACGTGACTTCTGTCATTGGAAGAAGTTTGCTGAAATCGTCTGATGAACATTCTAATATTAATTGGTTTAGTTGCAGAATAAACGCCTATTGCATCCTCTTCACTCGTAAGGCAAGATTTTCAAGGATTCTCTAATGCACAGAATATATACCAATATACATGCATACATGAATAGACAAAATGTATCAAGCTGCAACTAATGAGTTTGAATTCCGTTTCCTGCTCCATGAATAACAATCGAGACTTTATCACGAGGGGTGGGGATTTCTGGAGGGAGATACCTTTATTAGAACTTTAATTTAAAACAAATCTAAAATAGTTTTAATTCAATCTTATGCTTTTAATATCTAAAGAAATTCTAATCGCTATATTATGTGGCTACCAATTAAAAATATCAAATAGATTGATTGATTGATCGATATATATGTAGATCTATCTATCAATCTATCTATCTGATTTTCTTTTTGCCAATCTGTTTGTTTATCTGTACTCTTATGTAACTTTCTATCTATCTTTCTTTCTGTATATGTCTATCTGTATTAAGTATAGTGATGAAAAATTATCTATCTATCTATCTATTTATCTGACTGTCTATTTGTCTGTCTATCAGTTTGTTCGTTTCTATGCATATTTATAGGAAATGATATATGGAATTGAAAAAAATCAGAAAAGAAAGAAAGAGAAAAGAGAAAAAAGAAAAAGAAGGAAAAAATTTCGCCAGAGATCATTATACTTTTTACATATTGAACTATTCCGCAACAGTTCTTAAGTAAACATATCAAACGATGTAATAGTCAAATTATCATACCGTAGTATTTTCACGGTTCCTGCTAGTTTACTTTTAATTACAATGCACAGTCTTTTTAATCATACGATCTCACCAATGAAACGAATAAACATTATTTGCAATTTTCTTAAATGTTATGCGTTTCTACCTCAACATGAAGTGGAAGCGCCAGAATTCATCTAATAAATAAATATTGACACACACACCCGTCCCTAAGTTAATCAAATGACGCCATTTCTGCGATGTTTCTAAAACCAGATCAGTGTCATGTTCAAATAGCAAAGTTTTGTTTCGGTAAATATTCTGGCTAAACTGTCTGGGACAAACCACGTAGTTGTTTAAATGCTCAACAGATCCTCACGTTCTTCGACTTTTCCTGGTGTCTGGGTATTGGTTCTTTTGACCCAAACTTTGAGCCTTAATCTTTCTATTTTTATTGATCCTGGTTATCGTTACAGACGATTCTCCTCAGTATGGACCAGGTGATTCGCTAAATTATGCAATAGTAAAACGCACGTTTCGATTTTGATAGAGAACATTTTTCCCAATTTGGAAATAAATTATTAGGCGATACAATCTTTTGGTAATACAAAGAAAACAAGGAAATCGTGTTATTTCAATGCTGAATACTGACTTATTTGTGTTTATATGAGTTTGTACACAAAGTAATCATTGCAATTGATTTTTAAGAAAAAGTATTGTTTATTTTTCTTATTATTTCCTGTTTTATTCCCGTCATTTTTAACATTTATATTTTTAAATTTAAGGTTTGGTTTGGTTGGGTTTGGTTTCTTTTTTAATTGTATATGAACCTTCCTGGGTTATTTAATGCCAAAGTCATCCTTGTAGATTCAAATAATGCACATGCACTCACACACATTAAGATTATCTAAATGCTACACAAGGTCAAAGGATCAAGGTCAATTGAATGCTAATATTCCTCGTGAAAAAGATCTGCCAAACTTGAAAATCAGCATATCACTATATACTGTAACAAAGGAAAAATTACGGCTAATTGGTAGGAAAGTTCTATCGCTACTGCCATACTACCAACGTGTATATCTGATGTTGTAAGACATTGTAATCAGAAAGAAGCATTACTCATGTGGCCTCTTGTTCGTCGTTGACAAAAATGAATATAAGGAATAGACAATAAAAATAGGAGCTTTTACTTTTAATTCCTTTATTGGGCCGTTGAAAGATGGACAACATTTTCCTGATAATCTTAGCTTTTTAACTGGATTCGAACATGAACGTTAGTACTAGTTCTATCGATATTTACTCAGCTTAGTTTAGAATAACAAAAGGTATATCAAAGAAAAATAGAAGGAATAATGTTATGTTATCTCCATCTTTAAAATAAGATAAGCCTGCCAACCTAGAAAATCAGCATTTGAAATTCTGAAACGATGATTCTTGGGGCGGATAGGAAACGCCCAAATATCTCCGCTTTCAAATGAGCTTAATTGCAGTGTTCCATATTCACCACACACACACACACACACACACACACACATATATATATATATATATATATATATATATATATATATATATATATATATATATATATAGAGAGAGAGAGAGAGAGAGAGAGAATTAAGGAAAAAACTTTAAATTTACTTCATTGCAATAATTTATTTCAACTGCATAAAAACAGCATCTTCGGACATGAGCAAAATGAGAAATAAATTATTACAATGAAGCAAATTTTAAGTTTTTTCCTTAATTCATTCTATATATTGCTCTGTCCGTCCACTTATTGACACTAGACACATTGAGATCCCACTACTGTTTACCTGTATCACTACGGTTAAACTATGCATGGAATGATCCTCATTACCACACACACACACACACACACACACACAACATATATTATATATATATCACAAACTGTGCCCCCCCCTTCCAAAAAATCACCACTGCTTTGTTCAAACTACTACCATTCCAAAAACCTCCCACTACCAATTGATATTACCTCCCACTAATTCCTTGCTTCTACTCGTTCTCGTTAAAAACGAGACATGAAAACTATTCCATCGTTTCCCACCTGAGGATGGCAAAGTGTATTGCCGAAAGCGCTAGTGACGAAACATTCGGTGGACTGGTATACCAGTTCCACCCTGACACCAGAAGGATGGCCCGAAGATTATAACGGATCAACGAAAGACTTGTCAGACAGGAATTGTCTGTTCAATTCAACGAAACCTGTATAAAAGAAAAAATGCTGCCTAAATACACTATATATATATATATATATATATATATATATATATATATATATATATATTCAGTCTTCTGTGTAGACCAACCCTCTATTTTTGACGAAGTCATTTTATTATATATGCCACATGCATATGTCTCAGGCAACCGCACTTCTAGGGATGAATCTAAATTCAGATTATACAAAGTGTTATATTTAATGACATGTAAAATGTGATACACAAGATTCTCTCTGTACACAAACGGTAAATTATTCACTCATTATAAATAGAGTGCTTTCTATGGAAACGTGGGAAGGGCTCACGATGTAACGGTTATCGGTTAACGGTTATGTAACGGCTTCTCCTTCCAGATATGAGTAAATAGTATGACAGCCTGTTGTCTTTAAGTTTGGTATGATTACCGGTCTCGGAGAAGGAAACATTGAATTCAAACCTGTTAAACTTCACAAAAAAAATTTAAGTTGTTTCGCATCCCGCTCCTGGTAGAGAGGTCGAGTAAATGCATACGTAGAAATATTGGACATTTCCACAAATATAAACAATATTTCTAATTTTTCCAAGCTGTAGCCGTATATGTGCTACTGTGTGGTTGCACCTCTTGAACTCTTTAACGAAACGACTGGTAAAAAGCTAGATGAGAACTACACATGGATTCTGTGTGTTGTTCTGAACAAATTCTGGAAGCAACTCTCAATAAAAAGTCTCTGTACGTCCACTTACCTCCTATCACACAAACCTTCTAAGCCGAATAAGATACGCTGGATACAGCTAGAACGGATTCTTTAGTTACTTATCATGTGGATACCTAAACAGGGATACACTAGAGTGTGCCGACCAACAAAGACTTACATTGATCAGATTTGTGCGGATACTGGATGTCGTAAGGTGGACTTGTCGGTAGTGATGACCAGGCGGTGAGAGAGAGTCATGGGAAATCATGGAATCAGAGCAACATCATGATGATGATGATGATGATGATGATGATGATGATGATGATGATGATGAGGAGGAGGAGGAGGAGGAGGAGAAGGAAGATGGTGGTAACTAGTAGAGAAAAGAAAACTGTGAATTCAAACCTGTTAAACTCCGCTTAGAAGATGAAGTGTCGCATCTCAACCCAAGCGCAGAGGTCGGGCAGATACATACATGAAAATCATCGGGCATTTTGGCCAATGAAATCGATATTTCCATTCAAGTAATTTGTCCAGAACACTCAAATTAGAATGCTATTGTTTCGCAACAATTATTTTAGAGCAGATAGTTTCCATGTCTGATACTCAACGTTATTGTCCGTTTTTCTAGTACAGTACAGATTTGAACTTAACGAAAGTTGATCACAAGCTATTAGCCAAAACATAGTTTTAGATATTCTACTTATGCGCGTATGTATGTGTATAACATTGAAGAAATTTTATGTTGATATTCTCTCGCTGTAGCTCTTAATAATACAATTTTATAAAAGTTTATTAAACATAACAAAATTCTCTCTATTTAAAAGATTGGCGCATTATAATCTTCTTTTCTTTTCTATACTTATGTGTGTATAACAACAAATATTTTTTTAAACTCATTGTTTTGCTTTTTATTAAACTAAAATATTTTTCTTCTATTTTCAGTCCGGAGCAATAACAACCTATTGCGAAAAACTTACATACATGCCTCCGACGATATGTCTTCGGAGCAGGTACTGAATTCGACTGAATCCACCTCCAACACAACGATGGCCTAAGACGATAAACTCTGCAATGGACTGAATAGCGTCGTCTCCAACTAGGCTACAGACGAAGCCACCAACTCAGTCCGGCCGTTTGAAGGTCGAAAAAAGTCCAAAACAAACAATAAACAAGAATGTCATTAAGAATTTGTTTTTATCATCTTGTGGTTGGGTGGGGAGGTATATTCTGTTGGAATGGCAGAATGTAGAAAATGTAACTTTAAATGGTGTCACAATTCTGCAAGAACGTTGTTTCATTAAATGTTTGCTGAAAATAAAAACAAGGGAAAAATGACAACAAAAATAATTTAAAAAATCACCTGAAAATAAACATAAATGAGAATAAAGAAAGGGAAAAACAAGGATTGTATAACATTCTCAATTGTAGATTGATACTTTTTATTAATGCTTGATATGAGCGTGGTGTGGGTATTGACTGTTGGCAAGGTTAATTCACACACCACCTACCAACTTAAAACGCCCTCTGGACTTTTACATGATTCCATATTCTTCAATGACGTGTTCAATAGTCCTTAGCGTATCTTGCCCACTCTCTTTAATATTATGTTATTATAAATTATTATTAATAGTAATCAAATACTGGTATTAATAATTAGTTTTTCGTGCCATGAGATTGTCTGGGAAGACATGTGAGAGAAGAACAGTTTTGTTTTTATGTTTCTTCTTTGTGTAAAATCTCAGTTTATTTTGTCGTTTTTCTATGGGTGATTGTTTAAATTCGTTATGTGTTTTTAACGGTATTTTACTGTGTCTGTAATTATGAAAAGAAATATTGCTTTCAGTTTCTTGTGCCCGGTGTGTCCTTTTTTTCTGTAATATCTTTTATATTATAATTTTTAAAAAATCTCTATTTTTCTTCATTTGCCAAACTTTCTGAAAATTAATAGTTTTATTGATCTCGTTTTAATTATGTTATATTAATTTTATCTATTCTTTTTTTTAATTTACTAATTACCTACTTATGTAACCCGTGATATGACCGGAAGGATTATTAAACAAATATATTTTTTTAAAAACTTCCATTGAGCTTAATGATTACAAATACAGTGAAACAGCAAAAATAAATAAAATATATCAGAAAGCAGATTCCAAATGTCCATAGTACATTTGAAGAGAGATATAGCGAGTATAAGATTAATATTTAAAGAATTTTCATCATGTATATTTCCTTAGCAATTCATAAACATGTCCCCTCACAGAAGAATTTGTAAAAGAAAAAAATACTTTTGGTCATGGCATAAAAAGGCGAAGTTTGTTAGCAAAACATTAGACGAATTACAATCCCAATTGAAACATTGACACTTCAAGGTGAAATTTGATTATTTAAGCAGCGAATTTCGCAGGTTTTTTAACTTTTTTGCTCAATTTATTGTTCAATGAAAATCAAAAAGAAATGAATTGTCAAGAATTTATTTCCCTCGCAGAAGAATCTATGATAATCTTGGTGAATAAAGCTAACGCTAATGTATCCTCTGTACATTTAGCATATACACCAATACAGTAAATATAATAATGATTCAAAGTTGATCCTTTATTAAACTTGCTTGTAAATACTTTAGAGGCATGTTTTGATTATGCAATGAGTACATTTTTATACCCCATCTCCCCAAAAAAATTGTAATAGTCTACTCCTATTACATTACCCAATTAAAACGATTTGCTGAAAGTCATTGACATAATTATGAATGGATAAACATTACCAGAATAGTATTAATGCTTGATGGTGGAATTTTATGAATGAATAATCATTATCAGAATTGTATTAATGCTTGATTATGGAACCTCAGAATTGAGTACCAAATCTTGCACATTTTTTTTTTTTTTTTTTTTTTAACTTGTGTTTCAGCAAGATTTGGCTCTCAGTATTTATACTATGCATTAAAATAATGAAAAAAATATTGTCAATGAGATTAATGCAAGTGTTACCGATATAATAAGGCTTTTTTAATATAGATAAGCAGTTTGATCAACCTGTGATGTCTTGGATTGGATATATAAAACTGATACATGAAAACTTTCATTAAATCTAATGCTTACATATATGTATAGTGACAGAGAAAATGTATATGAAATAAGCAGATGCCCAAATTTGCATCGTCGAGTTAAACAGCAAATATAATAATAATTCAAAATTGCTGATTATTTAACATTGACCAATATTCTGTTTGAAAAAGAATGCAAAATAATTTAACACTAATGATTACATATTTATTGTGACACCGCAAATTCTGATAGTAAATAGTGAAGAAAGGACCAATGTCAGCTCTACATTATGCAGATATATTTTCATTGTGTTCTTTCAATTTGAAAGAATGGAAGAAAAATCTTTTGGGGGCTTAAAGTGTAACATTTCATAAATAAAGTTCCCAAACGTACTTTGAAGGCACAGTTTAGTCCCCTCACAGAATAATTGTAATAACTCACTCTTCGTGAGTATTGACTATATTGGAACAAGTTTGTTCACAGAAGAGTAAATGAATAAAAAAAACTCCCCTCAGAAAAGAGAAACTAAGCTTGTGACTTACTATTCAAATCCCCACAATTTCGACAAGATACAATCGTTGAAGTTATCTATATGCGGGAGAAAAGAATTTGAGACATATTGATTTTTCTAAGAAATGTTAATCCATTGAAACTGAAAAGCTTTGATCTTTAGAATGATGAAGATTTTTTTCAGTATTTACAAATTCACTTGCATATTTTTGCGATATTTTTTGTGTCTTGTTTACAGACAATGGTTAGCTACTAATTCATGAATTTGCATTCGTGGCAAGTGGGTTATATTTCATGATTGCTTATTTCTAAATCTTTATGTTACCTTCTATGCTAATCTATATTATTAAGATCTGTTTTGTATATATTTTACGGCAACACAGCAAAGGTAGCGTATTGTAGCGAGACCTTTGTTAGTGCAATAGTATTAAAATGGCCTGGAGGAATTAAGCAATTTTCGATTCAATTTACAACTTAATAAATATATACTGATATCATCAGTCGGTTTTTTAAATGCGACTTTATGATAGAAAGGCGTGTCAATACTGTCTGATTGACAGCTGACACTGTAACAAGATTATTTATATTTTCAAATGAGTTTTAAACATAAATATTCTGATGCTGTGTGTAGCCACCTCAAATGAACTGCGTAGCAGTAAAAGCCATCACATTTATTCATAATGGTAAACTGGCCGATTGAGTCTTGTGAAGTAGACAGAGTAGCATACAGGAAGATTGTCGGTCAGAGCTACGAATTGAATGTGTTCTAAATAGGTATTAAATATATTTAGCTTAATCTGACTTAAAACTGCAATGGTGAAGCCGCCACGGAAGATCGAACTCTCAAATGAAACTGACTTGACAATCCCTTTAAAGTAAATACCAGTATATAATTATCAAAATGTTTCATGCTTTCTCTATTTGGTGTTAGTTACTTTGCTAACTTCTAGCACTGAAGACGAGACAAATTAGTATTTCTTTATCTGCTCTCACTTGTTAATTCATTCCCGCCTTTGGCCAGAATTTCACTGTGAGAATAAAAACGCAATAAACTTAATTTTAAAGAACTACAGACGGACAGTCTTCATTAATTGTTCGTTTTCTTATTGGAGTTCTAAGAATTAAGTAAAGTGTGACATGACTCCATTGTGATCATTTAATGATTCTGTCATTTTCTTCTGTTGTTAGGAGGCGTTGAAAATGGCCGCATCCTTAGCTTCAAGAATCCTTATTACCTCATCCTAAGAGAAAAACAGAAACTTCGAACACCTGCGTAGTGGGTCAAACATTAGTTAAACAAACTGAGGTAGAAATTTGCTGTTAAAGGACCATGATTCAATCAAGTATCAAAGGCAACGATTCCCGCTAGATCATCGAAGTTAAGCAGTGATGAACCTGTTCAATATTTAGAGTATTTAACAGAAATACTGTAAGAAAACTGCGGCCCGTGTGAAAAATTAAACAGAGCTTAGTTAATTTTTAAAACTGAAAGATAAGATAAATGTCTTCATGCACAAAGTATTAACATATAATCAATTATTTTAAAATATTTCAATCTAAAATATATAAAGAAATATAATTACAGTGTTAATTTTTGATTACAATATTTATTTCTAGTAGCACGTACTCACGTCGCCTATTTTAAGTTAAGATATTTCGGTTGAGTACTTTTAATGTTTAACAGTAATACTAAGTATAAACTTTGATTATTGGCCCTAGTTTCTTTGATATATAAATACCAATAAAGTGTGTTATATTTTTTTAATTTAATTTTTAAATACAATCTTTTAAAAAAGTTTTTTTTTTATTTGGAGATGATTAAACAATTTAATCAAAAAATCATTTTAAATAAATTAATAGTTTGGCGAATGTCCGTCAACTTCCGAAATGTCCCCAGCGTTGTGAAAACTTAAATCGTTAAAGATAACCAATAAAAGCAAATATTTGGTAAAACTTTGTATTTAGTGTTTTTCAAAGCAATTTCCATAACATGGTGTAAATCAAAAGGTTCAAATATTTTATTAAAATTTCGTTGAGTATTAAAACTTTATCACAATATCAAAATTGTCACTTCGTGAAAAATCTGACTCAATAATTTTAACGGTACTGTGCTACAAAATAGATTCTCTTTATTTTATTTTATTTTGATATGATAAATTTGATTTATTTACTTGTAATTGCTATTTCTATAATTGGTTTTGCTGCTATTGTCTTTGTTGTTGTGATGGCTGGAGTGTAGCTGCTGCTTCACTGTTGTTGTAAAATGTATTAAAGCGTTTCTGATTCAAAGAGACAAGAACGGATAATGGCAGCACAACAAAACGTCGGAAAGGTGCTTCCATGAAGACATCCGCCATTTTTCTATAAATTCTGAAACAAAACAAATCATTCAATGTAGATGTTTCTTTGCGATTTTTATGACGAACTTTTTTAAAGAAAGGTGTCGCACACACGCACACATACACGCAAGCATGAACAAAGAGAATCACAAGCGCACACTTATTCAATTGGAAGCACTGAGAATGAACAGAAAATGTGTGTGAGTGAGGATGTGTAAATACGCGCGCACAAATTCACGCATGCGCACAACTATAAAAATGCAATCACACAAATATAGAAACACGTATACGGCTAGATTCAATTACATTAACAATCAATGATTATTTAACATTGGTAATTAGAGTTCTGCTTTAATCGGTGGCCTTCCAGTTTAATCATTGTTATAACAAGTTTAGTTTGAGTGTGAATGCTTTAAGCGATTCTGTAACAAAATTGTCTGGTAATCACAACACAACAGGTAGAGATGCATACTGTAGCGTGATAGGTGGCAAGTTTATCTTGCCAACCAGTCCTCTCGTTAATCTACTGAGTTCGATATTGCTTGGGACTCCACTCCTATGGCTTTAAGTCAGACTATCCTAAATTAAGTTTTTTTTTCTTTCAACTATCAGACCTATACATCGACCGTAAAAATATTGTTAGTAGGCTCACTTCACAGACCAATTCGCTCGTTCAGTGAATTTTATCTTTACTGGATGCTGCACTATTATGGCATTGTGCCTGATATACTAATCTAAGTTTTTGAAATACGATCAGATTTCGATATGTACGATAGTGTGTTCATTGGCATGCTTATCTCGCAGATCAGTCTGCTAGTCTAGAGAGTTTGAGCTTCACTGGCTGTTGCAATACTATATAGCCTTGCGCCTCACTAAACTAAGTTTTTTTTAAAACTCTATCAAATGTTGATATCTACCATTGCGTGTTCTTTGGCAAGCCTGTCTCGCAGACCAGTCTTCTAGTCTAGTGAGTTTGAGTTTCACTGGATGTCTGCACTATTATTGTTTTGTACTAACATGAACTAAATAATAAAAAAGAAATCTATCAAAATTGGACTTAGCGCTAAGTTCTAGTTCTCTGCTCCGCGCCATCAGACTATGTTTATTCAATAATCATGAGCACAAATGGCTTTCGCGGCTTTCACAAGACAGTATCTCCATGAAAATGGCACTTTTGTCACCCTCAGCCGGAAAACTGATAAAATATTCAAGCACCCATTCCAAACAAAGTGAAATAAACCAAACAGTTATCATTTACTAAGCTTATCTTAGTCTGACACAAGGCCAAAGATATGCGGTAGCCAGTATAAATATAGTTATTAACAATGATCTGTTAGCCTATCTTCCTAACCATTTTACTATGCCAGTCGCAAATCATTTACTAAATTTAAAATTGATTTAACACATGGTCAAAAGTATGGGTTGTGAGAATCGAACTTACTAACAATGTCCTGTAATAAGGTTGTTCAGAAAATAATGTCGTTTTTGTAGAATAAATATTTATTCCTGAATTAATTAGTTTAAACAGTATTTGAATCAGTTAAAATAGGATCTCTGAACATTTATACCTTCCTACCATTGATTAACAATGTTATTTATGTCTGTACGACAATACTTGAAAGGTCCTGATGGTAAGAAATCTTTAAATGCAGTTTCTACTTCTCCTTTAGAACGGAATGTTTTTGACGTCAAAAAAGTATTCTGATACTTGTTACGATTCTTGTGGCCATATTTAGGCTGCAGGCAAGAACACTTTATAGTGGAGATATCTTGTGTTCCTTAGTGTTAATCCTTGTGTTAAACAGAATCCCTGTGTTCCTAATCCGTTCGTCCGTGTCAAATACGAGCAACTGAACGCCTTTCAAGATCGGCTATTAAATATTTAACTAACCTCGTATTCGTGTGTGTTGATTGGTTGATTGAATCCACGCAGCCACGAAAAGGTTATGAATTTAAATTGTGGCCAACAGTACACCTTATATGTTTAAAATATTCTAACAATACTTGAAAAAAATGGTAGTCGGTGGATGAAAAATCAGAATACGGTAGATATGACAAAGTCTCATATCAAGTCCGATAACATCTGCAGTATCATCCTGGAAACATGTGTTAAAGTATTTTGATAAAGCAAAATTATGACCAAGTAAGAACTCATGCAAAAAAGTAAACACATCCTTTTTTTTATTTTTTTTTTTTTTTTTTTTCATGTTCATGACCTTCAAAATCAAATTCTGAAAGGAGTGATAGAAAATTAAGAAAGGGATACTTTAATAATAAGTAATAAGATTTTTTATACAACTTCTATTAAACAATATGTTAGAACAGAATATAAATAGTTTATAATAAAATCTGTATTTTTCAAACAACCTAATAGGTTAGCTAACCATTACACATCCCAAGTTACCCACAAATAAATCAAATAGTTCGCTTCTCACAACTCTTTTGTTAAAGTTAAATGATAAGATAGAGGAATGTAAAAGTGAGAAACTCCTCAGAGCACTTTTTTAACATACGGAAGCATTTGATCAATGATAACATTTCGATAAACATAACCCATGCCACACAGACGTTTCCCACCTGTCAGTAGGCTAAACTGATATTAAGGTCGACAAGTAAATTCCAAAATCCCCAAACGTGTGTGTTTACCAATGATTTAGAATAAGAACATTCATACTTTCCATACATTTGACCCATGGTATCTGGTGACGCTTAAAAGGCTTTAAAAGTTATCTTTAAAATGTTATCTTTAAAATGAGACAGATTTGTGAAGTTTAGCAAAAATTTTGATCTGGATATAATCTCTGTGCCGCACATTTAAATCAAGTCTTTTTTTCTTTACCATATCATTATCATAAAACTGAAAGTACACGATTTGTTAGTCGTTTTTTTTTTTTTTTTGTATGTTTTTAATACTATGGGATATAAAAAAAACAACGAAAATTCAATAATATTTTATAACTTTTCAACTAGTTTTCCACTTTGGACATACATTGTTTGTTTTGTTTTTTTCTGGGTTTTTGTTTTGTTTTATTTTTCTATTACCTTTTTATTCATGAATATCTATATATAACTTGTCCAAGTAATTGTAATAAACTCAAAATCACTGTATTATTGAAGTTTACCCCTAGTTTTGCTTTCGTGTCATAGGTTGAGTTATAATATACTTTTCAATCAATGCTTCAAAATGAAAAATCATAAATCGAACCAGATATTCAAAAATATCTAAATAGTTATAATCAATCATAATAATGTCAATAAGAAGTTTCAGATTATCTGAACTCACAAAAACTCGAATTTCTAATGGCTTTAAATCTGTATATTGGAGATTATGTCAAGCCACTGTAATGATACTCGAACTTTAAATCTAACATTGATTTATTTGGATGAATATAACGCTTGTATGGTAATATCCTTTTGCTTTGATCGTATTATCATCATAAAATTGAAAGTTCCCAATTGTGGGATTTTTGTTGATATTTTTGTGAGGATGGTCCGATGTGTTATGAAAAATAATTTTATGGTAATATTCTTTCATTCATTTCATGTTATAATGGAACTAAAAGTCTTAGTTTTATGTAGTACTAAATCGCGATTATGTACTTAGTAATCGGCTTTAAGTTCCATAATGATGACTTTGTATAAGAAATTATTATAATTGTACACTTTTAAGTACAATATTGAAATAAAATGACCATATTTTCTTAACCTAAGAAGTAAGGTTTGGAAATTGCATAGGCGAAAAAATTGTAAGTAACCAAGCGCCGTGACTTCATGTCCACCCTAACTTAGATATAAATGCTCTATTCACGATATTGACTGCTATTTACATAAAATATACTACATCGCTAATTCAATCGAATTAAATAGTGTGCTCCTACTTAGTGTCTTCCATATTTCTATACAAGAGATCTTTCTTTCTCGTACTGTACATGTTTATCGTTACATATCGAACCTGTGTCAAATATGCTATTTACGAGGATGTGTATAAATCTACTGATACACGAAATGCACTGATCTCCGTGGCTTTCCGGATATAGTTGGCAAAATCTGTACCGGAAGTGTTTTGCTGGAAGTGTTTGTTCTCAAATTCTGATTGAAATATTTAATATAGCAAAAATCAGAAATAAATTCGAAAACTGAAAACCATTCCTTACAATTTTATCAATTGATTCGTTTTTTTTTCAAAATCAATATCTTTCAGTTTAAGAATTATTATCCACATCGAACTAATATCGATTTAAAATAGTTTTTTAAAATAAAGTAATCAGTGAGAGGTGTGTATTATAATTGAATATGCGTATAAAAGCCTGTGATTATGTAAGTCTATATTAGTCGATACGCGTTTTTTTATTATGCAACGTTTTTCAAAAATGTGGGTGTTTTATTTATATATATATATATACATGTATATACATAAATCGATTTATATATAAGTATATATGTATGAATGTATGTATGCAAAGAGTGATAAAAAAGCAAGAGAATTTCATTTAAAGAAGTATTTTGCCAGTTTAAAAAAACTACTTAACACAAGTATGTAGAAGTATTTAAGGGCCCCATTTACATTAGTTATTTTGTTCTTACACCATTATTCGATCTAGGAATGAATCAGTGTAAAAACATACAACACACACACACACACACACATATATATATATGTGTGTGTGTGTGTGTGTGTGTGTGTGTGTGTTAGTGCGTGTGTGTTGGTGCGTGACAGTGTTTTGTGTTTGTGTGTAATATATATGTATATATATATATATGTGGGGTATGGGGGGTGTACATTTATACACAAAACTAGTTGGGTGACTGTTCTCATATATCAGTTGATAGATCTTCAAAAACTGTCAAATAAAAACACTTATAGAAATCTTATTAATTTCAGATATCACAAATTATTTTTCAATTCAAAAGAGAGAGAGAGAGGGAGAGAGGGACTGTGTGTGTGTGTGTGTGTGTGTGTGTGTGTGTGTGTGCGTGTGTGTGTGTGTGTGACAGAGACAGAGAGACAGAGAGGTGACTGAAATAAATATGTATATTCACTTCGGCTGACAAATTCTTGGTTCTAATTGGTCTTTTAATTGAACACCGACTATAGACATAAGTGGTAAAAGTCGATCTGTTGCATACATTACTGCAATATAACGGATATATATGTGTGCTTCATGTTGTATATAAAAATGTCGGTGATTTTCAATAAGCAAAACACTAATTCTTGCGATTAATCATTCCATAAAAAGCATGGTTTTGTCTAAATGCAGTGATTTTGATTTATAGGAGTTTCAATGGGGTTTTTTTTCTGACTATTTTTATAATTATTTATTAAGGACTGGTTTAGGGCAGTCGGTAGAGCACTTACTTCAGAAACACAACGTTTTGGGTTTGATATCGGCCTCCCCAACTCAGCACATGAGTATCACAGCTTGGATCTGTACGGTAAAGTGGGAAGTTGGTGGTTGGTATGGTGCTCTACTTCAAGTGCAAAATCCAATCTCCCTGGTCTAGCGCTTGTGAATGGCGGATAGACTATCTGGCTGTCCAATTGATACCAACGATAGGCAACTCCGCTAGTTTTATTTATTTATTGCTTAATCTATATATATCTATATATATATATATATATATATATATATATATTGGTAGATAGATGTTTAGTGAGATAGTCACGCGGACCATTTCGCTATGATGTTAGTGTAGTCAGTTTAATCCTAAGCTCCACTACTCCGGCTTTGCGCCAGTCTATGCTAAGTTTGTTAAATGCACACTTACACACACACACACACACATACACACACACACATGCTCTCTCTCTCTCTCTCTCTCTCTCTCTCTCTCTCTCTCTCTCTCTCTCTCTCTCTCTCTCTCACACATACACACACACACACACACACACACACTCTCTCTCTCTCTCTCTCTCTCTCTCACACACACACACACACACACACACATGCACACACATACAAACGCACACACACAGAGAACACACACACACACACACACACACATATATATATAGTAATACCTTGAACAGAGTGGTTAATTTGTTCCAAATTTGTCAGTACCATTCAAAATTAACCAGTTCAAGTTCTAATTATAATGCATTTCAATGTAATTCATACCAACCATAAAAGGATACCAAAAAAGAAAAATAATTTTTACAATCTTGTTCTTCATAATTGTTACACATAAGTAAAAATTTTTTTTTTGAAAAAGGGTGTAATGTGTAACAATTACTAAAAAATGTACTACTATATATATATATATATATATATATATATATATATATATATAACCTTTTCTTCTTTTCAGCAAAAAAACTGGAAGTTTTTTTGTTTTTTTTCAAACAACTGCTGTTGTTGTTTTTTTAACATTTGATAACATAATGGACATTTTATACTGTTTCGGGACTGGAGTTTTGTTTAGAAAATCTCTTCATTGTCTCTAATTTATAATTTTCATTTAAACTAAATGTTTGTTATAGAAGTAGTGTGGTTCCATTGACAGTCTTCCCAGTTTTGAGAGGCACTTCAATATTTCAACAAAGGGCCGCCTCAGATGTCTAGAATAATTATTAATAGTGCCTATTAAATGGAAGGCCAACTCTTTTTTATCGGCCGTCCTAGTCACAGATGGTTCTCTTCTATACACCTCAAAGCTTCTAAACGCACCAGACCAGGAATTTTTTCTTCTCTATTTTTCTCCTTTTGAAATGGGTACATTTGAATATATTTATCTTTACAAGATAGAATAAAAATCATAGATTATGTATAATAATACATCAAATGGTATTGTATGATATTGGTTAAAAATAATGTGCGTTTTTGGTTATACCTTGTGTATTTTTGTGTCGCATGGCTCTATTAATAAAGGTTTTAAAACAAACATAAAAAAATCTATATCTTTGATTTGATCGGCTTCATTTCAAGCCAGTAAACTGTCCTCAAGGCCCTGATCATTGTCTGTCATAACACAGACCAACTACGACTAGTCCATGTGTAACTTTGTAAAACGCCTGAAACTAAAACCGCTTCATTTTATAGAAAAAAACTATAATAATCAAATAATGTGGTTTATTCACTGCTTTGTTAGACAATACGTGATTGTCTTGAAGTTGAATATTAGAGCAGAAAAAAAGTATTTTAATTCCTGCACCGTGTACATCGTTGTTGGTCAATTGTAAAGTCTATTTAAACCGAGTGACATAATGTTTCCTTTTTATTTATTTATTTGATCTGTTTCTTTGCTTTTCTGTTTCTGTAAAAAAAAAATTATCTTGTCTTGCCGAACGTCCCTTTCCGTTTCAAATAACGAGAGAAAGGGGAATCTGAGTTTTTTTTTTAATATTTCTGCATTGAACAATTTATTTCCGATGACGTGTAAACCTCACCCTATTTGCTTGGTAAATTGTGCTATCAGTTAAATCAAATGAAATAGATTCGTTTCTTTATTGATAAGATAAGCGCTAAAGAATAAAAGTTGCAAACCTTCTGCTCATGATCACCATGACACACTAACACTTTTACGTGATCTCATCTCAGATTGGCTCATATGAATATTCTTATTCATGTTATACTAACATTGATGAGTTTCAATTATTTTTTACGTTAAGATTACATGTATTAACTCTTTGTAAGCATAATCTTTCCATTTAGTCTTTTCCCGTAACTAACTAAAACTAGAATGTCACAAACAGTAGATGCTCTTGATTAACTTATACTGATAGTTAACAACGTACCATTGTTTTTTGTTTTTTTGTTTTTGTTTTTTGGTAGTAGTACGATTACCAGATGGCGACACGGACTTTTTTGACATTGTTGCTGGAGTCCTACAAGGGGATACACTAGCGCTATATATATTCATAATATGCCTAGACTACGTACTCCGAACATCAATAGATCCCATAAAAGAAAAAGGCCTCACACTAAAAAAAAAAGCAAGAAGCAGGTGATATCTCGCACAGACTATTACGGATGCGGAATATGCTGATGACCTAGCACTACTCGCAAATACACCTGCACAAGCCGAATCCTTGCTACACAGCCTAGAAAAGGCATCACGAAACGTCGGTCTATACGTAAACTCTGATAAAACTGAGTTCATGTATTTTAAAAACAAAAGAGACATCTCAATTATCGATGGCAAACTCCTAAACTCGGTAGAACAATTTAGGTACTTAGGCAGTAATATCTCCTCAACAAAAGACGATGTTAATGCACGCATGGTCCGCTATAAATAAATTATCAGTCATATGGAAATCCAATCTCACAGACAAGTTAAAAATTCAATTCTTCCAGGCCGTTGTCGTGTCAGTACTGCTGTATGGCTGCACCACCTGGACCCTAACGAAGCGACTAGAGAATAAACTAGATGGGAGCTGCACAAGAATGCGGCGTGTGATCCTGGAAGCAACACCCCGCGAGAAAACAGCTGTTCATCCACCTGCCACATATCACCCAAACCATCCGAGTAAGGATGACAAGACACACAGGACACTGCTGAAGAAGCAAGGACGAACTCATAAGTGACGTCCTCCTGTGGAAGTCATCACATGGGCACGCTAGTGTGGGCCGACCAACAAAGACGTACATTGACCAGCTCTGTGCGGATACAGGATGCTGCATAGAGGACCTCTCGATGGAGAGACATTGTCATGGATATCCGTGCTAACAGCGTGACATGATGATGATGATGATGATGATGATGATGATGATGATGATGATGATGATGATAGTTAACAAAGCAATTAATTTTCAAAATATGTAGCCCTCACTATGTATTACTATTAAATTACAATTTTACATCTGGATAGTTTGCATTTCGGTCAAGTTACGCTGAAAGCAACGGTTTCCGATAGATCACTTAAGTTAAGCAGCGATGAGACTGTTCAATACTTAATTGGGGAACCAATTAAGCAACAACAGGTACGGTAAGCAATCTTAGTAATTTGTTTCTAAAAAAATGACTTGATTCAGGAAGTATAGACCAACCTTTTGAACTTCATTTCTTTAAAAATCGTTTCAGACAGTTGCACGAAACAATATATTCTACTTCTCTTCTACAGTTTTTGCTATTCTGCCTAGTGTGTCACAGTCATGAACTCGGTATTGAATTGCTCGTTTGGGATCCTATTCACTAGCTTGCTAACTATTTCTTTACTTCACAATTACTACCATAACAGCGAAGAAAGAATATTAAAGTGTCTATTTGTATTTAAAAAAAATGTTGACGCGTCATCCTTGTTCCACACTAAAATGATCTTAGCAGATATTTAAAAGTATTGATTTTTTGACAAACTACTTTAGCGTATTTTTAGTTTATTTTCTATTGGTCATTCATTGTTGGAGTCGACAGTAGTCATTTAATAAACTTAGTTTAGCACAAGGCTAAAATTATGGTGCACATAGTGAAAACTTAATTCACTAACAATGGTCTGCAACCCAAGCTTGCTAATCATTAAACGACTCGAGTTGCTCTAGTTTAGTAGACGGTAGACATCAACATTATTATTATTATTATTATTATTATTATTATTATTATTATTATTATTGCTGTTGTTGTTTTTGTTGTTTTTTATGTTGTTATTATTACACCTACACATGGACACACCAGTGTAGGCCTACCAACAAAAACCTACATCAGCGGGCTCTGCGGTGATTCTGGATGCTGCACAAATGACCCTTTAGGGGTAAAGACCGATATGGATAGTTGGCCAGAGAGAGTTATGGATATACGTGATGTCAACGCGACCTTATTATTATTATTATTATTATCATCATCATCATCATCATCATCATCATCATTTCACTCCTTTCAAGTTTTTCAACCTCATAACACTGGTGGTATTTCACAGGAGTCTTAGTGACAGCCAGTCTCCTCAGGTGTCCAGGTCTCTTCTGAGTATTCTGCCCGATCTCAACAATGCTATAATCTGTGTGGGTTCGATTCTTCCTTCGATTTCCAATTCCTTCAATCTTTTTACTTGGAGGCGCTTAGTGTAATGGTTAGAGTCGTAAGAAATGGACTCGTCGACCAGAATTCAAATTCTGAACGAAGTTACAGTTCACATAGCGCTAATACACTTGGGAAAGGTATGAATTCAACTACTCTCCTTCCAGCTATGGATAAATAGTAGGGTAGACTGGGCTCTTTAACCTTGGTTAGGCAACCAGTGTAGGAGAAGGAAAACTCTGAATTAAAACCTGTTAAACTCTGCTTAAAATACTAGAATATGATCAGTCCTAATTAGTGATCTATTTCACTAATTTCCAAGCCTTTGGGAACTGTTCCTAGCGTACCAAATACAATCGGTATTCATGTCTCACAGCCTTTTTAGATCCAGGTATTTGTTCATCGTTCACTTTTTTTCATTTTCACTCTGTGGTCAGCTGAAACAGCAAAATCCAATAGTCTTCAAGTTCTTTTTTTTTCTTGTTAATAAATACTAGATCGGGATTCGGTGATCCGTTCATATCTCAAAGTCCCAGAGAATTTGTCTCATTTTCTAGGATGGCATCTGGTTTTTGCATAACCATTTGTTAGTATGGTTAAATTGTTCCTATTATTATTATTATTATTATTATTATTATTATTATTAGTTTTCACACCAGCATTAGCTGATGGTATTTCCCTGGAGTCTGAGTGACAGCAAGTCTCCTCAGGTCCCCAGGACTCTTCTGAATATTCTGGCAGATGGCAACAGTGCAGTATTCTGGATGGTCTCAATTCTCCCTCTGATTTCCAGATTTTCCAAACTTTTTTCCAATCTTTTTGGGACCGTTCCAAGTGCACCAACTACAATTATTATTATTATTATTATTATTATTATTATTATTATTCATTCATTCATTCATTCAGTCTATGCAAGTTTGTTAGGCCAGTTTTAACGGATGATTTTTCCCCGAAGTCTGAGTGACAGCAAGTCTCCTCAGGTTTCCAGGACCCTACTAAGTATTCTAGCTGATCTCAATAATGTTATGATGGTCTAATTTTTTTCTATGATCGTCTGTTTCCCCAATTCTCTTTTCCATGCATTTGGAAACCGTTCTAAGGGCACTAATTACAATTGTCATCACCGTCATATTTTTGTATGTCTGAAATTAAAGCCCATTGCTGAAAGATTATATGAGAGCAAAATTAGAGTCCAAAATGTTACAAAAGGTTTAAAGTGAGGTTACCCTGCAGAAAGTGAATCTCCCGCGGTGCAAAACTTCTCAGTGTTATTGCTGATATCAAACGTACTGATATGAATTTCCTTAATTCTTCTCTGTATCTTTAATTATTTCCATATCTTTGTAAAAGGAAGTCTCCGTGACGTAATGGCTAACCTGCAAGACTGCGAAATCGCAGTAAGCGAATTCGAACTCCAGTCGCACTATTACTTTCACTTTCGGACAAATACCCTTGAGAAACGTATAAACCCCCTTACCGCCCACCTATGGGTTAAATAGTACTACTACTGTTCTTCTACAATTATGGATTTGGCATTAAATAACCAAAGAAGATTGATATGCCATTAAATAAAGAAATCCCACCAATTTATTTGTAAAGGTATATAGGTCCGTCCTTAATTATTTGTTTTATTAGTTTTCACATCATTTATGGTACCTTTTTATCTCACATCAAATGACAGAAAGACGCCTCAATAATCCAGGTCTCTCCGTAATATTCTGATTTTAATAATTCTATTGTCTGCGTGATTTTAACAATTCCACAGATTGTCAGTTCTTCCTACCTCGTAAGACGTATACTTTAAACTATTTGTAAGACGTTTTGGATTATCATTTTAAAGTTTTCACGCCAAAAGTAACTAATGGATAACTCTTGAGGTCAAGTGCCAGAAAAACCTCTCTCTATACTCGAACACTTCTCTCTCTCTCTCTCTCTCTCTCTCTCTCTCTCTCTCTCTCTCTCTCTCTCTCTCTCTCTCTCTCTCTCTCAATATAACCATCAATATGTACGTGAAAAGCACTTCTAAATCCCCGAAATATATTGATCGTCAAAATATAGAAAACTTTTTTTATGATACCATCAAAGAAGACGCTAAATGTTTTTTAATAAATGAAACCAAATTGATAGAAATGAAGATTCTTTATTTCCTTGTGAAATGATTTCAAGAGATTTTTGAAATGCCCGGTGAAATGGTTAAACTGAAAGCACTTCAAGTTCTCTAAAGTTTTGGGTAGCACTTCACACAAGCAAAATTCATCGCTGATATCATGTGATGGCGTTTGAAAAGGGTGTATCGTCACTAAGTATTTAAATTTTATTTCATTTTATTTCATTCTATTTTATTTTTTTTTTATTTTTTTTTTTTTGAGGTAAGACGTAAGAGGTAAAGCAAACTTTCAGAAAAAATATAATTATGTGAAAAAAGGGAAAATAAAATTAATAATTAACTATGTTCTATTCCTAAATGTTGACCATATATATATATATATATATATATATATATATATATATATATATATATATATATAATTCAGATTCATTCGGTTTTTTTCTTTTTTCCGACAGTCAAAATTGTGACACTGATTTTTTTTCGTCTTCACCGTTGAGTCATTCTTCTATATATATATATATATATATATATATATATATATATATATATATATATATATTATTTTTTCTTTTTTTCTTTTTTAATTTCTACTCAATTCCAAGACTTCCATGAATATATTCAACGGATCAAACTTAAAGATACAATGTCCTTTATCATGATTATACTGCTGCCCATGAAATGTCCTATTCCAAAATTATTTGGAAAATATTGAAGATCTTTGTGGATATTGTTTGAAATCTGTATTTTTGCACCCACAGTTACTCAGATTCAAGATCATAACATTCTGTTTGGTACATTCTTCGATGCACATTTGGTTCCATCTCGTCCCGGTTGATCTAAACATTGATTCTTTTATTAGTTCATTTTAGAACCAGAAATCAAGCATCTGATTATTTGTTTTTCCTAATAGAAACAAAGGATGGACTCTGAATAGTTTCAAATACACTGGCACAAAACACACACACACACACACATACACACACACACACATACAAACACAGAAATATATATATATATATATATATATGTGTGTGTGTGTGTGTGTGTGTGTGTGTGTGTGTGTGTGTGTGTGTGTGTGTGTGTTAATGAGTGTATTTAGACTGCAAATTTTCTTGTCGGATATTTAATTAAATATGACAGAAAAGGATTCAGAATTGAGGTTTTTTACAACATTGTTCTTGTTAGCGAACGAGATGTTCCAAATGAGAATGAAAGCATAATAATAATAGTCGAAAATCACAATTGTTATATCGAAAATGACTAACAAACGTCGACAGTATATATACTCGGGATATATGTGTATATAGGTACGTGTAAAAATTTCAGCAACCTTATTTGAAAACTAGAGACTAAATACACATTTGAAAACAGATTGTTCACAGAAAACATTTACACACATATATACATACATACATAATTACATACATACAGGATCATAATCATCTTACTAATAATTAATCGAAAAATACACCAAACAGAATGTTTTCATCTATAAACCAAAAGACATTAAGTATAAACAGTTGATTTCACGAACATGAATTTAAGAATAATAAGTAAATGATAATATAAAATTAACATTAAATATTTCTATAAAAAAGCACTTTTTACGAAAAAATCTTTTTGCATCTAATACAAAAATGGACTGATTAAGAATACAAAACCTTCTGTCAAGAATTTACTACGATGAACTTAGGCTACAACCAAATTACCTCCCTTTATTTTAATTGATTAGTAAGCCTAAAAATCAGCTTTAAACGGAAAATTCTGAACTGAAGAATGAAATTAAATTAATACACTTAAAAGTGCAATATTTTTAGCGAATCTGTACAGCTTTTATTGGGATAGATTTATAACAAGATTACTGGAAGTATTTTTTAAACTTTATGTTCGAGAAATTAACTGTGTTCGAGAAATTAACTGAAAGATTATTTAATCTTAATAACGTATTACAGATACCAAGGGTGCATATCTCCATTTCATATTGTCTCGCACATTTTTAACACCATCAGCGTGTATTATGCAATCGTAGATGCCGAACGAACATAGAAAGGAATCTGCATAGAAAGCCTGAACATATCTATAATATGTGATTGTCCACAGATTTTTTGTATAAAACCTATTCTTTTTGTATTAACATGAAGATTTCTTAGATTGTATTAATAGACGGACAATATCAAAATGTACCTGTCGCCTCTGTATATATTGACGACCTAGAATTATGAAACTTGTTTGTGAAAAAATAAATAAAGTTTATCAAATAGTTCATAATGTTCGTGTTATTTTCTTGCTTCTGTTTTTTTAACAGAAAGTTGCATATTCTGTTTAAATAATATCAGACTATAGATTTGAATAAAACTGAATATTAATACAAAATAGTGAGTTTGTCACTCGATCAGATAAAATTATGGATGATAATGATAATCCTACCCTTTCCTGAAGCTCAAACGACTTTTGTTGCCAGCTGGAATTATGTAAGTATATGCACAGAACATTGTTTCCAAGATCATTTTTTTAGAGAAGTTAGTTTGTCATCACTTTCGTGTACTACACTTATGGCATTATTCAACTTTTTATTTATAAATACTCATAACTGCCTTGCTGTAGAATACAGCTTTAAAATATTTTCTCTGAGATAATACGATGTAGTGAGTTTGAATCTGACTGGATACTCTACACTTGTGGCAATCTAAACAAAGTTTAGTAAATTCTCTCTCTCTCTCTCTCTCTCTCTCTCTCTCTCTCTCTCTCTCTCTCTCTCTCTCTCTCTCTCTCTCTCTCTCTCTCTCTTAATAATTCCTCACCCTCAACTGAAGCTTTGTAAAAATATATCAATTTAAATGTTCTTTGGGAGGTAGTTTTGCCGAAAATAAAAGTATATACTTTGGTTTAACCACAACAACCCTATCGGGACACCTTACCATGCATCTTTCTGACACCGGCTCAATAGACAAATATCTGAAAAAGCATTCCAGTCCAATATCCAAATTTTGAAAAATCATTACTGATAACACAACAATATTAGAACAAAATAGCAAACATAGATTAAAGATTCTTGAAGCTTTACACATTAGAAAATAAAATTCCAACCTTAATAAATTAATTTCGAATCCAGTGCTAATGTAATTAAATGTGTTTAGCTACTGCTGTTATTTATAGAACCACATTTTAAACAAAAGCAAGTGCAACATACACCAGTATAAATAGAATGCTTACAAAGTTGTATTGTTTTTGCAATATACAAATCCCCCGATAATGGCCCATAACGGGAAAGTACCCGAGAAGAAATTAATTATAGCAAAGTTATTAACCTATTCCGGTCGGATATTATAACATCCATTCAGCGACTTAAAAGGATTGAAATCAGAATACGTAGACAAAAGATGTATATACTATTTAACCAAATACAGGGTGACCTTTCCTAAAAAAAAAATTTTTTTTAAACGGGACCACACACACTTTTTGTGTTGTATATTTCATTTATTTACTAATCACGCTTATTTTGCAGGACATGAGTGAAGCAATGCTAGTGACCACAACTAGACCTCAATCGGAGCTTCAGCAAAGAATATATTGCGTTAAATATTACTGTAAGACAGACTCGTTCAAGAAGGTACAGGATACTTTCAAATGCAAAAAAATCCCCCGCAAGAGCAGAATTCAAGACTGGATGGACAATTTCGTGAACTATGGGACAGTGGAAAACATCAATGAAGCCAGTGATGACCATTCAAGCCATTCAGGACACCCAAGGAAGCGCACAGCTGGGGTGGTTGAGAACACGAGATACTCAATTCAGCAGAGTGTGCTCGAAACCTTAAAAAATGAACTGCAGCCCCTGTACTTATCGCTTTTGGGGAAGTCCTGCTTCCATTAAGATGAAGCAAGCACTCACCCCTCAATCTGTTCACGAGATTGGCTGAAAGAGAACTTTGGTGGCCGTGTTTACGTAATCATTACTGTCTTTTATAATTCTGTGGTTTGTAATTGACTCTCTGATATCGCATTCTTTTAGGCATTAAGTTTGCAAGTTGCCCAATAAATCCATTCACAAGTTCATAGATTAGCACTAAATTAAACATTATCTTATAATCGTAAGCAAATAATAACTGATTGTATTTTCAACTAAACACACTCTAAACAACTTGTCGACACTAATGTTTTTCCTATAAACGTGCACATAAAATTAGTTGCGTATGCATTTTATGCTTTCATTGCACTGTTTATGGGGGTTTATGCTTTACTGCTCTACTGAATAGAATTGTATGTATCTCATTGTTAGTGCTCGCCTTAATTAAAACTTAAAACAAGTGACAGTTTATTAGCATTGACACCAAAATGTAATAGTAGAAATGGTGACAATTCCGATATGCCAAAGAGGAGACGTAAAGCTTTTAAAATAAAGTGTCGATTTCCCGATGAAAATAGTTTTCGTATATACGATTCGCGATTAATCACGGTTTTCACAATTTGGTTGGATGGATATTGAAACCTATCTACCGCAGAAATCAAAGTCCTGATATATATATATATATATTATATATATATATATATATATATATATATATATATAAGTTAAGGTAGCGTGGAGAGGAAATCAACGGCGCTCGATAACTTACACTTTCTCGCATATGCGATTTTCAAACCAAGACATGGTTTGAAAATCGCATAGGTGAAAAACTGTCAGTTACCAAGCACCGATGACTTTATCTCAACGCTACCTTAACTTATATATATATATATATATATATATATATATATATATATATATATATATATATGTGTGTGTGTGTGGTGTGTGTGTGTGTGTGTGTGTGTGTGTCCATGCTGTCCTAACTTAGATATACATAGTCTATCAATGATATTAAGCACTCTTTACTCAAACTATATTATTGATATATACATATATATATGTTCGTGTGTCAGTGTTTACTCATCCCTACACACGAACAGGATGTGACACAAAATTTCTTAAGTGGAGTTTAACAAGTTTGGATTCAGTTTTCCTTCTCCTAAGCTTGTTAAAGAGCCCAGTCTGCCCTAATATTTACAGATACCTGGAGGAAGAATAGTTGGATTCATGCTTTCTTCAAGAAAGAGAAATGCGAGAAATGCGAACAGCCTCGTCCAGAATTTGAACTCGTTTCCTCGTGTCCATCTTCCAAGTTGGTAACGATTACACCTCGTGTCTCCATATTTTTTTACTTTTAATATATCATAATAACCTCTTGTAAGTTTTGGAGAGTATATTGGTATGCACATGTTCTTTGGATAAGTTATTTTTTCTATTTTATAGATATAAATGGTATACGATTGAGCTCCCTCACAAAGGCATCACGTTAACTTATGTAATTTAAATGATCCAAATTTTTTTTTATTTAAAGCAAATGTTCTCAGAGTCGGGATTGATAAGGAATCTGACTTACTCTCTAATAATGCTTGAAGCATCGGTTTCTCTTGTACAGTCAGGGTCAACTAGCAAATAGCCTACAAAGGTAAGTATTAGGAATAGCAGGTACAAGTAATCTGAGGTTTTTATGTCAGACTAAGAGTGATAAAGCCTGCATTGATTTTTTAGCGGTGTTTAAGTTTTCCTTATCATAGACCGATTGCTAGACCAAGGCTAAAGAGCATAGTTTGCTCTACATTCCTATATCTGGAGGGAGAATAGTTGGATGCATACCTTTCCCAATAGTATTAGCACAATGGGAAATGCACCCAGCCTCATCCAGTATTTGAACTCCTGTCACCGTGTCACCCGAAGATAACCATTAAACCACCCTGCAAAAACGGCAAATCCTAGCAGACTTTTCAATAAATGAATGCACTTGGAATACTTTAATTTGGAGAATAGTAAATTCTTCTGTCCAGTTTGAAACTGAAAAGATCTGTTGTGATCATCGTGGAAAGAGTTGTCTACTACTTATATCATAGCTTCATTGCCTATCGAATAAAAAGGCATTTGCACAACAAATAATGATGGTACAACATAAATATTTTTCCTTGTAAATATACTGAATTCATTTATCAATATTAGTCACAGATTGAATATTATCCAGTGAACATTTCAGATCAAAATTCCACTTGTAAGTACATGTCAGGCTACTGGCTTATTGGTCCACCCTCATATATTTGTTTATATCATTTTAACATAATAATACATTCTTTATGATACTTTATAGTAAATCATAGAACTTTCCAAAGTCATAAAAATATATCGAAAGGGCAAAGAGTTTACTATGTGGAATCGGCTTATATAAAATATTTGTTTCTTGCGTCTCTTATTTTATGAAGTCATGACATTGTCACCCAGAATAACAACCGAACAAGCCAAAACAATAAACCAGATGCAATTTTTCCATTACAAAATCAATTACCAGGAAAGCAGGTGCCACTAACAAAGAACTAACAAAAGAACTGGTGTTCTCTGAAATCTTAAAAGACTTTATAGTAATGCTATTATGCTTTCACTTTTGACTTATTTTTGATTATGACTCTCTGAGTAAAAATCGCGGAAACAATGGACTGACTTATGATCTGTCAAGTGATACGTCTAAACGCTTACAGATGTTTACAATCAGAAAGTATTTCAGAAAATTCTACAACGCAAGCACAATATAATTTCAAGACAGGTACGGTGAACAAGATAGTTGCGTGCTCCCGATTGCTGCGAAGGAAAAAGGGCATCTTTTCGTCGTGTAATGGTTAACAATCTGGGTTCGAAAATCGGTTTCTACTGAACAGAGACTTAGATTTTCACCACCTTTAAATTCTCATACAGCTTGGCTTGTGAAGGCTGGTCATCGTTGTGTAATGATTAGCAAGCTAGTCTCGCAGATTTATTACGAGTTTGATCCCGGCTAGATGCCCCATACTTGCGCCCTTGTGTTACATCCTACCCGATTTGTCTCGGTCCCATTGAACCAGACTAACATAAGCTTGATAATCGTATATACCAATTCCTGTAAGGCTTGTTTCGTGGCTGAGGGAGAGTTATATTTAATACCAACGCTAATGGTCAGTTTTTGAGCTTAAGTAAAAATCAGACAATCGAATGGTTATTTTCAAAGCTGGAATGAATTTATCTCTTGGCAACTCATTTTGGTCATTGTTTCTACAACAGGGAGGGAATCCCTGGGGTGTAGTGGCTAATATGCTGGACTTCGACATCGTAGTAAGCTAGTTCTGAATCCAGTCGCACTATTACGTTCACATTCGAACTAATGTCCTTGGGAAAGGTATGAAACCACTACACCCCCTTAATTATTGATTAAATAATACCAGTACTGTTCTTCTACAAGGATGGATTTGACATTAAATAACCCATGAAGGTTGATACGTCAGTAAACAACCAAACTAAAACAAACTCGTTGTTTTTACAACAGCAAGGAACGACGACGCGTATACGAAACAAAAATAAAAGATAATTTCGCGGTAAGAGATTTATTATTTCCAATATTCTTTTGTTAAAAAAAGGTTGTGAGTTGCAATGAAAAACAGATAAAAGAAAATACGAGTCAAAGTTAATAAATCAGGATATTATTGCATCCTCAATTGACTTTAAGCTTGATTTAATGAATAACAATATACGAAGGTCTGCTTACTAAAAACACTCTTGTGAAATGTGGCTAAATGAGGTTTATTTTACAACATGGCCCCCTTGCTGTCCGCATACTTTTCTCATCGGTGTTAAAGTGCTTGGATCCCGTGGGTGAAAAAAGTCATCAACAGCGGATATGGCGTCATTATATAAAATTTTCAGCCTATGAACTTTTCATCTCATCCTCATACCTCAATTTTATCAGCAAACAGTTATAGGGAATTATCAAACTACTCCTTAATCAATGCTGGTTTTACCAGACTTAGTCTGACATTCATACCTCTGATTTCTTACTGTACCTACCATTTTAATGGTTACCTGAGCAGGCTATGTGCTAGTTAACTTCGACTATCTTGGAGAAACCTATGCTTCAAGCAGTTCGGTTCTTCATTACCTTTGACTGAGAATATAAACTTAAAATAAAAATTTTTGGATCACTTAAATTGCGTTAGTTGACGTGATGCCTTTGTACGGGAGCTTAATTGTGTACCAGTAATCTATGAAATAAAAATAACTTATCCAACGATCGTGTGCATAACAATATACTCTCTCAGAATTACATGAGACTATATTGATATATCAAAAGTATTTTCGTTTTTAATTGACTTTGAGTTCATAGAGAACTTCTCAATAGTCGTTTTTTCGTTTGTTTGTTTTTTGTTTTATTCTTGTTTTGTTTTGCTTTTTTTTGGGGGGGTCAACTAATCTTAGATTATTTGAAATCGTGCTAATCGATATATTGAATTTTGCAACGATTCTTCGGCTTGGGCTATTTAATTGCATATCAACCCTTGTGAGTTATTGCATAATAACAACTTGGTAGAAATAATTTTCATTAACTTCATATTTATTCATAAATACTGTTGGCTCTTAAACCCTGTCTTCGAGCACCTATATGATAAAAAGGGTTGGGTGTTTGCCATAAGAGCAATTTGAAGAATATAATCGGGACAGTCATATAGGTGCTAGGGATTAACATGACCAGCCGATTGATCAGATATGGTCCAACCGACTAACTACCCCAAGTAAGGACTGAAGTGTAGTGTTGCAAATCGCGGGACAACTAAGTACCGGGGTCACAGACCGCTCGGGTACCGCGATCTTGTCCTTATGCATTACGGGTCGCCACGGTCAACAAGTGTCCCCATTGGTAGAGGGTTCAACCTTCTGTAGAGGTGCAGTCGATGTATTCTACAGCTCCAGCCGACAGGGCGACACTGCCCATGAGTAGCATGTATCGTAGATTGATAGTTTTAATGGATCCCTTTCTAGAATTTTAAATTTAATTCTCTGCTTGCAATTTTTTTAAAACAAATCTTACTGTCCATTTTCCACAAATACGGATTTCATATTTCTTTCAGCTTCAGCTCCATTATTGAAGTCAAGCAAGAGGAGGTGTTCGTTGTATAATGGTTATCGTTAGAGGAAACGGACACGGTGAGTCGAGTTCAAATCCTGATTGTTTGCATTTCACGGTAATAGCCGTGAGATAGGTATCCAACAGTATGACAGACTGGGCTCTTTAACCTTCGAATGGCAACCGGTCTAGGGGAAGGAAACCTCTTAATTAAACATGTTAAACTCCTGCTCGTGCATGTTGTTAGATATATAAATTGAAGTCATGCATAATTTTTCATTAATTTATTTTTCTTTCTCTTTCTTTTTTTCTTTTCATATTTTTCCTTCTTCTTTTTCTACTGTTTCTTCATTTTAATCTTTCTTCTATTTCTTCGTTCTCAAGTATGTGTTCTAATCATTTTCATTTTTTTCTTATTTTTGTTCCCCGTTTTCAATTTTCACTTTTCTTCAATTTCTCTCTCTCTCTCTCTCTCTCTCTCTCTATATATATATATATATATATATATATATATATATATATATATATTCCTATTTATCTATCTGTCTAACACTTTCTTTCTCTCTTTCCATTTATTTTATTTTCTCATATACTTTCATTAATCTTATAAAATGAAGATATTTTTGTCCTTATTTTTCCACTTGCGAAAATTCTTTGATGTAAAACTTTCTACAATATTCAGTTCATGGCACTTCATGTCAAAATGGTACTCGACATATTACTAAGCTTCTCACTGGTTAAGCTGCCATCCACTTCTGCTAAGTCTGTTCAGTATTCAAAATAAAACTAGACAAAAGAAAAAAGTGTTCAGTAAATGATACAAAATATATATATCCTTTTTAGTACGCCATTTTTTTTTTTAGTTTGAGACGAGATTTTAGAATTCTCTTAGAAATGCTTCTTTCATCCTTGTCACCAAAAAGAATTAAAATTGTTTGACTACCAAAGTAAAAAAAATATCTTCAAAGAGATATGATCATTTTTTTTATTTATGTTTTTACCAGAATCATTCAACGTTGATTTTCAATTTATACGAATCGAAAGAAAAGATTATAAATAATAGCCGATTTTAATAAACATTTGAATACATCATCGGCCATTATTTTCATAAACAATTAATATTTATAAATAGATATTGTACACTACAGTGGTGCTATGACTTATGAGTGTCCAACTCAGGAATATTTCTAGTTACGAGCTGTCACTCGATTGATTTTTGCAGGGCTAAGATTTTAGGTAAGAGCGAGCTTCAGATACGCTTATGTTAATAAGTTCACTAAAAACATTTACGTTTACAAATTTATTACACAAAAAAATATTATTTATAAAAAAAATTAGCATTAAAGCATATCACAGCACATATTTCATTACATTCTATTTATCATGTTTTCATACAATACAGTGCTATTTTTCTAATTAGGAAAAAATGAAAGAAAAAATTAAGATATTTGGAGACGGGTCTGAATTTATTTGTCAAGAATTTAATCCTTATAAACAATTATTAAAAACTTTTAATGAAACTAATTACATATACGCAGCAAAAGATTAAAACGAAATAAGGTTGATCCTGGGGATTTCAACCATCTCTCAGTTCACCTTTTCATTTCCCTAGTCGGAGTATTCTAACATTTTTAGAAAACTAATGGCAAATGACTAAACAATTTTTGGCTTTGGTCACAAGTACTTGGGTCAGCTCATACATTAAACTGACAACTCATTCTTTGCCTGTATGAAGATCGTTAAGTATCGGTTCAAATTGTAATATGTGTGAGACGTGTGTGGTAGTGTTCTCGCAAGCAGAGCTTTATTTATTATTTACGGAAACCTTTAACTACATACTATATGGATTTCATAAATGTAGTAATTCAATGCAATAAAAAGAAAATTGATGTGAGTATATGTTGTCTTTGCTAGTGATTAGAATTGAGAATTTTATGTTGCTGGTTGGTTGGTTGGTTGGATTCTACGGTATGTCAGCTCTTGGGTTATTTTATGGGGAAGCCGTTTTGTTTTATTCGTTCTTGGGGTTGCTATAAGGGCAATAGGATCGGGAGATCATATAGGTCTAGCCTAAATAAGGGCGAAAGTGATGCCATGGACTGTTCGGTCACCAGGACTGCGTCTTTAAGCATCACGGCTCACCACCCACGTCTAACAAGAGGCCCAATCAAGGGAATTTTAGCCATCTGAAGAGGTACAGTCGGTGTATTCTACAGCCCCAGCTGACAAGGCGGCAATTTTATTTTAACGATAACTAAAAAAAAAAACAATAGTTACCAGTTGCCAGTAGTTATAAACGAAGATTTCAATCCCAGAAGTTTAACTTTGAAGTTCGAAGAACATTAAATTTTTAGTCCACTCAAGGAGTGGGGTCAAAGTTTAAATTTACCAACATGTATGCCAAAATGGGGGATCCTGTTAAGAAAAATTGTGATATTGTAAAAAGGTCATTCCTAAAATGAGGTAACCAAGCGACTACCCGGTACTATTAATTTTTTTGTATTTTAATCATTCTAGTTCTTTTAACATTGACAAAGTAAATTCAATTATTCTAATTAATAATTATTCTGATAACTCCATCGCGATAAATTAGATTTCCAATTGCCACAGTTGAATGAGCTGTCTATACTTATTAAATTCTAAAATGACTTCATTAGTTAAGATAAAAGTTAAAGTTAATAGAAAAAATGACATGATGACATTCATTTAAAAAATATTGAAATAATTTATTATAAATTATTTTAATATATTATCTAGATATATAAATAAATTTATATTATATCTACATCTAGATAATCAAAGTTATTCTTAAGTAATAGGTGCCCGGTACTTTTTACAGTATCACAATTTTTCCTTAAGGGATCCCCCCTTTTCGACATGTCAGGTACCTAAACTTTTACCCCACCCCCTTATCCGCTGTGAATAATTGAATGTTTTAGAAATCCAAACATTTAAATTTAACAACTTGAATGCATTAACTTTTGTTAACAGAAATTCAAAGTTTCGCCCTGTAAAGAAAACCGAAAGGAAATAGTATTCGTCGTCCTCCATACTTGATAGACTTAGCAACTTTAGATTATCGTTTATTTTTATCATTATAATATTTTTTCGTAGCCAGGAAATTCAGAAATAAGGAAGACATCAATTCAGAACTGTCATATTTTTTCATCAAAACTTTCAGAGATTTCTTAGCGAGAAATTGAAAAAGAATCTATGTTGGGTTCATTGAGATTAATTAATAAAATTTGAATTAATTACTTTTACATCCGTTTTTAATCTTGTATGTGTATCCACCATATATATATATATATATATATATATATATATATATATATATATATGAAGATGAAGAAAAGTTCTCGATTCAACCAAGGAAGGAATGACCTTGAACTACAATGAAACGTACATGCTGTTCTACATATTCATCCGATAGTTCAACACACTTAATACATGTAAGTATGGCTTGCATACAGTCCAAATGACACTCCTCGTGTCATGCAGACTAAATTTCTCCAAATTGTGATGGTTTTCGGATGTATGTCCTCTGAGGGTGATGTGATGCCTCCGCATTTTTTTCAGAGAGGGTCTCAGGTTGAATTCAGATGCCTACGTAGAGTTGCTAAACACTGTAGTCAAGCCCTGGGTAGCCAATGCGGCGCTGTTGCGAAAGACACTAATCGCCGTGCCAGTACTACAAAAACCCAGTTAATCGACATAATTAAGGTAGTGTTTGATACCCTTCCCAGGGAAACTTGTTCCAGGTTCCGGAGCAGGATTGAGGCTGTGATCGACACTAATGGCGGTTATTTTGAGTGAAACTTGATGACAGTAGTGTAATTTCCGTGCCTGTTGAATTTCTTTACAATCCATTAAATGTTGTAGTTACCAAGCACTTTTTCTTTTTCCTTATGAAACTGTCAAATTTAGCTCGAACACCATACACACACATATATATATATATATATTCCAACGTGAATGGCTGTGTGATGAGACTAAAATTCTCAAATAGAGATTAAAGAGTGTAGTCCACCTAGTAATACCCGTAATAATTAATGCATGCTCTACATTTGAGGGTCATCTCCTTTATTAATTTTAAGCGGGGCACAGCTAGTTTAAATTCATTTTTTCCTTTCCTAAACTGGTTATTTAACCAAGAACCCAGTCTGTCCTACTATTTACCCATAACTGGCGGGAGAAGAGATGGGTGCCATTCCTAATGGTATTAGTGCAAAATGAAACACAAACAACCTCGTCCAGGATTTAAACTTGGGTCACCGATTCCGTTTCCTACGATGATAACCGTTACGTAAAGCGCGTGTAAGCTAGTAAGCTTATAATTATGTATGTTTTGTTTTGTTTTGTTTTACGGCATATCAACCTCAGTGGGTCATTTAATGCCGATAAAGTTTTGAAATAAATCAATTCTTAATGGATAATAAAAAATTTTTATAAATACATTTTTCTATTTAACCCATAGATGGGACCCTAACAGGTACTACCACTCCGGGTCAGAGTGGACCAGGGAGCAATGGTGATGAAGGGGTGCTCCACATTCCCCAAACCTCCAAAACTGGAATCTCACCATCAGATAGAGTTTAACGTCAATCCCAGGACATGTAGACCTGCAACCAATTATGTATGTATGTTGTGTACTATTATGTGATATATTTAATGTAACACGAGACGAGCTGGGAACGAAAATTCAAGACGAGACATGTATTGTTTCTGTGTCAACATGCGGTTAAAAGATACGAAATTTCGAGTCTCCTCATATATTTCCCCAGCAACGCCGTCCAGCGGTCACTAACAGAAATTCCTTGATTGATAAGGTTGGTAATGCGACAAGTTATAAAAACAGGCAATTACCTAATACGCGCAAAATAAACTATATTGGGAAATGCATACATATACATGAACGTATTGCGGATTGTTCAAAATGTTAAATGTCTGCGTATGCATATATATATATATATATATATATATATATATATATATATTTATAATATAATAAGATAAATATATAGGTTTTACATATCTATTTATTGAGTGTCACCCAATAAATAGATATGTAAAACCTATATATTTATCTTATCATATTATATAACAGCTCTATTTTATATTGAGCACTCTACCAATTAATACTGCCTTTGGTACACCATTCCAGCAAAAGCTGTAATAGTGACCATCTCACACTACAGTATATATATATATATATATATATATATATATATATATATATATATATATATAGGTAATCCCAAAGAATATGTCTCCAAAATATTTAGAAATCACAGAAACGTTTATTGTTTATTGTCAATATTGCTAACAGGATTTTCGTATAATAAACAAAATATATTCTATTTAATTCGCATATCTTACTTCTGGTTCCCTGTGTATATCATGCAGTGGCTAGCGTACTGGATTGCGACATCATAGTAAGCGAGTTCAATCATGCAATTACGTTCCCTTTCGGACTAATACCCATGGGAAAGGTATGAACTCCCTTATCTCCTGAAGTTACGAGTTAAATAGCACCACTCCTGCATGATGTAATGATTATCATCGAAAGAAATGGACAAGGCGAGAGTTCAAATACTGGATAAGGCTGTTTACATTTCACATAGCGCTAATACCGTGGGGAAAGCTATAGATAAAATAGTAGGACAGACTGGGCGCTTTAAGTTTTTTAGACAACCAGTCTAGGGGAAGGAAAACTCTGACTTCAAACTTGTTGAACTCCGCTTAAGAAATTGATCTTGTGTCACACCCTCTCGTGCAGAGGGGTTGGTAGATACGTTCAAGGAGAGTTTGGACATTAAATAACACATAAGGGTTGATATGCCTTTGAACAAAGAAACCAAATAAAACTAAGTATATCTTTCATTCTTTCTTCTTTTTTTTCATTTTTATTTTTTTTATTTCGGTCAGTAATGATCCCAGTACAAAATAAGTCATACGTAATGATGTCTGTGAGGTTAAATTTAGAGAGTCAATTTGATTAGCATTTTTTAGTTCAATACATTTGTGTCTTGATGAATGTTTCTAAAAGCTAAAACTGGACGAATGAAAAGCTATGTTGTCTGCTAATTATAAAGTTTGCAGTGATTTAATGTTTAATATACCCCAGGCTGGTCAGACTAACCAGCTAACTAATCATTACTATCAATAGAGGATTTCTGGATCAGTGGATGTATTCTAAAGGGCATGTACATAAGAATCTATTCTCATATATATATTCTATGTTAAGCATTGATAGTGAAGAGTGTTATATCCATTGTTGCTCAGGATTATATTACCGAAAAAAAATTGCAATAGGAAAGTATTTGTGTAAGTATATAGATAGACTGTCTTCAGTGTTTACACACACACACACACACACACACACACATATATATATATATATATATATATATATATATATATATATATATAACTTTCAAAGAAAGTAAAACTTAACAAACCGTCATCCCGTTATATTTCATTTCAACCAGAAACTGAAAAAAGAAAAATATTTTGAGTTCTAGCCTCATCAGACGGGTTTTACAAAATACAGGGATCCTCCTAAAAAAAAAAAGAAATTATATCATCAGAAAAATCTCCTCATCATTCACAAAAAATTTATGACAGATAACAATGACAAAATTAAAAATTCTAAGGCATAACAAAAAGATATAATATATATCTATTTAGCCGCTTTAAAGCTTCCTGTTTAACCGACTTCTTCCTAAAAAAACAAATGAATAAATAATTTTTTTTAATAAAAATATAAATAAAAAATAAATAGTTTTTTATGTCTAGATGTTGTTTTTTTAACTTGTACTCATTAAAAAGGCTTTATCTTCAGAATTAATTTACGTTAAAATTTGATATATAAATCTAATATTTAATATCTAATATAAAATAAAAAATATAAAATATAAAATAAAATTAAAATTATTAATTTAATTACTATTATACTCACGATTAAAAATTATAAATATTATTATTATTATCTCCTTTTGAGTTTTCACATCAGCGTTAGCTGATGGCATTTCACTGGAGTCTGAGTGACAGCAATTCTCCTCAGGTCTCCAGGACTCTTCTGAGTATTCTGGCAGATTGCAGCAGTGCAGTATTCTGAATGGTTTCAACCCTTCCTCTGATTTCCAAACATTCCAGACCCTTTTCCAATCCTTATGGGACTGTTCCAAGTGCACCAACTGCAATTGGTATCACCTTCACTTTCATATTCCATAACTTTTTTAGTTCTCTGGCAAGGTCCAGATATTTGTCTATTTTTTTATTTCCTTTAGCTTTACCCTGTGATCTGCTGGCACTGCAAAATCCACCAGTTGACAAGTTCTTTCTTTTTTGTTTATCAGCACTAGGTCTGGTCTTCTTGCTGGGATAAGGTGATCCGTTTTTATTTCAAAGTCCCAGAGAATTTTATGCGTTTCGTTCCCAAGAACAGATTCTGGTTTATGCATATACCATTTTTTTGCATGGTCAAAATTTAATTTTTTGCATAATTCCCAGTGGATCACCTTCCCAACCCAGTCGTGTCTAGTTTTGTATTCTCGTTGTGCTAGTTTGCTACATTCGCAGAGTATATGGTTTACAGTCTCATCTCTATTCCCACACAGTCTGCATTTACTATTTTGTTGGGTCCTATCGAGTTTCGCTTCGATGTAGTTTGTCCTTATGGCATTATTTGTGCAGCAGTTATAAGTGATTGCGTTTCTCTTTTGAGGTTTCCTTTTCTTAACCATGTCCAAGTCTTTTCATGGGCAACCTCTTCTATTTGTCGTTTGAAGCGTCCATATAATTGTTTTTCTACCCATTTTTGTTTTCTAGTCTTTGTTGTTTTTCTGATTGTCCATCGGTCGCCTCTACTATTGTTGGCCGCCATAAGTAATTTGTCTTTGCTCTTTCTTGTGTAATCTTCAAGTTGTTGGATTGTGGTTTCTACGCAGTCCTCTATGTTGGCAAGACTCTTCACCCTTTCTTAACCATGTCCAAGTATTTTGATGTGCAACCTCTTCTATTTGTCGTTTGAAAATTATTATTATTATTATTATTATTATTATTATTATTATTATTATTATTATTATTATTATTATTATTCACTCCTTTTGAGTTTTTCACATCAGCGTTAGCTGATGGCATTTCACTGGAGTCTGAGTGACAACAATTCTCCTCAGGTCTCCAGGACTCTTCTGAGTATTCTGGCAGATTTCAGCAGTGCAGTATTCTGGATGGTCTCGATTCTCCCTCTGATTTCCAGATTTTCCAAACTTTTTTCCAATCTTTTTGGGACCGTTCCAAGTGCACCAACTACAATTGGTATAACTTTGACTTTCATATTCCATAACTTTTTCACTTCTCTGGCAAGGTCCAGATATTTGTCTATTTTTTCATTTTCCTTCAGCTTCACCCTGTGATCTGCTGGAACTGCAAAATCCACCAGTTGACAAGTTCTTTCTATTTTGTTAATCAACACTAGGTCTGGTCTTCTTGCTGGGATAAGGTGATCAGTTTTTATCTCAAAGTCCCTGAGAATTTTATGCGTTTCGTTCCCAAGAACAGATTCTGGTTTATGCATATACCTATTTTTTTGTATGGTCAAAATTTAATTTTTTGCATAATTCCCAGTGGATCACCTTTCCAACCCAGTCGTGCCTAGTTTTGTACTCCCGTTGTGCTAGTTTGCTACATTCGCATAGTACATGGTTTACAGTCTCATCTCTGTCACCGCATAGTCTACATTTACTATTTTGTTGGGTCTTATCAATTTTTGCTTTTATATAGTTTGTCTTTATGGCATTATTCTACGCAGCAATTATTAGTGATTCAGTTTATCTTTGGAGGTTTCCTTTTCTTAACCATGTCCTAGTCTTTTCATGGTCAACCTCTTCTATTTGTCGTTTGAAGCGTCCATGTAATTGTTTTTCTTCCCATTTTTGTTTTCTAGTTTTGTTGTTTTTCTGTTTGTCCATATGTCACATCTACTTTTGTTGGCTGCCATAAGTAATCTGTCTTTGTTCTTTTTTTGTGTAGTCTTCGAGTTTTTGGATTGTGGCCTCTACACCTCTATGTTGGCAAGACCTCTTCCCCCTTCCTTCTTGATACATATAGTCTCTCGGGTGTAGAGCCGTGTGCATGGTCATTAATTTTCTAGTCCTTTGGTCAATCTCTCTGAGTTCTTCTTTTGTCGATTTTTTATTATTATTATTATTATTTATTATTATTATTATTATTATTAAAAAATATTAATATCATTATAAAAATTATTATAATCAAATTTCTTATATTAAAGTTTATAATAAGTTAGGCCAAAACACTATGAGTATATATATCCAACTTATCTAATACATGTAGGAAGTAGGAAAATGTTAATTATCATTGTTAGTTTCAATACTATTCACTCTATCACTAACCTTAAATATAGTCAAATGTAATAAAATTTAAAATAAAATCATTGGATACCCTCAAAATTAAAGTACCATTATCCTAATTATTAACAACTATACTAAATTATTCATCATTAATAAATTATTCTCTTCAAAATTATTCATCTTCATTTTTAATAATTCATTATTAATTATATCAATATTATTAATATTACTATAACTACTAATTATTAATTGATTAAAACAATATCAAAAACTGACATATTACATATTCCCTTAAATATTAAATCACTATAGAAATTACATTTAAAGTCCATTTTTTATCTATCCTAACGTTAGCAAACGTATCTGTGAATATTCATAACGGATATCATTTAACAATTGGATAGAACAGTAACTTATTCACAACTCAAAATCTATTTAGATATTAAAATAAACATTTAAATTTTAAAAACCGTTACAATCATATTAATTGTCAAAATTATAAATTTAGATAACTATGATTAATGTAAAATATTAGGTACCACCAACAAATTAAAAATCAATAATGTAAAATAATGTAAAATAAAATTCCATACTACAATATATATATATATATATATATATATATATATATATATATTATATATATATATATATGTATATATATATATATATATATATATATATATATATATATATATATATGAAAATAAAAATGTCATTCTATTATCATAATTCCCAAGATTATAGAAAAATGTATTATTAATCTAATAAGTTTATCGGCTTCATCAC